>CM062805.1:1182776608-1183976608 GCA_031772625.1 Pinus tabuliformis | reverse complement strand
ATACTGGACTACACCTAAAAATTTGCGGACCTCGATTACACTAGTAGGCTTATGCCAATTTACAATTGCTTCAACTTTAGAAGGATCAATCTTTAACTTACCATGACCAACAATATGACCTAAGTAACCCAAAGAGGTTTTCCCGAACTCACACTTTGACAACTTTACATAGATTTTATATTTTTTCAATACATCAAGCACTTTCTTTACATAACACACATGTTCAACCCAACTTTTACTAAAGACAAGTATATCATATAAATATACAAGAACAAATTCATAAATGAAAGGCTGAAATAGATCATTCATGACTCTCATAAAAGCGGTTGGAGAGTTGCAAAGTCTGAATTTCATCACCATCCATTCAAACAACCCCTGTTTGGTCTTGAAAGCAGTTTTCCACACATCCTACTCTGCAATTCGGACCTAGTGATAACCACTACGCAAATCCAATTTGGTGAAATAAAAAGCATTCTTTAACTGATCTAATAATTCATCAATGCGTGGAAGAGGGTAGTGATTTTTCATCGTGATCTTGTTTAGTGCGCAGTAATCTACATACATCCTCCATGTGTCATCTTTCTTTGGGACTAAGACAATCGATGAACCACACTGAAAATTTCTTGGCCTGATGACCCCTTGGTCCAGCAATTCTTGCACATGTTTCTTGATTTCCTCCATCTCAATGGTTGACATCCTGTACATGCCAATATTTGGTAAAGGAGTGTCATGCTGCAAATGGACCGTGTGTTGGATTTCCCTCTTTGGAGGTAATCCCTTCGGTTCCTAAAACATCTCATCCTAATTAGAAATTAATTTAGATAATTCATGTTTATGTTCCTGATCACAATCTTGGAAAGTGTCAGCTAATTCTGCCTCTTTTTCGCTCACAACCATAAGCATGCAAACCTTACTAGAATTCACCAACCTTTTCATTTGTCTAGCACTTACAAGGCTAGCATTGATTTTATTTTGATGAGCCCTTACTATATATTCTACCCCATATTTTGTGATTTGGTATTTGTTTTCGTGATGAAAGAAGACTGCCTTTCTATAATATAGATATGGGTTCCCTAACACCATGCCATAGATATCCAATGGAATCACATCCAGATCTACTTCATCCACTAGCTTAGAAGCAATTACAAATTTGACTTTACACTGCTTGGTTACATTCAGTTTTGCTTTATCATGTATCCATCCAAGCAGGTAAGGTTTTGGGTGTGGTTTTGTTTCTAAGCCAAGTTTCTTTACCAATTATTCTACGATTAAGTTTGCTTGGGATGCAGTATCAAACAGAGTTTCTACTTTAGTATGATTTACAACAACTCTGATATGAAATACTTCAATTCTCTTTCGATCATTAGGAAGGGACTCATTTACAGAACTAGTGCCTTCATGCGATTTAGAATTAACATGAGGTGTAAGAATACCTTTTGTTCCCACGGCTGTGAATAAATCTTCATCTTCGAAATCCGATCCAAGGTCTTGATATACAGTTGCCACTGTCTTCTGCTTCCCTTTTCCTCCATACTTCTTTGGATGCTTTTTTGGGTGTTGTTTCCAACAGTGATCATCATTGTGGCCTTCCTTTTTGTAGTGATTGCAATACAGCCTCTCTCCTTCTTTGGTTGTGGTCCTCTTCTTCTCCTTTCCTTCCCATTTTGCTTTATATTTGCCATTGGGAGGTTTGAACGGTGGTTTTCTAGAATGATCATCTCTTTCATTTTTTCCCCTGTTCTCAATATGAATTTCCTTTACACTGACTGAGTCAATAGTGGTTGGTTCAAACAACAATAATGAATGCCTAATGTAACTATGAAATGAGCCAATATACTTAGTTACAACTTCAGGTGTATCAAGTGCAATACCCAAATTCAGTGCTTGCTTTCTAAACTCCTATGTAAAACTCTTAACATATTGACCTTTTCCTTGCCTTAAATACAACCAATTCATTAAAACTTTTTGCTTGTATCCTAAGGGATAAAACTATTCCTTTAACGCAGAAATAAAATCAAGCCATGAGGAAAAGAGGTTACCCACATTCTTACTGCACTGCAATTTTCTCTCCCACTAAATGAGAGTGGTGCTGCTCAGCCATAGAGAGGTCAGCTGAATCTTTGCCTCATCCTCCACGATCTGTTGAATCCTGCAGTAGACTTCAATCTGCCTAATCCAATTATTAAGCTTCTCTACGTTACTTTCACCATTAAACATGTGAAGATCAAATTTAACATCTAATTTAAAGAAAGGTTTCTTAGATGCATCCTTTGAATTTATACGATTATGATGGTGAGAGGAAGGAGAACCTTCACTCGCAGAAGGAGAAGGATGGGGTTCTTCTCCACCATTCCCATGTGCTAAACCTTATTCTTCTGGGTTTCTCTCCTCTGCTTTCTCCAGCCTTAAAACCAACTAACTAATATTCTCTACCATTGAATAGAAGGTCTTGCGGAAATTGCGCTCCTCTTCAAGATGAGCTTCATCTTCTGCCATCTTTCTCCTTCGATGTGCACACCCTGCTTCGGGATCGAAAGGCTCTAATTCCCCTTCACCTCTTCGGAGTTTGTTTCTTGTTAGCATACAATCATGCAATTCACATCTAAAAAGACATGCTCTGATACCACTTGATCCAGGGATCTTTTGCTTATAGATGTATGAAAAGAATCAAATGCAGAAATTGCATCTTAACACAGAAATCTAATGTGCACTCAAGAAAGAAGAAGGAAGACACAAAGGCACAAAAATAAGACAACAAGACTTTATAACAGAGTTCGTCCAACTCGAACTACGTCTCCGAGCCCTACTCGATCAATGGGGAGGCCTTCATATATTAAATGGCATGAAAAGAAGAGAATTACAATCATCAGTTACATAAAAAGGTGGCTTATACCTCCATTCTGGACAATGGTTGTGAAATGGAGACCAGAGATGGAGAAATGGACAGCACCAATGCATCCATGGCATTGAGAAGGGCTGAAAACATATAATATTTGTCCAAATTAGACAAAATAAACTATCAGCCCTCCTAAAAGCTCTCTTGCCTCGAACTACGTGTTGAAAGTCCTCTCCTGTGTTTCGTTGCATGAATCGGGCTTTATAATACAAGGCTGCTTCAAAATCGGGGGTTGTTTGATTATAATGGAAGGCTATTCGAATAGATGGATCAATCGGGTGTGATGAATCCATCCTTCCCTCACAAAAACCCCGAAATTGGCCTTTTTCCATTTAAGCGAATAATACATAGAAAACACTAAGTAAACCGAAGTCCTGAACTTCAAATTTCCTTAAATTGGGTTTATAGACCCATCAGGTCTAGTCCCCATATCGCAATCGGCATATTGTTGGTTTAATAGTCCTGCTAGCGGGGATTGTCGACCGCTGATCGTCGATCGCCAATATCGTTGATCGTCGATCTATCGATACGATCGACGATATCGGTGTATCGCATGATCCCTATCACATCAGCGTATCACATCACTACAGTCCAGGGGTCCCGATCCTATCCCTTAGGTTTCTCCAACCTGATCCGCCGATCCAATCATCCTGATATCGCCGATGCCGATCCGCTGATCCAATCACTCCTCCGATCGTCAATGTCGATCACATGTCACCTGTATTAAGTCCCGATATCGGCCATCGCTTGTCCCCGACTCCGATTTAATCAGAGATCGTTGATTGGGGGTTCCCGTCCAACTCCTCAAGTCCGTCCCTTTGGACCCTCTAATTGCAATTTTCCCTTTTAAGGCTAAAGACACATTTTTAGGAGAAAATACCTCATTTTCCAAAGGAACAAGACAACCTTCTTTCTACCACAACTTCATCATCCAGACTCGGATTGGAGTGTCATTCACACCATTGGAATTAGGGCAACGGGCACTTCGATCTGATGTCAGAATACTTGCTTTTCTACCACTTTTAATTTTGAGATTTTCCATGCCACTGTGTCTGAAGATCCACCTGGATCAGCGAGCAGTGGGGACCAACATACTCCAATATGATATCATATGAGTTATGAATAGGTTTTTGAGTCATCCTGAGAGTAAAATCTCAAAAGGAACAAAGGTTCACGCAAAAGGGTTGATATGATTAAGAGTGGGCGGATGTGGAAAGGAAAAGGTCGGGAACCCAATAATAAATTGAAGAGAAGATGTAAGTGGGCCACATTATGATGAGTTGTTTTGATGCTAAACTATCCTAGCGATCTCAAAAATATGGATATTGTGTGTCTCCTCGGGAAGAAAGGTTGGGATGACATGTAAAGGGGAAGGTGCAATGGACCACTAAAAGAGTTGCAGGCCATGTCATCTGATAGAGAAAGG
The DNA here is from genome assembly GCA_031772625.1 of Pinus tabuliformis. Lineage (NCBI taxonomy): Eukaryota > Viridiplantae > Streptophyta > Pinopsida > Pinales > Pinaceae > Pinus > Pinus tabuliformis. The sequence goes on along the minus strand of CM062805.1, from coordinate 1,183,972,286 downwards.
ACCCACGCAAATTGTTGAGTCATCTCGGGTGGTGTATCCTAGATGAATTTAAAAGAGCGCAACTTGTGAATTACCCAGGGAAAAACCTTCGAGCAACGTGTCAAGTGGAGAAGCAAAGAGTGCAAAAGCATTAATATGAAGCTTTCTTAAAACGAAAAAATGGCCCGAAACTTAGATTTATTCGATTTAATATCAATTGTGATGGTTCTTGGTCTTAGGCCTTATTATATAATTTTATTAATAATATATAGATTAAGGCTTAACTCAAACATATTTACGAAAGTATAAAATTAAAAGGATTTTTTGAGTACTTGAAAGAAATTTTAAAGCAAATTCAAGTTATTAAAAAATTTCTAAGCATTCTTATTTTTATTATGATATTAGTATGAAATAGGGGTTGTTGTTTACCACAGCAATTGGAGACATACTAGGTAAACAAGTTATATAAATGAAGAGAATAATAAACAAGATTGTGTAAAGGAGAGAATTGATAACTTAATAAAGATTCATGAAGAAAATATTATGATCATTTAAATGATAAGAAAGGAAAAAAATTACTCATACCTTTAGATATTACCTTTATATACAAGGGAAAGATATTTTGATTTATTTATTCAAATAAGAATTTTGGCTTTTGATTTGATTACTAGGCATAACTTAGTACCAATTAATGCATGTATGTTAAGTTAAAATTTCTATACCCGGCATCGCTTCCTTGCCAGTGGGCCTGTTTAGTACCCCGAAAAAGTTACCTTCGTATCATGCATATATTTACTCGTTTCTATAAATCATGTTCAATACCCCAATGAGTTTACATACATTTCCCATGACTTCTTATATTTAATTTGTTATTCGCCTTTAGATCACATTGTTTGAGATTGCATATTTAGCAATGGCGTATTAAGAATTTGGGTGATAAAGAAAGTGATTAAAAAAGAAATGCATATCATGGCATTCATTTGGTTGTTAATATTTTGATTTCCATTTTTATTGTATTTTAAGTGCATGAAGGGAATTTGATACTTCTGGAAAAGACAGACTTCAAAGTATTTTCCAAGGAACACTTTCTTAGATGGAATGAATTAACCATAAAATTAATCATGATAATGGATAAAGTATAAGTCTCTCACTTCTTAGCAAGATTCTAATTGACATTTATCTATTATTAAATATGTATAAATAGGATATAAAAATGCAACATGTTGCAAATTATTTTTATCAATCTAACTAGAGAAAACCCAGATTTTCAAATGATTATTTACATATTTACAAAAAGACCGAGTTTCAAAAAAAATATGTCTTTAAAATATGTCCATTCACTAGAAGATTTTTCTCAACCCCTTCAACGGTTTGAAGAACAAAAGTAGATGAACTGACTTTCTTGGAAATTTAAAATGGACCAAGCGAGAGTTTTTGAAATTTTGTATGATTAGTTTTATCCTCATGGACTTTATCCCATTTCAACACAAAGGCTCTAACATTAAAAAATTTATCAGATAATAAAGTGTTGTTGAACCACTATTTGATGACTTTTCTATGGTTAATATTACAGGTCTTATATGGATTGAACTAATGTTAATGAGGGTAAAATGATATTAGGAGGCAAGATGGATTCCTTCGCATATACTAATAATTAAAGAGAAAATCCCATTTATGCTTTGTATGTGATCATGTCAGGCCATAATGGATAAACAGGAGCTTTGTGCCAATTTTTATGATTATCATCTATGGTTCTCTTTTTAATTCTTAAAATATTTTTGTTAATTGATTCAGCCAGACCATTACCCCGAGGATAATAACTGGATGAATATTTTAGTTTAAAACCCATTTTTGCTGCAAACACAGTAAGTGTGCTGGAATAAAAATAACTAGCATTATCAAAAATAAATGTGCTCGGAAGGACAAAACTAGTAATTATAAACTATTCAATAAAGAAATTACATGTTTAGTAGTAAAAGTTCTGAGAGATATAGCTACCACCCATTTTGTGAAATAATAAATGGTGGTGAGAATGCACTTATGCTATTTAGAATAATTAGGAATGATCTCACCAATAATGTAGAGGCTCCACTGCTCGAAAGATTGTTCGATTACAACGGATTGTAGAGGAAATGATGTTTTGGTATCTTGTCTAGCAGAAGTTTGGTTGATTTTGCAATTACGTACATATGCATGAGAATCCTTAAAAAGTGTGGGCTAGTAATAACATGCATGGAGGATTTTGTGAGGTGTTGTATCACCTCCGAAGTGGCCTCCAATGGAACCATCATGTAGCTCTTGCAAAACCTTATCGGCTTCATCTTTTTCTCGACACCTTAATAACATTGAATCATATTTTTTATAAACAATGCACCTTTAATAAGTTGGTATTGGCTTTCTTTAAGCCTCAAAGCACACTTTTTCTTAGAATCTAAATGAAGAGGAGTTGTGCCATGAGTTAGAAAATAGATTAAATATGCATACTAAGAGTTACAAGTATAAAGAATAGAATATATATGATGTAAATATTTTGATACTTGATCTTTTAGACTATTTTCAGATTTTGAATCTAAATTTTGAGTAACCAACTTATATATGCCTTGACCTCAAACAATCATGGTAGGCTTTATTTCTAAATCATATTCTTGTAATGGACAGACCCAATGAGATCTCTTTTCACCAAGGTCCTTTTAGACTAAGATATTTCTAACAGTAGAATATGGTACTATTACCTTAGTGTGTGATTTGATCAGAAAGGGCCTAAAATGTTTGATCGATTTGAAAAAAACATAGGCTTGCTTTTCAACAGCAGTATAATTCAATTCATCTCCTTTCAATACTAAATTAAAGAATGCAATTGGTACCTCTGCATCTTTATCATCCTTCTGTGTCAAAACCACTGCATAAGGTTGATCAAAAGAAAAAATTATATAGGATAAATTATTTATCATAGTTTGGAGAAAATGAGGGAGCTTGTGAAATGGCTTGTTTGAAAGAACTAAATGCTTGTTTTACTCATGTATTCCATTTAGAAACTACATTCTTAATCATATTTAAACTTTCTATGCAAAATCAGGAATAAAACGCCTAACAAAATTGATTTGTCCTAAGAGAGATTGCATAAACTTTTTATTGTGTGGAAGGGAAATTTCTAATATGCCCTTTTACCCAAATCTATTATTACTCCATTTTTTGAAATAATGGACCCTAAAAATTTTCCTTCTGATAAACCAAAAAATGACTTCTTAGGATTCAGAGAAATAACATATTTTCTACAATGTTCATTTCTTTTTTAAATCATGAATGTGATATTTGTATCACTTAGAAAATATAATAATGTCACCAAGATAAAATAAAACAATTTTATTGATAAATCCTTGGAAAGAAATATCCATCTCTCTCTAAAAAGTTTACCCAACATTTATGAGACGAAATGGCATCTTCTAGTAAGCATATGTTTCCTATTTACTCCTAAAGGTGGTTTTTAATCTACCACTAGTATGAACGAGACTCAAATTATATCTTGAAAAGACATCAGTTTAGAGCCATCCACAGATTGAAATCTCTATTCCATGGGAGGTAATGGGAAGTTATCTTTTCAAAGGCCTTATTAAGGTTTCTAAATTCAATGCAGATTCTAATATCTACATTTTTCTTCCACACTAGGGCAAGGTTTGATACCTACTTTGAATTCATGTCTAGAAAAACAATCTTGGCCTTCAATAATTTGTTTAATTTAGCTTTGATATGAGGCTTAAGATTGGGATGAGCTTTCCTAAGTTTTTGTTGAATAGGCTTCTCTTTGGGTAGCATTGGTATGGTTTGTTAAATGATCAAAGTAGCATAGGCCTTGAGATCATCATAGTTCTAGGAAATGACATCTTTATATCTTCTAAGTAGTTGGATAAAATTGAGTCGTTAATCTAGTGAAAGTCTGAGACCTAGATTGACATTTTCGGGATTTTTTTCTAAGCCAAGGTTGATAACTTAAAATATTAAAAATGAAACAATAAATTTTTTCAATTTGTGGTTTTGTTAAATAAATATTTGGGATTATAGAAGTCCTATAATTTGACTATAGATTTCGGAATTGAGTTTTCAATTTCGCTTTCAGTGGAGGATTTATTCAATTCTTTGTCATGGTAGTCTTCATCAATCACCCGATCATCATAGGTTCCCTTGGAAGTAAGAAAAAATATGATATCCACATCATCATTAAAGACTCTCCAATTAGATACATTATCTGGTATAGATGGTCGAAATATTAACTCAATTGAAAAATAATTAGGACTCAATTCCTCAGGCCGTATTGGCCTAGAAGCAACATCGGCTAGAAGATTTGCCCTTCCATTTTCTAACCTTAGAATGGGACTAATGTTGATTGCAAGAAAATGAGAAGTCAAATCTTGAACAAGTGATTGATAATGCTTAAAATGACTAGAAACAAAGTGGGTAGTGTTTCTTACCTATTTAATGACAATTTCTATCATCGAAGACTTTCAAGTATTTGACATCTAGACTTATTGCCTTTTTTATCCCCTGTACAAGTGCTTCATTATGCAACGTTATTTTTGCATTCAAATTGTAAGTTGTGTGTGAGCATGGTGTTTTCTTTGTTAGCATTGACGAGGATGCACCTTGTTCCTGCACCATCATTAGACTTTGATCCACTAAAATACAATGTCCAAAACAAATTATCTACAGGTTTATTTACAGATGATTCTACAATATTTACACAACATGAGGTATCACTCTATGAAAAAATATCAATTTCTAAACAGACAAAAGAAGATTAATAGGGAGATAATTGAGCAGTAAAATTTCAAATAAATGATTCTATGGAATAATTCCCATGGATATTATTAATAAAAGGAATAGATTAATTCTCTTCTTCCAAATTAGTGACAGTATATTTCATATGCTTTTCCCAATCAATTCTAATTTGATTGGCCTTACAATTGTATGGTAGCGAGAGATGAGACCAGTCAGTTGCAAGATATCCATTTAACTTCTCAGACCAATCTCTGCTCAAAATAAGACCATAAAATTCAAGAATATCAACTATTAAAACATCAATGATTTGAAATACCTTAGGTTGGGATGATAACCTAATTAAAACCTCTTTGATTTCACCCAACAACCTAAATTTTATTAATATTTAAATAGTTGATTCATGTGGTCTCACATTCAATTTTAGGTATACAAAATAAGGCATAACAATGGAGGAAGCCCGAGAATCGACCAAACAATTATGTACATTTTTATTAAAAACCTCAAAAGTTGGAAGGAAAGGTGGGGTGTGAGAGTTGGATCTATCACCTTTACGGATTGGATTTGTTTGCTTCATTTTATCAGAAGATGAAGGATGCTTTGACTTAGTTTTAGTCTTTGTATTCTTACTAGTAACAACAATAGTTTGCAAAGGAGAGTTTGAAGTGGCATTTAGAGCATTTAACAAAATATTTTGCTATTGTTTTAGCTTACTAACCTCATAAAAAGAAACGTTATCCTTTTTTTTCTTCATATATTCTATAATGTTATATTCAATTCTATTAGAAATTACGAGAGTTTTTGGAGAAGACTTACTTGAAGTAACACTTTTAGTAGCAAGAGTGGGAGAGCCAGGGGTTGATGTAGGATTCTTCTTTGTTGGAGCAAAGGAACGTTTAATAATACCTTTATTTGATGGAGTGTTTGTAGAATTTTCATTAGCAGTAGACGTGTTAGGAGAATCCTTACTTCTAGTAGTAATAGTAAGGGCCTCTTCTTCTTCATCTTCAGAAAGAGGACCAATGAAATACCAAATACCATTTGCTTCAAATATTTCTTCTTCTTTTGTTTCTTTTTTAGTCTATTATGTTTCTTCCTCTTCTTCTTCTTTGTCATCTTCTTCTTCTACAACAAAAATTTGAGTTGGAGGAGGAGTTTGTTGTGTCCTTTTGAAAGGTCTGTAAGATATTCTAGAAAAAATTCTTCTGCTACTTGTTTATTCAAGTATACTACTTCATTTGATAGATTTTTGATAACTTTCTATAATCCTTCCATATAAATCCCATCCTTATTGCTCTTCTTTTTCTTCTTCTCGTCTTATTTAAAAGTAATTTTCTTAGTATAGACAAGTTTATTTTCTTCATGAACATATCCTTTCTTAGCTACAGTGAGCATTCACTTTTCTACATTTAAAGCTTCTTTCATATTATCTTCCAGGGTTTGTTTTCCATCTCTGTCTATGAACATAGCCATTGAAGATGGAAGGGCACCAATATACCAATCTAATTTCACTTCTCCTGGTTTGGATGTACTAGGTATCTTATTCAAAGTCTTATTAAAACAAGAATTAAAAAACTTGACTCTATCATCAGGGCCCATCTTAATATTATGCAATTCAATTATTAATGAGGACGGAGTCTTATCATCACCAAAGCTCTTAAGAAATACTTCTTCAAAAGTATTCTAATATGGGATGGAGTTATTAGTTAGAGAAAAATACCAAGATGCAACCTTACCTTCAAAAGTATAAGGAAATAATCTACACATAGTGTCTTCTTCGGAAACACCATTTGTTGGCATTATGATACAAGTATTGTCCTTGATGGCAACTCTACAGGTCAAATCAGTTTTGATAAGAGGCTAATAGGAATATTCAGAGGAAATAAGGCAGTGTTACAGAGGATCAGGAAGATGGAACTAAGGTCTATTGATCAGAATAAATAATTTGAAGGAAGAAGATGATGTAAGAGCAGTTTAAGAGATACACGCAGGTTCACTTAATCAAAGCAGCATATACACACAGGTACTCAGAACAGAAATAGCATATAACGTACACACGCAATCCCACAGAAGGAAAAGCGCATACATGTTGAAAACCATGGTTTTTATCCGAGGTATTTGGTCCAAGGTATCTTTAGACCTGTTAGAAAATTATATATTAGGGAGAAATGGAACACATAAAATATTGCAGAAATATAAACACAGAAAATGCATAAAACAAGAGAGACACATATATACGTGGTTCACCTAGTTTGGGCTACGTCCACGGAGAAACAACCAGTCCTTCTTTTTATATTATCCAACAAACTGAAGAGATACAACCTACAGCAGATCCGTTGTAACACCCTCTTCGCTCTCAATCTCCTCTCTCTTTCTCACTCAGAATACAGATCTACATAGATGCGATACAATTCCCTCATATATAGTGAGGGGTTGCCTTCTAGGGCAAAAGACCCTAAATTAAACATAACTTCTACCGTCAGATCTCTGCCTAATGAACGACCCAGATTGACTAGAAATTATTATACTTTTACAAGGAAATTTACATCTATTCTTAGCTTCGGGGGCGCTGCCCCCGAAACCCCCCGACAGGGGGGCCTTCCCAAAGGTCGCAACCCCCCCCCCCCCCCGAACCCCCCCTACAGCGAATATTTTACGGGCAGCATTGCCACCCCATTTCGAACTAGGTTCCAATGTGGCAATACCTTTGAATACAAAAGATAATCAGGCTCCACACCCAACAATCTCCCACTTGGAGACTGATTATAGAAACTCCACCGTTGCTTCATTTGTTGGACAATGACTCCTCTTTGGAGCTGGTTGTTTCTCATCTTCTTCATCATACTTGAAGACTAATTGAAACTGAGCATATTCTCAGTTTCTCCCTGGTTATAGCTTTTGTTAGCATATCTGCAGGATTCTAGCTAGTGTGTATCTTTTCCAACTTCAACTCTCCATCTTCCAACATTGATCGTATGAAATGGTACTTGAGCTATATCTATTTAGTCCTAGAATGAAATGTTGAGCTCTTTGCAAGATGAATGGCACTTTGGCTATCACTGTATAACGTGCCCATATCATGCTTCTTATCCAATTCACCCATAAAACTTTGTAACCAAATCATTTCTTTACTAGCCTTTGTAGCAGCAACATACTCTGCTTCTGTTGTTGAAAGTGCAACAACACTATATATTTTTGAAACCCAACTAACAGTTATTCCACCTACAGTAAATACATATCATGTAGTACTCCTCCTGTTATCTCTGGGACCTGCCATATCTGCATCAACATATCCCTGTAGAGAAATGTTTGAACCAACAAAGCATAATGCTTGATTTGTGGTACCTTTCAAATATCTGAGAATCTATTTCACTGCCATCCAATGTTCCTTTCTTGGATTGTTCATGTACCTGCTTAGAACTCCCACTACATGTGTAATATCAGGCCTTGTGCAAACCATTGCATACATTAAGCTTCCAACTGTTGATGCATATGGAACTTTAGACATATAATCCATGTCTTCTTGGGTCTTTGGGCACATTTCCTTACTAAGTTTAAAATGGATAGCAAAAGGTGTACTGACTGGTTTTGCATTGTGCTTATTAAATCTTTTCAACACCTTTTGTATGTAGTCATTCTGAGACAATGTTAATTTGTGATTTTTTCTGTCTCTAGTTATTCTCATACCAAGGATTTGTTTTGCATCTCCCAAATCCTTCATTGCAAATGAATTTTCCAATTTTCTTTTGAGCACATTTATTTCCTACATGTTAGATCCTGCAACAAGCACGTCATCCACATACAATAACAATATAATATAGCTACCATCATTTTGCTTTTTCAGATAAACACAATGATCAGAGTGACATCTAGTATAACCTTGTTCAGACATAAACTTGTCAAATTTTAGATACCACTGCCTTGGACCCTGTTCTAATCCATACAAACTCTTCTTCAAACTACACACTAGTTTCTCCTTCTCTTTTACCTCATATCCTTGTGTCTGCTGCATATATATCTCTTCCTCCAAATCCCCATGGAGAAAGGTTGTCTTTACATCTAATTGCTCAAGATGCAAATCTTCAGCTGCTACTAGACTTAGAATAGTTCTGATTGAAGTCATTTTAACAACAGGAGAAAATATTTCATCAAAATCAATACCTTTCTTCTGTGCAAACCCCTTCACCACAAGTCTGGCTTTGTACCTCTGTTTTCCTCCATCTTCTTCCTTCAGCCTGTAAACCCATTTATTCTGCAATGTAGTTTTACCTACAGGAAACCTGACTAAGTCCCAAGTCTGGTTATGCATTAAGGAGTCCATCTCTTCTTCCATGGCTAGCTCCCACTTCTTCCTCCTTTCAACCTGCATTGCTTCTTCATAACATTCGGGTTCACCAGAATTAGTCAACAATAAACAATATAATGAAGGATCGTATCGTTCAGGGGGTCTACTTATCCTGGTAGATATTTTAACACCACTTTCAAGTGTTTGGGGTGCCTGTTGCTATTGTGGTGGTTGTTGTTGTTGTGGTTGTTGATTATTATTATTTTCAAGCACCTTTACTTTTTCAGTGATCTCATCAAGAACTATGTATTCCTTGTTTTCCTTTTCTTGTTTCTTTTCCTGCAACTGATTCTTATACAAGACCTTTTCATTGAATATTGCATCTCTGCTCCTAATGATTTTGTGATTTTCATAATCATATAAGCGATAACCAAAATCATTAACACCATATCCAATAAAGGTACATTTCTTTGATTTTGCCTCAAGATTTGTTCTATTTTATTTATTAATATGGACAAAGGCCTCACAACCAAAAGGCTTTAAAAAGGAGTAGTTTACCTTTTTACCTGTCCATGCTTCCTCTAGAACACCACCATCCAAGGAACTTGAAGGCCCTCTGTTTATTAGATAAACAAAATTATCTACATCATCTACCCAAAATTGTAAAGGCAATCCTGCATTCAATCTCATGCACCTTGCACACTCCATGATTGTTCTGCTCATCCTTTCTGACACACCATTTTCTTGTGGTGTTCTTGGAACTGTCTTCTCTTTGTGAATTCCATGCTCTGAATAGTACCTATCAAAGTCGTTGCTGCAATATTCACCTCCATTGTTTGATCTAAGACACTTCAATTTCTTTCCTGTGTCAATCTCAACCAAAGCTTTCCATTTCTTGAAAGTATCAAATACATCAGATTTATTCTTAATACAATAAATCCAAGTTTTTCTAGTTGCATCATCAATAAAAGTAACATAATAATGAGAGCCACCGAGAGATGATACCTGAGCAGGTCCGCATACATTTGTATGCACAAGCTCTAATTTTTCGCTCTTCTTTTCTTTCCCAACTCTGAGAAATCTGACTCTCTTCTGTTTTCCATAAATGCAATTCTCACAGAAGTCCAAATCAACATTCTTCAAACCTGGCAACAAATTACTTGAGTGAAGGATCTTCATCCCCTTCTCACTCATGTGTCCAAGCCTATGATGCTTGCTCCTTTGGAAGTTAAAGCATTAATAGAGTTAGAAATACCATTGCATAAATACAATGTACCAACCTTTTCGCCTTTTGCTATTACCAGGGCTCCTTTGGTGACCTTCAAAGCTTTATCTGTGAAGTTTGTCACACAACCTTCACTGCCTAACTGCCCTGTTGAAATCAAATTTTTCTTCAGATCTGGAACATGCCTTACCTCCTTTAGTAGCCATTGGTTTCCATTCTACTGTTATACAAGAACCTTACCCATTCCAACAATTTTACAGGGTTTATCATCACCCAAACGGACTTGTCCAAAATCTCTTTGAACATGGTCATGAAAGTATTTCTTATCAAGTGTGGCATGGAATGAGGCCCCTGAATCTACCACCCAGGAATTAGTAATATTTTCGAAAGAAAGAATCAAAGCATCTTGTAACACCTCACCTATCACATTTGCTTCATGATTTTTTTCTTGTTGTGCATCTCCTTATTTTCCCTTTCAAGATCTACAGTCTTTCTTTAGGTATCCTTTCTTTCCACATTTCCAACAGACTATCCCCGATCTGGACTTGGATCTGCCTTTCCTTGATTTACTGCGATATCCTGAGCTCTTTCCTCTTTCCATTTTTCTTCCCCTAGACTCTGCAATCAAATCATTACCTGATGTCTCACTGGAGCTTTTCCATTGCATTTCCTCGCTACGGATAGCACCGACAACATCCTCAAACTTTAAAGTACTAGATCCAAAAACAGAGTTACTAATGTCCATTACTAAACCATTCCAACTTTCTGGCAATGAACACAAGGATAACAGAGCTCTAACTTCATCATCAAAGTTTTCCCCTACAGAACTTAACTGACTTGTAACAGTATTAAAATCATTTAAATGGTCTACAACAGATCCACCTTCCGACATATTCATATTAAATAAACGCTTCGTAAGAAATACCTTATTTGAGGCCGAGGGTTTTTCTAATAGTTTCACCAACACCTTAATCAAACCCTCTATCATTGTTTCCTTCGAAATGTTGAAGGCAACCGATGCTGCGAGGCACAACCGTACTGTTCCAAGTGCCTTTCTATCGAGAAGGTTCCATTCTTCATCTGTCATACCCGTTGGAATCTTTTTTTTTCCGCCCAATGGTAGGTACATATATTTCTGATACAGATAATCTTCCATCTGCATCTTCCACAGCGAGAAGTTTTGGCTGTTAAATTTCTCGACCCTAAAATTACCATCTTCCACCATTGTTCCCACTCGAACTAGGAATCCTTCTCTCCTGTGATTTTGTCAGCCAAAAATACCTTCGTCTCTGATACTAGCTGTTAGAAAATTATATATTACGGAGCAATGGAACACATAAAATATTGCAGAAATATAAACACAGAAATGCATAAAATAAGAGAGACACAGATATACGTGGTTCACCCAGTTTGGGCTACGTCCACAGAGAAACAAGAAGTCCTTCCTTTTATATTATCCAGCAAACTGAAGAGATACAACCTTCAGCAGATCCACTGTAACACCCTCTTCACTATCAATCTCCTCTGCCTTTCTCACTCAGAATACAGATCTACATAGATGCAATACAATTCCCTCATATATAGTGAGGGGTTGCCTTCTAGGGCAAAAAAACCTAAATTAAACATAACTTCTACTATCAGATCTCTGCCTAATGAATGGCCTAGATTGACTAGAAATTACTATACTTTTACAAGGCAATTTTATATCTATTCTTAGCTTTGAGGGCGCTGCCCCCGAAACCCCCCATTAGGGGGGGCTCCCCAAAGGTCACAGCCGCCCCCCCTTGGACCCCCCCTGCAGCGAATATTTTACGGGCGGAAAACTAGGGTCCAATGTGGGGTTACCTTTGAATACAAAAGATAATCAGGCTCCACACCCAACAGGACCATGATATTGACCCTAGGTAATTAGTCCGAGGTATTTGGTCTGTGGTATTTGATCCAAGGTATTGGTCCTAAGTGGATTCATCCATGGTATTGAGAAAGGCCAAAAACTATATAAAGCAGAGAGGATCATAAGGCCAAATGTGCAAACTAATAAGATTCTAAGGAATACTTCTATCTGAAGTATATTTTATGTTGCAGGGTTATGTTTGGGACTAGATCTGAAATATTTATGTGCACCTTGAGTTCAATATTGGATCAGGATCATGAGACCTGAAATGACTTATTCTTGAATGATCTGATATTGGTTGAGGTTAGATCTGATGTTTTGTGTATGTTTTATTTGTTATCTATCATGATCTGGGTTTGTCTGAAGTCTGGAATTGCAGCAAAGTTCTGAGTCAATATTTGCAGATCTGTACGTAGGTTCGTCTCGGAAAAAGAGCGTATACACGCAGGTTCTGTTCTTTCAAGTAGTGTATACAAAAGAAAGGCTTGATGTTCAGAGATGGTTGATCTATCAAATCAGTATTGCCAATTTATTGTTGGTGCTATTTTACTGTTGTATGTCAATTAAGTATTTTTAGATCTGAATGTAAATCTAAATGCATAAGGAGGTTGATATTTGATTGATTTCATATGAGAGAAGAAGTGTTTTATGTTTCTTGTTTGTGTAAAGTTTTGTAAGTTGACAGTAGATGTTCAATACACTGTTGGTTGGTACAGTTTGTGATTTAGAGATTTTATGATTCAGAATCTTTAGAGGTATACACAAGTTGGGCTGAAGGAAGTGGCATATACACGCAGGTTTTCTTCATTGGAGTAGCATATACAAATCTGACACATGAGTTTTTTAGGTTTCAGTTGGTTCTGAATGTTGATACAGTTTTATGGGTTCAACAAAGTGTTCTGATGAAAGTGATATGATTGTTTCAGATTAACTGCATGTTGGTTGATAAAGTTTGAGTTTCTAAATTTCTAATGGGTTATTGATGAGTCAAGGACTTCACATGTCTTGATATGTGCCAGGAGCATCCAGTCTGAAAATTCTTGAAACATGGTCCCTGGTGGAAGAGTGGAGTTTTTCGTAGGCTAGCACCTACGTACTAGTAAACATATTCGCTAGTACAAGAGCTAGGGGGTTGTAGCTCCCTTCAAGTAGAAGCTAGAGTTTGAGAGAAGGTTGTAACCTTCTGCAGGTAGAAGCCTACGTACTGGTATAAGTATGCACTAGTACAAGATTATAAATAGTTTTTCTTATTATTAAAAGAAGACAAAGACGACAGCAGCAGGTGGTTTTCACCCACATTGGGTTTCCACCTTAAATCTTGGTGTTCATGTGTGTTTCTTATGTGTGATGGTTTATTCTGTTATTACTGCACATGGTTATTGTTTAATGTTTAATAAAGTACTGATTAACTGATCAAAAATCAACATATGATGAATTAACCGAATCATAAGTTCTATGGATATACGTTGGTTGCCTTAAGAACAGTTGTGTGAACACGTGAGTTCCCTTCTATGAAGTATCTTATGTAAATCTGATTATGGAAATGAAAAAGTAATTGTTTGTAAATACTTATTCACCCCCCGTCTCAGTATTTTTTCCAACAATTGGTATTAGAGCAGGTCCTTCAGAAGAAGCTTGATCACTTGAAGGAAGATCCATCAAGATGAATAATCACGAAAGCATGGGATCCATCAGACCACCAATCTTCGATGGGAGCAACTTTGTTTATTAAAAAATAGGAACCACAACCTATCTACAATCTCTTGGAACAGATGTCTGGGAAATTGTGGAATGAGGATATAAATTTCCAACAACAAATCCTATAGACACGACAGGTAAAAAGCAATATGAAACCAATGCCAAAGCTGTCAATACTTTATTGAGAAGTTTGTCACAATCAAAGTTTATCAAAGTCATGCAGCTCAAATCAGCCAAAGAGATATGGGACAAAATCATTCAGAGCTACGAAGGAGACTCTCAGGTAAAATGTGCTAAGCTTCAAACTCTAAGAATTTAGTATGAAACTCTTAAGATGCATAGTGATGATAGTATAGCTAGTTACTTCTTACGTATAGATGAGGTTGTTAATTGTATGAAGAATCTGGGTGAATAAATAAAGGAAGTTACCTTAGTTGAGAAAAATTTGAGATCCTTATCTGCTAAATTTGAATCAAAAGTGTCTGCCATAGAAGAAAAACAGGATCCGTAGAATATCACTATGACGCAGCTTCACGGAATCATAACTGCTTTTGAGATGAGAAAAGGAGGCCCATCAGATATGAGAGAAGCCGCATTTAAAGCTTCAGCAAAAGGAAAAGAAAAGGAAGAACAAAATGAATCAGGACACATTTCAGAAGAAGAAGATGAGGTAAATTTTGGCAAGAAGCTTCAACGAGGTTCTGGAAGGTTCAGAGGTAAGCTACCTTTCAAATACTTTACTTATGGTAGAGTCAGTCATTATGCTGCCAGATGTCCTCATAAAGATAAATATGAAAAATGAAAGGAATATGCAAAAGTGAATAGGAAACAAGTTGTGAATAGGAGTTACTATACTCATGAAGGTAGTGATGGTTTATCTAATAGTGATGAAGATGAAACAGGTCAAGATTACAGACTTCTCATGGCTTATGATAGCGATGACTTTTGGGATAGTTTAGAAGAGGATAGTAATGGTTTATCTAATAGTGATGATTATAGAATTCTCATGGCTTATGACAATGGTGATTTTTGGGATGCTTTAGAAGAGGAAAACTGTTAGGATATTCCGACACATAGTATATAGTTAAGTTCAACTTGGTCTAGTGTAGAGTTAGGTATAGAGTTAGGTAAAGTGTGTTTCTTTACCGTTGTACATTTTGTAACTTACAATCCGACGGTCACGATATGTAGTGATCCGACGGTTCACTCTCTCCTCGGTATTACCGACACTTGATCCGCGGCTTGACACCCGATTGTTCCATGAGTTCTATTTAAAGCGCATGGAGGGTCATTGTTCGGGTAATCCGTGCATGAGAGAAGCTTATGTAAATTTTCATTCTTTGATTAATAAATTGCCTGTAGTAGCCACATTGGCACAGGCCGTGGACTGTTTCCCTCTTTGAGGGTTTTAACCACGTCAAAAATACTGGTGTATTGATCTGTGATCTGGTTGTGAGCGGTGTCCTTTTGGTGTTCTTTTTGAGGAACTTACCCTGTAAATTCCTACATGGTATCAGAGCTATTTGAGGGCTGCGTCCGTTGGTGATCCAAATCTGAAGCCGGTAGAACTGCATGCGGCTGCCGTTTCCTAGATCTGTTGTTTCTGACTGCTTTCGGGCCGTGAAGACTGCTCTGTTGTGTTCGGAGCATCTGTTCCAGTGAGGAACCCCTTTCGTTTCACACGAAAAGGTTTCCGGAAGCCCTATCTGTGTCATTTTTAAGATCTGGAGGTATACAGTCTTTATTTGCAGTTTACTGTTATTTTCTCTCTGCTTATTTCGGTTTCGGTTTATTTAGTTTTTTTTTAACCGGATCTATACATTTCATTTCTCCGTATGCTCTTTGCCCTGCGACTCTGTGCGATTTGGGCAAATCAGAAACAGAAAGGAAGGATTTTTCTCATGCGTATGCTCTTTTCCCTGCACCTTAGTGTGATCTCGGAAAATCAGAAACATTGAGAAAAATATTTAGTTTTTCGGCTAAAGCTAACTTTGAGCCGCAAGGTTCATTTTTTAAAATATCTAGTTTTTTGGCTAAAGCTAACTTCGAGCCATAAGGTTCGTTTTCTTTGCATGTCCGTGTTGGGTTTTGTGTTTTGTGTTTGTTTTGTAGGGAAAAAGAGCTTTGTGTTTTGTGGGGGCGGATTTTTTCATTTCCGCACATTCGCGCACTTTTCCGGCAACTTCAACAATTTTTTTTTTCAAAAAGCCATAACTTCTTCATCCGGAAGCCTTTTTCAGAGTCGTTTTTTTTAAAACCACCTAATTTTTCGAGATCTATCCATTGGAACACTTACTTTCAGCATCTTCAGCTTCAGCATAACTTCTTCATCCGGAAGCCTTTTTTAGAGCCATTTTTTTTAAAACCGCCTAATTTTTCGAGATCTATCCATTGGAACACTTACTTTCAGCATCTTCAGCTTCAGTTTTTTTTTAAAATGGAAAGTCCATGCCAAGTCATTCTTGACAGCACTAACTACTTCCAATGGATATCCTACATCGAAGATTTACTTAGAAGTAAAGGTCTCTACAGAATAGCCACAGACCAAGAGAAGAAACCAAAAGATGAAGACAAGGCTGCAAAATGGGAAAATAGACAAGATCAAGCACGTGGTTTGATAGGGATGTCTATTTCTCCTGATCTTAGATTCCATATTGCAGAACTTGAGACTCCTCATGAAGCATTGGAACAACTCACTAAAGTTTTTGGAATTAAAAATGAAATTAGAGCCCATCAACTTGAAAATGAGTTGCTTACATTGGATCCTAATAATTTTTCTTGCATTGAAGATTTCTTGTCCAAATTCAAGACCCTTAGATATCTCTTGGAAGGTGTTAAGGTTAAGAAAGAAGATAGTAACCTTATTTATTCCATCCTTACTAAGTTGGGACCAGCCTACTCTGTATTTGTTTCCACCTTCCATTCTACAAGGGAAGCTTTCATTTGTTAGGAAAAAGACTACAAGGCCCCTTCCTTTGACTCTTTTTGTGATTCTTTAATAAGCGAACAAGAAAAAATCTTACACCTTGGTCTTCTTAATCTTGGAAACTCTTCCAAGAAAGCGTTAGCCGCTCAGCAGCAACCAAATTCAAAGAATCCTAAGAAGTCATTTCCTAAAAAGAATGGTCCTAAACCAAACAAGGGTCCTAAGCAAACTCAGCCTCAAAATGAAATATCATTTCAGCAAAATGATAGGACCAATAAAAACAAATGGAAGAAGACTGATAGACATTGTAACTTTTGTAATCGAGATGGGCACTTAGAATCTAAATGCTTTAAGAAGATGGAAGCCTTGGAAGCCGCAATGAAGAAACATAACATCCATGTGGAGCATTCTTCAACTTCAACTTCAACTTCATCTTCAGGAATGGCACTTTCTGCATGTCGCTGTCAATCATCTCAGTCTGGTTATGCATTAAATGTATCTTCTTCTTCTCATTCTCATGAGTGGCTCATTGATTCTGGATCCTCTTATCACATGGCCAAAAACCAAGACATGTTTTCTTCTTTAAATGATTGTAACACCAAAAATATATATGTTGGTGATGATAGATCTCTTAATGTTGTAGGGACTGGAACTGTTCATCTAGACAATGGTCACTTTAATGATGTATTATGTGTTCCAACCTTATCCTGCAACCTTCTATCTGTATATCAGATAACTCATTCAGGTGAAGGTAAAATTGTTGAATTTTCACCTCATGATGTTGTAATCAAGGATCTGAGAGTTCCTAAATAGATTCTAGCTACTGGTATTGCTGATGATTCCACAAGGTTGTATAAGTTTCACAACTTTGGGTCATCAAATCTTCCCTCAGTATTTGTTGCTCATAATGATGAAGTGAGCAAAGTTTGGCATGAGCGATTTGGTCACTTAAACTATCGCTCCCTTCAGCATCTATGTAAAGAAAATATGGTGACAGGTCTTCCTATGGTATCTTGCAGAGATGGTGTTTGTTCCGGATGTGTACTCGGAAAACATCATCGGGACAGTTTTGAAAAACGTGTCTCTTGGCACGCCTCAGCCCCTTTACAACTTGTGCACAGTGATTTATGTGGTCCACTTCCTGTTGCTTCATTTTATGGCTGCAAGTATTTCTTAACTTTCATTGATGATTTCTCCAGACGCACTTGGGTATACTTCTTAAAACTCAAGAGCGAAGTATTTAACACTTTTTTGGCCTTCAAAGCCTTTGTTGAAAAACAATCTGGACATCAAATTCTTAAGATAAGAACTGATAATGGTGGAGAATATGTTAAAAACACATTCATCAACTTTTTCACCGAAAATGGAATTCAAATGCAACATATTGTTCCATACACTCCACAACAAAATGGTGTAGCTGAAAGGAAAAATCGCACCTTAAAGGAAATGGCTAATTGTATGCTGCAATCTAAAGGACTCAGTCTTAGTTTTTGGGCCGAAGCAATTAATTGTGCAAATTATATAATAAATCGCACTCCTACTAAGGTTCTAAAGAATATCACTCCAGAAGAAGCTTGGAGTTCCATTAAACTAGATGTAAGTCACTTTCGTGTTTTTGGAAGTGAAGCATGGGCCCATATTCCAGATGAAAAGCACAAAGCTTTAGAACCTAAGAGTGAGAAATGTACTTTTGTTGGATATTCTGAAGATGTAAAAGGTTATAGACTTATTCCATTTAAGTCCAAAAATGTTATCATTAGAAGAGATGTAAAATTTGATGAAAATAAATCGGCCTGCGAGCCTAGTCCGGCGGATGTGCCACCTCTTCCTATCTCTTCTACTTTTGAAAACATTTCTTCTTCAGATGATGAAAGTGAGGATGACAATCCTCCCCCACCTTCTCAGGATCCTCAACTTCCAAGATGGGTCCGTGCTACTCGGGATGCAGCAGGTGATCTTGTCGGTGATCCTACAGATCAGCGACGTACACGTTCTCAGTTTGAAAGAGCCTATTCTTTACTGGCTCAAGCTCCAGTAAATCATGATCCTGGCACTTTTGCAGAAGCTTCAGTCCATCCACATTGGGAAGCAGCTATGAATGAAGAATATCATTCATTGTTAACAAATGATACATGGGATCTTGTTCCTCTACCAAAGGGACGAAAACTTGTTAGATGTAAATGGGTTTACAGAACCAAGTATGGACCAGATGGGAAAGTAGATAAACATAAAGCTCGTCTTGTTGCTAAGGGCTTCTCACAGGTTTAAGGCATTGACTAAACTGAAACCTTCTCCCCTGTTGCCAAAATGAACTCTATCCGCCTTGTTCTTTCCCTTGCTGCCTCTTTAAAATGGGAAGTCCATCAGATAGATGTTAAATCTGCCTTCTTGCATGGGGACTTGCATGAAGAAATCTATATGGAACAACCCATTGGCTTCATCCAAACAGACTCCAGCCTTGTATGTCGACTTAAGAAATCTCTTTATGGTCTCAAGCAAGCTCCTCGGGCTTGGTATGCCAAAATGGATAGCTTTCTTTTAGAATTTGGCTTTTCTAGGTGTTATTCTGACAATACTGTCTACACCAAGAAAGTGGGCAGCTCTCTTATCATCCTTGTTCTTTATGTTGATGATCTTATTCTTACTGGTGGTGATCCCAACCTTATAAACCATGTGAAGTCCAGCCTTAAAAATAAATTTGAAATGACAGACTTAGGACACTTACACTATTTTCTCGGTCTTCAAGTCTTGCAATCCAAGGAGGGTATTTCCCTTTCCCAGTCCAAGTATGCTTGTGATATTCTTCGTCATTTTCACATGGAAGACTGTAAGCCAGCCCCTTCTCCCTTTCAGTCTGGAGTCAAACTTTCAGTCTCTTGTACTTCTCCTGAAGTTGATGCTACCTTATACCGTCAACTTGTAGGAAAACTCTTGTATTTAACCCATACTCGTCCTGACCTTTCCTTTGTTGTTGGCCTTGTTGCTCGTTTTATGCAAAACCCCCATGAAAGTCATTGGAAAGTAGCTAAAAGAATACTTCGTTATGTTCGAGGTACAGTACAGTTTGGGATTCATTACAGTGCCAAAGCAGCTCCTCTATTAGTTGGTTTCACTGATTCTGATTGGGCTGGTGACCCTGATGATCGGAAGTCTACTGCCAGTTATGTCTTCACTCTTGGTTCAGGACCTATTACATGGGCTTGTAAGAAACAGGCTGCCATTTCTCTTTCGTCAGCAGAAGCAGAGTATCGTGGTGCCGTGGAAGCTAGTAAGGAAGCCTTGTGGCTTCATCGGATCCTATCAGAGTTTGGCTTTGAGCAGCAGCATCCAACCACACTTTGGTGTGATAATCAAAGTGCCATTCAGCTATGCAAATATCCAGTCCAGCATCAATGCAGCAAACACATTGAACTACACATGCACTTCATCAGAAAGCTCATTCATGACCATGTTCTTGAAGTGCAATATTGTTCAACAGATGATCAGGTTGCAGACATCTTCACAAAGGCTCTCACAGAGGCGAAGTTCACTAAAATTCGATATATGCTTGGAGTTCAGGAAGTTGTCACTAAGGGGGGATAGGCTCTAGTGCCTCCTTCCTTCTCCTATTGTGTCATATTTGTAAATCCTTCAATCTTATCCCAAGTTGTTCTTAAGGGGGGATGTTAGGATATTCCGACACATAGGATATAGTTAAGTTCAACTTGGTCTAGTGTGGAGTTAGGTATAGAGTTAGGTAAAGTGTGTTTCTTTACCGTTGTACATTTTGTAACTTACAATCCGACGGTCACGATATGTAGTGATCCGACGGTTCACTCTCTCCTCGGTATTACCGACACTTGATCCGTGGCTTGACACCCGATTGGTCCATGAGTTCTATTTAAAGCGCATGGAGGGTCATTGTTCGGGTAATCCGTGCATGAGAGAAGCTTATGTAAATTTTCATTCTTTGATTAATAAATTGCCTGTAGTAGCCATGTTGGCGCAGGCCGTGGACTGTTTCCCTCTTTGAGGGTTTTAACCACGTCAAAAATACTGGTGTATTGATCTATGATCTGGTTGTGAGCGGTGTCCTTTTGGTGTTCTTTCTGAGGAACTTACCCTGTAAATTCCTACAAAAACTTTCATGAAGAAATATCTAAACTCAAAATCTGTTTCGAAGAAAATAATATGATCTTAAATACCTTGACATACCAACTTGCTGAAAAAGAAAAACACAATGAAAAAATAGAATGTGAAATTGTGGGTCTAAGAAAAGATCTTGAGAAAACAAAATCTCTCAATCTTAGATTTGATAAAGGATCAGAAACTTTAAATGAAATTATCAAATTTCAGCGTTATCCTCTGATAAAGACAGGCATTGGATATACTGAAGAAGCATCTCAATCACAGAAGCCGTCAACCTCCACCAAAAGCTATCTTGATGCAGCAAAGACCAGTGAACAGTATGACAATCATCAACAAAGGCATAAAGCTAATCACCAGGTAAATCATACTCAATTTTCTCCAAGGATGAATATCAATAGAAGGCACAACCAACGTCAGGAAAATCATACTCAATTTGCTCCAAATATGAATATCAATAGAAACTATAATCAACAAGTAAATAGATTCGATAGTTGCAGAAACTTCTTTAATGGGCAATGCTTTTCAAGTCTTAATTTTGGGCACAAAGCTACTCAATGCATTGCTTACAAAACCATCATGACTAGAGAAGCACGAAATCAAAGGAATGTAATAGGGATCAAGAGAAGTTCCTATAATAACTTTTCTCCTCTTGAAAATGAAATAGAATGCTCAATTTGTAACAACTTTGGTCATAAATAATCTAAGTGCAGGAGCAAATTTTGGCAAACACCTCGAAAGGAGAAAACACCATTAAATCCCAAGATATGGAGAAGGAAATAATCTCAAATAGAAATATGTGGTATAGCCTTGTATGCAAAAGGACAAGAAAATCAGTGGTACATCAACAGTTGATGCTCGAAACATATGACAGGTGACAAAGGGAAACTTCACTCATATAATGCCTTAGAAAAGGAAAAGAATGTCTCATTTGGAAATGACACTCCAGCTGTCATAAAAGGTAAAGGTTCTGTTTTCTTGAAAGAATAGGTTAAAGTTGGAAATGATATGTATGCAGGTGGTTTAAATCATAACATGTTGAGTGTCAGTCAAATGTGTGATCAAGGAAATGAAGTGGTGTTTCGATCAAACAGATATTTTGTTCGCGAGCTTGATACAGGAGAGACCGTGATCAAAGGTACAAGAACTCCAAACAACTTATACATACTCAAAGGAGGACAAAAACAATGCTATCTAAGAAAAAAAAATGAAAATTGGTTATGGCATAGAAGATTGGGACATCTAATATTTTCTCAAATAAGAAAAGCATGCAGGCTCAAGGCAGTTCATGATCTTCCAGATATCAGCATCCCAGAAAATACCATATGCAAACCATGTCAAATCAGTAATAAAACTAGAGTTCACTTCATTGCAAAGGAAGGGTCAGCAAGTAGGCCTCTTGAACTTATCCATACTGATTTATGGACCAACAAGGAAAATGTCACCTTGTGGAGAAGAATACTTTATTTTGTTTATTGATGATTTTTCCATAATGTGTTGGATAGGTCTTCTAAAGCATAAAGATGAATCATTTGAAAAGTTTAAAGCCTTCAAAACTTTGGTTGAAAATGAATCAGATCAAAAAATCAAATGTCTCAAATCTAATCGAGGGGGAGAATTCATATCAGATGAATTATTTGACTTTTGTGAGCAACATGGAATAAAAAGGAAATTCTCCACCGGAAGAACTCCTTAGCAACATGGTGTGGCGGAAAGGATGAACAGAATAGTTCAACAAATGGCTCTAGCTATGCTAGATGAATCTGGAACTCCTGTAACCTTCTGGGGTGAAGCTACATTGATTATCGTGACTATTCTCAACAAAGAAAATGTTTGGGTAAATAGCACTCAAAGTCCACATGAACTTTGGTATGGTAAGACTCCTACTGTAAAATACTTTAAAGTTTTTGGAAGCAAATGTTTTATCAAAAGGATCGATGAAAAACTTGGTAAGTTTGAACCCAAAGAAGATGAAAGGATTCTTCTTAATTATTCTTCCAGAAGTAAAGGATATAAATGTTATAATAAAAGACTTGGGAAAATTGTTGAAAGCATTGATGTTGTAGTTGATGAAGCATGCAGAAATCCAAAACAGATAAAATCAATAGAAGATTTTGACAATAAGGAAGATGGGGATTACTTTCTCACATCAAATAAAAATTATATTGAATAATAAACCAATGAAGCACCAAAACAAGATATAATGGTAGAAAAAAAGGCTTTGTCCAAGTATGTTCAGAAAAATCATCCAGAAACTCAAATTTTAGGAGAAAGGGAGGTTGGTGCATAGACAAGAAGAACTACTACAGGGACCTCAAGCTATCTAGCATTACTATTCTCCACTGAACCTAAAAATGTAAATGAATCATGCAAAGATGAATGTTGGTTCAAGGCCATGGATGAAGAACTTGAGAAAATTGAAAAGAATGAAACTTGGGAATTATTTCCTAGACCTCATGATAAAAATATTATAGGAACTAAATGGATATTCAAGAACAAGCTAAATGAAAATGGAGAAATCATTAGAAACAAGGCCAGACTTGTTTGTAAAGGGTATGCTCAACAAGAAGGTATATATTTTGAAGAAACGTTTGCGCCTGTTTCTAGACTTGAAGCCATAAGAAAGTTTCTTTCTTTTTCTAGTTTTCGGAAATTCAAAGTATACCAAATGGATGTAAAATCAACCTTCCTTAATGGAGATTTAGAAGAAGAAGTTTATATTGAATAGCCAGAAGGATTCATTCTAGAAAATGATGCAAAACTTGTATGCGGACTCAAAAAGGCTCTCTATGGTCTAAAACAGGCCACAAGGGCTTGGTATTACCACCTTGACAAATATCTACACCAACAAGGTTTTACAAAAGGTTCTGTAGATAGCAATTTATATACAAATATTGAAAATTATAAATTGCTAATTATTATTGTTTATGTCTGATATCATTTTTGGTAGCAATGAAGAATCCATGAGTCAGAATTTTGCTTCAGTAATGCAGTAAAATTTGAAATGTCCTTGCTTGGCGAACTTACCTATTTTCTTGGTCTGCAAGTTCAACAAACTAAAGATGGTACTTTTCTTTCACAAACCAAATATCTCAAGCAAATCTTGTAAAAGTACGGAATGGAAGATTCTAAACCTGTATGTACTCCAATGGTAACAGGATGCAGTGTCAGCTCAAATGATGAATCAGCAGCAGTACATCAACCAACTTACAGATCCATGATTGGCAATCTTCTTTATCTAACAGGTACCCGACCTGACATCATGCATGTAGTAGGAATAGTTGGAAGATTCCAAGAAAATCCAAAGGAATCACACCTTCAAGCAGTCAAAATAATTTTCAAATATCTTCAAGGAACTTAGGACTTTGGACTATGCTATCCTAGAGATGTAGATCTTACTCTTCATGCATATACAAATGTATATTGGGCAGGAAGTTTTGATAGTAGAAAAAGCACCAGTGGTGGTGCATTCTATATGGGTTCTAGGCTAGTGTCTTGGTTTAGCAAGAAACAAAGTTCAATTGCTTTATCTACAGCTGAAGCAGAATATGCGGTTGCTGCATCTTACTGCATACAACTACTTTGGATGGTGCAAATTTTGCAAGACATTCAGATCACATGTACTCCATGTTAGGGCCTAAATATACCTCAGGTTGAGAAAGGTAGGATCTAGGGTAACATCAAACCACACTTAACCTGGTAGCTAGCCCTACCAAGTCGGGAGAGGGCTCTCTCCTTGTCAATCTCAGAAAATATGCCCAATGAAAGCTTGAGATGACTAATGTAATGACTGATTTTAGGCTAGGTATGTGTACAGAGGTGTTTGATTGAATTTGATGATGTTTTGTTGTCTCAAATGTGAAAGGAAGTTTTGGGTCTGGGGAATGAGGCTCAGTTTTACAGAGATATCTATGGGGAAAGGTAGGCAAGTGATTTGGTACTTCAAATTAAGTGAGATGGAGAGGTTTTAGACAGATGAGGAATTGAAAAGGCCATGAAAAACTCAGGGATCCTTTTCAAACAGCTGAAAACATAGATAACTAAGCAAACCCTAGGTAGAGCACTACACTTTGAATGTATTCTACCTTTATCCTTGTTTGATTTAGTTAAGATGAAATAAAGAGAGAAAATGGCATACATAAAACCCATGTAGACTTACAATTATAGAAGAAAACACAATACCAAAGCAAGATGCCACATGAATCCCATAAAGTGTTGCAAACCACTGCTATATTTCCTTAGCCAAACTGCTGAAATGAGTATACGATAAGCTCCAAGATTTCCCAAAAGTCAAACCATGCTAACGACTGAAAAATTACAAGATATAGGAAACCAACAACTCATCCTAGCCTCTAGGGGTCGAGCTCATAAGATTAGGAGCTGTTCCAACAAAATCTAAACTGAGAACTAAAAAGTAGGCAATGGAACAGCTTGCCTCTAGAAACTAGGAAACTCATTCATTTGATTGCAAAATACCTTTTCACGGATGAATCTACCTCTATGAGTGAAAATTCAACGTAATTACATCAAGATCCATAAAATTACATTAAATTACATCATCATTTTTACATTAATAAGGAGAAAAGTCAAACTGTCAAGAAACTAGGCAAAAAACAGAGTATTTTTTGTCAAACTGAGAAACATTTCTCCAATGTGGCGCGCTGATTTCCCTATGAGTAGTGCCTTTTTGCAGCTGATTTTGGAGGCATTCCCGGTGTCCAAATTTTCTCCAAGTGGGCTTGTTGGAAAGTTCTGCATGTCTACTTTCCAGCAAAAATGGAATTTTTGAATTTGGCCTCCATTTTCTCCTCCAACACTAAGTTCTCCCAACACTGCTTCCTGTGTGTCAAAAAAGGGGTAGAAAGGTCATTTTTGGGATGTTTTTGACCTTTTTGGAAGCCCAAAACCTGTCAAAATTTCTTGGCCATTTGTGAGCATGCATATTTTTTCATGAAAAATCCAAAACTGTTGAGTTTTCCTCAAAAGGAGGTCTCTAGAAAAAGGGTGCACCAGGTGGCACAGCGCATCAGGCAGAAAAACCTATTTTGCTCCAAAAATTTCTAGTTCCGCACTTTTATCTCTCCAGCACACCTGACCGCACTTTTCCTGTGTTAAAGGTGCAGACCACTAATGCACCGTGCCTTTTTGCAGACTAGTTGTGGAGGCCTTCTCCGTGTCCAAATTGGACATGGGATAGCTCATTGGAAAACTTATTGAGTCTACTTTCCAACCCAACTTGAATTTTTCAATTTACAGTTCATTTGCCTTGTCAAAAGTCAAATCTCCCAAGACTGGTAAAAATGTGCAAAATGAGGTTGCTTAAAGGCAGAGTGTTGTTGCAATCAACTTTTTAAGGTCTTCCTCAACCCCAAATTGAGCTCATGATAGCTCATTGGAAATATCTTGGTGTCTAGTTATCATTTGACTCCTCAAACAAGTCATTTTTCCAACTAAGCTAGGATAAATCTTGATTGTCCCAAGGTCACTTCAGAGGTGCATCAATTCTCCTGAGGCAACTGTGTTCTTGAGATTTCTCTAAAACCATGACACCTGTCTAAAAAGTAAAGGAGTTTTTTTCTCCTTGGCCTATTTTTAATAAAAACCTCTCTCAATTTTCCCAAATTCATCTTTTCTTGCTCAGAAACATCATTGGAGTAAAACCTATCCCAATGTGTGGAACAGGGGATTTGTCGAAATGAAGTGAAATGAAGGGGATAAGAAACTTCTAAATTCTTGAGAAAATTTTTGGAAGTAGGGAGGTATGTTAGGAAGCAGGGGAAAGTGGAATTTCAAATATTGAGTGAGGGGAAGGGGTCCAAAACGGCATAACATAGGCCTAGCCTAAAAAATTGTCAAGTTGTAGCAAGAAAATAGGGTTTGTGCGAAAATGAGGAATTTGATGGATATCAGTGATGGGAAGTGTTTAATAAGGTGAATTAAGGATAGGGGAAGGTGTATGAACATCAGGATACAATTTTTGCTGATGATTTGACCATCCAAGAGAAATTGCCGTCAAAACCCTAGGAGAGGAAAATGAACCTTACCTAGGCACAACTAAAGCATGAACAAGGTGTAAAATGACCCATTGGAACTTCACTTGATGATGACAACCCTCTAAATGATGGTACACTCAGCTGCATGGTGACATGGACCGACATTTGGACAACTTTGAAAGGAGTGAAAGCAAACCCTAGACCTAATACCTAGTGACCAAATTTTACTTGAAGACTCACTGAAATGACAAAATTTGATCTTGACACCTTAAAATCACTTTGTAAGAGCATTTTTTATCACTGGAGGAAGGCTGCAAAGACTGACACTAACATTGGCTCCAATGGGGATGGTAGCTCCTTAGAGGTGCCAAGAACGGTAGATCTTTAGGAAGCAGACCAGTGCCTTATCCATTGGGCAATGGAGTCAAAAACTCAAGCTGAAATGCATGACTGAAAAATAATGACTTGACGACACAAATTGACTCTCACTCAACTAAAAACTGACTCGATACTTAAACACAACCGACAAACTGGAAAATATGCTCAAAATGGAGCTTATTCAATACAACCTACTCTAGTTATTCCATTCATCACCTAATCAAGTGAAATGAAACAACCAATGCAACCAAGTAAGTATTATGGCTGTTGTTTGAATTCTCCGCAAGTGCTCGCTTATGAACAACAAGAGAGAACTATTGAAAGGCAACTCCCATGAAAACTTGTAAACATATCTGTTGAATATTATGGATTCTCTATTCGCCTCCAAAAACATTGCATAAGGATCTCGAAATTCATGCACACTGGGACTTAGCCCATCCAATGGATTACTTTTCTTCTCTTCATACCATGAATGCAAACTTTGATTTGAGCTTTGTGATGAGACTCCTGCTGAAAATGACAAAGAAACCGGTTGTCGGATCAAGTTTGTATCAGTACACACTTCAAAATCACATGTAGTAAATGGAGATGGACTTTGACTGCAGACCTCATCCAAAACATCAGCTATTGGATCGTGAAAAACTTGAAAACATTGTTGCAACCCATTTTCTATTGGATTCGATGAGATTGCATGATTTTCTACAGGCTACTCATTTGAAGATATACTATGCAAATTTCCCTTCAAAAATTGAAATGATTCAAAATAGAATGGAACGGAATCATCTTGCATCATTTGATCATATAGTCCAGTTTCCAAGTCTTCATCTGCAACTTGAAAATCAATGGCATTTGGGGGTTTCAAATCTAGATATGAAAAGTCTTGAACAAGGTTTTCATTACTCTCAAGATGGTCCAGATCAAGACTTGTCGACAGTGGATTTCTGATTGCATGAAAGTTGTCTCTAACGAACTGAAATGAAGCAAAACAAAAAGGCAAAGACCCTTCACTTACTTCAAAATTTGTTGCACTTCCCTCATCATTTCCAAAGCTAATATGTGATGGCTGAACATTGTATTCGAGCTGCTAAAATGAGCTTCCTCATTCCACAAACTAGCTGTTGATTTGTCTACAAGATTAGCTTCTGTTTGGAGAACATAATCATCATCATATTGATCAAACTGAGGCAAATCGTCAGTATAAAACACATCATCAAGCATACATGTCATATCAACAGATCTCTCTTCTCCATGATGATTTATAAAACAATCATTATCAGATCTATGACAACTGGGATAAGAAAGAAGATGTTTTGTATCAGCAACTTGTTCTTCTTCAATCAGTGAGCCATGGGCTTGAACATCATACTCATTCCTTGTGGTGATCCTATGCATCATCTCTTCCACTACACTTACCAAAATGTCAAGCTTTACCTCTAGAAATGTTGTTTCCTCCAGATCTATGTTTCTCATCTCTTCTTCTTTCAACTTTGCCCTTCGGATCAGAAAATGAGCCTCCACATCTACTGCATTGTTCTGCATCTCTTCAAGTGTTGCGAGATTCCTTTCTCTCAACTGGAACTCCATTTCTCGATCAAAGGCACCCAAGTAGTGCAAGAGAGCAGATCCAAGAGGAGGTCTTATATTAACCGACATCGAAAAATAGACTTTGTTAAACCTAGCAGAAAACTATTGTACTCTCTCCCCTGGAAATCTTTTCAGCTGGTTATACTCTTCTATAATCAAGAAGGGTTTTGTCTGACCACCCACTTGTCGAGGAAAACTTTGATGAATTGCTGGAAATCTGAGATGCTCACATCAGGCAGGGTTTCGAACCAACTCTTGACTTTTCCTTTCAAAGAAAGAGAAAAAAGCCTAATGCTGACATCTTCTTCATCAACTTCGAAAAGGTCAAGAAAGGACTCAAAATTCAATACATGTCTCTCAGCAGTGATATTTTCGCGTTCACCATCAAATCTTGGTAGATATAGATCATGATTTTTAGGGAAAGCATGGAATATAAGAGGTAAAATCAGAGGCTTGTATCGATCTGGAATTTTACAAGGTGTAGGAGTATGTACAGAAGGTGTAGAATCAGTCTTGGTCTCTTGAGTCTCATCAGTTTGAAGATGGTCATCACAAGATTCGGGAAAAGGGTCTTGATGAAGCTCAAAGGCATGCAAATCTTTGGTATTCACAATCTTCAAAGGGAAGGAATCAAATGCAGGCTAAGGATCTTTTCTCAAATAGAATATACTTTATAAAGCCTTCTTGACATTCTCGGGAAAAGAAAAGAAATAATTTATGACAAAGAACAAAATTTCTTGGATGAAATTCCAACTTGAATACCTGATCTTTCCATATTGTCCTTTCATGTTTCTGTTGGTCAGGTTCATCCTCCAGTAGAGTCCTTGGATCTGATCTCAAAACTAATTTGGAGTCACCAAGTGAATGATTTCAGCCTTGCAGTGTCTAATCATTGTCCACCATCAACAATCAGATCTAAACTTGACTACATTTTACTGAGGAAACCAGATGTTCAGTTTATAAATTAGACCGGAGATTGACTGAACAGCATTCATCTACTTTCGCTAATGCAAAGCAAGAGCGTTTCGAAGGCTACCTGGCTAACTTCAGGCTCCATATGTAGTCTATAAAGCAAACAACAAACTTTTCTTCCCCAGTACGGTCGCCACTATGTTAGGGCCTAAATCTACCTCAAGTTGAGAAAGGTAGGATCTAGGGTAACATCAAACCACGCTTAACCTGGTAGCTAGCCCTACCAAGTCTGGAAAGGGTTCTCTCATTGTCGATCTCAGAAAATATGGCCAATGAAAGCTTGAGATGACTGATGTTATGACTGATTTTAGGCTAGGTATGTGTAGAGAGGTGTTTGATTGAATTTGATGATGTTTTGTTGGCTCAAATGTGAAAGGCAGTTTTGGGTCTCGGGAATGAGGCTTAGTTCTGCAGAGATCTCTATGGGGCAAGGTAGGCAAGTGATTTTGCACTTCAAATTAAGTGAGATGGAGAGGTTTTAGATAGATGAGGAGTTGAAAAGGGCATGAAAAACTAAGGGATCCTTTTCAAATAGCTGAAAACATAGATAACTAAGAAAACCCTAGGTAGAGAATTGCACTTTGAATGTATTCTACCTCTATCCTTGTTTTATTTAGTTAAGATGGAATAAAGAGAGATAATGGCATACATAAAACACATGTAGACTTAAAATTACAGAAGAAAACACAATACCAAAGCAAGATGCCACATGAATCCCATAAAGTGTTGCAAACCACTGGTCTATTTCCTTAGCCAAACTACAGAAATGAGTATATAGTAAGCTCCAAGCTTTCCCAAAAGTCCAACCATGCTAATGACTAAAAATTACAAGATATAGGCAACCAACAACTCATACTAGCCTCTAGGGGTCGAGCTCATAAGATTAGGAGCTGTTCCAACAAAATCAAAACTGAGAACTAAAAAGTAGGCAGTGGAACAACTTGCCTCTAAAAACTAGGAAACTGATTCATTCAGTTGCAAACTACCTTTTCATGGATGAATCTACCTCTATGAGTGAAAATTCAAAATAATTACATCAAGATCCATCAAATTACATTAAATTACATCATGAGTTTGACATTAAGAAGGAGAAAAGTCAAACCGTCAAGAAACTAGGCGAAAAACAGAGTATTTTTGGTCAAACTAAGCAAAATTTCTCCAATGCGCCACGCTGATTTCCCTATGTGTAGCGCCTTTTTGCAGCTAATTTTGGAGGCCTTCCCGGTGTCCAAATTTGCTCCAAGTGGGCTTGTTGGAAATTTTTGCCTGTCTACTTTCCAGCACAAGTGGAATTTTTGAATTTGGCCTC
This sequence comes from Pinus tabuliformis, assembly GCA_031772625.1. NCBI lineage: Eukaryota > Viridiplantae > Streptophyta > Pinopsida > Pinales > Pinaceae > Pinus > Pinus tabuliformis. The sequence continues at coordinate 1,183,941,148 of CM062805.1, read as the reverse complement.
CATTTGCCCCTATAACACTGAGTTCTCCAAAAAATTCTTCCTGCGTGTCAAAAAAGGGGCAGAAAGGTCATTTTTGGGGTGTTTTTGACCTGTTTGGAAGCCCAAAACCTGTCAAAATTTCTTGGCCATTTGTGAGCATGCATATTTTTTCATTACATATCCAAAAATGCTGAGTTTTCCTCAAAAGTAGGTCCCTAGAAAAAGCACGCACCAGGTGGAGTGGTGCATTGGGCAGAAAAACCTGTTTTGCTCCAAAAATTTCTAGTTCCACACTTTTATCTCTCCAGCGCACCTAACCGCACTTTTTTTGTGTTGAAGGTGAGGGCCACCGATGCACCATGCCTTGTTGTAGACTAGTTTTGGAGGCCTTCTCCATGTCCAAATTGGGCGTGGGATAGCTCGTTGGAAAGCGTATTGACTTTATTTTCCAACCCAACTTGAATTTTTTAATTTGGAGTTCATTCGCATTTTCAAAAGTCAAATATCCCAAGACTGGTCAAAATGTGCAAAATGAGGCTGCTTAAAGGCAGAGTGTTGTTTCAGTCAACTTTTGAAGGTCTTTCTCAACCCCAAATTGAGCTCATGATAGCTCATTGGAAAGCGCTTTGTGTCTAGTTATCATTTGACTCATCAAATAAGTCATTTTGCAAACCAAGCTAGGAGAAATCTTAATTTTCCCAAGGTCACTTCAAAGGTGCATCAATTCTCCTGAGGCAACTATATTTTTGAGATTTCTCTAAAACCATGACACCTATCTAAAAGGTGAAGGAGATTTTTCTTCCTTGGCCTATTTTGGACAAAAATATCTCTCATTTTTCCCAAATTCATCTTTTCTTTCTCAGAAACATCATTGGCGTAAAACCTATCCCGATGTGTGGAACAGGGGATTTGTCGAAATGAAGTGAAATGAAGGGGATAAGGGGCTTCTAAATTCTTGAGAAAATTTTGGAAGTAGGGAGGGATGTTAGGAAGCAGGGGAAAGTGGAATTTCAAATATTGAGTGAGGGGAAGGGGTCCAAAAGGGCATAACACAGACCTAGCCTAGAAAATTGTCAAGTTGTAGCAAGAAACTAGGGTTTGTGCGAAAATGAGGAATTTGATGGATATCAGTGATGGGAAGTGTTTAATAAGGTGCATTAAGGATAGGGGAAGGTGTATGAACATCAGGATACAATTTTTGCTAATGATTTGACCATCCAAGAGAAATTGCCTTCAAAACCCTAAGAGAGGAAAATGAACCTTACCTAGGCACAACTAAAGCATGAACAAGGTGTAAAATGACCCATTGGAACCTCACATGATGATGACAACCTTTTGAATGATGGTACACTCAGTTGAATGGTGACATGGACCGACATTTGGACAACTTTGAAAGGAGTGAAAGAAAACCCTATACCTAATACCTAGTGACCAAATTTTACTTGAAGACTCATTGAAATGACAAAATTTGACCTTGAAAACTTAAAATCACTTTGTAAGAGCATGTTTGATCACTGGAGGAAGGCTACAAAGACTGATACTAACACTCCACCCATCTCCATTCTATGTGATAATACAAGTGCCATCAATATTTCAAAGAATCCAGTCATGCACTCCAAGACCAGGCACATACCACCAAGTACCATTTTCTACGAGAACAAGTTCTTGAACAAAAGGTCAAATTGGAGTATGTCCCCTCCAAAGAATAGGTTGTTGATATATTCACTAAACCACTACCTAGATAAACATTTGAATATCTTAGACAAAAGTTGGGAGTTGTTGCTGCATCATCCTGCTGTTAAATCCAGTTTTTCAAAGGAAGTTTACTACATGTTGGTTTCATGAAGTATATGCGTGGGTACATGCGGGTTGCCTTGGCTGAAAGCACATATATGTTTTTCTAACAAAAAAAAAAACAACATTGGTAGCACAGGTTTAGGGGGAGTGTTCACATTCCACTTTGTTGGCATTATGGTTGCTGAACTCAGCTATTTCTTAGTTGCATCAGTCATTATTGTGATGTAACTTCTTCTATCATGATCTATATTTCAATGAGTTCTATTGGTCATATGATGTAATGTATTTCCCCAATATCTTTGGGATGGATGATGTAATAATTGTTGTATTTCTATCATGTATAAACTTTGGTATATCCCCACTTGGTTGGGTAGATGAGTCAAATATGGTGTATCCCCACCTGGTTGGGTGATTGATGTATGTATGAGTTCATGGTCATAGGGAGGTCATACTCACTTTGTTGAGTTATAGTGTCATGTTATTATATTGAATCATCTCTCTGCAGACTCATCATGTACTCAGGGGGAGTATGGATAGCATCATGCAAAGAAGGAGAGTAGAGTGGTCCGCCCTTTGCCCTTGATGTCAAAGGGGGAGAGCATTTTGGTATTTTGGTGTTGTATGGTATCTCTAACAGTCTTTAAAACTTGTAGTAGTCAACATCATCATGGTTTCCATCAAGTCCAAAGGGGGAGATTGTTGGCATTATAATACAAGTATTGTCCTTGATGGCAACTCTACAGGTCAATTCAGTTTTGATAAGAGGCTAACAGGAATATTCAGAGGCAATAGGGTAGTGGTACAGACGATCAAGAAGATGGAACTAAGGTCTATTGATCAGAATAAAGAAGTTGAAGGAAGAAGATGATGTAAGAGTGGTTTAAAAGATACACGCAGGTTCACTTAGTCCAAGCAGTGTATACATGCAGGTACTCAGAACAGAAATAGCATATAATGTACACACACACTCCCACAGAAGGCAAAGCGCAACAATGTTGAAAACCATGGTTTTGATTCGAGGTATTTGGTCCAAGGTATCTTTGGACAATGATATTAACCCTAGGTATTTAGTCCGAGGTATGCGGTCCATGGCATTTGATCCAAGGTATTGGACCTAAGTGGATTCATTCCATGGTTTTGAGAAAGGAAAAAAACTATATAAAGAAGAGAGGATCATAAGGCCAGATGTGCAAGTGAATAAGATTCTAAGGAATACTTCTATATAAAGTATATTTTATGTTGCAGGGTTATGTTTGAGACTAGATCTAAAATATTTATGTGCACCTTGAGTTCAATATTGGATCAGGATCATGAGACCTGAAATGACTTATTCTTGAATGATCTGATATTGGATGAGGCTAGATCTGATGTTTTGCATCTGTTTTATTCGTTATCTATCGTGATCTGGGTCTTTCTGAAGTCTGGAATTGAAGCAAAGTTCTGAGTCAATATTTGCAGATATGTTTTCAGGTTCTATTCTTTCAAGTAGCATATACAAAAGAAAGGCTTGATGTTCAGAGATGACTGGTCTATCAGATCAGTATTGCTGATTTATTGCTGTTGTTTTTTTACTGTTGTCTGTCAATCAAGTCTTCCTAGATCTGAATGTAAATCTGAAAGCATAAGGAGGTTGATATTTGATTGATTGCATAAGAGAGAAGAAGTGTTTTTTGTTGCCTATCTGTGTAAAGTTCTATAAGTTGACAGTAGATGTTTAGTACTATGTTGGTTGGTAGAGTTTGTGATTCAGAGATTTTATGATTCAAAATATTTAGAGGTATACGCAGGTTGGGCTGAAGGAATTGGCATATACACGCAGGTTTTCTTCATTGAAGTAGCATATACAGATTTGACACATGAATTTTTGAGGTTTCAGTTGGTTCTAAATGTTGATACAGGATTTTGGGTTCAGCAAAGTGTTCTGATGACAATGATCTAATTGTTTTAGATTAACTGCATGTTGGTTGATAAAGTTTGAGTTTCTAAATTTTTGATGGGTTATTAATGATTCAAGGTCTTCATATGTCTTGATATGTGCCAGGATAATCCAGTTTGAAAATTTATGAAACGTGGTCCCTGGTGGAAGAGTGGAGTTTTCTGTTAGCTGGCACCTATGTACTAGTAAACATATTCACTAGTACAAGAGTTAGGGGGTTGCATCTCCCTTCCAGTAGAAGTTGGAGAACGAGAGAAGGTTGTAACCTTCTGCAGGTAGAAGCCTAGGTACTAGTATAAGTCTGCCCCAGTACAAGATTGTAAATAGTTTTTCTTATTATTGAAAGAAGACAAGGACGACAGCAGTAGGTGGTTTTTACCCACATTAGGTTTCCACCTTAAATCTTGGTTTTCATGTTTGGTTCTTATATGTGATGGTTTATTCTATGATTACTGCACATCGTTACTGTTTAATGTCTAATAAAGTATTGATGAATTGATTAAAGATCAACATATGATGAATTAATTGAATCATAAGTTCTATGGATATACGTTGCTTGCCTTAAGAACAGTTGTGTGCACACGCGAGTTGCCTTCTCTGAAGTAGCATATATAAATCTGATTATGGAAATGAAAAAGTAATTGTTTTTAAATACTGATTCACCCCCCCCCCCCCCCCCCCCCCCTTAGTATTTTTCCCAACACAATTCATATTAATAGCCAAAACAAATTTATGAATATGTTCTTCAATAGGAATGCCATTATCATGGTTAAATTTTGGTAACCATATTTTTAGGTGTTTGGGAAGCTTATGTAATGGATGATGAATATTAAGAGCTCTTGGAACCTCCTATGGTTTGTGTGTCATTCTCATATAGGTAGAAGCAACACTAGAAGTAGAAGTACTAGTTGGTGTAGTAGAAGAAGAAGTAATGGATAATGATGGTATAGTGGATGATGAAGTACCTATTGAACTAGTAACGTTACAAGTGATTATTAGTTGTGTAGAAGAAAAAAGTGTAGAGGAAGTTGAGAAAGAAAGAGTTTGTGATGGATGAGTTTTGACTAAAGTTATGGTAAGTGTAGGTGGAGGTGAGCTGGAAGATATATTTCCACTACCTGATGAATCAGAACCAATAATAGGCTTCTTTCTATGATGAGTTTCTAGAGGAAATTCAAAAGGTTTAATTCTTATCTTCTCACTTTGAGCTCGGGTTAGAATTTGAGAACTCTTCAGTGATGAGGTAACACTAACCTCAGAGGCTTCAAATACTTGAGGTTGTTCTCCCTAAATGGATAATCCTTCAATATTTTAAACAATAACTTGGATTTATGGGGAAAGAGGTGGCTATGGAGGTAAAGGTGTATTAACATAAGGCTCACTTAAGGATATTCGAACAGTGCTAGGAAGTCTTGTTGAAAAAGTGTAGCAAGAAATGACTTTAGGCTTAATCAAATTGAGTAAACCTAACTTCCACACAACAGACAACTTGGAGGCAGTTAACTAAGGTGAAATGGCTCTTGTCACTCAATTAGCTCAGTAAATTTGAGTTAGAGGGATTGGAGTTCAGTTATGCATGTGTGAATTCTAATTTATAGAAATCCAGTTTAGTTATTTCTAGTTATACTTAGTTAAACTATTTCTAACAGTTGATAGAACTAGTTGGAGATCAATTGTGCATTGGAACAAAATTCTAACTTAGATATGACCTAGTTAACTGATAAATCAACCAAAAATAACTCATGCATGAAAGGAATTCGAATTTCTCACATGTGGTGGAGATTTTGAGGCAGTGTAACATCAATTGTAGACTAGTTTTCACTGTATAGGTGTTATATACAATAAGTCATCAATCTTTGGAAATTGCGCAATCATTTTGGAGGAGATTCCTAAAGAATAGGAGCTAATTTTCTCAGGAATTATGCATGGAAATAGGAGTGTGGTTGAGGAATAAAGTGGCTAAGTGTTTGCTAGAATTTCTCAGCCAGTAAAGAGAACAATTATTCTTTTGCGGGTTGAGCTTAGAGTTAGAGCTAGAAATTGTAATAGATTCATTCATCTTATTAATGCAAGCAGAATTAAGGGGTTTTTACCAGTTGGTTTCCCCTAGATAGATATGTGTACTTGTATGTGATTGATACATGTTTTCGAATGTTTTTCTAAATTGTGATTTAATTTCTGCATAGCAGGAGAGTAGAATTGTGTCTCTTGATTTAGATTAAATTTCTTGAGAAGTTGAAATTCTATCACTAAATTTCTACATGATATCAAAGTAGGATTCGCATTAGAACAAGAATTTCAAATTTTGTCCTTAGGAGGTTTGAATTTGTAGCTTCAGTGTAGCAGGATTTCTTCAGAGATGGGAGAATGGCCTTCAATGGAAATATATTAGAGTATGCATTAGAAGGCACCACTATCATTTCCTGGAAGGATCGCATGGAGGTAGTGCTAGATGAAAATGTATTTCTAGAATATGTCAAGACAAACATTCCAAAACCAGGATCAGTTGATGCCAAAAGACTATCCCAATGGAAGAAGAATGTAGCCAATGTGAGGAGAATAATCCTGGAGGGCGTGAGAGACCACATTGTCTCAAATCTACATGGAAAAGAAACTCATTTCGCAATGTGGAAGTCCCTCGTTGAGCTATTCAAAAATAGAATTGACCATAGAAAATTACCCCTCAAAGATCAAATTTGAAACATTAAGATGTAAAAGAATGATACTATTCTGCAATATCTCACCAGATTTACACAAGTTCAGGATGAGATTGGAGGGGTTGGTGTGAATGTTGCAGAAGATGAACTAGTGAGCCTAGATTTTCTATGCCTTCCCAAAACTGGCATAGCTACTAGGACTCGGTGAACAGGAGGAAGAAATAACTGAATTGGGAACAGTTATGGTACAATTTGGTACAAGAATAAATCAGAAGAAATACCAAATATGGAATTTCATCCAAGGGATAGGATGAAGACAAATTTTCATTGGTTGGAAAGGGAAAGAAGGGAAAATGGAAGAAATCTCAAACCAAACCAGAATCCAGCCAAGGGGGAAAGAAGAATGACTTATCCAAAATAAAATGCTTCAATTGTCATGAATTTAGGTACTATGCTACAAATTTTCCACAAAAAAAGTCTAGCAAGAATAACTAAGGAGGATGAGAAGGTGAAGCATTGGCTTCATAGTTCAAGTTAGACTTCACCCTAATCACATGCATGGACAACACTATGATGGGGAGTGTGTGGTATTCGGACTCAGGTGCCTCGTTCCAAGTGACAAGGTGTAGAGAGTTTTTCAGTGATCTAGAGGAGAAAGATCTCCATATGCATATTGAATTTGGTTATGATGGAAGGTACAGTGCTATCGGGATTGGTACAATAACCTTTAAGATGTATTCAAGCTCCCTCAAAGATGTTATGTTTGTACCAGGCTTGAAGAAGAACCTCATCTCTATAGCAGTTTTGGAATATTGTGGCTATGATGTAATCTTCAATAAAGGGAAAGCCTTTCTGAGACACATAGCTGTACAAATTTCTAAAATATAAATCCTACTCAGTGATTAATATGAGTTCTTCTACTTATTACCTCAGAAATAAGTTATCTATTGTATTCTTACAGCAAATATCGAAACATATTCTACTGCAGCCTTCACAATTAAAACATTACAGAAATTAAATGTAAGTAAAATGATGGCACATATACAAACACAATGACACAGTTATTTTTGGACAATTGTGCCCAGAGAAACCCATATGAGAAAACCGGTGCAGTCGATCAGGGTTTTATTATTCTTCAGCAAAAATCAACATGTACATATTAAACCCAGTAGTATAGAACAGGGATTTCTAAGAGATATTTACAGACATTCCTGAAAAAGTATCTGACCCAAGAGAGGGATTCCTCCACCTTCTGCATCTCTTTGGCTTGCCCAACGTCACTTTATCTAGCCTCTGGATTGACCTTCACAATGCCTGTGTCACTCAAGCCAACGCTACCTCTCCCAATGTCAATTTTCCCAATGATGTCCCTTCTACTACTTTGTGCCTTTATCAATCTCTCCATGACTGATGTTGAACCCTCTTTGTCTCTCCTCCACCTACAACTCTCCCTCTAAATCAAATTTCTCTTACCAACCTTAGACCAGTGAGAAAACTGACTTTACTTGTGCAACTAAGTATATGCTTGGTGTGTTTTCCAAATGACCCTCAAGCCCCTTCTTATATGTTCCTGTTGGACAACCAATAGCCTATATTAAATCATAATCAAAGGCTCAGATCGTTTTGGCTTTATCCGTGGCTTTTTCTAGAAGTTTCACCCCTGATTAGATTAATACCCTTTAATATTTTAATTTTCCTAAGTTTAGACTTAGGAACCCCATTAAAAATATTAATTATTTTAATAAAATCACTTTCAGGTGGAATTTCCAAAAATGCTTTCTAGGTTCTTGTGAATACATGTTCTCAAGCCTCCCTGCAATATTTGAGGCCTAGAGCATATCTGATGCTACCCCAAATAAATGATCCCTCTTAGCAAGGAATTTCCTCTAGAAATATATTGCTGCTACATACTGCTCTAACTCTTAAGCATCGTCCTCTGTATTGTTGATATCTGACATGTTGTCCACCAACTACTACGCTACTACTGCAACTGTACTGATGCCTTTGACACTGCCACTTAAAATTGTTAAATTTGTACTACAGCTCCCTCTAAATTGTTGCATCTGCGTTGTTGTTGGCACTGCCACTGCCAACCCTCGTTGTACTATAACATGTTGTTGATACTGAAACATATTTTCAACCATACCCAATTGTTCTCTGAACTGAGTAAACTTAGCTCTTCTAAGAGACTTTGTGAGTATAACAGTCACCTGCTCTCCTATGGGAACATATTTTAGTTGGATTGCCCCATGTTGAACACAGTCATTGATAAAGTGACAATGGATATCTATATGTTTTGACCAATCATGAAATACTGGATTCTCAGAGAGTTTGATGCAACTCTAATTATCACAGTAAACCTTGGTCGCCTCCATCCTTTTTCTGAATAGGCTCCCAAGGAATTTTCTGAGCCATATGGCCTCGCACATAGTTGTGCTAGTTGTCATATATTATGCTTCTATTGACCTTTAGTGCTACCAATTTTTTCTTCCTGCTACAGCAAGATATCATCCTTGATCCAACACTGAAGCAATACCCTAAGGTACTTTTTCGGTCTACTGAATTATCTACCCAATTTGCATCGATGAACCTATTTAAGCCAATATCCTCTCCTCTAGAGTACTTCAACCCATATTTGACAGTTCCACGTACATACCTAAGTATGTGTCTTGTTGCTACCTAATGCACCCATTTTAGTTCCACCATGAACTGACTAAGAGTGTTGATAGCAAAACAAATGTATGGCCTAGTGTTGACCAGATACATAAGTGACCCAATGAGGTGTCTGTACAAGGTGGGATCTACTTCTTTATCCTCTGACGCATCTATTTTCTTCCGATTGGTGATCATGGGAGTAGAAATGTGTTGAAATTCCTGCATTTTGCATCTCTTCAGAATCTATGTAGCATACCTTCCTTGTCCAAGGAAGATCTCCCCATTCTTCTACTAAACTTCCAACCACAGAAAACAATGCATCAATCCCAAGTCCTTCATGTCAAATTTGACTTCAAGATTCTTCTTGTAGTCATAAATGAGCCTAGATGATACAATTAGGAACAGGTCATCTACATATAGTACTAGAATAAGTGGCTCATTATCTACCATTAAATAGTAGAGATCGGGATCAACATCACTCTTGACAAATCCCAACTGTTGCAAGTAACTATCAATTCGACCATACCATGCTCTAGGTGCTTGCTTGAGCCCGTATAGGTTTTTCTTTAACCTGCAAAAATGAGACTTCTTCTCATGAGTTTTGAAGCCTTCAGGTTGTTCTCTATACACCTCTTCTTCTATCACTCCTTTCAAGATTGTTGTCTTGACATCCATCTGGTGAATCTCCCATCCCATTTGAGCTGCTAGGGATATAACATATCGGATAGAGGTGTAACGAGCAAATGGGGTGAAGGTCTCTTCATAGTTTATCCCTTATTTCTAACCATACCCTTTTGCTACGAACCTTTCCTTGTACTTCTCTATGATGTCGTTTGCAGCATACCTGATCTTGTAGATCCATCATGATCCTACAATTGATCTATTTTCTGGTCTAGGTACTACTTCCCAGACATCATTCGTGTGATGGAGTTGTACTCTTCCACCATGGAATCCACCCATACTTGGTGTTGAACATCTTCTTGAAAGCTAGAGGGTTCTCCAACCTGAGCTAGTTGTCTACGCTTCCTCTTCTTGGGTGTAGGAGCTCCAACAAACTCCTCTCCGTCCCTCAATGTCTGTCGTACTTCTCTGATCGTTCTACCACTGGTGGTGGGAGGCTCAACCAAATCTTCCTCCTAATCTTGTTGTTCCGTCTGTTGAGAGGCATCTTCATTTCCTCCCTCTGACAAAATAGTGGTACTGGTCACTATACTCGACCTAGGTGTATGCCTTCCTACTACCTCTGCTACTCTTGGACTAATATAACATCTCCTGACTGATATTCTACAAGAATTTCACAAGATTTCCTAAGAGCTCTATCTTCCATGAACTTTTCATCCAGTCTTACTATAATCTTCCTACTGCATGGAATGTAGATTTTATATTCCTTTGAGGTCTCGTTGTATCCTACGAGATACCCCTTCTCTATAGTCTGATCCAGTTTTTTGCACTTCTTGTCAGGAATGTGGCAATAAGTCATGCTTATGAATATCCTGAGATGACTGATTTCTGTCTTCTTCCCTGTGAATACTCCTTCGAGTGTTCTCTTCCCCATTACTTTATGAGGAGTTCTATTCTGGATATATATTGTTGTGTTGCAAGATTATACCCATAGATACTTAGGTATAACATGATCATACAACATGGCTTTGGTTGTCCCAACAATAGTTTGATTCTTTTGTTCTGCCACTCCATTATGCTTTGAATTATATGGAGTTGTCCACTCTCTTTTGATGCCCTCCTTTCCATAGAAATATGTGAAATATTTGTCTGTATATTCTCCACCATTATCTAAACACAATACCTTTATCTTTTTCCTTGTCATATTTTCAACAAGAGCCTTAAACTCTCAGAAACGATCAAAGACCTCATCCTTGGTCTTTAAGAAATAGATCCAGGTTTTTTTTGGAGTGGTCATCGATAAAAGTGACGAAGTATTCATCACCACTAAGAACCCTTGTGGAAATAGGACAATAGATATATGAGTGTATTAATCTTAATACATCTTTTTCTTTATTGTTGCTTTTGGAGAAAATTGCTTTAGCATAATTTCCTAACACACATCCTCTACACAATTCATCATGTTCACTACTTAGGACTGGTACCCCTATAATAGTCTCTCTGAGCATCCTCAGTGCTCCATGGTGTAAGTGCCCCATTTGTCTATGCCATAATTCATTTCGCTAATTCTCACCATTACAGTTGTTGTCTATCAGTGCCATTGGTGATTCGAGTTGCAACCTATACGATTTGTTGCTTTGAACACCAATTTGTTTTTCTTGTTCCAGCTTGGATGCTTAATGTATAATTTCTTCCCGATGAAGTATACATCATATCCCTTGTCTTATAACTGGTACACTGAAATTAAATTTATTCCTAATCCTGGCATATGCAGAACATTGGTGGTTTGGATGTTGGTCCATGCTTTCGTTTGAGAAGATATGGTGCCTCTCCCTACTGGAGTACATTTCATTCTGTTTCCCATAGTTATTTTGAATTCCATATTTTCTTCTTGATAGCTCGAGAATGTTCTCGTACTACAGTCATATGAGTTGAAGCCCAGCTATCAATATACCAAACATCCGTTGATGATGAATTAGCTAGGCATGTGAATTCTTCATCTAATATGGTAGATAAATCTGAGACACTTTGAGTATCCATATTGTGCCAATTTCTAACGCTAAACTATCTTAGCAATTGTTGTAAGAAAAATTGCGTCCCACCTGAAGTAATTTTCCTTGTTGAATCTTCTATTTCATTGTACCTTCTACCACTGACAAATTTCGATTGGAAAAGACTTACCTCTCTGTCAGTGCACTCAAAGATAGTTTTCCCACGAAATCCAATCTCTTTGGTTTGAACTACACAATCCTCTAGGAGATTCAAATTCCAGTCGTTGCAGGAATTTCGAATTCCTTTCTTTTTTCAGCACAGGATCCTCTAGCTTCTCTCTTCTACTTCCCTATAGCTCTGATACCATGTAAAAATTTCTAAAATAGAAATCCTACTGCAGTGATTAATATGATGTCTTCTACTTATTATCTCATATGTATGTTATCTACTGTATTCTTATGTAAAATATCGAAACATATTCTATTGTAGCCTTCACAATTAAAACATTAGAGAAAGTAAATGTAAGTAAAATGTTGGCACATATACAAACACAATGACACATTTATTTTTGGACAATTGTCCCCGGAAAAACCCAATGTGGGAAAACCGGTGTAGCAGATAAGGGTTTTAGTATTCTTCAGCAAAAATCAACATGTACATATTACACCTAGAAATATAGAACAAGGCTTTCTAAGAAATATTTATAGACAATCCTGAACAAGTATCTGACCCGAGAACGGGATTCCTCCACCCTCTATGTCTCTCTGGCTTGTTGAGCATCAGTTTTTATGGCCTCTCGACAGACCTGCGCAATGCATGTGTCACTCAAGTCAACGTTGCCTCTGCCATCATCAATCTGCCTAGCGTTGTCCCTTCTTTGTCTCTCCTCCACCTGCAACTCTCCCTTTGAATTGATTTTCTCTTGTCAAACTTCGATGAGTTAGAAAATCGGCTTTACTTGGGCAACTGAGTATCTACCTTGTGTGCTTTCAAAATGACCCTCAAGCCCCTTATTATATCTTCCTATTGGACAACCAACATCCTATATTAAATCATAACCAAAGGCTCAGATTGTTTTGGCTTGATCCGTGGCTTTTTCTAGAAGTCGCACCCCTGATTAGATTAATACCCATTAATATTTTAATTTTCCTAAGTTTAGACTTAGGAACCTGTTGATGGTGTTGGACCTGCCAACATGTCAGGGGATCTCCTTGGTAAGAAGTCCCAACTAGACCTCAGACCATTTGGAGTAGGAGTCCCAACAGTGGGTAGTACGATATCGCCTTCACTACGGTTGAACGTAGAGGTAATTAATATGTCCTTGTTTGAAGCAATGGTTTGACCTTGCAGCAAGTCAGGGAAGGTGCATGAAAGGCTCTAACACAGGGAAGGGAGAGGAGTGTGCCCCTTAGAAACTTGTGATAGCATGCATCTTGAAAGGGAACACACAAGCAGAAAGAAATCACGAGATGGAAAGCAGGATAGCCAACGATCCAAATTGGTCAATTATATCAACAACATGCTTTGATAAGATTCACACAAACACATACGGAATCGTCCATACATACATGCATAAATTAAGTTACATACATCATTAAATTAACCAGGATAGTTGAACTACAATAACAACATATGCATGAAAAGTGCTAGCTTTGTTATATTAAAAGAGTGAAAGACCCAATCATACATACAACCATGACAACCACTAGCCCTGATAGTGGAACATTACAGTCATTGCTGCCTGCTCCTCCAAAGAGATGTACTAGCTCTGCATTGTGGAGAAGCCAAGGCTCGTTATAATACACTCCAAGATTTCTCTAAGTTATACCTTGTTGAGGGCCCTGAAATCGGGTCAACAACAAGGGGGGTACCCACCCGGTCGGGAACCTGGTTGGCGGCTCCGTGCCCGTTTGGTGTAGCGGGTCCGACTGGGGATAACGGGACCATCTTCCCGTTCTAAGGGGGTGTGTGTGTGTAGAGTTTGGTGATGTGTGTGTGTGTAGAATTTGATAATGAATATATGGAATTATTTCTAAGCTAATTTAATTCTAAACTCTGAGACTGAATTTTATACTACTTTAATCTATCAAGAACAACACATCTAATCTATGCTAACCCGGGATAGAACTTTTTCCATTATGCGATCTAGAAAGATTTCACACAATAACTAGTAATGAAGATTATTCAGCTATTATGAGAATATAAATCAATTAAGATGAACCATCCTGCATAAGAACTTAAACAAAACGGTTGTGAACAGCATATCGCATAATCAGTTATTCATGTATTAAGCATAAATCAATGACTCCACTGTACAAAAGTGCCAAATGGTAGTCCACTCATTCATACGTTAACATATAAACAACATCAGCTGTATATTACTCTAAGAATGCAAGCAGAAACTCGTCAAGAGATAAAAGTACCATTTATGACTGACTTTATACTCACAGACCTAAAGCAATAATGATCTATTTCTACTTACTTCTAATGCCTACTAAGAGTACAGAAGTGCAACATCAGTAGCAGGTATTAAAATGCAAACATAAATAAATCTTGATCCGTCCATTCATCAAAAATCCCCTCCGAGGGTGCAAAAGTGCATGTTCTGAGGACAAGTTTTTTGACAAATTTCCGGACCCTTCTCCAATGCAACGAGAAGGGTTAAATACTACTAACCAGCTAATTTTAATTACACAAATTTAGGGAACGGCTTCAAATGACCGCCCTTTTACTAAAACAAATTTATTTCTAAAAACTGAATCTAATTTCTAACCATTTCTGTATCTGCTCCTTAGTGCTGTAAGCGATGCGCTGTTCGCCGTGAAAGAGTTGGTTGCTTGTCCTTTCCTTTTGTTCAAGCTTGAAAATTAGAAATAACAAGAGCTGGCACCTCTTTCTGACAAACTAGAAGATATTTTTGAAAGTGTTCTTCTGGAGGAGTGTCTTCACGGCGTGTATACTTAATACAACTCAGATTTCTTTCAAACTGATTGTGTTGTTGCTATTTCGGTTTCCGGCCGTGCGAATGACTCAATGAGCTGGGGATTTTGTTGCCTGAACGATTTTCTCAATTGCAACTTGTTTCCATTCTTTGTTCCAGGATTTTCTGAGACGTCTTTCCCCTTAAGCGTTTTTCTTTTTGCTTTACCCAATTTGGGACTTAGGATCTTTCATAAACGCTTTGCTTTTGTGTGCCTTTGACTCTGAGTCCTAGATAGCCTATTTCCATCAGCATTTGTTGAGTGATACTCTGGGATCCGCGGTCCTGCTGTATGCGGTATCCATCTGCGAAGTCATCTCCTCTCTGTTCTTCTAGTTCTGGTGCTTTTCCTTAGATGTTTCCTGCATATAGACTTATATCAGTTGCTGACTTATAGTTCACACAAATGAAAAGAGACAGAAGAAAAGATTGACATGAAAGAAATTAAGTTCTAATGAATGCATAATCATGTCACCCATTATGACTTGACTCTTCGAAAAACGCAACATAATCATCTTTGGATACACAGGCGTACAATCATTAATTTCCCGTAAGGTGCGCGCCTAATTTTAGGCTCACAGATCATGCCGAGGAATGCCTGCGACGAATGGCTTCTGCGATTTGCATCGCAGCATCGAAGATTGCGATGTAAATAAGTGGTATCGCAACAATTGATGGTCTCATTTGTCGCACACCATAGATCGCAGGTCGCAGCTTTGCATGGTCGCAGATCGCATATCGCAATATCGCAAGGTCGCAAGGTTTTTCGCTTTGTCACTTTGTGCTGTTTATGCGACATTGCGACGTGCGACGTCGCATATCGGCCGTCGGCGGCTCTTTAGGTTTTCCCCTTTTGAGCGCCTTTAATGCACGCGATGCGATGAGTTCTCGCGTCGCTCCTCCTTAGTGTGTTTATGCGCTTTGGGAAAGCGCTCCTTTTTCCTTTGCGACGCGATATAGCTCTTAGGGAGTTAATACAAAAGGTTTTTCAAACAAAAATATTTTTTGGATTTTTTGGTTAAGGGTCCCCCTTTGCTTGATGTTATTACTAATATCAAACAAAGAGGGGGGTTGTTGGTGACCACAACAATGGCGATTCACTGTGAAGAACCAGTTATCTCTGCATTTCTATTGACCGTTCACTTCCGAAACAGCAAAAAATTTTATATGTCTAAATTTTGTTATGGACAGATAGAGTAGATTGCCCCTCACCTTGTCGACGATATTTTGTCTCAACCCTTTTTATATCCCAATTTCTTGCTTCCTTAGGTTTTTTCTTGCATTCGCATCAGACATTACTTGGTCTTGATAAAAGATAAAATAAGGTCTTCTCTGCGTACTGGCTTAAAAGTATGCTCATTTGTCGTAGGTAGAGCCTCTGCTGCCCGCAAGCGTCCATAGCCTCGACAGGGTTACCATGTTATCCAGCAATGATCCTTTTTCCTGCTTGAGGTTACTCGCAACATTCCAGAGAAAAATCCTTTTTGACACACTTTTCCTTTTTTAATTCTCTAAAGAACAATGTCTTGGTTTGGTGGCCAAATTATGAAACAGTCATTCACCTGATTTACACTTTTGCTGAACAAGCCAGCTCGTGATGAGACCTCTTGTCTTTTGATTGCAACAATCTTAAGTCGTTGCCCTGTTTTGATAGACAGTATTGGCAAAGTCAGCAAGTTATAATATCTGTGATCATGATAAGCCGGCTCGTGATGAGACCTCTTATTCTTTGAGATATAGTGTTTTGTTTGGATTGTTTCTCTGAATTCTGTAATTTCCTTTTAGCAGGGAGGAAGTAATTGTTTTTCCTTAAGAAAGCTCTGGACAACAATAATAGAGTTTTTTAAAACAACAGTTTTGCAGAGAATGCTTATTTTATTATTGATGATACCTTTCATGGTGCTGATACAAAACAATTCTTTTACCAGAGGTTGCTTTTGTCAAAGTTTTTTAGAGGTCGAAACGAGTATCGTAATCAAAGTGAAGTTAACTCTATTTGTCAATAATAAAATTCAGATTTTTCAAAAATTTTGCTATTTGTACAAGCGAAATCAAAATCTGATAGAGAATTGGCGTGCTCTTTCATGAATCCTTTTTAAATGATCATTTACAACGGGTTTTATTCATAAAAAGAGAAAAACAAAACAAAATAAAAACTAAAAACTAAACCTATCCTACAAAAATTAGAAGAATTATCTTCTATGGAAAATATAATTTAAGAATCAGTCCGTTGACAGGTAAAGAATCTCTCCTACCTGCCAGATCCTGCAACACGAATGTAGACGGGCCTACGACTTCCACAATCTGAAAAGGGCCAAGCCACAGCTTTCGAAATTTCGTATGTTCCCCTTTTCTTCATGAGCCTTATCCCATTTCAAAACTAAATCACCCATCTGAAAGTTTTTTCTGGTTATGATGCTTGAGTCAAAAGAAGATTTTATTAGCGCTTGGTGATGAGCATGGGTTTTCCTAGCTTGTTCTCTTTGTTCTTCTAGTTTGATTATTTCCATTTGTCTTAATTGTAAAGAGGAAGTAGGTACTTCATCGATATATTGCAATAAAGACAAAGAGGGAATGACTAGGTGAGTCGGAAGAACCACTTCTCTCCCATAAACTAAATTAAAGGGAGAAGTGCCGATTGAAGCTTTCTTCGTGATTCTATCAGCCCATAAAGCATTTACCAGCACTTTGTGCCAATTCCTTTGGTTTTGGTCGACTGTTCTTTTGATAATTCTGATTAGGTTCTTATTTGTTGATTCAGCCAATCCATTACCTTGCGGATAGTAGTTGGCAGAATATTTCAGTTTGAAACCTCTTTTAAGCGCAAACTCAGTCATAGTATTTCCAGAAAAGTATGAAGCGTTATCAAACATTAATGCTGTTGGCAATCCAAACCTAGTGATGATAAATTGATCTATGAATTCAATAATATTTTCAGAATGAACTGCCTTGAGAGGAACTACTTCTACCCATTTGGTAAAATAATCAGTTGCCGTAAGGATATACTTATGCTGCTTAGATGAGTGAGGAACAATATCACCTATTATGTCCAAGCCCCATTGACTAAATGGTTGGTCGATGATGACTGGTTGTAGCGGCATGGACGGTTTCCTTTGTTTTCCTGCAGCAGTCTGGCAGACTTGGCATTTCCTTACGTGATTGTATGAGTCTTTGAACAGCGTGGGCCAATAATATCCTGCACGCAAGATTTTATGTGCAGTCGCATCTCCGAAATAGTGTCCGCCCGCTGGTCCATCGTGGAGTTCCTGCAAAACCTTTTCGGCTTCAGTTTTCTCAAGACACCTAAGAAGCACAGAATCGTAATTCCTTTTAAACAAGACATCATTTACGAGCTGGTATTGTTTAGCTTTTAATCTCAGAGCTCTTTTCTTGGTATGATCCAGACGTGATGGAGCATACCCGTTCTTAAGAAAATAAATGGTGTCAGCATATGATGATTCTGCATCGTTTAGGCTTACCTCGTACACTTGTACCTCTTCAGATGAGTTCTCCGGGATTTGCGATGCTCCAACTAACATCTTGCAGAAGCCTTGACCTCTTACGATGTTTGCTGGTTTGATCTCAAGATCATATTTTTGTAAAGCGGTAATCCAATTAGCTCTCTTTTCGCCCATGTCTTTCTGCACCAAAAGGTTTCTTACCACCGGAAACGGTACTACGACTTTAGTGTGGGCTTTAAGCAAGAAAGGTCTGGAATATTTGATCGCTTTGAAAATAGCATATGCTTATTTCTCTACGTCTGAGTAATTAATTTCAGCACCTTGTAAGTTTGAGCTAAAGAATGCGATTGGAGCTTCCGCTTTCTCTTGATTTGCTTGGGTCAAAATCGCGGCATAGGATTTCTCTGAGGCAAAAGTGTATAAGGTAAAAGATTCTGAAAAATTTGGGGTGGCCAAAGATGGAGCATTGATGATAGCTTGTTTGATTAAGTTGAACGCTTCGTGCTCATCTAGACCCCATTTGAAATTTGAATTCTTTTTTATCATATTTTGTAAGGGAGAAATAATACGTGAAAAATCCGGGACAAATCTTTTGACAAAATTGATCTGTCCAAGGAAGGATTGCATGGCTTTCTTGTTATGGGGTATGGATATTTCAGAAATTTCCTTGATTCTGTCGGGTTCTATATGAATACCAGATTTTGACACTATGAATCCGAGCAATTTCCCTTCGCTTAACGCAAAGAAAGATTTCTTTGGGTTGAGCGAAATCCCATACCTCAAGCATCTTTGAAAGATTTGCTTCAAATCTTTGAGATGGTTGTTTCGTTTTTTGGAGTACACTGTTATATCATCCAAGTAAATCACCACTGATTTATTGACTAACCCTTTAAACGCGATGTCCATGGCTCTCTGAAAGGTAGCTCTGGCATTGATCAGCCCAAATGGCATCTTCCGATATGCATAAGTGCCCCATTTGGTTCGGAACGTAGTCTTTAACTGATCATCGGGATGCACCAGTACTTGATTGTATCCTGAAAATCCATCCAGGAATGACATTAATTCTGAGCCTACTACTGCCTGTAATATTTGCTCCATAGGTGGGAGGGGAAGTTATCTTTCTGACAGGCTTTGTTGAGATTTCGGAAATCGATACAGATTCTAATGTCTCCGTTTTTCTTCCTAACGGGCACCATATTGGATACCCATTTAGAATGCCTGACGGGGAAGATTATTCTGGCTCTCAACAACTTATTAAGCTCAGTTTTTATCTGATTTTCTAGGTTAGGGTGTATTTTTCTGAGCTTCTGCTGGACAGGTTTTTCATTGTCAATCATAGGGATAACATGTTGAATGATAGAAGTATTGTATGTTTTGAGATGAACAACTGACTTATGCACGTGATGAACCTGAAGTACAAATTTCGCATGACTATCTCGATAGATGATACTTCATCTAGCATCGCTCTCCTAAACTCTTCTCTAGCAGATGTTGTAACTTACTCTTCTCCATGCTTGCTCGCTTGTAACTCCTTAGCCCTGCGCTCGTTCTCAATGATCAAGAATCCAACACTCGTGCTGGTGGATTTGGCATATGTCCTTGTAACATCGGTCAATGCAGTTGGATTTCTATGCACATCAAACACAATCACTCATTCTTCAAACTTCTCAGGAGATACATTGACATTCAGAGTGGGCGCTCTGTGCGACTGCACAAATCTGTGTTTTCATTCATCGAAAGATATGTTGTGCACATCCGCTTTCAGATTTTGCTCAAGGATTTCATTTTCTCCTTCATCGCTTGGGACTTGCTTTGCTTCTGAATCTGGTGAAGCTGGTGGAGTGACATCTTGATTATATGGCATGAGGTCAATGTCATGATCTAACTCTAGTAGAACCACATCCGTGTCCATCTTCTCTAGCATCTGTTCAATCTCGTGAGATAATTCTTTCTCCTACGACTGCTCACCCTGTATGCTATGTTTCAGTTATTCATAAGAATCAATAACCTATATAGGTGCAATTTCATCAATATGTGCTTGTTGCGCCTCCTATTGTTCATGTTCCTGCTACGCTTCCTACTCTCTTCTGCATAGCTCTTGTTCTTCCTTGAGTTGATGCTTCAACTCCTGCAACTCCTTTTCTACTTCCTCCAACTTCTGCTTCTCTCTTTGCCTTTGTGTGATCCTCCTGTTGCATTATCACCTCTTTGCCTCAATCTCCAAAGCTACTTTTAACACAAGTGAATCTACTTTGAACTTGCAACTTTGCTCTGCCTATGCATTATCAGCAACCTTCCTCTTGCCTTTGTCAAGTGCAGGTTTGTTGCCCTCTTTTGTTGCTAATGATGTTGCTCTCTAAGATTTTGTTGCCTTCTACACTGCTAACCACTCTAAAGCCATTCTGACTGGTTCATTGAGCCTCGAGAAGTTGTAACAATATCTCCATGGGTCTTCCTCAGGCCAATGACACACCTCGTGGATCCAAGGATGGTACACTCTCCAACAGTGGTCCTTCACTAATCAATGCGAGTCATATGGATTGAAACTTCTAGTGCTGAAGGTGAACCTCTTGAACTCCTCTGTCTAGGCCTCAACATTCTTGAGATTCTAGATCTCATAAAACTCGATCCACAAAGGAAGAGCGGGCCAAGGTGCCTTCTTATTCCTATGTAGTATTGCTGAGAACCCTGTCAAGATGTGGTATGCAACCTCTTTCATGACCATCTTATCCATGGATAACTTCAGTAAAACATGCGGAGCCTTCTCCACGCTGTACATCTGTATCAAGGTTCCAAGGGGTGAGGCATACCAGTCTGCTATGTCAATCAATGCCTCCATCGCTGCCTATGACATGCAAGGCATATCCTGCTCAAAGATCATCCTGTACACTGGGGTGATGAAGTGGCCTAATAAATGTATTATAACTCCATAGAAGCTACACTCAGAGAACAACCTGCAAGAGGTGTGCATAGAAGTTTCTGAAGCTGTCCATGCCCAACCCAAGCCTGGGAACTGCTAATGGGCAAATATTGCATCAAGTATGTACATGGACAGGAAAATATTTGCTTGCAAACCCTTGGGTGGATGCTGAGATTCTGTTACTTGTTCCTTCAACCAGAGAACCAACATGTCAGACTAGTTGAAAGGTCTTCCTTCGTTCACCAGCTAATCCAACGCAATCACCCAACTCTGCAAGAAGGTATTTATACTCTCCTAGCCATATAAGAGGCATGATAAGATGACCAGGAGTTGATATCCCTTTAGTAGTATCCTTGTCTTGTACACTTGGTTGGGTGTCATCCTGAGCTTAGACAACTCTTTCACCCATCTCTTCAAGATGTCTCTTGATTTTGCACTGTTGTTGGCTCTGGTGAAGGGTGTATCCATCGTGATCACTGGGTGCGGCAAGTGATACATTGCCTAAAATCCCTTTTCCCTGAAGGTAGAAATTTGTGTTCCACTGAAATTACTCAACATCATTGTCTCTGGATCGTTATAAGAGACAATCCAATGGATCATGTCCATGCATGGAAATGCAGGATACCTGCATGCAATTCGGTACAAGCTTGACTTGTGTATGTTGACATATACCCTGTGGTCCTCTAGATTCTCCTCAAGTGTGTCTGAAAAGATATCATTGATGTTCTTCCATTTCATCTTGACCTCCTTGTCTATGAACAACTTAGTGTCTTCATAAATGGGCAAGCTCATACACACTTGCTCAACTGCATCTCCAGTTGCACTCTCGATAGTGTCCTATGACCCTGCTCTCTTGGAAGCCATTGTACATGTATTTCTAAAAGAAGGATGAACACTTGTAATACCCGAAGATAGAGAAAAACTCATGGAAAGAATATTGTCAGTTGAAAACCAAAAGCAACTTGAGGACTGACATGCAACACACCTAGGTCACTGACTGGAAGGTTTGCGCAATTTCCATCAGGAGGCTGGGAGATTGACTGCCAAAACTACGCAGAACATAGTCTGAACTATTTGTGAGCTGAATGGCTACTGAAACTATGCAGAGCACAGTCCAACTTGGCATGTTGAGGACTGAGATTGCATAATGTGTAGTTTCATTCAGCATGACTGCAAACCAGTAAAATTGCATTTGCATAATTTCAGGGCCCAACGGGCCACTACCTCTCAGAATTACACAAAGAAAACCTTAGAGGCTAGTGTGAGGCAAGCTCTACGCAATTACTGGGGGGAAGGAAAGGCCTTCAATCTCAGAAATGTGCAGTGCAAGCCGGGAAAGGCAAGGTCTGGACAAAGGCATCCCAGACCCACCGATGGGCAACTAAAAACATGTAAATGCTAAATGCATGTGTGAAGTTGAGTGTATACATGAGTGAATGAACATGCGTGCAATCAGTGAGTGTGGGATTCAATAAATGGGAAAAAAAGAAAGTGAGTGAAGCGATTCGCCACAACGATGACCATGAGTGAAAAAATAGTGTCATGCATGCAACAACAAGGAGATGCAATGAAAAACTTGAAGAAGTGCTTCTACAAGCTAATGTGCATTAAAACGGTAGAAATAATTCAAAATAATCAATCAAACATCACTCACACAAACCGAAATACAAAAAGCGACAGAAAAGCAGCAAAAGACATGAAAAGCTGACTTACCCAGAAAAAGTTGAGCTGAGTCTGTTGAATGCTCCTAGATGCAATGGGGAATGCCAAATCTCCAAGATCGAAGTCAATAATGAGCTTTGAAGTGTCGAATAATATTTTTAACAAGATCGAGGTTTATAAAGTGCATGCCACAAATCCAGGAAACATTGACACTTGGTGAGAGGTTTCTAAAACGACTTTTGCATGTAACCTCCAGCTGCTAAAAATGGATCCCTAAAATCTAGGGATGTTTTTTCTTATTGCATTTTTCTTTTTCGGGAAGAAGAAGCCCATGTAGGCAAAGCAATATTATTCATTCCTAGAGGGAAATGGAAGAACACAATATAGGGAAATCTAGAGGATCAGCAGAAGTGAAGACGAAGGTTGAGGTAACAAATGCATCTAACAACCCATGGGATTCCCAAGCAAATCTGTGCATAAATTAAGAATAGTAACGACAAAATCATGGACCAGTTGAATAATCGTGTGTGGATGCTCTCCCACATCACTTTGTGGGTTTGGAGTTGTTTAATGAGGGGAAGGTGGATAGTCAATTGTGACAACAACTATGTCCACTTGTGATTTCATAACTTCACCATCGAAGTACATTGGGCGAGGTTTGAACTTTTTATTCACTTTGGGCAAAATTTATTTGTGACGGCAATAATCAAATCTATCTATAAGATATTTTAATTTCATCTGACTTTTCAGAGCTTCAAACATGAGTAGATGGAAGCAGTTCCAGAAATCCATAGGAGATTCATGCGGGACCTTTCATTTTTTTAACATTTTTGGTCAAGAGCTTCATAATCAAAATGATGGAAATCATATTTGATTAGATCATTGAATTGCTTAAATGATTTCATGCAATTAGGAGGTAGTTTGTGCCACCATCGTTCAAGGGATTTGAGAAGTGTGTATACAAGTAGCATGATGACCTCTACGTCATCAAAATCTTCCTCATTCCACAAGGATGCAAGGAAGTCATGTAAGTGCTCAGGCTAGGCCACCTCGGCTTCACCATCATGCGTGAGTTCTGACAAGTGATCAAAAACCTCCTTCGTGACTTCAAGGGAATGTGTTTTGGACAAACATCGCGAAGGGTTAACTACAATAATATCCATGATAGATGTACGAAGATTAAAAACAAGATGTGAGGACTCAGCATGTCATCTAGCCCTCCTTCAAATACCAGAAATGTTGATGGTGTTGGACCCACCAACATGTCAAGGGATCTCCCCAGTAAGAAGTCCCAACTAGACCTCAAACTATTTGGCATAGGAGTCCCAACAGTGAGTAGTGCCGTATCGCCTTAACTGCGGTTGCACGCAAAGGTAAGTAAGATTTCGTTCTTGGAAGCAAGGGTGTGACCTTGTAGCAAATCAAGGAAGGTGCATGAAAGGCTCTAACACACAGAAGGGGAGAGGAGAACACCCCTTAGAAACCTGTGATAGCATGCAACTTGAAAGGGAACACACGAGTACAAATACATCACAAGATGGAAAGCACGATAACCAAAAATCCAAAGTGATGGATTATATCAACAAAATGCTTCGATAAGATTCATACAAACACATACAGAATAGTCCATACATACATGCGTAAATTACAGTTACATACATCATTAAAGTAACCAGGATAGTTGAACTACAATAACAACATATGCATGAAAAGTGATGGATCTGTTATATTAAAAGAGTGAAAGATCCAATCATACATACAACATGAAAACCACTAGCCCTGATAGTGGAACGTTATAGTCACTGTCACCTGCTCCTCTAAAGATATGTACTAGATTTGCATTATATTAAAGCCAAGGCTCGTTATAATACTCTCCAAGCTTTCTCTAAGTTATACCTATAGGAAGCTTGGCTCCCAAAATCCTGTACAATGAGTTATGAGGTTCTATAAATAGAAAAGGGTGGGGTGACCCTTGAAATTCCCCTTTGTGACACTTCACCTACCCTCATGACTCTTCAACTTACACATGACTATTACATTCTACTATCAACACTTGGTCTTTCACTGTACAACATGTTTACAATACAATCTGCACATGTACCCATGTGAGACAAAAATGGGCTTGAATAAGCCATGCAAGACATCACTAAGACTTAGATAGTTGTGGGAAGACTAACTCTTCGACATCTTCTCGATGATCGATGGTGGCGAACTAATGCCAAGATTGTTAGTCTGTTATGGTGTCAGTGTGATCTATGGTGACATCCTTCTAAAAGCGAATGCTTGCATTTGTTTCATCCAAGTACACTGATTTGGCCCCTCTATCCAACTCGTCAAATATCATGTGCAACATAGTCTTCAGTGCAGCTAGACCAGAAACATACTGGTGCATAGTGTCAGCGCTCATCTGCAATTCTACGTTGGTGGCTATGCGCATCAATTGATCAAAGTACATGTCCAGCTCCAGTTTCACTTAGTTCTTTGTCTTCACCTCGGTGAGTGTGCCAATTGATTGGATCACATGCATGCGCACAATGACATCCATGCTCTTGAACACTCGTGCATGTGAAGCCTGTAAGCTGGTGATAAGTTGCGGGAGTTCCTCATAGTTCCATATTTGACTCTGGATGCATGCCTTCAACTCCAATGCCTTTGGCTTCATCATATTTGGTAAGTGCAATGGGGCTCCCTTTTACCTCATTTTCCATATTTGGATGTGATTGATAGTAGTGTGTAGATCTGAAAAGATGCATGCTCTCCTAGCACAGAGCTTTTACCAACCATTGGGGTGGACAATTGACTTACACACAGTGACAAACTTGAAGTACATCTTCCGCATGACTGTCTTGAGAGATGATACTTCATCCAATATCGCTCTCCTCAACTCTACTCTGGCAGATGCTATAACTTTCTCTTCTCCTTGCTTGGCCAATTGTAACTTCTTATCCTTGCACTCATTCTTAGCTATCAAGAATCTAGCACTCTAGCTAGTGGCTTCAGCATATTCCCTTGTAGCATCGGCCAATGCAGCTAGATGTTTGCATACATTGCACACGATCACTCATTCCTTAAACTGCACAGGAGATACATGGACATCCAGAGTGGGCACTCTGCATGACTACACAACTCTGTGTTGTGATTCGTCGAAAGATATGTTGTGCACATCCACTTCCGTATTGTCCTCAAGAATTTCAGTGTGTCCTTGGTCGCTTGGGACTTGCTCTGCTTCTGGATCTGGTGAAGCTGGTGGAGAGACCTCTTGGTTCTGAGGCATGAGGTCAATGTCTTGATCTAACTCTGGCTAAACCACATCTGTGTCCGTCTACTCTAGCATATGTTCAATCTCCTAAGAAAAGTCCTTCGACTACAATTGCTAACCCTGTCTGCTATGTGCCAGCTATTTGGATGAATCAATAACCTGTATGGGTGTAGTTTCATCAATATCTTCATGTTGTACCTCATGTTATTCATGTTCCTACTATGCTTCCTTCTCTCTTCTGCTCAGCTCTTATTCTTCCCTAAGTTGTTGCTTCAACTCCTACAACTCCTTTTCTGCTTCCTCCAGTTTTTGCTTCTCTCTTTTCCTTTGTGCGATCCTCCTTTCGTGTTGTTGCCTCTTTGCCTCAATTTCAAAAGATGCTTTCAACACAAGTGGATCTACTTTGAACTTGCAACTTTTTTCCACCTCTGCGCTCTCAACAACCTTCCTCTTGCCTTTTCCAAGTAAAGGTATAATGCCCTATGTTGTTGTTGATGATGCTGCTCTCTGAGATACTGCTGCCTTCTACACTGTTAACCACTCTACATCCATTCTGACTAGTTCAGTGAGCCACGAGAAGTTGTAGCAATATCTCCATGGGTATTCCTCATGCCAATGACACAGTGGATCCAAGGATGATACACTCTCGCACAGTGGTCCTTTACTAAGCAATGTAGGTCATATGGATTGAAACTTCTGGTGCTGAAGATGAACATATTGAATTCCTCAGTCTTGGCCTCAGCATGCTTGAGATTCTAGATCTCATACAACCTGATCCACAATGGAAGAGAGGGCCAAGGCACCTTCTTTTTCCTGTGCAGTCTTGCTGACAACCCTATCGAGATGTGGTATGCAACCTCTTGCATGACCAAATTATCCATGGAAAACTTCGGTAAAACATGTGGAACCTTCTCTACATTGTACATCCGGATGAAGTTGCCAAGGGGTGAAGCATACAAATCTACTATTTCAATCAATGCCTCAATCGTTGCCTACGACATGCAAGGTGGATCCTGCTCAAAGATCATCCTCTACACCGGGGTGACGAAGTGGTCTCATAGTTTTATTATAACTCCACAGAATCTGTAATCAGAGAAAAAACTACAATAGGTGTGCGCAGAGGTTTCTAAAGGTGTCCATGCCAAACCCAAGCCCGGGAACTGCTGACGGACACAAATTACATCAAGTATGCACGTGGACATGTAAATCTTTACCTGCTAACCCTTGGGTGGATGTCGGGCTTTTGTTACTTGTTCTTTCAACCAAAGAGCCAACATGTCGAACTAGCTGAAAGGTCTTCCTTCGTTCGCCAGTTGATCCAACACAATCACCCAACTCTTCGGGAATCTCTATGTACTCTCCTGGCCATATAAGTGGCATGCAAATATGACCAAGAGATGATATGCCTTCCATAGTATCCTTGTATTGTACACTTGGTTGGGTGTCGTCAAGAAATTAGACGAATCTTTCACCCATCTCTTCAAGATGTCTCTTGAGTTTGCACTGCTCCTCTGTCTGGTGAAGGGTGTATCCATCGTGATCATTGGGTGCGACAAGTGATACATCACTTGAAATTCCTTTTCCCTAAAGGTAGCAAGTTTTTTTCCACTGACGCTGCTCAACATCATTATCCTTGGATCAGTACAAGAGATAATCTAGTGGATCATGTCCGCGCATGGAAACGCGAGATACTTGCATGCAATACAATACAAGCTTGACTTGTGTATGTTGACATAGACCCTGTGGACCTCCAGATTGTCCTCTAATGTGCCTGAAAATATCATTGATGTCCTACCAATTCAGATTGATCTCCTTGTCTATGAACAACTTGTGTCTTCATAGATAGGCAAGCTCATACACACTTGCTCAAATGCATCTCCAGTTGCACTCTTGACAGTGTCCTTTGACCCTGCTCTACTGGAAGCCATTGTGCCTGTACTACTGAGAGATAGACGAAAACTTGTGATACCTGGAGATAAAGAAACACTCTTGGAAATCAAACTGTCAGTTGAAAACCAAAAGCAACTTGAGGACTGACATGCAACACACCTGGGTAACTGACTAGAAGGTTTGTGTAATTTTAACCGGGAGGCTGGGAGACTGGATGCCAGAACTGCGCAGAGCATATTCGGACTATCAACGAGATTATTGACTACTGAAACCACGCAAAACACATTCCAAATTGGCTTGTTGATGACTAAAACTGTGGAATGCATAGTTTCAATCAACATGACTACAACCTGGTAAAACTACATCTGGGCAATTCCGAGGGCCAACACGGCGCTGCCTCTCAGAATTGTGTAGATCAAGCCTAGGAGGCCAGTGTGAGACAAGCTCTACACATTTCTTTGGATGAATTCAAGGCCTTCACTCTCATAAATGCGCAATGCAAGCCTGGTAAGGCAAGGTATGGACCAAGATAGCCTAAACCTGCCGACGGGCGATTGAAAACATGTAAATATTGAATGCATGTGTGAATCTAAGTGCAAAAATGAGTGAATTAACATGCATGCAATCAGTGAGTGCAGGATTCAATAAACGGGAAAACAAGAAAGTATGTGAAGCGAGTCACCGCAATGGAAACTGGAAATGCCGAAACAATGTCATACATGCGACGGCAAGGAGATGCAATGAAAAACTTGAAATAGTGCTTCTACAAGCTAACATGCATTAAAATGATAGCAATCATTCAAAAAAACCAATAAAACATCACTCACACAAACTGAAATACAAAAAGCGATAGAAAAGTAGCAAAAGACATGAAAAGCAGACTTACCTGGAAAAAGCTGAGCTGAGTGTGCTAAATGCCCTAGATGCGACGGGGAATGCCAAAGCTCCAAGATCAAAGTGAACAATGTTCTTTGAAGAGTCGAATAAATAATTTTTACAAGATCGAGGTTTATGACGGACATGTCACAAATCTAGGAAAATGCGACACTTGGCGAGAGGTTTCTAAAACGGCTTACGGCTTTTGCATGTAACCCCCAGCTACTAAAAATGGATTCGTAAAATCTAGGGATGATTTTTTCTCTTTGTTTTTTTCTTTTTTCTTTTTCCTGAAAAAGAAGCCAATGCATTCAAAGCAATATTGGCCAGTCCTAGAGGGACCCGGTCAAATTGGGAGCACATGCAACGGAATGCAAGCTTTTGGATGATTTCTACGCAGTTTCTGGGCTAAGTGGCTTTGGGTACCTCTCAGCCTCTACACAATTACTAGACTAAAGCCAAGGTTGTTAGCTAGATCCGCACAAGTTTTGAGAGAAAGCCTAGTGATGGGCTGCTCTACACAATTTTTAAAGGGAAGGCAATCTCCTTGCTCTGCGCATTTCTAGAGAGCAGTACGTTGCCTTGAAGCTCTATGAAATTCTAGAGAACAAGGCTAGTTTCCCTCTAGTTTTGGACAATCCTTCAATCAATCACAACAGTCAGTTAATGACCAAGTCTTAGTATATCAACTTGTGGGTGGAAGGCAAACAAGCTAGAAAACACAACCTAATAAGCCACAAAAACTCAACTGAAGCATAAGTACCTATCAGTGCAAGACATGCTGCTAAATATTTTTGGTAGGGAGGCTCCAAAACGAAGCTAAGGAAAAATTTTGGAGGATGGTTGTAGCTACTACAATAGAACCCCATTAAAAATATTAATTATTTTAATAAAATCACTTATGGGAGGAACTTCCCAAAATGCTTTCTGGGTTCTTTGGAATACATGTGCTGAAGCCTCCCGCAAAATTTGAGGCCTAGAGTACATCCAATTCTACCCCAAATCAACAATAGCTATTGAGTAGGTGAGGCATAAATATTTTTTATTCAAGAACCTATATAAACTTGAGGTGGGAGAATGTGAAACCTTGAGGAGAAAGGAAAATATTAGATATGTGGTAGTTGAGACGGAGCAAAATAGACCACTCAAAGTGGAGCCTCACCCAGTTGGAAGTTGGCCTGACCAGCACGATGATGATGATGAGGACCAGCCAGAGACCTTCAGTAAAGGGAGAGTTTGGGCCAAGTGGACAGAGGGATAAATTGTATTTTTACCTCCAGGAGTGAGTTGTAGTGATGTAGATCCTTAGATTTAGATTTGTCGAAATTTAGGCATAGAACATTGAGGTGTTCTCCACACATATCATTAGCTTGCTATAGGGGCCCACAGTATTCATTAGAAGAAACATCAGTGTCAGTTGGATATTGAGGAGTGCAGAGCAGTGTTGACAACAGAGTAGGAGACTCAGTAGGAGAGTCAACAATAACACAGTTTTCCCAATAGATAGCTGCAGACACATATGATTCAATGTATTTTTGGGTGATTCTCAGTTGTAATTGTTGCAATAGAGCAACAATAGAGAGAGGTAATGATACATTACATTCCATGGGTGTTGGATAAGGATGGTGTAAAATCCCTTTCTTGCTAAGAGGGAGTGTTGAAAAAGTGTAGCAAGAAAGGCTCAATTTGACTTTAAACTTAGTCAAGTTGAGTAAATTGAATTTCCACATCAACAGCCAGATTGGAGGTAGTTAACTGAGGTGACATGTATCTTTTCACTAAGTTAGCTCATTTATGCATGTGGATTGCTAATTTATAGCAATATAGTTTAGTTATTTCTAGTTGTACTTAGTTAAACTAGTTCTAACAGTTGATAGAACTAGTCGGAGGTCAGTTGTGCAGTGGGACAATATTCTAACTCAGATATCATCCATTAACTGATCACTCAACCAAAAATAGCTCATGTGTGCAAGGAATTCGAATTGCCCAGCCGTGATGGAAGTTATGAGGTAGTGTAACATCAATTGTAGACTAATTTTGAGTGTGCAGGTGGTGTATACAATCAGTGATCAATCCTTGGGAATTGTGCAATCATTTTAGAGTAACTTCCTAAAGAATAGGGGCTATTTTCCTCCAAAACTATGCAAGGAAATAGGAGCCTAGTTGAGGCATAAAGTGGCTAAGTGTTTTCTAGAAATTTTCAACTAGAAAAGGGAACAATTATTCTTTTGCAGTTTGAGCTCAGAGTTGGAGCTAGCAATTGTAATAGATTATTTATTCATCTGATTAATGCAAGCATGATTAATGGGTTTTTACCAATTGGTTTCCCCTTGATACATATGTTCACTTGTGTATGCGATTGATGCATGTTGCAAATGTTGTTCTAAATTGTGAATTAATTTCTGCAAAGCAGTAGAGTAGAATTGTGTCTCTTAATTTAGATTAAATTTCTTGAGAAGTTGAAATTCTATCCCTAAATTTCTACATGGTATCAAAGTAGGATTCACATTAGAACAAGAATTTTGAATTTTTTCCTTAGGAGGTTTTAATTTGTAGCTTCAGTGTAGCAGTATTTCTTCAGAGTTGGGAGAATGGCCTTCAATGGACTGAGATTAGAGTATGCCTTAGAAGGAAACTCAAACTTCATTTCCTAGAAGGATTGCATGGAGGTGGTGCTTGATGACAATGGATTGCTAGAATATGTAAAGACAAACATTCCAAAACCAAGATCAGCAGATGCCCAGAAACTAGCCCAATGGAAGAAGGATGTAGCCAAGGTGAGGAGAATAATCCTAGAGGGGGTGAGAGATCACATTGTCTTAAATCTCCATGGCAAAGAAACTCCTTTTGCAATGTGGAAGGCACTGGCTGATCTATTAAAAAATAGCAATGACCATAGAGAACTATCCCTCAAAGTAAAACCTTGAAAGATTAAGATGCAGAAGAATGATATTATTCTGCAATACCTCACCAGATTTACACAAGTTTGAGATGAGCTTGGAGGGGTAGGTGTGAAAGTTTTAGAAGATGAACTGGTGAGCCTGGATCTTCTATTCCTTCCCAAAACTAGCAAAGCTACCAAGACTCGGTGAATGGGAGGGAGAAATTACTGAATTGGTAATAGTTATGGTATGATTTAGTAAAAGAATAAATCAGAAGAAATACTAGAGATGGAATTTCATCCAAGGGAGAGGATGAAGAAAATTTTGCATTGGTTGGAAGGAGAAAGAAGGGAAAATGGAATAAATATCAAACCAATCCAAAATCCAGCCAAGGGGGTAATAAGAAAGACTTATCCAAAATAAAATTCTTTAATTGTCATGAATTCGAGCACTATGCTACAAAGTGTCCACGCAAAAAGTATAACAAGAATAGCTAAGGAGGAGGAGAAGGTGAAGCATTCGATTCATAGTTTGAGTTAGACTTCACCCTGATCGCATGCATGGATGGAACTGTGATGGGGAGTGTGTGGTACTTGGACTCAGGTGCCTCATTCCACGTGACAAGGTGTAGAGAGATTTCTAGTTATCTAGAGGAAAGAGATCTCCATATGCATATTGAATTTGTGGATGACGGAAGATACAGTGCTACTAGGATTGGTACAATAACGTTTAAGAGGGAGACAAGCTCCCTTACTCACCTCAAATATGTTATGTTTGTACCAGGCTTGAAGAAGAACCTCATCTCTATAGCGATTTTGGAATATTGTTGCTATGATGTAATCTTCAATAAAGGTAAATCCTTTTGGAGACACGTAGCTACTAGGAAGGTGAAGCAAATAGGTTTTTGATTCAATAACTTGTTTAAACTTGAGGTGGGAGAATGTGAAACCTTGAGGAGCAAGGAAAATATTAGATATGTGTTGGTTGAGAGGCAGTGGGATAGACCACTCAAATTGGAGCCTCTACCAGTTGGAAGTTTGGTTGACCAGTAGGATGATGATGATGAGGATCAGCCAGAGACCTCCAGTAAGGGAGATTTTTAGCCAAGTGGACAGAGGTAGAAATTGTAGTTATACCTCCAAGCGTGAGGTGGAGTGATGTAGATCCTTAGTCCCAGAGTTGTAGAAATTTAGGTGGGGAAAATTGAGGTGTTCTCCTCATAGATCATTACCTTACTATAGGGGCCCACAGTACTCAGTAGCAAGAGGATCAATATCAGTCAAATATTGAGGATTGCAAAGCAGTCTTGACAGCATAGCAGGATACTTAGTAGTAGAGTTAAGAGTAGCACAATTTTCCCAATAGACAATTGCAGACACACATGATTCAATGTATTTTTGGGTTCTTCTTAGTTGCAATTGTTGCAGTAGTAGCAACAATAGCGAGAGGTAGTGCTACATTACATTCCACAGGTGGTGGATAGGAGTGGTGTAAAATATCTTTCTTACTAAGAGGGAGTGTTGAAAAAGTGTAGCAAGAAAGGCTCAATTTGACTTTAGCCTTAGTCAAATTGAATAAATTGAATTTCCACATCAGCAGACAACTTGGAGGTAGTTAACTAAGGTGACATGGCTCTTCTCACTCAGTTATCTCAGTTATGCATGTGTGCTTTCTAATTTATAGCAATCTAGTTCAATTATTTCTAGTTGTACTTAGTTAAACTAATTCTAGTAGATGATAGAACTAGTTGGAGGTCAGTTGTGCAGTGGGACAAAAGTATAACTCAAATATCATCCAGTTAACTGATCAATCAACCAAAAATAACTCATGCACGCAAGGAATTCGAATTTCTCAAGTGCGGTGGAGATTCTGAGGTAGTGTAACATCAATTGTAGGCTAGTTTTAAGTGTATATGTGTTATATACAATAAGTCATCAATCCTTGGGAATTTCGCAATCATTTTGGAGGAAATTCCTAAAGAATAAGGGCTAATTTCCTCAGGAATTATGCATGGAAATAGGAGCCTGGTTGAGGCATAAATTGGCTAAGTGTTTGCTAGAATTTCTCAGCGAGTAAAGAGACAATTATTCTTTTGTGGGTTGAGCTTAGAGTTGGAGCTAGCAATTGTAATAGATTCTTCATTCATCTGATTAATGCAAGTAGGATTAAGGGGTTTTTACCAGTTGGTTTCGCCTAGATACATATGTGTACTTGTGTATGTGATTGATGCATGTTTCCGAATGTTGTTCTAAATTTTGAATTAATTTCCATAGAGTAGTAGAGTAGAATTGTGTCTCTTGATCCTAAGCAGTTGAAATTCCATCACTAAATTTCTAGATGGTATCAAATTAGGATTCACATTAGAACAAGAAAATCGAATTTGTTCATTAGGAATTTTGAATTTGTAGCTTCAATGTAGTAGGATTTCTTCAGAGTTGGGAGAATGGCCTTCAATGGTCTAAGATTAGAGTATGTCTTAGACGGAAACTCGCATTTCATTTCCTTGAAGGATCACATGGAGGTAGTGCTTGATGACAATGGATTTCTAGAATATGTCAAGAAAAATATTCCAAAAATAGTATCACTTAATGCCCAGAAACTAGCCCAATGGAAGAAGGATGTAGCTAAGGCGAGGAGAATAATCCTAGAGGGGGTGAGAGACCACATTGTCTAAAATATCCATGGCGAAGAAACTCATTTTGCAACATGGAAGGCACTCGTTGAGCTATTCAAAATATAAATGACCATAGAAAACTATCCCTCAAAGACACTTTAAAACATTAAGATGCAGAAGAGATATTATTTCGCAATATCTCACAAGATTTACACAAGTTCGGGATGAGCTTGGAGGGGTTGGTGTGAATGTTGTAGAAGATGAAATGGTCAGCTTGGATCTTCTATTCCTTCCCAAAACTAGCATATCTCCCAAGATTTGGTGAATGGGAGGGAGAAACTACAGAATTGGGAACACTTATGGTACGATTTGGAACAAGATGAAATTAGAAGAAAACCAGAGATGGAATTTCATCCAAGGGAGAGGATGAAGAAAAATTTACATTGGTTGGAAAGGGAAAGAAGGGAAAAGGGAAGAAATCTCAAACCAAAATAGAATCCAACCAAGGGGATAAGAATAAAGACATATCCAAAATAAAATGCTTCAATTTTCATGAATTCGGGCACTATGCTACAAAGTATCCACACAAAAAATCTAACAAGAATAACTAAGGAGTAGTAGGTGAAGCATTGGCTTCATAGTTTGAGTTAGACTTCACCTTGATCGCATGCATGGACAACACTATGATGGGGAGGGTGTGGTACTTGGACTCAGGTGCCTCATTCCACGTGACAAGGTGTAGAGATTTTTCAGTGATCTAAAGGAGAAAGATCTCCATATACATATTGAATTTGGGGATGACGAAAGGTACAAAGCTACCAGGACTGGTACAGTAACCTTTAAGGGGGAGTCAAGCTCCCCTACTCACCTCAAAGATGTTATGTTTGTACTAGTTCTGAAGAAAAATCTCATCTCGATAGCGGTTTTGGAAGATCGTGGCTATGATGTAATCTTCAGTAAAGGGAAAGCCTTTTTTAGACACATAGCTACCAAGCAGGTGAGGCAGATAGGTTTTCAATTTAAGAACCTATATAAACTTGAGGTGGGAGAATGTGAAACCTTGAGGAGCAAGGAAAATAATATAAATGTGGTGGTTTAGAGGGAGCGGGATAGACCACTCGAAGTGGAGTCTTGACCAGTTGGAAGTTAGGATGACCAACATGATGATGATGATGATGATAAGGACTAGCTAGAGACCTCCAATAAAGGGAGAGTTTGAGCGAAGTGGATAGAGGGAGAAATTTGGACAGGGAACATATAGGTGTTCTCCTCATAGATCATTACCTTGCTACAAGGGCCCACAATATTCAGCAATAGCAATATCAGTGTCATTCAGATACTAAGGAGTGCATAGAAGTGTTGACAGTAGAGCAAGAGACTTAGTAGTAGAGTCAACAATAGCACAATTTTCCCAATAGACATTTGTAGACACAATTGATTCAATGTATTTTTGGGTGCTTCTCAGTTACAATTGTTGCAGTAGCAGCAAAAACAGTGGTAGGTAATTCTACATTACATTCCACAGGTGTTGGATATGGGTGGTCTAAAATCCCTTTCTTGCTAAGGGGGAGTGTTGAAAAAGAGTAGCAAGAAAGGATCAATTTGACTTTAGCCTTAGTCAAATTGAGTAAATTGAATTTCCACATCAGCAGGAAACTTCGAGGCAATTAACTGAGGTGACATGGCTCTTGTCACTCAGTTAGCCCAGTTATTCATGTGTGATTTCTAATTTATAGCAATCTAGATCAGTTATTTCTAGTTGTACTCAATTAAACTGGTTCTAACAGTTGATAGAACTAGTTGGAGGTCAGTTGTGGAGTGGTTGATCCAGGTGGATATTGGTGGCCACCTACCTATTCCACTTGGACCCCCAACACTGTCTCTTTTAGTTTTTCAGTTTCCTTAATTGTAGCATAGTTTACTATTTTTGGTAGGTTTTCGGGTCCTAAACTTCCAGAGCCATTTTGAGGCCCTAAATGGTGTTTTTAGGGAAAACAAAGAGACTAAAAACATCCCAAACTAGTCTACCTCTTTGCTTTTGGTCATCCCTTCAAGATATTCGAAACGAGGTATTATGATAGCCAAACGGAGATCGTATGCCAAAGTTACAACCCTGGGAAGTTGATGTACCGATTTACCCAAACGGGGCCCACAGTTTTGGCACTTACTCTCCTGGGGTTAGGCCATTGGATGTTTAGGGTTTTCCATTGTTTCTCAATAATAAATAGGCCTTTGAACCTCATTGAAACATAGTTCAGAGGCATGTAGCCACCACATCTCTCCTTAGAGATAAGCTAACATTGCCCAAGCTATCATATTTCCATTTTTTTTGTAAGCATAGTTTAGTATTTTTCCATTAATGAAAGGAAATGTTTTTCTACCACATCTCTGTGTTTATGATTATATTTGTAAGTTGTTTTGTTCCTGTTTAAGTTCGAATTAGTGGTATCAGAGCGGTCTTCTCTTTCTCTATTTTTCTTTATATGTCCCCGATGAGGTCAGGGTATAAGGAATTAGGGCTCGATCTGGTTGAACCATTGCAGGATTAGCCTCGCAAAACCAAACAACCTTCCATGGCAGAAGAAAAGAAAGATGAGGGGGTGAGAGATCCTTTCAAAATGTTGCTCGAAGAAGCTCTCAAGCGACAGAGGGACGCGATGATGGATAACTTTGCCCAGATCCTTTGAAAACTACCCACAGGCGATGCATCTTCATACAGTAGCCACTCTAGAAGTGCCACTCCTTTTAAGGTACAAGTTAACTTCAATATTCCCATATTCAAAGGCCTGATAGAGGCAGAAGTCGTAGATAAATGGTTAAATATATTGGAAGGATATTTTTCAGTTCATGACTTTTCCAATCGAGAAAAGATTACGGTTTCACTTCTCAAATCCGCCCCACACGTCAAGGACTGGTGGGAAACCTACTATGAACAAAAGGATGAGAGTGAACCCTCACTGTTTTTAGCTACACCCACTTGGAATTCTTTCCAAGACGCCATCAAGGAAGAGTATTACCCTTTCGGGAGCTATGAAGATAAATACATAAAGTGGACCACGATACGGCAGGGAAGGGAACAAGAGGTTTCAGAGTTCACAAATACTTTCCATACCCTTCGCACGAAGCTAGGTATCAAGGATACTGAGCGGCATTTGACACTCAAGTACCGCGACTGTCTACATAAGTACATCCAGGACGAGATGGAGTTGCTAGACATTTCCTTGCTCGGCACAGCATATCAGTACGATGTAAAGATTAAGTAGAAGTTTAAACAGAAGAAGCAGGACTTTGGAGCTCCAAATCCAAAGCAAGGAAAGGTGCCCCAAAACCATAGAACAAGGGACCATAAGCCAAGGCAGGGCTACCCAGTACAACCCATCGAAGCTGCAAGCAAAGAACAACACCACGAAGATGAAGAACGACACGAGAAAATGGTGTGAGTTCCATAATAACTCCACTCACAATACGAGTGTCGAGCCAAGCAGTCACTGGTGGCTGAGCTGAAGGCTTCCAAATTAGATGCAAGTTCCGACTCTAAATCAGAACTCGATAGCGAGACTCAAAAATGGAAGCATATTATTGATGCGGAGCCTAGTGCCACCGTGGCCACCATAAATATCCAGAAAATTGGGCCTCAAGATCCAGAGGAGGGGGAACGCCTCTTCCACTCACAGATGTGGGTGAAGGGTTCTCTGTTGTAGTTCATTGTCAACAGTGGGAGCCAAAAGAACCTCATTTCAACAGAATTCATGAAGTGGCTAGGCCTAAACACTACAACACATCCACATCCATACACCATTGGGTGGCTTCACCAAGGACAAGATCTTCACGTCAACCAGCAGTGTCACCTTCCCTATAACATCAAGCCCTTCACGAATGAGGTATTGTGTGATGTTGCTCCTCTTGAAGTTTCTGATGTATTGTTAGGACAACCATATTTTTGTAAGCGACATGTTGTATATGAGTCTAGACCTCGCTCTATGATTATTACTTTGGCCAATAAGTTGTACAGGATACCGGAGGTAGCCCCACCTACCACCTTCTCTTTGATCACTGCAAAGCAATGCAGTAATATCATTTCTGAGACCAAGAAATTTTCTTTCCTTACAATTCACCCCCAAGGCCAAAGAGGCTCCTGCTTCACCACCTTCCAAGGGCAAAAAGTCTCCTACTCCAACTCCTCCAAAACACAAAAAAGGCATAGAAGCCTCGACGTCAGTTATAAGGGAGGTTATTCCTCCATACACCATCACCAAGGCCTCAATGACAATGCCTTCAAGCTCAGCATCCCACTGTTCCTTTGTCTGCACCCATTGTTCAATGTAGATCGCTTTCTGCCATACTTCCCACCATTATTGGACACATCTGACATTACAAAATTGCTCACACCAACAGAGCTAAACCTAGATTGCATGGAACAAGCCACCACTAATCGAATCATGGACACATATATCAAGAGCACTTGCGAGTAGAAGATCCAACTATATTGAGTTGTCAAAGCTGGCCAACTCCTTCACCAAGGCAAGTGACTCACTAGGGACCAAGTTCAACAGAAGTTTCCCCATCTCATGGAGGCACTCAACGCAATGGGGACCATTGCTTCCTAAGGGGGAGGAATGATCCAGGTGGATATTGGTGGCAACCTTCCTATTCCACTTGGGCCCCCAACACTGTCTCTTTCAGTTTTTCGGTTTCCTTAATTGTAGTACAGTTTACTATTTTTGGTAGGTTTTGTTGGCTTATATGGGCCTGACCCACGTTTGGAAGAATTATTTAGCCAAAAAAATCCCGCAGCTACCGGCCCTTTCGGCAACAACCTGCGGAGAGAGGACTGAGGTCTCACCCAAGGTAGCAGGGGAGGGTGCTAGAACCAGGTTTCCGCACCCTTGGGATGTCTTGATGTGGTCTGGAGGTTTCACGCACCATTCTGTGGCTTCACGCCACTCTGCTTCCCACAGATCCAGTCCCAAAATACTCCTTTATACTTATTAATGCATTGTTTATATATTCAACCTACTTTTTATGGTCTTTAAGCAAACATTTAATCAAGATAACCGATGCGCGCATTTAACAGAGATACAGATTTAAATTAATCTAGAACATAGCATGCACATAAAGAATCAATAGCAATATCAATCATAAATTGACCAGATCTGCAATAGCTCAGATTGACATAATGTTTCCAAATCAACTTATCTTTATTTCCACTTTATCACCAATACATCTAGATCTACCCTGTGCACTCAGATGCAAGGGTCTACGCACACAGCTGCGGACTCTACCAGGCCTCTGCACACACAGCTGCAGAGCCTCTATCCACTACCCAATACCCTCGACTCGGACTGGTGGGCCCCAGTATTGTAGCAATAATGCTACAACTCCTGGAA
This sequence comes from Pinus tabuliformis, assembly GCA_031772625.1. Lineage (NCBI taxonomy): Eukaryota > Viridiplantae > Streptophyta > Pinopsida > Pinales > Pinaceae > Pinus > Pinus tabuliformis. Next base: position 1,183,901,580 of record CM062805.1, on the reverse strand, counting down.
CTCCCTTCTTTAATTTTATCAACCCGGTAGTTCGTAACAAACTTGGAAGCGACGGTGATGTATGCACAAGTACAAGCTCTTGCCACAGCTGTCACTTGGTCAGCTGGCACAAGTCCGCTAGGAGCTTAAGCCAACTTCTATGAGCTCTTAGAAGAAGCTTTTTAATTGATGGATGAAAGCTAACTTGAAGGAAGCTATTCTAATTGCGAAAAGAAAATGAAAGCCAAAAAGGAACACAAACCCTAGCAAACCCTAATTCTACCAGCTAGTCCTACTGACGCAAAGGAGAGCATGCAAACTACTGAAAGAGATGCCATTACTTCTAGGAAGGTAAAATGCATGTGTCTAAGTTATCACTATCTGAAGAAAACATCTTTTTGTATTTTTGTTTAAGTTGTTGGGATTATCATGCATGTGCTTCTAACTATTTTTTACTGTGCAGAGGTGGATCAAGGAGGAGAAATGCTTGGAAAAGGTTGGGAAGGTTCAGAGAGGGTCTAAGGGGTCCCTAACACCCTTCCAGAGAGTCTCACAAAGTTTGGCTGCCAAGAAACCGTGTTTATGAGATTCTACAGGAAGTCTGCAGGGGTTCTACAGGATGTTCTGAAAAGAGGACTTTGGAGAATGGATGGAGGGAAAAAGGTGGAGGAACGAGTATGGAGGTGAAATAGGGGTGTAGGGGAGTTCAAGACTTGGAAGATGGAGTTGAGGAGAAGGTGTAGATGGTGAGATTTGTTCAAGGAGGGATGAAACGATGTTGCACAAGAAGATGAGAATCATGGCAAAGTAAGCGAATGAGGCAAATGGAAGGTAAGGGTTCTAAGTGAAGGATGAAATAGGTAGGTTGGATGGAGTATGTGCAGGTAAGGATGGGTAATAGGTACTTTGCAAGTGGTTTTCCAAACTGAACAAACACACACATATAAAACCTATGACCTAGTTACTTTACTCTATTCTTACCTAAGTAACAACAAAAGGAAATGAACAGAAGTTTATTTGCAGTGAAACCATGTGAAACAACTATGAAACTAAGTGATCATAAACCTAAGCATGCATCCAAACTGATATCAAGTTCTACGAACGAGATTCAAACACTAATGATTGCATGGTGAAGCAAAGAAAGTGTTTTTGTTTGGGACAGCATGGTTACTTCAACTCCATCCCCTGATCCAACAAGGAAGAGGTGAAACCAAAAGCGTTTGCTGACCCTTTTTTGGAGCTTTTTCCTGTTATTATCCTACCAATATATTCTAAACATAAAAAGCTACTTTAACCATCAAAAGAAATCTAAATAACGAAGCAAGATCTAAATCTAAATAGCAGATTTTATTTTAACAACGCAGCAAACACATAAAGATAAACGAAGGAGGTACTGGGCGCTTGAGATGGGCCCAACCCCAAGAGCTACAGCCTCCTAAGAGAGATTTAGAGCTGGTGCAAAGCTGGATTCATCTTTATTGATCAAGAAATGAAGAGTTACATCAAAACTGTCCACAAGAAGAACTTGAACATGAGCTGAAAGCAAAGCTAATCTATTGCATAAAAATCGAACTACAAACTAGCTAACTAATGGCTACAAAATGACTAACCACTAGCTACTATCTACTGGCTAACTAGCTAACATCCACTGGCTACACTGGCTAACCAAAATGAGGCCCTAAGCCTTCTTATTTATACAATTTGAGGACCCAACAGTCCTCCTAAACTTTAGGGACTCGGCTGCCCAAAACTTGGAGTTAACAGCAGTCCTACTTGACTTGCTTGGCTGCCCTTGTGCTGATTGATTCGGTGGCCCTTGAACTCCGAGCTGATGGTGGAGAATTTGAGGTAAGGGCCCATAAATGAAGGGGACACCTTCCTACAAATCCTCTAGCTTTTTCTCCCACGAATTTGGCTGTCAAGTGCTCATTAAGACCTTCAATTTTGTCTCCAAGTTGACCAAAAAGGCTACACAAAGCACCCATTAGACTTGTTGGCATAATGACTAACCACATTCACTCTATTAACATAAATATAATCAAAACATGCAATAAACTAATGAGAATGGTGGATTAAGTCAAATTAGGAGGTTGAATGAGCCCAAATAATTGTCCATTTTTGGGGCTCATCATCACCCCCCTACTGAAAGTGTTGCTCATCCTCTGAGCAACCAATCTCTCTCCTTGTCTTTGATGGCCCTGGTGGCTTTTTTGGCTAACATCTCGGCTGATTTCTCCTTTGGCTTCCCTCTTTTCAAACTTCCTGTAGAGACAGTTCGCTGGCTTCCTGTAGAAACAGTCTGCTAGCTTCCTGTAGAAACAGTCTGCTAACTTCCTGTAGAAACAGTCTGCTAACAGTTCTCTGTCTTCCTGTAGAAACAGTCGGCACTGTCTCAGCCTGCTTGGCTAAGGGTGCTTTCTCCTTGAACTGTGCTACCTGAAAGTTGACGAATCCAACACAAATGGCAAGTCTAATGTATTATAAAAGCACACAAGTACAATGAACTGCCTGAGAATAGATATTGCATGCCAAAGCTGGATGGGAAAAAGTGTTTCCAGGCCTTTAACTGGTTTCTCTGCCTCAACAAGACAGAAAGAAGTTCTAATCTGAACAGACACCTCTATGAACTCTACACCGCCTAACAGAAGAAGGTGAGAAACATAAAAAACCTTGCTTTTTCTTGACTGGTGGGCTCAAATTTCCTGAATTCTGTGAAAATTGCTCAAGTGAAATGGCTGCCCTGCACTTTGCTAAAGGAGTATCAGATTGAAGAACCCTTACAAGAATTGATATAACATCAGCTCCAGCAGCTTTGAGTTGTAAATCGGGGTCTGTGGATACTGTAAACCGACATAATACTCCTGCAGTTTGGTCTTGAAAAAGCTGTGTATCAACAATATTTGAAACGCAGTCTTTGCTCAGAGGCATTTTTTCTTTTCTTAAAATTAGATTTTGACAAGCTTTCTGTTCATTTCCCTTTCGTTTCCTTTGAACGCTCTCTATCAAAGCGCTCGAACTTGGCTTGTTTCAAGGTATCCTTGCAGCATCCACGTTGACTTCTTTCTTAACATCTGTCATCAGCCTGATCTTTCATGGCATGTTTTGCACCATCTCTGTGGAAATCCTTCACAGTTACTTTGGATGCTTCTTTATGCTTGTACTGTCTTTTCTAGCGGGTTCATCCTTTTGTGCTGATACTTCAAAGAGACTTTTATGAAGAAATGAAAGAATAGAACCACCAGATACTTGATATGACATTATAATCTGCCTGAATAATAGATAAAGTACTCAAATCAGAGAGGCTCTATGCTTTAATCAAATCCATCTGACTTTTACAGCTTTCAAGTGATGAGGAAGAAGGCTGAAAGCCTAAGTCAGTGTAAACTGTAGCTTTTTGTGGTTAGAAAGAAAGTCAAAATTCACTTTAACACCGGATCTCAATTTCTTCTTTTCTTCAACAGTCAAATAAGTACCGGCCCTTGTTTCACAGAAAGTTCTTCCTAAACCTTTGCACCAGTCATAGCCATCACATTTTTGTTTGCAAAATCAACGGCTCTAGCTTCTCTTGCTTCTGTTCCAGATGAACTTTCCATTGCTATTGAACAAAACTTTGCAGATGGATCTGCATTTACTGGTCTGGCAATCTTCCGTTGTATATGCTCCATAGCCCCCTCATTTGTGTGTTTTTGCAAACTGTAGTTCTGCAATGGCATCAGAGCTTTCTGTAGCAATCTTGATGGCGGCTGCTCTTGTTCTAATAAAAATTACCAACAAAATCCACACTTCCAGTTGTGTGCAAGTTGACTAACAGCTGAGCGCTCATTGATGTCTACGTGATTGTTGGTGGAGTGAGGTGGCAATGACGTGTGTTGGCCCATGCAACTGTTGTGCTATCATGAACTGCAGTGGTTAACTGTGTGTGCTCTGCCTGTAATCTCATCCATCAATTGCACTGGAGTTAGACTGCCCACACTGTCTGTGTTTTTTAAATTTCACGTGCATGACTGACCCGTGCATGCTGCGTGACTTTATCGTGAGTGCTAGAGAACTGGGTGTCTTGCTACATTCATGGCTTAATTTCACCATTCCATTCGTTCATGCAATGCTTAGACTAGATTCATGTAATAGATGAACAAGGTTTAGTCACGTACCTAAAGTCAAACGGTTGCTTGTGAAGCTTTTTGTTGCTGCATGCTCTGATTCTGCTGCTGCATGCTTGGATCCTTTGATTGCATGAGGGCTTGGATGATGATTTTTGATTGCTTTTCCTTGTGCAGGTGTCCTCTGGCCGGATCTGAGCTGCATTCAATTGTTTCCACGTTCAGATCTGCACCTTCAAGTTGTTGCTGCTGCAATGTCACAGAACCAGAACTTGTTTTCGCCATTTCTCCCAAACAGTAAACCATATTAATCTGAAACTTGGTGAGCATGTTCCTATCATCATTATGCATCTCCCATAGCAAAATCGTGATCAATGGATGCACGGATTTCGAGAAAAATGGAAAATGGCTGAAGATTTCAGAGATCGATTTCTCGGAAACCATGCATCGGAATCAGTTGAAACTGCTTGGGTAGGTTACCATCACTCATATGCATATCCCCATGAAACAAGTTTTGAAACGGATGCACGGTTATGGATAAAATGCAAAAATGGCTGATGGTGATGGAGGCTGATTTCTTGGAAACCGTGCACCGGAATTGGTTGAAACTGCTCAAGCATGTTTCCATCACCCTTGTACAATTCCCCATAAAACGGTTTGTCAAATGGATGCACGGTTTTCAAGTTATGGCAAAAACAAATTTTGTTCTATGTGTTTTTACTTCAAGGCACTTTGCATGTGTTTGCATGGAAGGGAAAACTGAGCTTGGGCTGTGATGCAGGTATGGAGATGATGGACGAGGAGTTGGAAGATTGCATGAGGACTTCTGAACCCTTGAGGAAGCTACCATGTTCGCCAAACCACTTTTTGAAATCCATGTCTAGTTTCCCATAACTTCTACAGGATGTTCCTGTAGAAACACAATGAGAAGCACAATGAGGTGGAAAAAATGATGGAGAAAGGCAAGGGATGGACACACGAGTGCTTGTAGGCCTAATCAACAGATTCCCACCATTAGATTCACTTTTGAAATTGGATTTGGCTCGTCCAAAGGTTCTACAGGATGTTTCCTGTAGAAATACAGAGTTTCCTGTAGAAGGCACAAAAAAAATTCCTTTAACCTTGATCTGAGTGCTCCTCCTGTCATGCAACATCCTTCTTGCAACCTGCAATGTCATTGCTACAACATGAAATTATTCAATGGAGATTAACTTTATTTTTCTTTTTCTTTTCCTCTTTTTTTTCGAAAAACAACTAGGGCGCCTCATGGAGGTTTTCACCCTAATTGCCTGCCTTGGGCGCCTCCAAGGGAGGTTTTCACCCAAAGATCTTATTCTCTTTTCTCTTTTTTTTCCAACCCATTGACCGCCTCATGGAGGTTTTCAATCAATGAGCCAATCTAAGGCGCCTCCGAGGAGGTTTTCACCTTAGATTTCTATTTTCCTCTTTTTTCATTTTTTTCTTTTTCTTTTTTCTCTTTTTTTTCTTTTTTTCTCTTTTTTTTTTCTACCCTACCCTACTTGAAAAACAAACTCATTCTCAAGTATAAGAATACTTCCAATGGAGCCATGTGCACATCAAGATTAGAGACAAGATGATGTGGAGGCTCGAAATGCATGCTTGGATAGGTATCCAGATCTCAGAGACCAAATGATCTGACCTTGAAGGGATCAAACATAGCTGAGGAAGAGAGTACTGCTGCAACTTAGTGACTGTCTGGAGCCATGTCTCAATATAGCTTTGATATCCTTGGTCCTTTTGCTGATCTGGATCATTCTTCATGTCACCTTCTATCATGACTTTCTCATCTTCCTCCTTTTGTTGATCGTTCTCTTGAATACATGGAATATTTGATGGTAACCATGAGGAAACTCTCTCGATCTTTGATTCTGATCTATTCTCTTCATCAAGTGCAGCCCATGGTTCTTTGATCTCCTCTTTTGAATCTTGTTTTTCCGGATGTGGTCCTTCAATGCTTTCAAGATAATCTCTTTTTTGCAAGGCTCTTCCTAAGCTATGGTGAACATCTTGGAGCTCAAGAGGAGTTGTTTGGACATGTTGTGCCTCAGCTTTGTAATTGGGTTGAGCTACTCCATTGTATGGCTTTGGAAATGGTACGGGTAGTTGAGTGGAGGTGTGAAATTGAGATGGAGATGGATGGCATTGTGGTTGGGTAGGCATTTAGGGTTGCCTTGGTGGAGGATGAGGCGATGGTTGTGGATGAGCAGGTGGTGGAGGAGAATAAGCGGGAGGAGTGTTGTATTGGGGCCTCCACCCCTGATGAGGTGCATTCCACTGAGGCTGTGGCTGAGCATAAGAGTGAAACGAATGAGCAGCTGGTTGGGCATAATATGGATCTGTGAAGGAACAAGGAGGAGGTGTGAACCAGGAAGGATGAGCAGGGGGACCCCAAGAAGGCATGAAAGTGGCTTGATAGGGGTCATAATAGGTCTCGGGTGTCCCTTGCAATTCCTGCTGGTAAGATCTAGGTCCATGCGGCCAACTTTGGTTCATGTAATAGGGTGATTCAGTGGCTCCTTTGGCTCTCTGATATGCAGCTTTGAATCTGGGTAAGGAAGGGCACTGATCTGTAGGATGGTATTCTTGACAGACAAAACACACTTCTATGGAGTACAATGGACATTCGTTCCTAGGATGCTTTCTAGTGCACCTAGGACAAAAAATGACCAAAGCCCTCTTGGCTTCCTCTTGCTTCTGTTGGATCCACAAGGTATCCAGTTGCATGGCAAGAAACTGCCTCATATCACTCTTGAAATCTTTGATTTGATTTTCAAATTCATCTTTGGACAAGATGTTGCTCCCAACGTTTCTGCTTGTAGCCATTCGCTCCAGAGGAATGGTTTCTTCTTCTTCTCCCCTTGAGGTTCTTCAAATATGTCTTGTTGTCCACCTAAGGGTTCTTTTAATCACAACCATTGAAGAAGAGAGAGAAGGTTGGCTGTGTGAAGCAGTGGGGGTGTTATGCAATCATTTTTCTAACTTATCTCTACTCCTACAAGGCATGAAATAGAAATCTTTTTGGTTGTTTTTTTTCTTTTTTCTACTTGTACCTGCAAAAACTAAAATATATTGAACTACAACTAACTACCTTGCTGAAATGAAAATGTGGAATTGAAATGAAAGCAGGAAATGACTAATCTATTTTGCTCAAATGAAATTGCAGGAATGAAATGCTAGTCTATGCTTGCAGAATTGAAATGCTAATCTACGCTTGCATAAATGAAATTGTGGAATTGAAATGCTAATCTATGAAAGCGGTAAATGCTAATCTACTTTTGCATAAACGAAATTGCATAATGGAAATGAAATAAACTACTTAGAAGAAGTTTGTAGTGGAAAATAGAAGAAAAGCGACAATCACCAATACTCTGACGCTTCCCCGGCAACGGCACCAAAAAGATGGTGGGCCCCAGTATTGTAGCAATAATGCTACAACTCCTGGAACTCCCTTCTTTAATTTTATCAACCCGGTAGTTCGTAACAAACTTGGAAGCGACGGTGCTGTATGCACAAGTACTAGCTCTTGCCGCAGCTGTCACTTGGTCAGCTGGCACAAGTCCGCTAGGAGCTTAAGCCAACTTCTATGAGCTCTTAGAAGAAGCTTTTTAATTGATGGATGAAAGCTAACTCGAAGGAATCTATTCTAATTGCGAAAAGAAAATGAAAGCCAAAAAGGAACGCAAACCCTAGCAAACCCTAATTCTACCAGCTAGTCCTACTGACGCAAAGGAGAGCATGCAAACTACTGAAAGAGATGCCATTACTTCTAGGAAGGTAAAATGCATGTGTCTAAGTTATCACTATCTGAAGAAAACATCTTTTTGTATTTTTGTTTAAGTTGTTGGGATTATCATGCATGTGCTTCTAACTATTTTTGACTGTGCAGAGGTGGATCAAGGAGGAGAAATGCTTGGGAAAGGTTGGGAAGGTTCAGAGAGGGTCTAAGGGGTCCCTAACACCCTTCCAGAGAGTCTCACAAAGTTTGGCTACCAAGAAACCGTGTTTATGAGCTTCTACAGGAAGTCTGCAGGGGTTCTACAGGATGTTCAGAGATTTCTACAGGATGTTCTAAAGAGAGGACTTTGGAGAATGGATGGAGGGAAAAAAGTGGAGGAACGAGTATGGAGGTGAAATAGGGGTGTAGGGGAGTTCAAGACTTGGAGGATGGAGTTGAGGAGAAGGTGTAGATGGTGAGATTTGTTCAAGGAGGGATGAAACGATGTTGCACAAGAAGATGAGAATCATGGCAAAGTAAGCAAATGAGGCAAATGTAAGGTAAGGGTTCTAAGTGAAGGATGAAATAGGTAGGTTGGATGGAGTATGTGCAGGTAAGGATGGGTAATAGGTACTCTGCAAGTGGTTTTCCAAACTGAACAAACACACACATATAAAACCTATGACCTAGTTACTTTACTCTATTCTTACCTAAGTAACAACAAAAGGAAATGAACAGAAGTTTATTTGCGGTGAAACCATGTGAAACAACTATGAAACTAAGTGATCATAAACCTAAGCATGCATCCAAACTGATATCAAGTTCTACGAACGAGATTCAAACACTAATGATTGCATGGTGAAGCAAAGAAAGTGTTTTTGTTTGGGACAGCATGGTTACTTCAACTCCAGCCCCTGATCCAATAAGGAAGAGGTGAAACCAAAAGCGTTTGCTGACTCTTTTTTGGAGCTTTTTCCTATTATTATCCTACCAATATATTCTAAACATAAACAACTACTTTAACCATCAAAATGAATCTAAATAACGAAGCAAGATCTAAATCTAAATAGCAAATTTTATTTTAAGAACGCAGCAAACACATAAAGATAAACGAAGGAGGTACTGGGCGCTTGAGATGGGCCCAACCCCAAGAGCTACAGCCTCCTAAGAGAGATTTAGAGCTGGTGCAAAGCTGGATTCATCTTTATTGATCAAGAAATGAAGAGTTACATCAAAATTGTCCACAAGAAGAACTTGAACATGAGCTGAAAGCAAAGCTAATCTATTGCATAAAAATCGAACTACAAACTAGCTAACTAATGGCTACAAAATGACTAACCACTAGCTACTATCTACTGGCTAACTAGCTAACATCCACTGGCTACACTGGCAAACCAAAATGAGGCCCTAAGCCTTCTTATTTATACAAATTGAGGACCCAACAGTCCTCCTAAACTTTAGGGACTCGGCTGCCCAAAACTTGGAGTTAACAGCAGTCCTACTTGACTTGCTTGGCTGCCCTTGTGCTGATTGATTCGGTGGCCCTTGAACTTCGAGCTAATGGTGGAGAATTCGAGGTAAGGGACCATAAATGAAGGGGACACCTTCCTACAAATCCTCTAGCTTGTTCTCCCACGAATTTGGCTGCCAAGTGCTCATTAAGGCCTTCAATTTTGTCTCCAAGTTGACCAAAAAGGCTACACAAAGCACCCATTAGACTTGTTGGCATAATGACTAACCAAATTCACTCTATTAACATAAATATAATCAAAACATGCAATAAAATAATGAGAATGGTGGATTAAGTCAAATTAGGAGGTTGAATGAGCCCAAATAATTGTCCATTTTTGGGGCTCATCACGGACTTACAGATGCTTCAAAACTTTTTCTCAAAAACCCATTACATAACAGATCCAAGATTACATGCCAAAAGTTGTCTTCTACCCATAGAGCCTCACTCTATTTATATCTTCCTATGGTCCACGGACCGACTTACATCTGATTATTCTATATTATTTCTTGGGTAGACAACTCTTTGACTCGACCTTTTACCTTTCGCGCTCTGCGCATTCCGCAGAGCCTTTATCCTATCTCTACCCAAAATTTCGGGCTTTCTGCCCCATAACCGTTATGCGGAGATTTTACTACCCAACAGTCCCCCAACACAATCATTGTGACTCATCCCGAGCCACTCAGCTGGTGTGGTAATCTTTGCGCGAAGGTTGTTGAGCAACTTCTGCACATCGCCTGTCCCTTCAACAAATTCTGCTATGAGCCTTTGTACCTGTTCTAAGTGAGTTGCTAATGCATCTCTAGCACGTGCAGTTGCTTACTCGGTATCATACACTACCTACATATGCGCTAACTTGCCTTAAATCATTGTAGAGACACTAAATGCTTCATCAAGATAGGGCTGTATGTGTTCTTTAAGGACTACCTCCTGTTATCGCACCGTGTCAACTTGGGCCTTGAGAGCCTAGGCCTCCTTCATTTTGGCCAATCGTTGTGTGATAGCGACCGTCTGTGCATCCCCGCAAATGGTGTCATAGGCCTGTTGTAACTCGCACGCCTTAGTTTCCACTTGCCGTATGGTTGGGTCCTCTTGGATGGATGTGAGCATAATGAGAGACTGATCCAGTAGTCTTGAACATTCGCGGACAGCGCTCCTCATCGTTTCCAATCCAACTTGAATTTCACCGCGGTGCCACTCTCAGTCTGTCGAGGGTGTAGGTGGCTATGCCTTGAGGCGGAGCTCTACAATTTGTAACATTAGTTCTTCCTGGGTTCTTGCAGCCTCCTGCTGGATCGTACGAAATCCGGCTGCCATGTGTTGGATCTTGGTAGCTGTTGGGAGGCCTCCAAGGATGGCTAGCTCTTGTACCATACTACATGCCTTCGTCACAGCTTGCTCTACTACCTGGTAGCATGTGGCCAAGTCATCATGCTGGAGAGTCACCTATTCTAACTTTTCCTTTTCCTATGTCAAGGTGTGGAAGGCGCGACCTTCCCTGGCGCGAAGCTCATTAGTGACCCCCTCTTGCAGTTGGTATAGTATTTCCCTCGACAGGGCGGCCATATTTAATCCCCAACTACGTCCTTCGCCTGCGGCTTCAGCTAGGACAACACCTAATGACAACGGGAGGGTGTTTGGTGTGGCCATGCATAGCATCTACTTGGCGGCAACTATATCTTCTGTTGGCTATAGGGTGACCCTGCCCGAGGGTTGCACCTATAATGCCTGCAACTACGCTCGGATCTCCCCCAACACAATTGTCTGCTCAATGATTAGTTCGATCAATGCACTGGTGGAAACATTACTTGCTAGCTGGCTATTGTAAATGAATTCTTTTTCTAGAGCCTTCACTGTTTTGGGCTTTTTTCTTGCGGCCGGTGATTCCTTACTGCACGACCGCTTGAGGTGGTCCTACATCTCCGTTTCCTATTGCAGGTCCTGTTCCAAGTCCATTTCCTGATCTGCCTGGTTCTCTTCTGCTATCGGGCTCTTGGTAGCCTCCTGCTACGAAGTGGCCTATTGTTCCCGACGTGTATTTTCTGCCAGTTGAGTGAGTCGTTGCTGGCATTCCTTCTTCTGTTGTTGGGTTGCCATCCTATTGAGAACAACCTTGTCTGGGGCGCGCCATTCTAGAGGCCATGCTGCTAATACCGCGTAAATGGCATCATCTGTTGCAATGAACAGAAGTGTGACCCATGATCGCTTTGGATCCTTTCGCACCCAGATATACAAGTGATGCATGTCTGCTTTGAACTCGGCCATGCTTTGGAAAGTATTGTAGATCGTGGGAGACATCCACGGTCTTTGAGCAATCTGTGTCCGTATATTCCCTTCCATGGAGGTCCAAAAAGCCCGAATTTCAAAAACCCTTGCTGCATCCTTTGTAGCCCAGAGCAAAATATACCACACTGCTTCAGGTAGGCTATCTTCAATGCTGGGAAACTGGCTCTCCTGCGGCAATTCGCCTATAACCAAAAGGAGTGATAAGAGCAACCATGCATAATGAAATGTCTTACCTTTGTCCTGTGCTTCTTGACAATTGGTCAGAAATTCGTCGCATAAAAATTGTGCCCAATTGAACTGAACCCCTTCGGCGCACTACCCCGCCAGCGCAATGACAGGAGCTGGCACCTCATCTGCGTGACACTTCCTCATGAGTTTACCAGCTAGTAGCTGAGTGGCGACTTGTACTGCGCGGTCGTTGATGCTTGCGATGACATACCCCCGCTTTCCTTTTTCCAACTGGTATTTCGCCTTCATTGTTTCGGCGAGGCCTACCTCGCTACTTGTTCCTGCTATGTCTGTGGGGTCATTCCCTTTAAGTGGCAGGTGTGTAATTCGGTGGATTAAGTCGGTTGTGATCAAGATCGGCTCTTCCAACCAGAGATATCCATCATGTATGAGACAGAGCAGCTGTCGGATCACAAATATGGTGATGGTCATGCGGTGATAGTGAGGTATCCACCTGAGATTCAGTAGTCCCACCTTCTCCACACCTAGCAACCACTTCTGCAGCAATAGCTTGTCTTCGGCCAATTCGGGGAACTTGTCATTGTTTGAAAGGTCCCAATCTTCAAACTTGATGCTTGGAATGCGCCCCATTGGCAACCCTTCAAACCTTATTTCATCCGAAAGAAGCGGGCTCTGGAGTGTAGTCTTTGCAGCGTCCACATCCTTCGATATCTTGGTCGTCCTAGTCTAGGGAGAAATATATGAAGGTAGTGATGGAAGTTGGAATGCATCGTCTTCTTCCTCAACCTGTGCGTCAATCTGATCAATCAGGGCTTGCAAATCATCATCATCCTCAGCGGGTTCGGTGGTGACTGCCTTGCCTTTGTCAACTACCGACCGTTTGTTCAATCTTGTTGAGGCCCGGACTGTTCCCATTGTCTACTTGTTCTTCCTGGGTTGCAGTGTGCGTGGAGACTTTGGAACTTCGGGAACCTGAGTCACGTCCTTGGGCTCTTCCTGATTTAGTTGCATTTCCTCTGCGAACCGTGCTCAGGTTCTGGCCATGGTACTCATGGGGTGCTTGGTAGCTGAGTACTCGCTGCTCTTCGCTAGTTCAAAGTGCCAATATTCCAGTGTCGGCCACAGATTATGAGATTTTAAAAAATCCCTTCCCTCCTTTTCCAGTTTATTAGTGGCGTCTAGTCGGCAGATCTTTGTGTATCTAGTCCAGAACTCTCGTCTTAATGTCCTGCCACCCGCTCCTCTCTGATGTAACCTAACTTTCTTATCAGGACTAATGTTGCCAATGGTCATCTTTCAACTTTTCCCCGTGGTAGCACAATCCTTGGGGTGCAGTTGTGATCTTGTGGACTATCTTACTGGGTAAAGAATCCTTTTTCCGCGCCAGCTTTCCACAAACTTGTTTATAGTCCCACACTTTCTTTCAACTGCTTAGGGCACTGAGACTGTAGTTTCTACTCCTAGTCAGGTGTTCACACCTTTGGTGTGATTTCTCAACTTCCCTACTAGCCCGGGATGTGACCACCTGTCGCGCATTTGGGTAGCTGGTCTGTTGGTAGGCGTCGTTATGGGAGGTGTGTTCTTCCGTAAGTGTGGGCGTAGCCATGACAAGAGGGTCATAGCCTGTTCCTATGCTACTCTGTTGGATCTGTCCCTTCTTAGTGCACTTTGCTTCCTTGGCTGTACCCATAGTTTATTGATGTTGTGGGGTCGGTGGCTACCCTGTCTTTTCTAGGCTCCCTTCTGTCGTCTATTACAGGCCCAACAAACCCGTGGTATCCGCAACTTCCCTGATTCCCTGCTGACCTTGGCATCGGCTGCTGGTGAACCGGTTTGTTGTGGTGGCTTTGGGCTACTAATTCTAAGCTGGTTGGGTGTCTGCACCTCATACACCTGCAGCCTATGTTGGCAAGGAATGCTTACCTCGTTTCGCTCTCCCATCCGTGCACGCACCTGCCTCCGACACCCGCGCCATTTCCTTCACGTCTTTGGAACTGCACCCTTTCCTGAAGCAATGGTTGCACGTGGTGCCTCTGAGGATACTTCTGGTAGGTTTGTTCTTCCCTTCGTTGATTCATACTGATCAGTTGGTTGCTCCTTTGCCCCTATTGTCACCATCCTATTACAATTTAGTGTGGTTACTTCATGCAGTCGGTTCTGCCATCATTCAATCTCTTCATCTGAGTCCGACGTGCAAGAACTATCTTGGTCCCATCAGAGTCTACCGTCCACTGTTGAGATTACTTTTCGAATATCATTTTTCGTTTCTTGAGGTTGATGACTCCATTCATATTCGTTGCCCAATCTATCCCTAACAATGCAGGATATTATTTAATATCGTCCATAATTTCTATGACCTCAAAATCGGTTTGTGTGCTATTTCCATCGATGTCTATTGTAACCCCCCATAGTCTTACCATGGGTAGGACCTTTTGTTGGTTATCCATCTGTAACTGCATCGAGGACCATTGTAGTGAGGGCCTGCCCATGCGTTCCCGAGTTTGTTCTGGTAGGACATTCGCATCGGACCCCAAATCCAAAACAACTTGGTCCATCTCATAGTCTCCAATCTGGATAGTTAATTGCATTTCCCCCCCAGTGTGCAAAGCATGTTTACCTAACTTCCAAACCATTTGCGGTTCATCTGCTCCCGCACAGCGAGTTATCAATTCTTGTAGTCCCTTCACTGCTTTAGCATCCTAGGGTAACTTCATGTATGTTTCCAAGAAGGTGGTTAGCATAGAAGTATCCTTCTCAGGTCTGAATTGATCCTTATTGTCCGAAGTAGAAGCTTCCACGAAGTTCTTCTTGGCTTCCATAAAGGTTTCCTTCGCACGCTCCAAGTCAAATTTTGGTTGTTTCGAGGGGGCCCTTACGGACCCATGTATCCACCTCTGGCTGCTTCCCCTTATCTTCCCCTGTAGCGGTGCCACTTCTGAGCATCATATTTACGTTAGGATCTTCCGCACGTGGTTCAGCCTTCATCATTTGGACGTTCTGAGTAGGGTTAGCCGGAAGCACCCCCTTTTCCCACATCTGAGCAATCAGCGTGGGGCAATCGACTGCTTCGTGATCAAATTGGTAACAATAAGGGAAACAGGCTTTGGTCGGGTTCATGCAATCACACATGTAATGCCCTGATCCTCCATAATTATAGAAAATTAATTGTCCTTGTCCCCATCCAAGTCCCATTCCCCCGTGGCCCCATCCACGTCCTTGGTATCCTCCTCACGCGAGTGGTGCGGTGGGATCCTGTCGCACGCCTCCATCTACATCCTATAAGCAGGTGTTCAATCCATCAACATCTCGTAACTGCGACAATTTCTTTCATCGTGGCCCACTGTCCTACAGAAGTTACAAAATAATTGTTGAGGGTGGGTTTGTCTTAGGTTTAGCAATAGGTGACAATTGTCCCTGGCATGCTTTCTTCCCTTTATTACTAAGGGAGAGTGTTGAAAAAGAGTAGCAAGAAAGGATCCATTTGACTTTAGCCTTAGGCAAATTGAGTAAATTGAATTTCCACATCAATAGGAAACTTCAAGGCAATTAATTGAGGTGACATGGCTCTTGTCACTCAGTTAGCTTAGTTATTCATGTGTGATTTCTAATTTATAGCAATCTAGTTCAGTTATTTCTAGTTGTACTCAATTAAACTAGTTCTAACAGTTGATAGAACTAGTTGGAGGTCAGTTGTGGAGTGGTTGATCTGGGTGGATATTGGTGGCCACTTGCCTATTCCACTTGGACCCCTAACACTGTCTCTTTTAGTTTTATAGTTTCCTTAATTATAGCACAGTTTACTACTTTCGGCAGGTTTTCAGGTCTTGAACCTCCAGAGCCATTTTGAGGCCCTAAACGGTGTTTTTAGGGAAAACGAAGAGATCGAAAACATCCCATTCTAGTTTACTTGTTTGTTTTTTGTCATCCCTTCAAGATCCTCGAAACGAGGTATTATGATAGCCAAACGGAGATCATATGCCAAAGTTACGACCCCGGGAAGTTGATGTACTGATTTACCCAAACGGGGCCCACAATTTTGGTGCTTCATCTCCTAGGGTTAGGCCTTTGGATGTTTAGGGTTTTCCATTGTTTCTCAATAATAAATAGGCCTTTGAGCCTCATTGCAACATAGTTCAGAGGCATGTAGCCACCACATCTCTCCTTAGAGATAAGCTAACATTGCCCGAGCTATCATATTTCCATTCTGTTTGTAAGCATAGTTTAGTATTTTTTCCATTAATGAAAGGAAGTGATTTTCTACCGCATCTCTGTGTTTATGATTATATTTGTAAGTTGTTGTGTTCTTGTTTAAGTTTAGATCAGTGGTATCAGAGCAGTCTTCTCTTTCTCTATTTTTCTTTGCATGTCCCCGATGAGGTCAGGGTATAAGGAATTAGGGCTCGATCTGGTTGAACCATTGCAGGATCAGCCTCGCAAAACCCAACGACCTCCCATGGCGGAAGAAAAGAAAGATGAGAGGGCAAGAGATCCTTTCAAAATGTTGCTCGAAGAAGCTCTCGAGCGACCGAGGGACGCGATGATGGATAACTTTGCCTAGATCCTCCGACAACTACCCACAGGCAATGCATCTTCATCCAGAAGCCACTCTGGAGGTGCCACTCCTTTTAAGGTACAAGTTAACTTCAATATTCCCATATTCAAAGGCCTGATAGAGGCAGATGTCATAGATAAATGGTTAACTATTTTGGAAGGATATTTTTCAGTTCATGACTTTTCCAATCGGGAAAAGATTACGTTTTCACTTCTCAAATCCGCCCCACATGTCAAGGACTGGTGGGAAACCTACTGTGAACAAAAGGACGAGAGTGAACCCTCACTGTTTTCAGCTACACCCACTTGGAATTCTTTTCGAGGTTCCATCAAGGAAGAGTGTTACCCTTTCAGGAGCTATGAAGATAAATACATAAAGTGGACCACGCTACAGCAGGGAAGGGACCAAGAGGTGCCATAGTTCACAAATACTTTCCATACCCTTCGCATGAAGCTGGGTATCAAGGATATTGAAGGGAATTTGGTGCTCAAGTACCGTGACTATATACACAAGTACATCCGGGACAAGATGGAGTTGTTGGACATTTCCTTGCTTGGCATGGCATATCGGTACGATGTAAAGATTGAGTAGAAGTTTAAACAGAAGAAGCGGGACTTTGGAGCTGTGAATCCAAAGCAAGGAAAAGGCACCCCCAAACCATAGAACAAGGGACCACAAGCCAAGGCAGGGCTACCCATGACAACTCGTCGAAGCTACAAGCAAAGAAAAACACCACAAAGTCGAAGAAGGACACGGAAAAATGGTGTGAATTCCATAAGAGCTCCACTCACAATACAAGTGAGTGTCGATCCAAGCACTCACTGGTGGCCGAGCTGAAGGCTTCCAAATCAGACGCAGGTTCTGACTTTGAATCAGAACTCGATAACAGGACTAAAAAAGGGAAGCATATCATTGATGCAGAGCCTAGTGCACTGTGGCCACCATAAATATCCATAAAATTTGGCCTCAAGATCCAGAGGAGGGGGAACGCCTCTTCCACTCACAGATGTGGGTGAAGGGTTCTCCGTTGTAGTTCATTGTCGACAGCGGGAGCCAAAAGAACCTCATTTCAACAGAAGTCATGAAGCGGTTGGGCCTAAACACTACAGCACATCCACATCCATACACCATTGGGTGGATTCACTAAGGACGAGATCTTCACGTCAGCCAACAGTGTCACCTTCCCTATAGCATCAAGCCCTTCACGGATGAGGTATTGTGTGATGTTTCTCCTCTTGAAGATTTTGATGTATTTTTAGGACAACCATACTTCTAGAAGCGACATGTTGTATATGAGTCTAGACCTCACTCTATGATTATTACTTTGGCTAATAAGCTGTACAAGATACCAGAGGTAGCCCCGCCTACCGCCATCTCTTTGATCACTACAAAGCAATGCAGTAATATCATTTCTGAGACCAGGAAATTTTCTTTCCTTATGATTCGCCCCCAAGGCCAAAGAGGCTCCTACTTCACCACCTTCCAAGGCCAAAAAGGCTCCTGCTCTGGCTCCTCCAAAACACAAAAAAGACACAGAAGCCTTGGCGTCAGTTATAGGGGAGGTTATTCCTCCATACACCATCACCAAGGCCTCGATGACAATGCCTTCGATCTCAGCATCCCACCATTCCTTCGTCTGCACCCAGTGTTCAATGCAAATCACTTTCAGCCATACTTCCCACCATTGTTGGACACATTTGACATTATATAACAGTTCACACCAACAGAGCTAAACCCAGACTGCATGGAACAAGCCACCGCTGATCAAATCATGGACACATATATCAAGAGCAATTGTGAGTAGAATATCCAACTACATTGGGTTGTCAAAGCTAGCCAACTCCTTCACCAAGGCAAGTGGCTCACCAGGGACCAAGTTTAGCAGAAGTTTCCCCATCTCATGGAGGCACTCAATGCAATGGGGACCATTGCTTCCTAAGGGAGAGGAATGATCCAGGTGGATATTGGTGGCCACCTTCCTATTCCACGTGGACTCCCAACACTCTCTCTTCCAGTTTTTCGGTTTCCTTAATTGTAGTACAATTTACTATTTTTGGTAGGTTTTGTTGGCTTATATGGGCCTAACCCAAGTTCGTAAGAATTATTTAGCCAGACAATTACCGCAGCTACTGGCCCTTTCAGCAACAGCCCGCGGAGCACGGACTGAGGTCTCACCCGAGGTAGCAGGGGAGGGTGTTGGAACCAGGTTTCCGCACCCTTGGGATGTCTTGATGTGGTCTGGAGGTTTCGCACATCGTTCCGTGGCTTCGTGCCACTTTGCTTCGCTCGGATCCAGTCCCAGAATACTCCTTGATACTTATTAATGTGTTGTTTATAGATTCAACCTACTTTTTATGGTCTTTAAGCAAACATTTAATCAAGATAACCGGTGCGCGTATTTAACAGAGATATAGATTTACATTAATCTATAACATAGCATGCACATAAAGAATCAATAGCAATATCAATCATAAATTAACCAGAGCTTCAATAGCTCAGATTGACACAATGTTTCCAGATCAACTTATCTTTATTTCCACTTTATCGCCAATACATCCAGATCTACCCTGCGCACACAGTTGCGAACTCTACCAGGCCTCTACGCACAAAGCTGTAGAACCTCTATCCACTACTCAATACGCTCGACTCGGACTTACCGATGCTTCAAAATTTCTTCTCAAAAACACATTACATAACAAATCCAAGATTACATAACAAAATTTGTCTTCCACCCATAGAGCCTCACTCTATTTATATCTTCCTATGGTTCGCGAACCCACTTACTTCCTATTATTCTATATTATTTCTTGGGCGGACAACCCTTTGACTTGACCTTTTACCTTTCGCCTTTATCCTATCTCTACCCAAAATTTCGAGCTCTCTTCCCCATAACCGTTACACGGGGCTTCTGCTACCCAACAGGTTTTCGGGTCCTCAACTTTTGGAGCCGTTTTGAGGCCTAAACGACGTTTTTATGGAAAAAAAAGAGACTGAAAACATCCCAAACCAGATTTTTTGTTTGCTTGCGGCCTACTCTTTGAGATCTTTGAAACAGGGTATTATGATAACCAAACTGAGATCATATGCCAAAATTACGACCCCGGGAAATTGATGTACTAATTTACCCAAACGGGGCCCACAGTTTTGGCGCTTCATCTCCTAGGGTTAGGCTTTTAGATGTTTAAGGTTTTCCATTGTTTCTCAATAATAAATAGGCCTTTGAGCCTCATTGTAACACAGTTCAGAGGCATGTAGTCGCCACATCTCTCCTCAGAGATAAGCTACCATTGCCCGATCTATTTTATTTCCATTTTGTTTGTACGCATAGTTCAGTATTTTCCCATTAATGAAATGAAGTGTTTTTCTGCCACATCTCTGTGTTTATGATTATATTTGTAAGTTGTTGTGTTCCCGTTTAAGTTCGGATCGATGGTACAACACTCTAACTCAGAGATCATCTAGTTAATTTATCAATCAACCAAAAATAGCTCATACATGCAAGGAATTTGAATTTTTCAATTGTGGTGGAGATTCCAAGGTAGTGTAACATCAGTTGTAGTCTAGTCTTGAGTGTACATGTGTTGCATGCAATCAGTGATCAATCCTTGGTAATTGCGAAATCATTTTGGATGAAATTCCTAAATAATAGGGGCTAATTTCTTCATGAATTGCACAAGGAAATAGGAGGATGGTTGAGGGATAAAGTGGCTAAGTGTTGGCCAGAAGTTCTTAGTTAGTACAGAGAACAATTATTCTTTTACAGGTTGAGCTCAGATTTGGAGCTAGCAATTGTAATAGATTATCTATTCATCTGATTAATCCTAGCAGGCTTAAGGAGTTTTTACCAGTTGGTTTCCCCGAGATACATTTGTGTACTTTTGCATGTGATTGATGCATGTTTACGAATGTTTCTCTAAATTGTGAATTAATTTGCGCAGCATAGTAGAGTAGAATTGTGTCTCTTGATTTAGATTAAATTTCTTGAGCAATTGTAATTCTGTCAATAAATTTCTACAAGTGTGTGTGAAGGCTCAACAACTTCAGATCGGGGAGGAGATGATTGTGAAGGAAATCTAGAAGTTGGAGGAGAGATCAAGGGTGGGGATGAACTCTTAGAATGGCCTGTAGTTTTTGTATGAGATATTTTTTTCCATTCATAATATGATGGTCATCCCTCTATTGCCAGAAATGTTAATGGAAATAATTGTACTCATCAACATTTAGGAAGCCACACTATCAAAGCCCCAAGTCAGACTCTTTTCCATTTGGGAAGGTGGTTCCGACTATATATGAATTGGGCCCAGTTACCAATAGAGAGGTTGCTCCAGTGGATGGAGACTTGGAAAGGATGACAAGTATCGAAAAGGAATGGGAATGGATTCATAATATCTAATAAAACAATAAATAAAAGTACTAACTAATATATAATATATATTAATAACTACTTGATAACCTGGGTATTAATATATTGTTGTGGAAAAGAAAGGTAATGAATAACATAAAAATATAGATCTTCGAATTATATAGTTAATTGTAATAGTTTAAGGATAATTAATTCAATTAAATAGTTACATGAATTAAGTATAAGCACATTCAAATACAATTTTTGTCAAACTTATACTCATAATCAACAGAAAGGAATACATCAAAAGTGATAATATTTCGATCCACTAATCATAAGCATAAGCAACAAAGCATAAGATGAGATTACAATTATAAATAGAAAGAAAAGGCAGCTGATAAAAGTACCAATTCTTATTTACTCTTCATGGATATGGAGTCAACAAGTGGTTCAAATTATATTAAAGAAAAGGTATAGTACAATAGTGTAACAAAGTTATTCTTCCAAAAATTTAGAATCCCTAAGCCTGAGCTCATCAAGTTCTTAAGTAGTTTTTCAAAATAATAGAGAGAATAATTAACACTTCATTATTCTCTCAACTAAATAAAAAGAAATTAGAATAAAATAAGTATTATTTACGAATTTAAAAATAATATGATCAGTTTAGATGAGCTACTATAGATGTGGATTCAATGGTCATTTTCCATTGTTGATGATCGTTTAGAAGCGATTGCAACTCACGAGGATAATGAGGCTTGATGTTCAATTGCCAATTGAAGACATGAGCTTGAAAAGGTGGTAGTAGTTGAGTTTCATATTCCATAAAAGTCTTGGTTACTTGTAAGTAACAATGTAGTTTAATTAAAAACTCCCATGTCAATTCAAAATCCACCTTTGATAGTTGTTTGATCCTTTTATTGCATTTTACCCTATTACTTAGCTACCTTTGTTGTAATACATCTACCTCTAGGAAAAGATCATCTTCATCATTTTATAACAATTGGGTTCTTTGAGTGATTTTGTGATAGATTTAACAACTAAAGTTGAAATCCCATCAACATCATTTACCAATATTCTAACCAAACATATATTTCCTTCCATGTATGAAGAGTTGTAGATTTTTTCATTTCACTAATCTTTGGCAAGTTAGGATAGAATGTTTTTCTTTCTGCCTTCCATTCAAAAAATTCATTAATATTATGCTTGGCATCATCATATTGGATTTTGATATAAAAAAAAAATGTCAACTGGTGAATCAACTAGCTTGTTTTGAGCCTATATCGAACTTAGCTAGTTGCAGAGTTGTTTGATGATGTTGAAGCTATAGGTTTAGCTCAATGGCTTCATGCTTGAATTTGGCAAGGTATAAATAACTTGCCTCTTCTTTCTCTATCTTCTTCTTGACCTCATTTATACTGTCATCCCTATGTTTGATCTAAAACTCATATTGGCATCTAACCAATGTAACTTGTGCTTGCATTTGTGTTGGAAACTTTGAGGACTCTTGTTCTAGCTACTAAATTCTTTCTTATTTTTCCTTAATAAATTATTTGACATGGGTTGCTTTATCTACTCTGGTAGTGGCATAACTCCTGCATATTGGGTTAATTCCTCAAGTTCCTCATGAGGAGCTATTGATGCATCTTTCCAGACAATTTCTAACGAAGAATATTGTAAAGAAGTGATTGTTGTTGAGACTTGTGTATCAACAACCTTTTTTTTCCTTCTCTTCTTTAAAATAGATTTATGTTGAGGACTATAAAATACTTCAATTGGTAAGATTTCCTCAACATTTAATTGAACAACAGTGGTTGGAGATGTTGAAATTGTTTCTACACCAAATAGAGTGTTGATAGGTGTTTTCGAGATAACATTTGAATGTACGAGAACAAATTTCAAAGAATTGGAAGAAACAATAATTGATTGATGTGTAATATGGTAAGAAGTGTCTTCTTCAAGCATTGTTTTTTATTTTCTTGATTGTACTGGCATTGAAGTAATCTCCAAAAATGATTTCCATTCCTTAGCAATTTCATTTGCCAATGTATTCACTAAAGAGGTCTGATCTCGAGAATATGCATAAGAAACCTAAATTGGAATAAAAGCCTAAGGTGTGACTTACATTGAAGAAATGGTAGCTTTTTCTGTGATACCATCACCGTTATGGAACTTGAGAAAATGAAGTGGTAAGGTAGATCTTCGAGTATCTCTGAAAATAAGGAAATGTTGATATTTTTCTAGGGACACCTATTTTTCTTTATTGTAGACCAAAAGATAAGAGGAAACTCCACAAAACAAATTATCATATTGGTTGGCTTCTTGAACATAGTTTTTGATATGTGCATCATTGGCTATATTCTTAGATATTTTGGAAGGATCATGGGACTTGGCGAGAAATGTGGTAAGTTTCAATTCGTGCATAGCTAGGATTTCTTTCTCAACATGCTGGTAGTTTTGAAGGATAAATAAACCAATTTGTAATGGGAAGTGAGGCCAGAGATTTTTGGAGGCTTTCTTTAGCTCAAGGATTATACCAATCCCAACAGTTTGATAAGCAACTTCCATGCATAATATAATTTCGGGGACATAGAGGGGCAAAACATGCGGACAACCATTACTTCCCCAAACCCTAATGTAAGTAAAAATCTCTTCTACATGGTAATCTCCAATTCTTGTTAAACAATCCATGGTACCAACATACATTCTGGGAAGCTTGGAATTGAAAATGATTTGGCACAGAGGAATCATTATGAGGTGAAAAATGTGTTTAAAATGATTAAAATAGTTTTGTTCCCATAGTATATTGTGGTAAACATGGATGGGAAGAGGGTTGGCAAGTGTCAATTTCCATCCCATACATGGGAATTCTAAAGAGAAACAAATGGAATCCATCGCATAAGCGAACATGTAAAATGGTGGGTTGTGAGTGATTGTTTTTTAGAGAGAAAATTAAGAATGTGTTTGGCTAGATTATCAAACATAATCTGGGCCCAATTAAAAAGAAAACCATTAGAATCCCTTTTAATAATAGGGACCTAGACTACAGGGAATTGTGCATTAGAGAAATGTTGAGGTAAAAATGTGCCTCAAAATAAAACTGTACAACAAAAATAAACTTTGTAAGAACCAATAGGATTCAATATGATGATGTCAACCCTGGGGGAAAATTCACCATTTTTGCAGTAAAAAGGTAAAATAAAATAAAGAAATAAAAACTACCTTTTCAACTCTGATTTTCAACTTATCTCCCTACAATTTTTACTCAAATTTCGAGCGAGAGCACAGGTTAGATGGATAAAAAAAATTTTCATTCAAGAAGTCCCCATTTTACATATTATCAATGGACCCTACTACAAAAACTATGTGAAATACATGAAAAAATGTGATGGAAATCACATTTTTTCATGTATTTCACATTTTTTGTGTAGTAGGGTCCATCGAAAGTATGAAACATGGGTACTCCTTGGATTTAAAATTAAATTCTGCATCCAACGAGTGCTTCTGCTCGAAATTTGATTAAAATATAGGTAGATAAGTTGAAAATATGATTTTAAAAAGTAGTTTTTTATTTTTTTCCCTCCAAAACATGATGAGGTAATCTAATATTATTTTATTATTTCCACTATTATTTTATAATAGTCCTTAGGAGACCCATTTTAGGCCTCAAAATTTCTCTAATGATACATTTTGACAGGAAAACAACTAACAAAGCAAAAAAGCAACATAGCAATAGGGAGGGGCTAAAGATTGAATGGCATACAAGCTAGATGACTCTTCCTTGTGCTTGTTTGGGTCACTTCTCCATTCTCTAATTAATCTAGGAAGTCTTTTTTGTTTTTCCTTCTTGTATCATGAAGCCTTCAACGAACTGAGAATTATAAACAAGATGTGGCTCAGGAAAATGATACATACCTTAAATGTGTTGTGCTTTGAAAGAACTGATGATTGTTCCTCGTGAGGTGAAAAATTGCCTCTCAGTGATGTCGACATTCAACACCATCCATCAAATCATATATGTGTAAGGGAGAAGCCTTCGACATGTGGCAATTCTATGTAGGCGGGATTTGGCAGCATCTTTATTCATTGCTTCAAAAGTTTTGTTCTTGCCTTGATCTACAGTTGCCACTTTTGGCGGTTTAAAATCTTCTGTTGGCAATTCTTCCTCAAGCATCTCATGTATGGCATTCCAAGGTGAAACACCAAAATAACTAGTGCACACATTATCAGAGAAAAGAAAGGTATCCAAAAACTTCTCATATATCATTTCTTTGAACGGCCTAGTTGGTTGCTGAGGGGGGTTTTTCTTCTTTTCTTTCACCATTTTACCTGTTGGTATAGAGATTTCCACATGAATCGGAATTTATGGAGAAAACAAGGATTAGAGGGTTTTTACCGAGCAAATGACATATGTTTTCAACTTGTTATAACTTAAATCAATAAAAAGATTCAATAAAATCTAACATGCATTAGTTAATCAAATTAAAAGGTGGTAAGTACAAGAATTAAAAAAATTGTGCTTTTCAATTACTTATATCAGAGTGACGGCGATTAAAGGACGACAAACAATGCAACTTTATTGAGTGAATAGGTGAGTTTATAGGTGATGTGGTTGCTAATATCATCTCGTAGGGTTAGACCATAAAAGGAACAAAGGAGGTGATCATAATTAATGTTGGGCTTACTGGGCTCTAAGATGGCATATAGTGGGGACTAGCATATTCCAATATGAGACCATATGAGCATTGAATAGGTGGTTTAGTCATCCAATAAGGAAAAAATAATCCACGCAATGCAAAGGGTCGAGATGATTAAGAGAAGGCGGACACGGAAAGGAAAAGGTTGGGCACCCAATAATAAAGTGAAGAGAAGATGCAAGTGGATGATGATTTGTCCCAACACTAAACTATCTGACGATTTCCAAAATATGGAGATTATGTGTCTCTTGGGGAAGAAATGTCAGGATGACGTGTAAAGGGGAAGGTGTAGTGAACCACTAAAAGAGCTACAGGCCATGTGACCTGACAAAAGAAGGGCCCACGCAAAAGTGTTGAGTAATCTTGAGCGGTGGATCCCAGATGAAATTAAAAGAGCGCAACTCATGAATGGCTTGGGAAAAAACCTCCATGCAACATGTCATGAAAAGAAGAAAAGAGTGAAAATGCATTAATACGAGGCTTTGCTAAAATGAAAATGGATCAATACTTTGATTTATTTTATTTAAGCTCGGTTGCGATGGTTTTTGGCCTAAGGCCTTATTATATTTTATGAATAATACATGAAATTAAATCTTAAACTCAAACATATTTACAAAACTATAAAATTAAAGGATTTTTTTGAGTTTTTGAAAGAAATTTTAAAGAAAATTGAAGTTTATTAAAAAATTTAAAAGGATTTTGATTTTTATTAAGATATTAATTTTAAATGGGGGTTGTTGTTTGCCACAATAAGTAGTTCATGGAAGAAAAAATCTTTGGATATAGTTGGTTGTTGAAGTTTACATCAACACTCTACAATGAGGAGCAAATAGAACTAAATTTTTAGGGATGTGTCTTTGAAGCTTATGGACTATTGAGATTTTAGGGATGGATGTATATCCTTGAGGGAGGAGATATATGAATGACTATCCTTGAGGAATTCGATAGAGAACTTTACTGTGTGCATCTTGGTGTGAAGAAGATGTATTCATATATGAAGAATCTCTTCTTTGAAGTAGACATGAAGAGTGTCTAGATTGTTGCTAAGTGTCTTGAATGTCAATAAATGAAATTTGACCATCACCACTTAGTAGGACTTCTATAACTGCATGGAATTCCTATGTCTAAGTGGGAAGTCATCCCTATTGATTTTGTTGTGTGTTTACCACTCATGTCACAAAGGCACAATTCCATCCTATTGATAGTTGATAATCTTACCAAAATTTCACATTCCATCCTAGTCAAAGACACTTATGATGTCATTGATGTGGCATGAGTGTTTATAAGATAATTTATTTGGTTACATGGGTTACCCACAAAGATCATTTCTAATAGAGACTCTCAATTGACTCTAGGTTTTGGACAAGTTTGCAGTCAGCATTGGTGACTCAATTGAACATGAGCACTACATATCATTTGTAAATAGATGGGAAAAGTGAAAGAATTCTGATTATGGAAGACATGCTTGGAATGTATGTTATGGATAACCTACTCAATGGGAGAAGTACCTACCATTGATAGAATTATCTTATAATAACAATTACCACGCTTCAATTGATATTCCTCCTTATTAAGCTCTATATGGGAGGCCTTGTGAGACACCACTGAGCTTGGGAATGTTGGAGGATAGATTAATGGTAGGGTTTTAACAGGTACATAAAATGGAGGAGAAAATTATTCATATTAGACAACAATTAAAGGAAGCTTAGGATAGACAAAATATTTATGATGATGATGTTGGGTGTGGAACCTGATTATCTTCTTATTTTAGAGGTCTTGTTTTAGTTTCATTTGGATCCCAGCACTTGACAGGGGGTGTGGGGGGGCTTCCCCCTACTAGTGCCACCAAGGGGGTCTCGTAGTATATTTTTGAGCTCCCCTTCGTGGGGTTTCAAGGGTGGCACCCTTGAAATCAAAATTTAGATAAAAATGCCTTGTAAAATATTGTAATTTCATAGTCGATCTGGGTTGTTCATTAGGTGGAAGATCTAACAATATAATTTATGTTAATTTAGGCTTTTTTCCCTAAAATGAAACCCTATTTTATATGAGGGAATTGTATTGTGGCTTTGTAATATTTTGTGTGAGAAAAAGAGAGGAGAACATGTGAGAGCGAAGAGGAAGTTACAATGGATTTGTTGTAAGTTGTATCCCTTTAGTTTGCTAGATAAATAAAAGGAAGCACTGGTTGTTTCTCCATGGACATAGCCCAAATTGGTTGAACTGCGTATATTTGTGTCTCTCTTGTTTAATGATTTTATGTGTTTGTGTTTTTGCAATTTTTTGTGTGTTCCATTGCTCTGTTATTTAATTACTAACAGATGCACATAGGTCCAATCGAAGTCATGAGGTAGGGGATCATTCTTTTATTCATATCCAACCTAACTATAGTGCCTTTCTATTTGGAAAAAGGACGAAGATGTCGCCTCAATTTATAGCACCTTTTAAGATCAAAGAGAAAATTGGACTTATTTCCTATCATCTTGTAGTACCATCCCTCTTCCATAAATATCATGATTTTTTCCTGTATATATTATATAGTAATATGTTGTTGATGAATCTCATAAACTCAATTTGAATGAATTGCATGTATCGAACATCGGAACTATCATGGTCGAATTGTTTTGCATATTGAACCATATTGTTCAACAACTT
The DNA here is from genome assembly GCA_031772625.1 of Pinus tabuliformis. Lineage (NCBI taxonomy): Eukaryota > Viridiplantae > Streptophyta > Pinopsida > Pinales > Pinaceae > Pinus > Pinus tabuliformis. Next base: position 1,183,873,537 of record CM062805.1, on the reverse strand, counting down.
AGACATTGTTCTATGAACCGTGTTAAGTTCCGTTGGGACAAGTATAGGCTAGGATCTATTATCTGGGAGGATGCAAAGACTTTACGTCAATACTACCCCACTTTTTATTTGACCACATAATGCTCCATTTTTACCTAAGAAACTACTTATATTGAGTCCCTAATTGTATTTTCATGATGCACTATTTATGAACACTATCTAATTTATTGCAATTCAAATTTTGGATAGGAGGACTAGTTTATATACAACACTAGATGGATTATTTTTATGTTGTTAAAAATAAATGTTTTACTTCCAACATGTTAATGTTAATTGAAAGATTTTGGTACATGGAAACTAGGTCTGCTAACATTCTAATTAGGATCATATTTACATGTGTGTGTGTGTGTGTGTGTGTGTGAGCGTGCACTTGGATGAAAAGTAACATGTAGGTTGGAAGGGGCCTATGTGATAGCCAAAGAACCATACTAGTAACTAACCAATGTTGGGACCCTGAATGAGTAATCGTATGATATGCATTATTCTATTTTATTTTGTATGCATTCCTATGACCTTGGGTAAGATGTAGGTTTGTAGGTAACATGGCTTTCTGACTAAATAATATAATGACAAGCACCCAGAACCAACACCATAATGTGGTCCATGATAGGGTGTTGATCCTAGTCCTATGAGGAGGGGTGAAGGAATTTCCCACCAAGTAACCTCCAAATGTAGAGTTATGGAAGATATGTGACGGACATGCTCCCCTAGAAATGTGATGATGATTTCCAATTTCTTGTTGGGTAAGTTAAGTCGATATAGTCAATGGTTCCATCATTTTGGTTCTATCAATGGTTAAGTAGGTATAGCCAATTCCATAGTATATTGAAGCAGAGGATGGATAAGATGAGAGTGAAAGTAGGTTAGGGGGTATGGGTTGAGATAGGTTAGTTGTGAACCCTAGCTGGGAAGTGATTTCTTCATATTCTTTTACTTAATTATGGCTATGACTTCTTTCTCCCTATTTTGTTATACCTGATTGTCATATTACTCCTTGACTACTTGTATCCTCTTAACTCTAACTTTGGGATGAAATTTTCTAAAGGAGTGGTCTATGTAATTCCCACTTCCTGATCCTATTATGTTATGCTTAGTCAATAGCCTACCTATTGAAATATGTTTTCATGTGTTAGTTTCTTGGTGGTGTTATCACTATACATATGAGGTATGTGTATGCTATCTATATATCCAAACCTCGCACAAATATGCTAGTATTTATATAGTATACTATGCTAACTAAATCTTAAATGGAGCTTTTGTTAAATAAATATCAATTGGTCTATATTTTTATTAATAATTAGCCCATGCAAATTAATGTTATCTAATATTAATCCCTCCATAGGATCTATTAATGACTAGTTAATGCAGTGAAATTTTAAATATAACCTTATGTTAATTTAAAATTAAATTAAATTGGGTCTCAATGATAAATTGATCCTTGATTTAACCTTATGAATAATAATAATATTTGTTATTATTATTAGTGGGTTTGGTTGTCATGTCTTATCTTATGGTTGGGAGAACCCAAGACCTTGACAATAAATTAATGGGATTAGGTATAGCTTTATAATGAAGAGATATTTGTTTTTTTTTTTGTTGGCGGGGGGGGGGTGTTGGATGGGGGGCGGTGGATTCTTTATGATGTAGTAGGAAATACATTAAAGGATGAGGGATATTTTGGAGAGAGAGGCGGATAAACGAAAGGGGGTAGAGAGGGGGTGGGGTTCTTGATCTTTGGAGTTTTGGAGTCTTCAAAGAGGGGGAAAGAAGTCATGGGAACTTGAAAGTTGGAGTTGTTACAGTTGGTCAATATTTAGGAAGTTATTGGGCACCTAGTGGTTTTGGAACACATATTACATGTTAGAAAATTATATATTACAGAGCAATGGAACACATAAAATATTGCAAAGATATAAACATAGAAAACGCATAAAACAAGAGAGACACAAATATACGTGGTTCACCCAGTTTGGGCTATGTCCACAGAGAAACAACCAGTCCTTATTTTATTATATTATCCAAAAAACTGAAGAGATACAACCTACAGAAAATACATTGTAACTCCCTCTTCACTCTCAATCTCCTCTCTTTTCCTCACTCTGAATACAGATATACATAGACACAATAAAATTCCCTCATATATAGTGAGGGGTTGCTTTCTAGGGAAAAAAACCTTAAATTAAACATAACTTCTACCATCAAATCATCTGCCTAATGAACAGCCCAGATTGACTAGAAATTACTAGACTTTTACAAGGAAATTTTACATCTATTTTTAGCTTCGGGGGCAACCATGAACGGCCCAGATTGACTAGAAATTACTAGACTTTTACAAGGCAATTTTACATCTATTTTTAGCTTCGGGGGCGCTGCCCCCGAACCCTCGCCAAGGGACCGCTGGCCCCTGGACCACCCAGCTGGGGGAGATTAGCCCCCCCGCGTGGAGGGGTGTACAGTCTTCCTGGGGTATACATCTGGCTAAGACCTTTGAATACAGAAGATAATCAGGCTCCACACCCAACAATCTCCCACTTGGAGACTGATTATAACAACTCCACCGCTACTTCATTTGCTAGGCAATGACTCCACTTTGGACGTGGTTGTTTCTCATCTTCTTCATCATACTCGAAGAACAATTGAAACTAAGCATATTCTCAGTTTCTCCCTAGTTACAACTTTTGTTAGCATATCTACACGATTTTAGATAGTGTGTATCTTTTCCAGCTTCAACTATCCATCTTCCAATGTTGATTGTATGAAATGGTACTTGAGCTGTATATGTTTAGTCTTGGAATGAAATGCAAAGTTCTTTGCAAGATGTATGGCACTCTAGCTGTCATTGTATAACCTGGCCAAATCCAGCTTTTTACCCAATTCTTCCAGAAACCTTTGTAACCAAATCATTTCTTTACTAGCCTTTATAGCAGCAACATACTCTGCTTTTGTTGTTGAAAGTGCAACAACACTTTGGATTTTTGAAACCCAACTGACAGTTGTTCCACGTACAATAAATACATATCCTGTAGTGCTCCTCCTATTATCTCTGTCGCCTGCCATATCTGCATCAACATATCCCTGTAGAGCAATGTTTGAACCACCAAAGCATAATGATTGATTTGTGGTACCTCTCAAATACCTGAGAATCCACTTCACCGCCATCCAATGTTCTTTTCCTGGATTGTTCATGTACCTGCTTACAACTCCCACTGCATGTGCAATATCAGGCCTTGTGTAGACCGTTGCATACATTAAGCTTCCAATTGTTGATGCATATGGAACTTTAGACATATGAGCCATTTCTTCCTGAGTCTTGGGACATGCCTCCTTAATTAATTTGAAATGGCTAGCCAAAAGTATACTAATTGGTTTTGCATTCTACATATTAAACCTTTTCAACACCTTTTGTATGTATTGACTTTGAGACAATGTTAATTTGTGATTCTTCATGTCTCTAGTTATTCTCATACCAAGGATTTGTTTTGCAGCACCCAAACCTTCATTGCAAATGCATTTGCCAATTTCCTTTTGAGAACATTTATTTCCTGCATGTTAGAACCTGCAACAAGCATGCCATCTACATACAATAACAATATAATATAGCTGCCATCATTTTTCCTTTTGAGATAAACACAATGATCAGGGTGACATCTAGTATAACCTTGTTCAGACATAAACCTGTCAAATTTTAGATACCACTGCCTTGGAGCCTATTTTAAGCCATACAAGCTCTTCTTCAACTTGCACACTAGTTTCTCCTTCCCTTTTACCTCATATCCTTGTGGCTGTTGCATATATATCTCTTCCTCCAAATCCCCATGGAGAAAGGTTGTCTTTACATCTAACTGCTCAAGATGTAAATCTTCAGCAGCTACTAGACTTAGAATAGTTCTGACTGAAATCATTTTCACAACAGGAGAAAATATCTCATCAAAGTCTATACCCTTTTTCTGTGAAAACCCTTTCACCACAAGTCTAGCTTTATACCTTTTTCTACCTCCATCTTCTTCCTTCAACTTGTAAACCCATTTATTCTGCAATGTTGTTTTACCTGCAGGCAACCTAACTAAGTCCCAAGTCTAGTTATGTGCTAAGGAGTCCATCTCTTCTTTCATGGCTTGCTCCCACTTCTTCCTGGTTTGTACCTACACTGCTTCTTCATAACATTCTGGTTCACTAGAATCAGTCAACAATACATAATATAATGAAGGAGAGTATCGTTTAGGAGGTCTACTTATCCTGGTAGATCTTCTAACACCACTTTTAGGTGTTTGAGGTGCTTGTTGCTGTTGTGGTTGTTGTTCTAGCTGTTGATCATTATGATTTTCAAGCACCATCACTTTTCCTGTGATATCGTCAAGCACTGTGTAGTCTCTGTTTTATTTTTCCTATTTCTTTTCCTGTAACTGATTCTTATACAAGACCTTTTCATTGAATATTACATCTCTTCTCCTAATGATTTTGTGATTTTCATAATCATATAAGTGATAACCAAAATCATTAACACCATATCCAATAAAGGTACATTTCTTTGATTTTGCCTCAAGATTTTTTCTATTTTCTTTATTAATGTGGACAAAGGCTTCACAACCAAAAGTCTTTAAAAATGAGTAGTTTACCTTTTTACTTGTCCATGCCTCCTCTGGAATACCACCATCCAAGGAACTTGAGGGCCCTCTATTTATTAGATAAACAGCAGTGTCTACAACATCTGCCCAAAATTGTAAAGGAAATCCTGCATGCAATCTCATGTACCTTGCACGCTCCATGATTGTCCTGTTCATCCTTTCTGACACACCATTTTCTTGTGGTGTTCCTGGAACTGTCTTCTCTCTGTGAATTCCATTCTCTAAACAGTACCTATCAAACTCTTTGTTGCAATATTCACCTCCATTATCTAATCTAAGATACTTCAACCTTTTCCCTGTCTCATTTTCAACCAAAGCTTTCCATTTCTTGAAAGTATCAAATACATCAAATTTATTTTGAATACAATAAATCTAGGTTTTTCTGGTTGCATCATCAATAAAAGTAACATAATAATGAGAGCCACCAAGAGATGATACCTGAGTAGGTCCCCATAAATCTGTATGCACAAGCTCTAATTTTTCACTCTTCTTTTCTTTCCCAACTCTAAGGAATCTGACTCTCTTATGTTTTCCATAAACACAATTTTCACAGAATTTTAAATTAACATGCTTCAAACCTGGCAACAAATTTCTTAAGTGAAGAATCTGCATCCCCTTCTCACTCATGTGCCCAAGCCTACGATGCCACAATGTCGTATCTTCTCCTGTAGAGGTTAAATCATTAACAGAATTAGAAATACCATTGCATAAATACAATGTACCAACCTTTTCTCCTTTCGCTATTACTAGGGATCCTTTAGTGACCTTCCAGGTTTTATCTGTGAAAGTAGTTACACAACCTTCACCTCCCAACTGCCCTGTTGAAATCAGATTTTTCTTCAGATCTAGAACATGCCTTACCTCCTTCAATAGCCATTGATTTCCATTCTGCTGTTTTATGAAAATTGTACCCATTCCAACGATTTTACATGGTTTATCATCACCCAATTGAACCTGTCCAAAATCTCCTTGAACATAATCATGAAAATGTTTCTTATCAGGTGTGGCATGGAATGAGGCCCCTGAATCTACCACCCAGGCATCAATAATATTTTCTAATGAAAGAATCAAAGCATCTTGCAACACATCACCTGTTACATTTGCTTCATGATTAGTTTCTTGCTATGCGTCTCCTTCTTTTCCCTTCCGAGACTTGCAATATTTCTTCAGGTGTCCTTTCTTCCCACATTTCTAGCACACCATCATCGATCTGGACTTGGATCTGCCTTTTCATGACTTACTGTGATATCTTGGGCTCTTTCCTCTTCTTTTTTTCTTCCCCTAGTCTCTGCAGTCAAGCATTGCTTGACGTCTCACCGGATATTTTCTGTCGCATTTCCTCGCCAAGGATTGCACTGACAACATCTTCAAACTTTAAAGTACTAGATCCAGAGACAGAGTTACTAATGGCCATAACTAAGTCATTCCAACTTTCTGGCAAGGAGCATAGAAATAATAGAGCCTTAACTTCGTCAGCAAAATTTACCCCTATACAACTTAACTAACTTGTAACCGTATTAAAATCATTTAAATGGTCTACAATAGATCCACCTTCTAACATCTTCTTATTAAATAAATGCTTCATAAGAAATACCTTATTTGAGGCCGAAGGTTTTTCATATAGTTTGGCTAATGCCGACATTAAACCCTCTGTTGTCGTTTCCTTTGAAATATTAAATGCTACCGACGACGCTAGGGACAACCACATCGTTCCAAGTGCCCTTCTGTCGAGAATATCCCATTCTGTGTTTGTCATACTCGTCGGCTTCTTTGTCTTTCCGCTCAATGGTAGGTATAGATCTCTCTGATACAGATAATCTTCCATTTGCATCTTCCACAGCTGGTAGTTTTGATCGTTGAATTTTTCGACCCTAAACCTACCATCTTCCGCCATTGCTCCCACTAGAACCAGGAACCCTTCTCTCCTGCAAGTTTATCAGCCAAATACACCTTCGCCTCTGATACCAGTTGTTAGAAAATTATATATTACAGAGCAATGGAACACATAAGATATTGCAGAAATATAAACATATAAAACGCATAAAATAAGAGAGACACAGATATACGTGGTTCACCCAGTTTGGGCTACGTCCACATAGAAACAACCAGTCCTTATTTTATTATATTATTTAGCAAACTGAAGAGATACAACCTACAACAGATCTACTGTAACTCCCTCTTCGATCTCAATCTCCTCTCTTTTCCTCACTCCGAATACAAATATACATAGACGCAATACAATTCCGTCATATATAGTGAGGGGTTGCCTTCTAGGGCAAAAAACCCTAAATTAAACATAACTTCTGCCATCATATCATCTGCCTATTTAACGTTCCAGATTGACTAGAAATTACTAGACATTTACAAGGCAATTTTACATCTATTTTTAGCTTCCCCCGAACCCCCACCGAGGGACCGCTGGCCCCCGGACCCCCCAACCAGGGGGGATTAGCCCCCCCACGTGGAGGGGTGTATAGTCTTCCTGGGGTATACATCCGGCTGAGACCTTTGAATACAAAAGATAATCAGGCTCCACACCCCAACATTACAGTTGCAGTTATGGGACTTGGGAAAGTAGGGATAGGGAACATGTAGATGTTGCTTAAGACCAATAAATTAGATAAGTTATTTCTAGTTGGCTAGGTGGAAAATCTAGTTGAGTGGTTTTAAGGACAGGGGAATGAAAGAAACTCAAATCTGGTTAATGACAAATTCAACAAGCTCCTTGGTATTCTTCTTGTTGATATATAATTTTATCTTATGTAAATTCTTAAATGTATATGTTGTTGAAATATATGTATGTATGTAGATGATTATATTGTTAGAATAAACACACACATAAAGGGAATGATCGATCTTTTGTATTTATCTCCAAACAATGGATTACAATATTGAGGCTACGGGTAAGGGGCCTCACAATTAAAGGTAGACCCCTATGACTTTTAAAAATCATCTAAAAAAAGATATTATCAATAGATTCATTATGGATCTAGTTTGTAATGATATTATTCTCAAAATCAACTAATATGAAAAACCAATATCATCAAAATAATATTACCAAAAAATATAAAATATCATAAGTATTTCCTTTCACTATCCTCTTTAAAAGGGTGCTATTAATTTTCTTCGTAATGATCACATGAAAAATAAAAGTGGTACCGATGAAAATGTGTAGATTTGATATCATTTTTTTGTTTTACGATATTTCGATAATTAATAAAAATGATGCTTGAATCCAAGAACAAAATATAGTCCACGCAATAGTGCAATTCATGTATATCATTAGCATATATGGTTTTCCTTCAAATGAATAGCTATCTCTAAAAGTAGATGCGCACATAACCTTCACTCATTATCCTTACATAAATTTTAAAGTATATGCAGTTGATAAAATGCAAATTTATCCAATTATATGTTCATATACTTTTAAAAATATATATACATAAAAAATCAAAAAAATATGAGTATATAGATAAGAAAATAATCTACAAATCTTGTTTTTCAAAATGAAATTCTCAAGAAAAAACAGAGTTTTGAGGTGTTGTTAAAAGAAAAACTTTTGTAACCCAAATTTGGGTGTCACATCGGAAAAGGGAAGCATTTACCACCTCAATGGTTGATGCACCTGTTACATTCACTCTGAGGGATCAACTATGCCTTAGTCCTACCCCGTCGAATGTACACCACTCTAACGCTCGCTATGGTGGAATCCTCCTCTCATCCAAGAATTTATGGTCCTTCAGGCCGATGTACACTCATCCTCCTATTGTTAATAATGGTTCACCTACATAAAATGATAAGAAAGCCAGAAGTGTGGGTATCACCTAGCAGACACGTTGGTTACTTATACCCAAAGGCAACATAAATCAGAGAAGTTGGTCACAACACTCCTTCATAGTTGGAATTGTGAGGGAACGTGGTAGACCTCGTAGGGGTAATAGAGGTAGAGGCAGGCCACCTCTTCCCCCCTAGCACAACCAATGAATAGATAAATTTGACAAGAGTATTCCCTGTCGTTTTTGTTGCTTAGAAGCATACCTAGAGTCCCAGGAGATGGGCATCATTGGTGACAATGCACGAGCTCTCCATAATCTCTTGGGTCAACACTATCAAGATATTTTTATGGATTTAAATATTATGCCTATTCATAGTATTATGGTAAACTATTCTAGTCTTAAAAGTCATACATATAGAATGTAGGTGAATATTCTATAAAAAATGTAATTTACTATATAAATTGGTAAATTTTTAGCAAATATCATCCATTTAATGATATATATGTAAAAAATAGGTGATTTTTTAACCAAATGGAGGAATATTTTTTCCAAAAAATGTCCAAAAAATATCCAATTAGCGAAATTTCACACTTAAAATTTTCCCTATCCACTATTTTGTTGGAGGTACATGTGTGGGATTTGAATTTTCACCTTTAGGATGCACTAGCTACCTGACGAGGTGTTGCGGGTACTCTAGGCCTTCAACTCCAACACACTTCCTCATCCTCCACCATCTCCTCTTCTTAGATCTGATCGTCAACGTCCTCAATGACCGAGGGCCACTCCTCTTTCATGTACCAACAGCAACGTGGCACCATGGAAAGCATCCCAACAGATCCCATAGTGTTAGGTTGCAAGGGCACTGAGGCCAGAGGTTAATGAATTATCAACCATCCTCCAGTAGAAATGCATCAATAGTTTGTGGAGCACACCATGCTAGCTTAGCACCTTGAGCTAACAGGGCCCCCTTAGCCAACCAAGCACCATGACCCAGCAGTGCACAATGAGTCAAATAGGCACCCTTCATCAACCACACGCCATTTACCTTATGATGATAATTACTACCTTCCAATGCCCGTGGTTTGGGAAGACCCCTCGAAGCTCAAGCATGATGTGGCTAAACCCAATAAGTAGTCACTAGCATCACTCATGCCTCTCATATGCTTCAAGTCACTTTGGGGATTTTTCCTTTATGTTGTTTTTATGCTATAACTATTTTTGTGTTAAACTTCTGAGTACATCTAGTTTCCCTTACAAGGGAATATGATCCTTCCTACCTCATTTTTGTGATTTCCATTCTCCTTGGCTTCTGGTTTCATTCTTTATATGGATAGTTATGTCTTTTTCCCTACCACAATTTTGTGAAAGCCAGACTCTTCTACTTATAGTTCCATCTTGTATCTGGTTGGTCACATCGCCTAAGCATGTAATCCTTTTACATTTTCTATAACAAAATGACTCCTAAATTACAAAAAAAATAATACAAAAGCAAGCTTTTGTAGCCATTTTGTTTGAAAGCAAGCAAAAGTGTTACCCATTTTCATCTTTTTTCCTATACCCCTTATGGACAACTATGAATCAATTGTTTCTTGTTATTTATTTTCCATGGATAAAATATCTTGTTATAGATTAATGGTGGCTTATTCCAAACCCTAGAGTCAACATCATCACCAAATATTTCATAAAAAATAAAATCCAATATACAAGAAACCTTGAGTTGACAAATTAACTCTTAAAGTTCACAAGAAATTTGAACATTTTCTAGTGATGTCCAAAGAAAATAGTGTTCCTATTTCTTCATATATATAACCTAGACAAACATAGGGATAATTTTGTTAGTTTTATCAAACATTATATTGAAAATTGAGAATTGATAGGAACAACCATGGCACCAATTGTGATCAAAATTGAAGTGGTGCATGTTGAATGCTCATTTGCTATATCTAACCTTGCTTTGTCTCTAATTTCTTGGATTGTTTCAAGAAGCTTCTTTTTATTCATTGTTTTTAATGTTTGATTGTGTAAGTTTCCATTTTCCAAAGGGTCAATGTTTATAAGTTGTAAAAAAACTCCAATCATGCATTAAATGATATATAATTCTTTGCATTAGAAATATTTTTGAAGATTCACTATAGCTCTCTGCAGCTTTTAATAGGTTTTCAAATAGAAATAATATAGGGGTGTGCATTTTTATTATTATTTTTGTTGACAAATAATACATGTGCATTTATATAGACTAAAAGCACACACACATTATGGAGAAAATAAGAAAATTAGTTGTTGAGATATAAGTTTGAGCTAAGAATAGTTTTGATAAAATGCATTAAACATCAATTTGTAACATATGTTAAATTATGCTTTAAGTTTGTAAGGGGCCCCAAGGCATCATTATTTATCATAGGTGACTAGAAGATCATTAAGAATTCACGTGTCTTGGTTTGAGGAGTTTTATTTGTCCTATAAGGACTAAGGAAACTATTTCCACCCATGCCCATGTACTGGGCCTTGAGAACCATACCTAAAGATCAAAGCATTCAATTAGGATAAAGATGGGGGTTTCAAGTTTAGTGTAACAAGAATTAGTAGTGCAACCTAGGGCATGGTTTAGGACCAAAACTAAGAGACACAGGTTCTATGAAGTCCCTTTAGGGCTCATGGCTCATGCTTCATGTCCTCAAACACCACAAAGAGCCCTATAAAGGGAAAATTTTGCCAATCTGTAATATATGGGAATAAATTTGATGATTGGATGTACCTTAGGTGAGTTTTCTTAGGAGTATGAGCCAAGGACATAGGTGCTAATAGTTCCTAGTAAGTATCATGGACTATGCAAGGGACCCCAAAGCATCATTATTATTCCTAAGCGGCTAGAATATCATTAATAGGTCATGTGTGATGGTTTGAGAAGTGTGGTGGATTGAGAAGTTGTGAGTATCATTTGATTCCTACAAGCCTCTTGCAGGGCCTAAGGAAACTATTTCCTCCTATGACCATGTTTATGACCTTGAGAATCAAACCTAGTGCTCAAAACATCCAATTAAGACATATCTAGGAGTTTGACATTTTGTGTAGCCAGGATGTATCTTATGGTCCATTCCAAGATTTAGGACCAAATTCTAGAGACATAGGTCGTAACAGGTTCCCCTAGGGATCGTGCCTCATGCAAAAGGTCCTAAAACACTAGAAAGGTCGTATTAAGAATCATGGACCATGCAAGGGCATTAGAAAGGTCATAGTAAGAATCATGGACCATGTAAGGGCATCCATTATCACTTTTCTTTAGGTGACATTATTTATGTTAAAGATTATTGTATGTCGTTATCACTTGTCTCTAGATGATACTATTTATGTTAAATATTATTTCGGGTCATTGTCACTTGTCCCTAACAGGTTGTGTGTGCATTACTAAAATCATGTGCATTATCTTACTCTTACATTTTTCAACATGTCACTTATAGGAATTGAACATCAATGGGGAGGCTAAAAATCATTCCTCCCAACCACCAGAGTTAAACCCAATTGTGTGCAAATAGTCAACCACCAGAGTTAAATCCAATTGTGTGCAAATAGTTACTCTCAGATGGGTTCCTTGTTGCACAAACAAGGGGGACTCATACCCTGGTTTGGTGTTTGGCTTCATGGTGACCTTATTATTATTATTATTTTATATGTTTGTTGTCACCAATTCATTATCTCCAAAAATACATTACTAATGTTTTTCCTATAATTTTTTCATTCTACATTAATTTAATAAAAAATAAAAAATTACATTACTAAACACTTACCAAGACTAAAAATTAATCCATTAAAACTAAAAATAATTCATATTACATCTATTATATTGAAATCTTCAAACGCTACACCAACACATTAAAATTTTAATATCTAAAGTCATTAATCCTCTCTCTCCTATTTTTTTGGAAAAGTAATTATACATTAATATGGTTAATCCTCTACATGTATACCAAATTCTATACACCCTAAATTATCTAAAAAAATTCACTGCGAAAATAGAAACATACCTTATACTTTCCAAAAAATTAAAAATCAAAATTAACATATTTATTCAAAAAACTATAAATAAAAAGGTTATATGTTCTAAAAGATTACTAAATTGATTACATTTTGTCTTGCTATATAAAATTAATATTATTATATAAATAATTCAAAATATCTCAAAATAGAAAAATACCATTTTTCAAATTTTTATTTCATTTATTAATAAAAATAAACTATCATTAATGTATATTCACCTTTGCCAACTGAAAAAGCTCTGCAAGGATGGATTACCTCAAAATGGAAGCCCAAAGGTCATGTAACTCTACAGTTGGGCCCTAAAGGCTTCTTCACAGCTATCTTCAACTGCCTTGAAGACCGAAATCGAGTTCTAGATGGAGGACCCTATTTCTTCAATGCAACAGGTCTTTATCTCCGTGACTGGGTCGAAAGATTCAACCCAGATAAGGAAGATTTTAGCTGAGTCTGGATCCGCATGTACTCGCTTCCACTGGAATACTGGGATGAAGACTCACTAACAGCCATTGGCAATGGATTGGGCGAGTTCATAAAGGCAGCGGAGGAAACAAAGCTTCGAAGATACACATCCTATGCTCGGATCTGTGTTTACATGAAGCTGGGCCAAGCGCTCCCGGACTCGGTAAGTCTACTGCACGACGACTTTGAATGGATTCAACCCCTAGACTATGAACATGTACCCTTCCGATGCAGGAGGTGCCATGCCCATGGACACCTTTTTCGTGACTGTCCCTTAAACATGCCTCCTAAACCCACAGAAAATGGAGGTAAGTCTGATCCAGAAGGATTCACCAAGGTAGCGAGTAGAAAAAGGCATACCAAAAAACCTCCCACAACACCAAAAAATATTATTCCATCATCAGATATGCCATCCTCTAGCAACAGCTTTGATATTTTGACAAATCTAGATAACCCTGAATCAGATACCCCTGTGACAGCAAAGCCAACCTCTGTTCCATCCACCAATCTGTCCCCCACACCTATCCACAATAAAACCAGTCATCCATTGAATCTCAATACCTCTGATAAGCATGCCTCAGACTCGCAACACAACACCAACCCTGTTCATAGCAAAGCCCTTTGGTCTGACAAAATTATGGACATTGATGATACACCAGCAGAACCTTCTCAGCCACTAACCCATATGGAGGGAGGCAATCAGCAAAGTTTAATGGAAGAAGAACCAGAAAGCTTTGACCTCGGAGATATAGACATTTTTAGTCTAGAGCAAGCCTACAAAAGGAAGAGTTCGACACAATACCGGACAGACAATTGGAAAATTTGGAAGTAGTGCTCACAAGAGTGCATCAGCATAATACTTTGGGCATACAGCAAGGAGGTAAATGGGATGGGAAACATATCATCAAAGATGGGAAGAAAAGAGGTAGAAAGACAGATCTACAACGTACCATTTTAATTGGGGAAATGCTAGTGGAGTCTAGAAGGTGCTCCAAGTTGACCAAATACTACCGATCTCTACCTACTAGTCAACCATGAAGCTCATCTCATGGAATGTAAGAGGACTTAATGGTCCCGGGAAGTACAGAATGTTAAAGAACATGATTCAGCAAGAACAACCATACATTGTATTCATGCAGGAAACAAAATGTAGCTCCAACACATTAGCCTCCATATTATCCAAAGCCTGGGCAGGATGTCAAATTGTAACAGTAGATGCAACAGGTGCCTCGGGAGGGCTAGCCATAGCATGGAACACTCAGCATATCTCCTTAACAAATTTCCATGCCTCACATCATTTCATCCAAGCAATGTTCCACCTGATCGACACCAACATACATGGCCATTTAACCAATGTATACTTCCCTCATGAGGGCACGCAAAAAACCATGTTATTAGAAACATTGGAGATTCTTAATGCTCCAAGAACTTATCCACTATGGATCACGGGAGGAGACTTCAATATGATCACACGGTTGGAGGAAAAACTTGGAGGCAGAAGAAAGTTGGACAATGAAAGCAATAACTTCAAAGATTACATTCAACACAATGGTCTAATAGACTTACCTTTTGATAACGACACCTACACATGGAACAACAAAAGAGCCAGCTCACAACAAATATCATCTCGGTTGGATAGATTTCTAATCTCAGACAATTTTGTCCATCTAGGTGGTGATATAGGCGCCTCTATCCTACCCCTAGCTGGCTCGGACCATTGGCCCATTTCTTTGCAATGGAAAAATCTCAGAAAATCTAACAGAAAACCATTCAAATTTGAAGCTTTCTGGCTTACCCACCTTGAGTTCAAAACAGTGGTCAAATCAGCGTGGGAAAGTTTCCTTCCCAATGGTGGCTCACTCATGTACCAATTCCAGCAAAGATTGAAGCACATCAAAAAGCAAATCAAAACCTAGAATTACACCACATTTGGCAACATCTTTCAAGAGCAAAAAGTTCTTGAGCAGAGCATGAAAGAGCTACAGCAGAAGATCATCATAGAAGGCAGAACACGCCAGATAGGAACAAATCCTACTAACACAATTAGATGAAAGAAGCAGACAAGAGGAACTACTTTGGAGACAAAATTCAAGAATTAGATGGCTAAAAGAAGGGGAACGAAACACCAAATTTTTTCATTGCACAACTATACAAAGAAGAATGAATAATACAATCTCACACATTCAAAACTCACAAGGAGACAAAATGGAGAAACAAGAAGATATAGAGAAAGAGCTCACCAATCACTTCAAAACTATTCATCAAGAGCCGCCCATAGACAGACAACTTGCCATCAATGAGATACTTCAGCATATTCCTAGACTCATAACAGAGGAGCATAATTAGCTACTGCTAAGACCAGTCACCATTACGGAGGTCGAAGAGGCATCAAATCAATTGAAAGCTGGGAAAGCACCAGGACCTGATGGTTTCACTTCTAACTTTTACCATCACTTCTGGGACTTAATCAAAGTAGATGTCTGGAATGTGGTCGAAGAATCAAGAGTCATGCATTGGCTACTTCCTTCGCTCAATGCGACCTTCATAGCTCTTATTCCCAAAGAAGTGCAGCCAAGCACTCTGGAGAAGTTCAGGCCCATTGCACTCTGCAATGTCATCTACAAAATTATCTCGAAAGTCATAGCCAACCGCCTCAAACCACTCCTCCCTCTTCTCATTTCACCAGAGCAATCTGGTTATGTCGAAGGACGTCAAATTCTGGATGGTATTATACTGACTCATGAAACCATCCATTCCTTAAAGAAAAACAAACAGGCAGGTATGCTTTTGAAAATCGACCTATCCAAAGCCTTTGATAAACTCAGCTGGACCTACATAAAACAGATGCTGACGGCCTTCGGATTTAGCCCGACCTGGGTTAGATGGCTTATGACCCTAATCTCCTCCCCACTCTGTTTTGTTCTTGTCAATGGGATCCCCTCTAAACCCTACTCCCCTTCCAGAGGAATCCGTCAAGGTGACCCTCTATCCCCTTTTCTATTTATCATTATGGCTGAAGGTCTGGGTCGTCTTATAAAGCATGTCATTCATTCTCATGATCTTAGAGGACTCTCTGTTCATGGAACCCCTGCAATTACTCATCAACAATTTGTTGATGACAATATGCTCTTTGGTCATCCTTTTGTAAGTGAGGCCCGAACCTATAAAGCTCTTTTAGATACATTCTCAAAAGCCTCTGGCACTACCATAAATACTACCAAATCTCAAATTTTTTTCTTCCATACTCCTATTGCCACTCAAAGAATCATTGCTCGAATCATTGGATTCTCTCAAGCCAAGCTTCCGTCTCATTATTTAGGTGCCCCTCTTATAGATTCAGCCTTAAAGCATGCTTCCTGGCATCAACTCATTGAGAAAATGGAAAGTAGGCTTCTGTCTTGGACACACAGAACCCTCAACATGGCAAGCAGATTAGTCCTAATAAAGGCAGTCCTACAATCTATGCCCCTCTATCTCTTCTCAGTTCTTGCTGCACCGAAATGGGTGTTAAAGAGAATCAAGAATCTGCAACGCAATTTCTTATGGGGTTCCACAGGACAAAACAGAAAATGGGCATTAGTAAAATGGGAAAAGGTTTGCAAGCCTAAAAAGCAGGGAGGTCTAGGCTTACGTGATCTGCAACATAGCAATACTTTGATGGGAGCATGGATTTGGTGGCAATGGGTATCCTGCCCACAGAAGCCATGGGCACAACTATGGACTGCAAAGTATGCAAACAATCAACCGCAACAAGAACTAATAAGGATAACTACCATGATCACAGGATCCCTAATTTGGAACGCGGCAAAGCAACACAGAGAGGTCATCCATCAGCATAGCTTTTGGGAGATAAGGGACGGGAGGACGGCCCGCTTCTGGACGGATTCATGGCAACAGAGACCCAAAATTGCAGAACTCTTACCCTGCACAAATCATAATGGAAACGATATTAACCAGGAGGATAATGTAGCACAATTCTGGACTCTCAGCACCATACAGGGCTTTAGGCAATGGAAACCTTCTAGGAAAATAATACAGCAAGAAATGGAAACTTATAACATGGAGTTACACAAAGAGCTCACTAGTAGAAGAATCAGATTCAATACTGGAAACGATGTACTCAGATGGGGATATACACCGAAAGGAGTATACACCACTAAAGAAGCATACCAGCTAATGCTCCAAACACAGGAACCAACAGATCCTGCTTGGAATCGTATCTGGACTGCAGGGATTTGGCCAAAAGTTTCCACTTTCATCTGGCTGCTATATCATCAAAGAATTCTCACTTGGGACAACTTAATCAAAAGAGGATTTCAAGGACCATCCTACTATCCCAACTATCAAAACAATGAAGAAACTATTCAGCACCTCATGGACTCCTGCCACATGGCCAATCAACTCTGGGAAAAGCTCACTTTCAGATGTCAACGACCTTGCAGACTTCTAGGGGATATAAAAGGCACCATTCGCAATTGGACTCCAGAGCCCTATCACAACAAATTTCTCAACAAGCTATGGACAATTCTACCAGGCCTCCTTCTCTGGACAATTTGGAAGGAAAGAAATAAGCAAATTTTCAAAAATCAAAGAACTTCCTTAGAAATCATATGGACCAACTTATGTCAGAATATCAAGGAAACTCTTGCGCTACACCAATGGAGTGTAGAGGACTTTCCTACCCAGCCTCAGGAACTAAGCATATGGGCTAATTGGAACCTCCAGCTCCCGCAGGCACAATTGGACCCTAATAGACCCAGAATTATAACCAAGCAGCTCTCACATTGGATACACCCCCCACAAAATGTGATTAAGTTAAATTTTGACGGTGCCTCCAAGGGCAACCCAGGCAAAGCAGGATATGGGGGCATATTCAGAAACCATGAGGGTCAACCCTTGCTATTGTATTTTGGCTCCATTGGATGGGATACGAACAATTCTGCAGAACTAGAAGGCTTATGGCAAGGTATGAACCTAGCTCACCAACATAATTTTCATCCCATCATTATAGAGGGGGACTCCCAAATTCTAATCAATATGGTTACTCAAATCCAACAAGGAAGCACTGCTTCAAGAGTTGCCAAAAGCTGGAGATTAATGGCCAGGCTTGAACTAATAGAGCAATGGATAAAAAACAGGAGAGCAATAACTTTTATTCATGTCAAAAGGGATAGTAACAAAGTTGCAGATCTCCTGGCAAACATTGGAGTGGAACAGGACCAGATCCTACATTCCGGCACAATCAACATTCTAGATGACCACAATCAATTGCAAGCTTGCACTGACCTGGTGCACAAGGAAGCTCACCCCCCGGATGTGAGTGGAAATGGTGGTCGCTGAGGTGGCTACCAACTGGGTTGGCGTGTGGAGAATGCACATGGCCTCCCACAAGGTGGCACAAAAATTCAAAGATGGCATTAACTACAGCAATGAATGTGCCTTGAATGAATACTGCCACCACCCTGATAACCGACCTCAACCTCGGCTCAAAGCAACGATGGGCTCTTGGGAAAATACCTCTGTCGCTCCTGCAATTCCTCCTCTACAACCTCAGCCCCTGCAATGCCTCTGCCCTCATGCAGTGGCGGCGCCCAACTCCCGCACAACCACTGGTAGACGATGCTATCTTTATTGTTGCATCGACTTTGGTTCGGGCATCCATTTTACCCACAGCTTGAATCTGCAAATTCGCATCCCCTCGGCCCTGGTAGCTCATCCTTCTGTTGATTTGCCTGTCAGCTCCACTGCAGCCCTCTAAGCCCAATTCGGACCACAACCCGCCTTCTAGTGCTGAAAGCATGGTGCGCCATAGGATGTGCAGCTGTAGAGGTGGGAACAGAGGTAGCCTGACCCACTCCAGGCACTCGCCAGCTTCGGAGACCACCTCCTCCCTGGCTGAGCAGCACACGAGCCGCTACCCCAATACTCGCAGTGGTAGAGGATGCTTCCATTCGGGGGCCTCTGCTATGCCTCCCTCCACCTCCGACCCTTCTCCTAGCAGCACTTCGATAGCTCCTCTGCCACACTCCCAGAATGCTCAATTTACCTTTCGCTCTGCCCTGAACCAGCCCCTCATCACTGCAACCATTACCATCAGTTTTCATGAGGAGAAGCAAAATCTGGAGGCTCAAGACTCTGAGGTTGGCGCTCGAATTGCAGCACCTGAGGATCACAGAGCAATGGGTGAGGGCCGCACAGAAGCCATGAGGCTCTCTAGCATTGCGGTGGGAGGCTGCACCACTGCGGGGAGCAGCCAACCCAAGGCCAAAACAGAATTGGCTCAGTCTAATCTTCAAGGTGCAGGGGAACGAAGCTCAGAACTGCCAACCAGACGTGCAGGGAAGGAAATGGAACCGGCTCAGAAGATGAATTGGGTCATCAATGATTACTGTTGCATCATCAAGGAAGAGCAACTGGAGATGCAGGCGGGTGACACGGAAGCTCAGCCACTAGCAAGTGGCGCCATGGAAGATTACAGATGTTTCATTGTGGAGGAGTAGCCTCTGTCGCCGCCACATCCCTAACCGCCACCTCGATGACTTGTGCTCGCTACCTGGACTGCCACCTTGCGGACCTTCAACGTGCCACGTGCCTGCCTAGTAAACTGCCGCTCAGCCACCACGTGTCTCAGGTTCACTGGGACTTGTTTTTCAGTTTCTGTCTTTTAATGGTTTTTTGGGGGAACACTACAATTTTAAGCTCTTCAGCTGGGTTTTCCTTTTTCAGTTTTTTCAGATACAATGATGCAAAACTTGTTAATTCGCTGGTTTCCCCTGCGTGGGCAGCAAAACTATATTTTTGAAAACCTTGGGTTAAGAACTGGTTTCCCTTCTGGGCAGTTCAATTCTAGTTTTTTTTGTTGGTTGATGCCTCTCTTCTGGCATAGCTAAGTACAGGCTTCAGCCTCTGTGTATGATAGTTTTCTTACTTAATAGAATTAGCCTAATTTAGAAAAAAAAAAGTATATTCACCTTTATAAATTTAAATAAATTTATTAATATTTAATTATATATATAATTTTAATAATTAAATTAAACTTTATAAATTTTAAAATACATTTATAATCTTTACATACATTTATAATCTTTATGAGCACCACCTTAACCTTTATATTTTGGTCCGACTTAGACTCTTTAATACTCTTTGAGATTGTAATTATTCATTAATTTTTATTTTAAAACAAATTTATGATCTTTATGAGCACCACCTTAACCATTATAATTTGGTTCGACTTAGACTCTTTAATACTGAGATTGTACTTATTCATTAATTTTTATTTTAAAGCTACTCTTAAGAATGGTTTAATTTATTTTTATAAACGAATAAGTATTAAGTTATATTTTAAAATACTTGAATTCTATTTGTTTTATGTTTTTGTTTGGTTATTGAAATTATTATTTTTTAGTTTGAAATGTATTTTAAATATATATATGAATTAAAAACTTTTAAAAATATAAATATTTGATTTATTATTTAAAATTTTTTTAATTATATTTTATTTTGTTTCTTCTGACTCAAATAATTCAATTAATTAAATTATATTTTAAAATATATAAATAGAATCAATTTCTTAAAAATCTCAAAAACACTAGAAGTATTACTAAAATTAAAATTAAACATGCAAATTTTACACATCTCTAAATACATTAAAAAAAATTAAATTGCAGATTTTTAAAAACCAAATTTAAAGTAAAACCTAACCCTAACAAAAACAACCAACACATTACACGATGTTGATGACTGAGCAGAAAGTTTTTTAACTCACTTCAATTAAATAGAAATAAGGTAAAGTAAGTTTGGTGTGGTTTTATTAATATTGAGTATTTATTGTTTTTACCATAACTCTTGCACCCAGTACAACTACTTTTTGTAAATATGGAATATCTTTTTGTTTTTACCATCAACCTTGCGGGAAGTACAGTGTGCCTCTCAACATCGAGTATTTAGTGTTTTTACCCTGACACAACCTTGCAGTGAGTACAGCGTGTTTTCATAAATATTCCATATGCTAATAAGTGGGTTTGCTATGGATCTAGTGTGAAACCGACGTTACCGGTTTGGGTTTGGAGGCTGGTAAAATTAAATATCTTAATAAATGAGTCTGAAAGTTTTATGAGTATTGTATGGTGAATAAATGACTCTGAAGATTGAAAATGTGGATAAATGATTTTGGAGTGATTCCATCGTGTTTTTATTTATATGTACACTAAATTTTTATTCTCAGCTGTAATTTTTATTTCTGCAGTATTTAATTTTTTTGTTGGTTAGGTAAAGTTTTGAGAAGAATCGCACATTTAATTTGTGGATTGAGTAGTCATTATTTGGGGTATATAAATTGTTTAATTTGTGCATGCGAGTGCATGATGTAGTGGTGGGGCTTCCCACCCAGTGCAAATCCTGCTGAGCTGTGTATGCTGCAGCTTATTTCTGTCCTATGTGGTTGTAATTCGTTTCGATGTGACGGTTGTCAGGGTTCCTGCAGCTTATTTCTGTCCTATGTGGTTGTAATTCGTTTCGATGTGACGGTTGTCAGGTTCTGACACGTATATGTACAAAAAAGAGGGCCTATAATGCTTCTAAAAAGAACTAGCCCCTCCCATTATAAAAAAAATAAATTGTTTAATTTGTGGATTGATATTTGTTGGTATATAAATTGTTAAAATCATTTGGGGATGGCATTTGGCTTGGCTTGAGGTACACCAGTCCTTAGCATGGTTGGGTTACGGTGATCTTTTCACCATAAAATGTCTTAACAAAATACTTTGTTATCATCTATTTTAATTTTAGTTTTGTTTTATTTTTAACAAAATACTCTATTACCATCTATTTTAGGTTTATTTTATTTTATTTTCACAATCTCATTTATGCTCCATAAACTTTTTATAGTATTTAATCTATTTTAATTGTATAATCTAATTATTTTATTTTTTAATTTTTAATGATGGAATTTTAATTTTTAATTAAATTATAATTTTTAATTTTTTTCCTAGAAAAATCATAATTTTATTAATGAAAACAAAATTACATGTTGTAGATGCTTACACATCATTCCATTAAGCCAATAAATAATAAACTTTAACATGTAGAGACACATGGTACTTTTTTTCCATTTCTTCTTCTCTACATTTTGCCATTTTCCTTGAGATGGAGTGGGTGCTACAACTACTAGCTGATTTTGGACAGCTTTTCTTGGATTTTCCTTACTTTCTAATGCATGATGACATTTGATAACCCCCTAACTCCTTTCTGGTTGCACTCTTGGTTCTGGGTGTTCTAATACTTCGCGGTTTGATTCCTCCTTTCTTGTATTGTCATGTGGATGTTGGTCTTTTTCATTGCTAAAGGGTTTCATTTCTTTTTCTTCCTCTTCGTCATGGGCAAACGTTGAGGGAATTGTCATCCTTTGGGTTGCTTTCCCCGTTTCTTCTTCCTTCGTGACTTTTTCTTGGCATCTGGGCATGTAGATTGAAGATGACCATTTTGTCGGCATATTTGACATCTAAATATCGTGTTCCCAAAATCAAGGCACTAGGACCAGCACTAGTTGTTGTGATTCAAGAGAATGAGACTAGCACTAGTTGTTGTGATTCAAGAAAATGCTATCTAGCAAATCCTAGCTAAAATCCACTTCCACACAAATTCTCGCAAAAATGTAAATATTTTCTTCAACTCTTTATATATTTATTTTAATTATATTTTAAAATATATATTATATTTAATTTTCCAAAAATTATAACAACATTCCAATCTTAAAAAATCATACCATTTAAATTTATAATTCCCAAAAAAATCTATAAAATTTTTCATTATTATTGTTTGAAAATATATTTAAAAACAAAACATATAACAGTTACATGAAGCTATTTTGATTTATTCTAGTTTAGGTTGTAAGAGATTTCATTCCTTTTATTTAGCTTCACAAAGATAGAAAAGATAAACAGATAGACTATGCTCTTTTCATTTAGGTCAGGTTTCGTTTTTTTTTAATAGATAGCGTGTAGATTCAGTGATAGCTGTGTGTATAGTGGTGGTGTGTGTATAGTGGTGGTCTGCTGATGTTAGGATCAAGTTACTTGAGTATAGGTTTATTGTTTATACCCAATGGTTTGGAAAGTTTCGTTTTGCAGAAACTTGCTGAAGCGAAAAATATACCTAAAATATAGTTCTAGGGTGGTAGATTTGCTAAAGCAAAAAGTATACCTAGACCGTAGTTCGAGGGTGTGTTAGAATTTTTGGTAGTTTGAACCAGATACCGCGCAGAACTGGGCGGATACTACAACAGGTTGCATCAATCTATCGCAATGAGATTCCCAGCGACCGCAATTAATAAACAGCGAAGTGACTCTTATAGTTTGCAGAGCTCTATCTCAATGAGAATCCAAGTGACCCCATGATTAAGGCGAAGTAACTGGCATTGATTTGATGATAACTTCTTTCATTTCACTGCACATGACACTGCAGAATCGGACTATCTTTTTCTGCTCGGAGTAGTCAGGGCAGAAAAGCAGTCTGGTTAGCCTACGGTTTTTTGTTTATGCATTTTCACTTTTTTAATTGTGGTATATTTCACTTTTATTTTATTATTATTTTTTAGTGGGTAGGCCATATTGTAGTTAGCTTAGTTTAAGGAGGTTATATTTTGGCTTAAAAACAATAGAATTTATGGTGTGATTTCGATAAAATTAGGTGGAAATTTTTGAAAATCTGCGTTACCGCTGTGAAGCTTCAGAATTTTGGGTAACCTTAAATTTTTTTTATGTTACTAAATTGATTTCTATCATTAAAAAAAATGATTCAAACACTCTCAATCTTTTTTGGAAAAAAATACCCACATTCACACTATAAATAACAACCCTGATAAAATTGTCAACTTAATAAACAATACCCTCACAAAAACCATGATAATCTTGAAAAAAAATTTAATATCTTCTATAAACTATATGTTATCTTTTAGAAGTTCCAATAAACCATATATATACATGAATATGAATACACTACTACATAGTATATAAGTTCTTTACTAACTTCATAACTTATTTCATAAATT
Organism: Pinus tabuliformis; assembly: GCA_031772625.1. NCBI lineage: Eukaryota > Viridiplantae > Streptophyta > Pinopsida > Pinales > Pinaceae > Pinus > Pinus tabuliformis. Next base: position 1,183,849,556 of record CM062805.1, on the reverse strand, counting down.
CTTTATATATTATACTTTTTCAGTTATTGCTCACTGCATCATATAATATATCATTATTTTATTATTATTATTTTAAATTAGCGAAACTATAGTGATTTTAAAATATTTTTTTAACATTTTTTCAAACATAAAAATAAAATGTTACATTTTTTTGTGTGTTTAATTTATTACTTTTTAAAATTCAATAAATTACCATATACATCTTAATAAACCTCCTTCATCATAATCTATCATAAAAACATTTCACATAACTCTATAACTTCTTTCATCTATAGGGTTGGAATTTCAAAACAGACTCACTTATCAAATTTGCAGATCTTCACACTTCCCACCGGTCTTCACAATGTCAACAAAAGGATCTTGACGGTTTTGCAATTTTTTTAACAATATTTAATAAGCAAATCACCCCATGACAAACAATTTGTCCATCAAATTCCATTATTCATAACTTCTTTCCATTTACTTCGAGTCATGATATTGTTACTGTAGAATCACACCACATTTTGATCTACATCTCTACCTTTTCCATGGTGGCATATTTTATTCTTACACTTTATCATTATTTGTTTTCTTATTATTTTAAAATTTTAAGTCAGTGAAATTAAGGTGATCCTAAAATGTTTCTTTAATTTTTTATTTTATTCAAAAGATTTTTTTAATTTAGACCATTTCTAGATTTGTCATCCATTTGGCAGAGCCATGTTACTCTTTATTAGATCTAATTTTAAAAATTTCACCACTTAATCAATAGCCATGCTAATCTTCTTCACCTCTAGAATTTTAGAATTTGAAATAGATTTACAAATAGTAACACCCATATTTTATCTTTCCAATTTTAAATATTTCACCACATACTTAATCAATAGCCACACTAATCTTCTGGACCTCTTGGAACTTTGGTATTTATAATGGATTTACCAGTAATCGCACCCATATTCTATCTTTCCAATTTTAAACATTCCTCCGCATAATTTACTGCATAATTTACTACCTTCAGATAGTTCAATAAACCCTATAAATCTTCGTGAAAATTAATCATTTATCTTTAAAAAACAAAAAACGAACATTCCCAGTTAGAATCGAAACAGCAAAAGATGGGACGATAACAATTATTGGAAAAAGACGAACAGCAAATTCATAAATGCACGCGTTGCTAAACAGAGCAATTGAATGTTACAGTCACAGTATACGCCAGATACAGAGATAACTGACGTAAAAGTAACTGCATTCGTCTATTAAATTTAATAAAATGCATCAACATCTTGTACACAGTATGCAGACAGCAGCGATTCAACACAGAATCACTCTACAAATGACGCGATAATTCCACGACACAGACCTAGGACAACTGCAAATTAACCTAACTACAACACAGTAATATTAATAACAATAATAATGATAATAATAGGGTTGAGTCTCAGTCAGACAGCCAGCCATGAATGAATAATACATTTCCCAATTACATCTTGACAACATCGGGGATAACGACGGGGTATCTGAGGATGCAATCCGACCATGGCCCCTGGGTCGGAGTTTTCACAGTGCGCAGACACTTCCAGACGGCGCTGTTACATTTGAATCCGCTGCCGAAAGCGATCTGCCACACGCGGTCGCCTCGGCGCATCCTGCCCTTGGCCTCGATGTAGGCGAGCTCGTACCAGATGGACGAGGAAGAGGTGTTGCCGAACCTGTGGAGCGCCATGCGCGAGGGCTCGACATGCTCGGGGGAGAGCTGCAGGTTTTTTTCGAGCTCGTCGATTACGGCGCGCCCGCCGGCGTGGATGCAGAAATGTTCGAAGGCCTGTTTGAAGTCGGGGATGTAGGATTTTCGCTTCGGGTTTATGAATTTTTTCATGAGGACGGAGAAAAGAAAGAGGAGCTGCTCGGAAACCGGCAGGACCAGGGGACCGAGGGTCGTTATGTTGGCCTTGAGCGCGTCGCCGGCGATCGCCATGAGATCTTTGGAGAGCGACATCCCGACTTTGCCCTGCGCGTCCTCTTCTTGATAGACGCAGCGGTATGCCTTGTCGTCTGCGCCTTTGTGAGTTCTGACCGCATGGACGAGCCTGTACTTCGCGCGGCTCTGTTCTTTGCGCTTGTTGGATAACAAAATGGCGGCGCCGCCCATTCGGAACAGGCAATTTGGGAGCAGCATGGATCGCTGGTTCCCGCGGTACCAATTCGGCGTAATGGTCTCGGTGCTCACCACAATAGCATTCGAATTCCCATGGACTTGCAGAAGATTGTTCGCCAGATCCACTGCTATGACCCCCGCGCTGCAGCCCATGCCAGACAAATTAAAGCTCATGGTGTTCCCGCGCATTTTGTATCTGTTAATCACCATGGCTGAAAGCGACGGGGTCGGGCAGAAAAGACTGCAATTCACAACAAGAATATCAATGTCCTTGGGCTTGAGTCCCGTCTTGGAGAAGAGATCGTCCATGGCAGAAAATATGACGAGCTGGGCCTCGTCGCGGGAAGCCGACATTGTGGGACTTGGGGGAATGTAATGCAGAGCAGGGGGAGGCAAGTCTCTTCACTAAGACCAGACCTTTCCAGAATCTTCATCTGAAAATCCAGGCTTTTCTGGTCAAAATACTTGAACAGCCTGGAATGCTCCATGAAAGTTGCAAAAGGAACTCTGCACGAATCTGGGGGACGGTAACAGGAATAGTCCACCAAATACACCGCACGAGGCCTCGACATTAAATACACAGTCGATACAAAAACCAGAAGCCCTGTACATGACAATGCATGAACAAGATTGAACTCCAGAGCTTGCCATAGCAAAACTACATCGTCCAGCCCAATTCTTCCAACCTCCAAGCCCACTCCAACCAGCAGTGGAACCAGCAGAAACGACAGAAAATATTTAGTCAGATACTGGTATCCAAGCTTCACGTATTTCAACTTCACAGTCAGGAGAAAATCAGGCAGGCCACGATTACCAGACCCTTCTTCTTCACCCATTGCTCAAACAACAATAAATACAAAACCTGAAGCAAAAACTAAATTGCAACTAAGACAATGCAGAACCAGAAGCAGATACAGATACCCAATTCATCAATCCTGCCATCAAAGTCGCTCTAACTTGGCACTAGACATTGAGCAACCTTGCATTCTTATAGGAGAAAAAAGAACATCCCCTGATAGAAACTGTTCAACCAACTGGTCTTCACGGAGGCAGCACAATCAAATACGCCTCTTCTCCAGACAACTTGAGCGGAGGAGCAGGTTAGGGGGGATTCAACTTATACCCGAAACCGCTGCCCCCAGCTCTCTTTACTGCATTGAATGTGGAAGATAGGAATGAATGTGACAGTATGGTATGAAACACCTAATAATGTCCATTATATATTGCCCCTCTCTATTGGTCTATGCATTCATCTCCCAGAACTTGATACCTGGTTTGACTAACTCACTATTCATCACACCAGATTCCTTCCAGAAGAAGAGGTTAAAAAAAAAAAAAACAATTTAATGTGAGACAACTATAAGCAATCTGCCCTATCGTACAGTAATACCACCCAGTCATAAACGAGACAAATGGCACCGGTTGGCATAAGATTTATCATTTGGCTGACAAACCTTCTTCACGAACTTAGTAGATTAATCTCATTTCTAATTACAAATCTTAATTCTATGTTCAAGAATCAATGAAGAATCAATGATGACAGTTTAATTTGATAATCTCCTTTAGGGTAGTAGTATAGGAAGATACAAGTCATATGAAAGTAAGTTTCATCATTAATTTTGGCCTCACTAACTTCGGCTTGGAGTTTTGGTATTTGGAATATATTTACAAGTAGTCTCACGAGTGTTCTACATCTATGAATATTACCAAGCAAATGGCATTGGTCAGCAGATAACATTGGTTATGATAAGACTTAATGGTTGGCTAATTACTCATAGATATCTCCTATTGAAGTTGGGATATTTCTTATTGAAGCCTTGCATATTAGTATTCTTTCTAGTTATAAATCCCAATTTTATGGTCAAAAAATAATATTGAATAGAAGTCATTTTTTAGCCATAACTTTAGGTTGCAACTCTAAATCTAGGTTTAAGTTTTTACATTTATTAAATATGAATATAAATTTACCATACGCCTTATTGACAAAGATGCACTAGGATTAATGAGAAGTGAAATCAACACAATTTGTTTAGATCCATTTCTCTTGTTTAGGCATTACACTCACTAGGGGCACTCCATGGGGCTTCCATTTTACAAGTTTTGATTTAGGTTTAGGTTTTGGTTTTGGTTTCATTTGTTGATTGTCATAGGTTAAATCTTGCTAGAAGTGAAGTGAAATAACTTTGATGTGTATATATTAACCACATTGAAAAAGTAGTTTGTCATCCATTCATTTCCTCCACCTCCACCTTGGTGCCACATGTTTTGATTTAGATTTCAGTTTTATTTGCCTTGTCCAATTGACATTCAAATGGATGGTTGATTGTCATAGGTCAAATCATGATTCGGTGCATCTTGCTAGAAGTGAAGTGAAATAACATTGATGTGTATATATTAACCACATTAAAAAAGTAGTTTGTCATCTATTCATTTCCTCCACCTTGGTGCCACATGTTTTGATTTAGATTTCAGTTTTATTTGCCTTGTTCAATTGACATTCAAATGGATGGTCAAAAGTTAAATCAAATTTCCCTTTATGTTAGAAGTGGAATGACATCTATCTCCATGTATCAACCACATTGATATTGAAATGGACATATGTTTACTTAATTGAAATGTGATTATTTCAGTTTCATTTGCCTTGTTCGGTCAAATAGATTGTCGTAAGTTAAATCAAAGTTCCCTTTATATTGGAAGTTAAATGACATTTATCTCCATATATCAACCACATTGAAATTGAAATGGACATCTAGTAACGTAATTGAAATGTGATTGTGTAGTAGTAAGTTAAATCAAAGTTCCCTTTATGTTAGAAGTTAAATGACATCTATCTCCATATATCAACCACATTGAAATTGAAATGGACATCTATTTACTTAATTGAAATGTGATTGTGGTAGTAGTAATTGGTTCCTCCATTTCTTTTCCACTCAATGGGGCCTCAACACATTTCCATTTATGTTTCTGTTATGATTTTTTCAATTGAGGTTAAAATAAATTGTCATAACTTAAATCAAAGTTTCGTGCATGTTGGAAGTGAAATGACATTTATCTGTGTATATCAACCATATTGAAATTATATGGGTTTACTTATATCAACCATATTTACTTAATATAGTTGTATAAATAGTAATTACTCCTCCATTTCCTTTATCTAGACATTCTACTATGTGAGACTGACATTACACATTTTGATTTAAGTTTTGGTTTGCATTTTGGTTATATTTGCATTATTTCATTGTGATTCAAATAAATTGTCATAAGTTAAATTAATGTTCCCTATATACTGAATGTAAAATAACATCTACATATATTAACTACATTAAAATGACATCAATTTACATATCTCAACCAAATTTCCTTAATATAATTGTACTAGTAATAATAATTTCAAAAATTTTCAAAATAAAACCTTATAACCAAACATCAAGCTACATATCTCAACCACATTTCTTTTCTTTAATATAATTGTTAATAATAATTTCAAATGGTTTTAACACTCAAACAAAACCAGGGTTTAAAATCTTTAAGTAAATGCCCATATCTCAACCACATTTCCTTAATAACCAGGGTTTAAAGGTTTAGAATCTTTAAGTAAATCCCATATCTCAACCACATTTCCTTAATAACCAGGGTTTAAGATCTTTAAGTAAATGCCCATATCTCAACCACATTTCCTTAATAACCAGGGTTTAAGATCTTTAAGTAAATGCCCCTATCTCAACCACATTTCCTTAATATAATTGTGCTAGCTAGTAATAATTTGTTGAGATTTCCTTAATATAATTGTGCTAGCTAGTAATAATTTCAAAGGGTTTCAAGATTGAAAGAAAGGTAAAGCCTAATAACCAGGGTTTGGGATCTCTAGGTTAAAGCGCTTACACGATTGTGCTAGTAGCGGTAATTTCAAAGGTAAAGCCTAATAACCAGGGTTTGCGATCTCTGGGTTAAAGCCCTTACACGTGTAACATATCCAAATTTATAGCAGAAGCACCAACCACACAAACTTAAATTGCGTAATTTTATAAAGAGAACTCCGCTATATACGCCGTCATGTTTTCACGTGAGAGGTGTGAACGCTAAATCTGCTCCTTTCATGGCCCCCACCCTTTATCTCTGAGTAGAGGTATTAACTGAACCAGCTACTCCAACAACCAGGGCCTCACCATGTGACCGTCTGACCCCACTTTTAATGTTGGAAGAAATCTCAGAAAGGAAGGCACTCTAGATTCATCTACCACACCACGCACTGCCTTGTTCACGCCCTCTCCTCCAGAAGTTTACAAGTACCATTTATACCAGCGACCTAACCCTTTCTTACGCTTATTCCTTGGCTGAATCTACGCTTTAACTTTTCCCTTAATTAAGAAGAAAGCGTCACCCTAGCCAACCCCAAGCTTTAACTTTTTCGTAATGCTCCACAGATCTAAATAAACCTTTAATCTGACTTGTCCTGATTCCTCATTCTTGTCTTATATTTATCTCCTTTTTCCAAAAATAGGTCAACAAAATATTTTACAAGTCACTTTTGATATCAAATTTTTTTTTTATCTAGAGTATGTGGGATCAATAGTGTGTAGATAATGTTTTAATTATTTTTAATATTAAATATTTGTATTTTAAATATGTAGAATCATTTACAATTTGTGTTGTTGTGTACATGATGTCTTAATTATTTTTATTTTAATTATGTAAAATTATTGACCATAACACACTATGTTGTGTATATGGTGTCTTAAAAATTATTAAATATTTTTAATATTAAATATTATTTTTATTTTTTGTGTGGGAAATAACTTACAGTTTATGTTGTTGTTGTGTACACAATGTTTTAATTATTTTTAATATTATATTTATCTTGAATATGTGGAATTAGTACATAATGTATTAATTATTTTTAATATTATTTTTATCTTCAATATGTGGAATTATTAATACTAACACACTATGTGGTGTAGATAATGTTTTATAAATTATATTTGTCTTAAACTTGTTATCTATATAGAAACCTCCACAACAATATACTTGATTGTACACTTGGTGTTTTATAAATTATCTTTATTTTAAATTTATTATATAGAAACCTCCACAACAATATACTTGATTGTACACTTGGTGTTTTATAAATTATCTTTATTTTAAATTTATTATATAAAAAGCTCCACAACCATTCACAACAACAAAGTTGTCATATATGTAGAATCATTCATAACTAACACACATACATTCAATAAAATGTTAACTTGACATGTTAACTTGAACAAATTACTTTAAAAAATTATATTATCTTATATTATCTTATCACATCAACTTGAAACAATACTATTAACTTTATATTCCTTTTTTATAAAGTTTTTGTTTTCTTTTTATTTTCAAGATGATATTTTTATTCCTTTTCAAAAAAGCTTGATACCATTTCATTCTTTTTTGAATTACTTTTCTTAACCTTTTTTTATCTTTAATGTTTTTTAGATTTTTTTTTTCAATATTTTTTTTTAATTATTTAAAAATTATATATCATATATATTTTCAAAGTTATAATTTTATATATATAATTTTTTAATATTTTTAACTACCCTTCCAATATTTATAATATTTTTAAATTTAAAATTTATTTTTCTAAATTATTCAAAAAGTTATATTCAATGTGTATTTTCAAAATTTTAATTAAAATTAAATTATATATTTTTAATTTTAATATTTTTAACTATCTTTTCAATATCTCTAATATTTTTAAATTTTAATTTTTTTTTGAAATTATTTAAAAATTTATATTTAATTTATATTTTAATTTTGATTAAAATTAAATTTTATATATAGATAGATATATATTAATTAGTTTTAAAATTTTATTTTCTTAATTTTATATATATTTTTATAAATTCTATATATACAATAACAATATTTATGTAAATGATGGATTTATATATATAGATAGATATATATATATATATATATATATATATATATATATATATATATATATATGATAAATAGCATATTAGAAATATCTATTTCTAACACACACTAATATGTAGATATTTATTATTAATGTAAATCTTATCTAAAACATTATAAATGTAATTTGTGAGTAATATCTTAACTTGAATATAATACGTTTCAATCATTTTCTTGTTTTTTTTTCATACAATATTTTTATAAATCAATAATTAATCATATTTGATTTAGTCTTTTTTCATTGATAAAAATAAAATAGAATTTTCATAAATCAATAATTAATCATATTTGATTTAGTCTTTTTTCATTGATAAAAATAAAATAGAATTTTCTTAGATACTTGTGTTTAAAGTGAAAAATATATCCTTTCAATATTACTCATAAATAAATCATGTTTGAATATTAGGTTTATACTTATAACATAAATAAATAAAAATTCAATTTAATTTTTAAAACTAGTTTCTAATTTCAAAAATTAACGTAAAAAATTGTGAATTTTACCAATAAATTTTCTCTCACAATGACACTTGATAGTACTAATCACTTATAACTTAGAATAAAAAATTATTTAAATTAATAACCATACACCTGACATTGAATGAAAAACTTCAAATCTTCAAAATAATAACATAAAAACAATCAAAATTTTATTTCTACACATTCATGTATTTCTAAATTTTATTTAATACCACTCTAATCAACATAATCATCTTAAATAATCAAAACCATTACTCAGGTGCTTCACATGGAAATATAAACCATATATTTTATCTAAAATATGAGGAATTATGTTATATTTATAGTACATTCATGTGTGATGTACAGTGCATTGAACCTTCAACTAACTCTAATATCTTTTACTTTGCCAAATGTGGAAAGAGCTTGTCATATACATATTATTTTTTCATCTCTCAATGACTTGGACATTTATTATATTCATAATACATGTATGGCGTACTAGTGGCTTATTGTTTTATATTTATCTAATTGTAATCTCTTATTTTACTTTATTCTTTGTAAAAAAAATTATAAATACATATTATTCTTTTACCTCTACTTTTATTATATTGGTAATGCATGCATGTATGGTGTTTAACATTGGTTGGGCCTTCAACCATTTATATATGCAAATCTTTTATTTATATGACTTGTCTATTTGTGTGATTTAGACATCAATATATACACTTTGTACCATGCCTATAAATGAGATGGACTTTTTTATATTGATAATACATGCATATGTCATGTATAAAATTGGTTGAGCCTCAGTGATATATGTAATCTTTTACTTAAATGACTTGTATAAATTAGTAATTGTTTTATTAGTAGATAATTTACATTTTAATGCACGCCATGACAGAGAGTTATTGACTCTCATTGGAAATCGAATGTTTTAGTTTTAAACCCTCATTCACAAATCATCAAATCTATTTTCTTGTTTAGAATGATATGATAAAAGCAATTCCTAATAGAATAATTCCTAATATAATAATTGAACTTATTTTAGTTTCTAAAGTATTGTTATAAAAAATAAAAAATGTTGCGTTTATGATTATTATAACATCATATTATGTAATTATATAATTGTAATAAGGGTTTTTGTTGAGTGTGCGTTATAATTTTTTTAAGTTTTATAGGGTATGTGACAATGTTATATATATATTTTTTATTTTATGCGGATTGTAGGATGGTGGATGATTTTATTTATGGTTTTGTGTATGGTTTTTCGGTACAATAGTTTTTGCCCATGGTATTTGTAGATATGGTTAAGGGAACTAGGTTATGTTCTAATCTAGGGTTAGTGGATTGGGGTTTGAGAATTCTTCGGCATGTATATATATGTATTGTAGCATTGAAAGGAATATAATGAAAGGAATATAATGAAAAATCAATTTGGTATTCCCGATTTTGGGATCCACAGAGAAATCTCTGTGTATATTGTTTTATGTTCTCACCATTGTATATTTTTATGTTTTAAGAATTCATTTGCAGGTAATTTATGTATAAGCTTAAAACCTACATATGTAAGAGCATAGGTCATGAGTTCGATACACACCCAACTCGTGTTGGAGAGGAGACTATTGGACATTGGATAAATCAACACTCCCCATGTGTTCCGCGACATGGACTAACCGCCTCTCATGGATCCTTATCTTTGGTGATGTGATTGTTGACTAACACCTACAAGTTTTGACTAACATCTGCAGGTTTTGGTTTAACGACAATCGTGATTCCCAAGCACCTCAAATCATGAAAAGTAACATAGAGATGCATAATACATATAATATTGAGAATATTATGAAACATATATTTATCATGAAAAGTAACATAGAGATACATTCAAAACCAAATTCTAATATTCAAAGATTAGTGAAACATTGCATAGATAAAATAGTTATTATAGTGGTAGTAGCAGTAGCTATATTGAAGAATAGATGTGTCTATCATAATATTTCACAAATATATCATACTTAAAGTACATTTATAATAATGCCATATCTGAAAGGTAAAAAACTTAACATTTGAGAACCTTAGCAATAACATGAACTTAAGAATGAGCATACATGTTGAACTGCATGAAGCTAAGTTGTTAAAAAAGGGAACCTTTTCAAGACTGTGACTTTTGATATGTTGCTTTGTTTTAGCTCTTCTTTAACTTTTTCAAAAAAGGATTTGCATTTGATTGTGAAAAGTCTTCTCCATGCATTAGAATCATGAAAGTGCATTAATCTATAAGCTATTGTAGATATCCAACTAGAATATTTCATCACAACAATTTTGATAAAATTATTGAAATCCTTACTGTGAATGTTGATTCCTTATAGATTTCACATTCTTTAATTATTATTTTTATTCTTAAATGAATAAATTATTTGAAATGTGGGGAGTATAGAATACAAAGAAATACACACACCATCCACAATAGACAACTTACAAGAGAAAACCTAACTATAAGGTGATCTACTCTACTCACTTTTCTCTAGTATGGAAATATTCAAGTATAAAGGAAGAGGTATTCCCTATGGATTTACCTGAGACATGTGGCCTATAAGGATTCTATAGAATTTTAACCCCCTCTATTTTTATCTCTAACTTCCCACTCCTAATTTCTTTGCTCAACTATGGAACAAAATGCAATAACATGGAATGGAACCCCTACTCTTAGCAACTCAATATTTAACACAGCTTGATAGCCAACCAAGGCTAGGATTTGAGTCCCTAAACCCTTAATTAAAGTTACAATCTTAGGCCTTCTAGAGCCTTCTTGAAAGTCCACACGTGGCCAGCCCCATATGAATGAATAATGAGGGTTGACATGGCATCCTATTGTACCATGGTTTTCAACATGGTAGGTCAACTTGCGTTAGGAATAACTTTTGTATACAACCTATGTTTGATACAATTCTTGTACTGTTGGAAAGGTCTCTGAGTGTAGAATAGTTTCAAATGATATATGTAAGAAATACTTTTTTACCCTAAAAAAAGTCATTTAATACCTTAAAATGGCTCCAAAAGGTTTCATAATGTAATTCTTCAAATTGGGACCCATCGTTAAAATGACCTTGCAAATTGATTCATCCAATTTGTTTTCCATCTGAAAGAATCAAGATAAATAAAAAATAATATAGTGAGGACCCTAATATCTTATTTTTTGAGTTTGATGTAGTATGAAGGACTTATGACTACATTATCGATGGATGAAAGCTCAAACTTTTCCCCTTATACGTCAAAGGATGTAGCCTTAAGATTGTTTATGAGTCTAGAAGGGAGTAGCATCACCAGTTTGGATTAGATGAAACAAACATTCCATGACAAGTAAAAGGACTATTGTAGAGGTAGATATAGAAAAGATGAAATCTTGAAAATAATCCAAGGAGAAAATGAATCTCTATAAGATTTTGAAGAATATTTCATCTTATTTACAGGAGAGCACATAACACTCTAGATGAAGACTCACTCAAACTTGTTTTTTTTAGGGAAGTAACGGAAGAATTAATGGGAATGTTAAATCTCATTTCCAATGGATACATCTAACTTCATTCATTATGGGTACATCAAACAAATCTTCAAAAATCACTCTCAACCAAGTAAGAAAGAAGGTAGGCTTGGTATGAGTATGGTAAGTTTTGATTTTTCCTCTTTTGCATTCACAAAGAATGAAATAGGAGGAATGCTAGAAGAAATGGAAACATAAATTTTGCACTCACTAACCATGTAGATAGTATACTTTAAGAAGAAAGAAGAAAACGCGGAGAGGGAATTGGCTATCATCTTTCCAAAGTGCACTAAAAGGCATCCTTGAAACGAATCTCCACCCAATATTGTATAGGTATGTGTTATTTGTGAAGAACCTCACCCAATTGAAAATTTTTCTTCATTTACACATTTAAAGGTTATCAATACCAAGGAGTGGAAGGAAGTGTAGAATCAATATGATTCATCAATCCAAAAGTCCAACAACACCAAGAACATTCTAATAATCTATGAACTATGACTCTCCATAATATTTTATTGGTTATAATGCATATTTCCATCCCAACCTTAGTATCAACCTAGTCCGCCTCCTTGGACTATGCCTAACCAATGGAAATATCCAAGACATCCTATTATTCCCCCTTACAAACAATTTCATAATCAAAACCCTAAATGGAATAATACTCCATATGAGTTAGGCCCCCAATTACTTAACCACTAGCTTTAATGCTTCCTCCTCCTCAACAAGTCAATATACCTCAAAATACTACTCCTCCAAAATAGACTCAACTTCTTGCCCAAAATACACTTAATCCTAACAATATATAGGCACAGCATGTTTATAATAATGGGGCTACCTTGGATGTACAATAGATTAATATGAGATTAGTAAAGGTGTTACAAGATCCTCCTGCCCCCACACCTATAGAAGATATAGAAGAAGAAATAAAGGAGCCTAGTCTTCAAAAACATGATATTCCAAAAGCTCCACCTTATCCTAAAATATTAATAACCAAGAAAATCTATACATCATAAGAAATTGAAATATTTGGAGAACTTAAGAACTTACGTGTCAAAATTCCCCTTTTACAAGCCATCAAAAATGTTCTCATATACAAAAAGTACATAAAGGAAAAATTTCTCAAATGTCTTGGGAGAAAGAAGAAGGATACTCCTACCATAAATGTCATAGGACAACTAGCAAATCTTATGCTTGGGAGGCCAATTGTTCCTAAGTATTTCAATCCAAGTATCCATGTAGTAGATGTCCACATCAACTAAATATCAATTGAGAATAGTATCCTTGAATCCTCTATTCATCTAGGTGTTACAATAAATGTCATGACTAAGGAAACAATGTTGAAAATTAACCTTCAAGATTTGTTGAGCCCCAAACTTGCATCTTTCCTATACACTTTCCTAGACTCTTTCCATTTGCCTGGACCTCCTAAGCTATCAACATCATTGCATATTGAGTTTAAAAGAGCACATAAAGTGGTTTTCTAACTATGTTCTGTGTTTGTTGTTTGAACTAGATTTTTTCTCATAAGCTGCGGAATCTTGTCACTTTCCGCAGCCAGTCCAACTTTCCGCAGCCTTTTTGTTAAAGTCTATATTGCAGGTGTCTTCAGGAAAATCGAGCCACATGGGCAAGTTGAAAATGACGTGGACATGGACCGAGTCCTATTGGCTCAGTCGAATTCATCAAAGAAGGTCGTGGTCAAAGGTGGTCAAGTGGTGGTCAAATATAGGAGTCCTACAGCAACAGGACTCTGTTTTTCAACACGTGAAGACTTGCGTGGCCGTTCCTAGATCTCTAGGGACATATCGACACCTGTGGACTGCTCCATAAGACGAATCCAACAACCACCCTCAATAGATTTAATCATCACGGTAGCCATGATGCTAGATCCATGGACATTGTCGTTCACGTGTCCTCTGTCAGCGCAGTTTTTAGGAAATTAGTTATGTAGCCTTTTGTTATAAATAATGTGTTTCCATACGCATAATAGTTAGCCTTTTGAATGTATTGTTGACTGTTAAAGAGCTCACTGTACCGTGACACTGTTTCGTTGTTATGACCGTGTTTTGAATATATGAGAAGACCCTGTTTATAAGCATAATTCGTGGTTGATAGCTGTTGCCCGAGGTTGTGCAGAGGGCCCCTGCACACGCCGAGGTTTTGTTTATTGTTGTATAGTTTCATGCTGTGTTTCCTTACGTTCATTATGCCATAGTTATTCACTTGTATATATTGCATTTCTTATGGTATTAACGTTTTATTTTTGTCCATAATTTTACATGCTTTACACTGCTGTTAACGTTGATCAGTGTATTTGTTCCAGATTACAGTAGGCAGCCCGGGCATTTGCATATAGTTTCCACAATGACTAATGACATGGAATCAGTCTTGTCTTTCTGCTAATTTATTTTTCTTAGCTTTTAATTCCAACATTGTTTTGTTTATTTCAAGATTGTTCATTGGCTTTATTAGTTAGATTAGATATTAAATTGCTCATGTCATTATCAGTTACCTCCGAAAGCCATAGCGAGACTAATGGTGAGGGATTGAAGTATGAGTGTGTAATTTGATATTAGTTTATTTTTCTGCAAATTAGATATTAAATTTCTCATGTCATTATCAGTTACCTCCGAAAGCCATAGCGAGACTAATGGTGAGGGATTGAAGTATGAGTGTGTAATTTGATATTAGTTTATTTTTCTGCAAATTAGATATTAAATTGCTCATGTCACTATCAGTTACCTTCGAAAGCCATAGCGAGACTAATGGTCAGGGATTGAAGTATGAGTGTGTAATTTGATATTAGTTTATTTTTCTACAAATTAGATATTAGATTGCTCAGGTTGTTGATGATTACCTCCGAAAGCCATAGCGAGACTAACTGGCGAGGGGTCAGAATATGAACTAATATAATTTGATTTTAGGTTTACTTCACTTGCAATTTTTGGATTTCTTTGAGTACAGTAGCTTAATTCATTTCTTTTGTATTTAGACAGCAGCAGGGATAATGGTTTCATGATCAATAGTTCATTGTTTGTTTAATTAGAATAGTGGCACATTTTCATTTTCTTTTAGGAATTAATTTCATCATTGCATGTTCTAAGATCTTCTGAAGTTTTAAGTTTTGAAAATCATTTCAAATGACATAATTTCCTCGAATATTTATATCCATTTAGAATTCCATTTCACAAGTTGGAGATAAACTAAGATAAAAACCCCCCAAAACAAAATAAAAATAAAAAACGACAAAAAGTAAGAAATAGGTTATCTTGCACATATAGTGCACCACACTTCAATAGTTTACGACTCCCGGATTGACAATTAATATAGCAATTTAGGACACTCTAAATTGACCAAACAAGATTCATTAAGGAAAACCACTATATTACTTTAGCTTGTTGATAGGTTAACAATGAAGCCTAAAGGGATGCTAGAAGATATCACGGTTCCCATTGACTCCTAGGAGTATCCCATTAACATTTTAGTACTTCAACCGAAAACCAAATTTAATGGTTATCCACTAAATTTGGGAAGGAATCGATTGGAAAGAGTATATTCGAACGTTAATTTTAGAGTAGGAATTGTGACTATCTCCAATAGAAAACCTAAAAAGAAAAAATGTACTTTATACTCCTGCTCAGCCACTAACTAAAGTAGAATTTACAACATGGGTGGGGGGAAAAGAAGGAATTCCCACTTACACCTCCACCTTTCTTTTTTTCATAATTGATGAAGCTTTTAGCAGATGGCAGGTTGATGAAGATACTTCCCTTTCTATTTTTTTTGTAAAATCGATACCTTATTATTGTGCACTTAATTAGATTAAATGATGGATAACAATATAAATTCTCTATTCATTAGGAGAAGGGTTTTTGGGAAGAATTCTTCACAAATGAATATGATAAACCTACTAACAAAACCAAAGAAATATTCCCTTCTAAAACTTTGAAAATCAGCACAAACCTTGTTGTTGACCAAGAGTAGAAATTATTCATTATTTTTAAAAATCGAGTTATAACATTTGCATGGAACTATAAGGATATGAAGGGCGTCTATCTATCCAATGATACTCACCACATTTACATCAAATAATATGGAAAACATATCATACAACCTCAAATAAATATTAACCTTGTAGTAAGAGATATTGCCAAAGATGAATTACAAATTATCTTAGATGTTGGGTTCATTTACCCAGCCTCTGATAGAGAGTGGGTCTCACC
Organism: Pinus tabuliformis; assembly: GCA_031772625.1. Taxonomy (NCBI): domain Eukaryota; kingdom Viridiplantae; phylum Streptophyta; class Pinopsida; order Pinales; family Pinaceae; genus Pinus; species Pinus tabuliformis. The sequence continues at coordinate 1,183,833,244 of CM062805.1, read as the reverse complement.
CTAAGTTGTTATCCATAACAAGGATGGTAAATGGAGAGTATCTGTATACTACAAGGAACTTAATAAAGCCACTAGGAAAAGCCATTTTCCCTTCCCATTTATTGACCATGTCTTAGATGTATTAGTAGGAAAGGAATACTTTTTAGTATTGGATGGATTTAGTGAGTACAATAAGATAAAAATCCATTTATAAGTTTTTTATATCTAAAAATTACACTCCCATGAGTCTATTAGAGAAGTAGCATAGAATATATCTAGGGACGCAACATCAATCTCATGGAAATCCCTAAGAAAATATATTTTTTCATCCTCCAATACTCCCAGGACACTAGCATAGAGTGTTGTAATGATCCAAGTATTCTAGAAAGAAGTGTTGAATGCTCCAAAGACTCACATAAGAAGAGTTAAAAAGGCTAGGGTTTCAAGAATGAACAGATAAGTCTTTGGTAGGGTCAAACAAAGATCAAATCAAGGATAAGGTTGACAAGATTAGGTCAAATCAAGTAAAAAAATCTCTTCCATGAAGCAAAAGAAGAAGAACAAGCAAAATAAACATTTGAATAATAAATACAGTGTAATCCAAACCCAAGGAAATGCTAGGGGTGGCATGAAAGAATAAGAAAAATAATTGATTCCCTCGAAAGATTTGTGGGGAGGACTATCTTACTCATGAGGGTTATGTAAAACTTGAATCAGTGAAATAGTTAAAGTTACTTGATTTATAGTGGTGGTTTTGGGCACATGGTTTTGGTTGCCCATGGGTTTGTGTCCATGGATTTCATGTAATGAGGCCTTTAAAGGCAGAGGAAGGCTTCATTGTAATGGGCTAGCGAGATGAGTGGTGAAGGGTCAATCAAGTTTTGGCCAAGGGACCAATGGAATTCTCTTAGCTGGTTTTTTCCCTAGATTGATATTTTTCTAGGATAAAACATTATATGTATGTTTTGTAATTTATTGTTGGTTGGTTTAATGTATCCCTCAGTAAATTTATTATTTTATCTCTCTTTGGTAATTTTACAGTTGGTATCAAAGTAGGTTGGCTTGGGATCTCTAGTGAGAGTGGCCTCAATGATGGATCCATTTATTTGGTCCTAGATTTAGCATTAGTTAGGTTTTTTTCTCCAAACATGAGTGCATGGGTAGGGTACTTAGTGTGAGTGAGAACGACGAAATCTATTGCAAGAGCTAAAGATGAAATAGTTGCATGGATCTACTTGTGTAGTAGATCTATATGTGAATACATCACATATGAAGTACTAAAATACATACTCTAGGGTCACTGTGTTTATAATTGTGATAGAGTGCATTGCGTGGACCAGAAAGCATATGGAAGAGGAGCATAGCTAGAAGTTCCATCAACAATATGGAGGACTATAAAAACATTGGAACATCCTTAATGTGAGGCAAGAATATGGAAACTAAAGTGCAACGATAGAAACAATGGATATGTGTGTGTGTGTGTGTGTTATAATGGAGTAAAAAAAAAATTATTGTATGTAAATGGGCATACACCTGTAAGGCCTAGTAAAACATGTGTACTGAGGGAAATTACTACTAAATTTTGGAGTTAGGCCTAGGTAATATGGGGAATGTCAAATTAATTGATACCTTGAATATAAAATTTTAGGGGGGTAGTGTTGGAGGGTGAATGATTCTGGCTCACTTGGATTGTTTGGGATAATTTGGTCAAGGGAAACCCTAAGTCAAGTTATAAGGGGGATTGTTAGGTAAAACTTGAACTGGTGAAAGTGTCAAAGTTATATGGTCTACAATGATGGTTTTTGGAACATGGTTTTGTGCCCATGGATTTCATGTAATGAAGCCTTTAAAATGCTTAAAAAGACTTCATTTTAATTGGCTAGGAAGGTGAGCAATGAAGGCTCACTTGGCTAAGTTTTGGCCAAGTAGCTAATGGAATTATGTTAGCTAGTTTTTACACCCTAGATTGGATTTTTTCCAGGATAAAACATTGTGTTTATATTTTATAATTTATTGCTAGTTGATTTAGTGTTTCTCTTAGTAATTTTAATTTATCTCTCTTTGGTAATTTTAACGATGAGTTCCATTGGATGTATGAGATTCATCGATAATTTACCTAGAAGAACCTTGCTCATTAGCTTATTGTTTTGGAAAATCCTATTTTGGCATAGTAACAACATATGGTTTCAAATAATTCACCTCTTTAGTAGTGGGGTGGATGTAATCCTTAATATAATGCCTTGTCATTGATAAAGGATATTTTCATGCTTGATCAATTGATCTATGTATCAATAAGAGCACATAATTATGAGAATATTGAGTGTAGTCTTTCAAATCAGGATCTAGTGACACCTTCCCAACCTTAAGGTCCTCTTTAGATCGAAAAGCCATCGTTTTGTGCTATGTTGTGTATTATCAATGGTGCACTTCAAAATTTGATACATGACCCCAATGTGAGGGATGCTCACCATTTTAGTGTTGTTGAGGATTTAACCTATGCACCAACTCCAATGTCCACACTCTAATTTTTTCAAAGCTACCTTACATATCACAAACCACTTCTAACTGCCATTAGTAGGTTAGATCCATTAAGCTTGAATCTCATTACTTTCAACCCAAAGTCATGGTAGCCATGTCTTCTCCACCAACTTTCCTTTCAAATAATGGTACATGTTTTTGGGAAGAATGTTGACAAAATAGTCATAAATGAATGGGATTTAACCTGCATTATGTCTTTAAAGTGTGGGTGAGCTCTTGGATAACCTAGTTTGTCACCATTGGCATCTACATTAAAATCCTCTAACGGACATACATTGCAACATCAAGGGGTATTTCTTAATTCTCCTATTGATCTAAGGGCTACAACATTTTCCATTGAAGTTGAAGCCATCAATGTCCCATTAGATTTTAATATATTTCTCGAGTGAAGTTTGTTATATGCCATGACGATAAACATTTCCTCATTATTTAGAATCATTATGTTCCCTCATCAAAGGAATATTGTCATTACTTATTGACTGAAATAGTACAAGCCTAACTTGCACTTTCACGATGGCCAGTATGTACCACTCATGGGATATTTCCTCATCTTTTCAAAAGTGTTGGAGTATGGACATTCAAATATTCCTCATTAAAGGGGACATTTCCCCTTCCTCCACCTTACCCATCTCCATGTACTTAATCCATTAACATGATCTTTTCTATCACTAGTGAATCCCATGGACATTCTTATCATTAATTAGTTCCTACGAAAGATAAATATCATGGGAGAACCATGTGACCTATTATGGAATTGATTTCCTCTTCAAGGATCTCGCCCACATTTTGCTAATACTCATCAAAACTCCATCCTAATATGGAATATGATTAAGCTACTCTACCTACACAGGTCACCAATCCATTAATTCAACATGAATCCCTTTATATTAAGTTTCTTTCATATAAGGCCATATTATAGGTCGTCTTCAAATGCTAAACCAAGGGAGACTATGCATCATTATACTTATATTCTTCTAGATTTGGAAATGGTGGAATTTGGAAAAATAGTCTTGAATAGGGCCAGGGGGAATTTCTTGGTTCATTTAGTGAAGTTCCATCCTTGGACCAAGTAAAATTAGAATTTTTGGTACCAAATTGTCCACTCTAAACTCCCTCATTCAAAAGTTTCCTTCACCTCCGTTGTATGTTAATGGCCATCATCAATGAGCTCTCCTAGCTCATGAGATTACTCATTCTTTTTGTCCTCAGGTAGATACTGGTAATGCTATGGTTCTAGGATCTCACTATAATCATCCACATTTAGGATCATGGCAATATGATTCAATGTGGAAATGGCCCTAAGAAGTTGTGTCATATGTTTGTGATAATGGCACATGAGTCCATACATGCCACTTGAAATCTTTGGCTTGTGCCCAATTGTGGGTACTCCATGACATAACTTATCTAATTGTGTCATGCTTTGTGTATATGCACATAGTACATCATAAAAATCCAAAAAAATTATATATAAAAAATACATGTTCTTATTTTACTTGATCCATATTTTCTACTTTCATTATGTGTTTTAACCCTAGTTCTAGTACTTTTGGATGGCTTTTCTCAGAGAATGTGGTTTTTTTCTCTTTGACACATTTGGGATATGAGGTATACCTTGAACTAGTGTATAGGGATAGGATCCATATCAATCATGTTGATACATCATTGACCTTGTTTGTACCTTTTCACTTAGCCTTAGGTCCCAACCCATTAGGTTGTGACACTTACAATGCCTTATCACAGATTGTAACTTGCATTATATAGCCTACCCTTCAAAGGAAGCCTATAATATCACCCAATTTCCATTTTGGTACCCATGTTTTATTCATTTGTAGACAAAAGAACCCCTTATAGAGCCTACCATGACATTTATGTTGAGCCTCATTCATCTCTCTTCATATTATTTCTAGCTATATTCATCCAAAAGAGAGGGTTCCCAACCATTTAAATGTTTCTTTTTAGTCACCTATTCCTATGGTCAACAATGTATTGCTACATGCCACTATATTGTTGTTTTACATCAACTTTCTTTCTGCCTCTACAATCACACTTTACCTCTTTCCTTCCCATCAATCTTGCCTCCATTTTGTAACCCATTCCATACTTCTAGGGAGATTGCTTGGATGAGTGGAATTCCATTTTCCATACACTTTTCCTCTACTCTCTACTTTACTTAGTTCAGTTCTATCATCCTCAGAACTATATGCACACTATCATGCCACTCATCTCTCCAAAACGATCTTTCTTTTGGTGATATTTTTATTCTCATTAAACAATGAAAATATTGATATTTATTTTTTTAATATTTTCATGCTCGTTAAATCAATGAAAATGTTGATCTCCTTTCTATCCTTTCCTACTCATTACCAAGATGAAATATAGTGAACAACCTATTTTCATTTCTCACACTCATTAAACCATGAGAAGGACATGAGCACACTTTTACCTATTTTTCAGGCTCATTAAAAACCTCATGAAAAAGACACAAATCCAAGTATAGATTTTAACCTTTTTGGGATTATCAAAATTGAATGAAAAAGAGACTACTTGGCTCACTTGTCTTCTCTTTCATTCTCATAAAACTATGAAAGGGATTTATCATACAAAATGGGTTACATGAAGGACATGGGGGTATTTTCTATCTTCATTCTACAAAGACAATTGTCATTCACCCTTGAAGATGGCATATGTTTGAGTCATTGTCTATAGTTGGTATTTGCCAGTGATTCAAGATATATAAGGAATGAGACTAAATATTGCCAATGTTAAAGCACCTCTATTATAGAGACTCGAGAGGTCATGGGTCCTCTCGACACTCTTAGGGTTAGGCTTCATGGTTGAGCCAACATGAAGTGACCCTTTTGGGTAGATATGCCTAGTACAATTATTTCGTGGATGTAGCAGTCACCAATACCTAGGGACCATGAACCACATAGAGGAGACTTAATATTGACAATAGTATATGTCGTAATTGTACAAAAATAATGTAGAGGAAATATCAAATATAGAATATGTCACAAGTTCATAAAAGCAATAATGTAGAGGAAAAAATAATGTGAAAGGAGTTTAATTATTTTTATTAAATGGTAAAAGTGTCATAAGACTACATCATGAGAAACTTCATAGATTTTTCAATCATGAAGGCCGTTATTTATATTATTTATGGGATCCTTTTCACATAGATTCATGCACTTTGATTATATTTCAAATATCATAGGTAAATACAGTGGGTTACAAAAAAACCATGGATAAATACCATAAATCACTATGGTAAAAACTAACGAATGGTTGTCTATGGTAAAATCTAACTGTATAATTATATTTTTATTTACCTTTTCAAATACCATGGGTGGATATCATGGTTTACCAAAACCATAGACATGTAAACCACCTATAGAGAAAACAACTATTTATCGTGGTGATTCACTGATATCCACTTGGATCAATCCCCCATGTGGTGAAGAAGTTTCCATACTTTGACAATCGAGTATAGTTGTATGCTCTGTTGGTGGATATCCTTAGTCCTGAAATTTTTTCCATGATTCAATCCCCTGTAGCATGAAACTTTTTTAGAAACAAATGTTGATCATGCCATTATTTTTATTTTGATTTTTTTGTAGGACATCATGAAATTATTGTTGGAAGGGTTGGATCCATTTAAAAATTTTGGTTGCTCGGTTTGCTTCAACCTGAGCATGGAGGACTCTTTTAGTGAAAATGCAGCAAGAAGAGTGACATCCATGCAGTTTCTGATTAGAATCCTAAACATATTTGAAAAGAGTTATGGCCAATAGAGTTGTGAAGAGCTTTGTTGTAGCCATGTTGAACATATGGAAGGTTTTCATCCCATGTATGTTGATGCTTGACCTAAAAGTGTAGAGGCATCCTTGTAGGTGAGGTATAAGCTTGTCCACCTATTTATGTTATGTAGAGAGAGCTTGTGTTGAGGTTGTGGTGGTTGTAGTGACCTTTTGTTCTCCTTTTGGTTGAACCATGAAGAGGACAAACTTGGAAGCATGAGAGACTGCCTTTTGGCATTGTTTTGCTAATATTAATGAATTTCTTATAGTTGGAACTACGTTCGGTATCCTATAGAGTTTATCCTCCAAAGTAACAATGAAACTACGAGGTTAACAAGCATAAATAACATAACATTTCCACATATAAGGTTTCCTATAATAACATCACAAAATTAAAGTGGAGAAACATCACACAGTACCTCATCTTTGAAGAGCTTGATGTCATAGGATAGATGACATTGATGGCTAACATGGATGTCTCATCCACGATTCAACAAACCAATAATGTATGGTTGTGGATGTGGCATTGTTGGAAACTTCAATCTCTTAACACCTCAGTTGGTATTAGGTTCTCCTAGATCCCACTACAATAATGATATGTAGTGGGGTCCACTTTGCTCACATCTATGAATCGAAGAGGGACTCCCCCCTCATCAAGCTCCTCTAATTCTTCTTGCTCGATCTTTGTAGTCACAATGATAACAATAGGTTATGCATCAATGACCAAATTTACTTTATCTTGCTTTGAATTAGAATATGAGATAGAGTCTATTTTTTTTCTCTTTAAGCTCATCTAATAATGTTTGTTTCAAGCGGAATTCATCAGTTTTGTACCAAGGGGGTTTTGTGGAGCTCATGTCGCTTTCTAGTGTCCTTCTTTGACTTCCCATTTCCCTTATTTTCCTGCAACTTGGGATGGTTATCTTGAGGTTGAATCTTATCACTTTTTCCCTTATTTTTTGAGTTATAGCCTCCTTTTCCAGGCTTTTGTTGCATGGATTTGTAAACCTAAACTCCTACTTATTCCTTTAATTCAATTTTTTCTCTAGTTTGACAACATATCAATAAGCAACTCCTAGTAAGGAGATATCTAGGAAATCCATCTCCATTTGGATGTACCTATGTAGGCCACTATGATACTTGAAAACTAGGTGTTACTCAGAGCCTTTGATACCCAAATTTGAGTTAAGGTATGGAAATTAATAGTGTAATCTTCCACCATCTAGTCTCTATCTTGTTGCAGATTTGTCTATCTCATGTACTAGTCATCATTGTTCCATGCAGGGTAGAATTCCTCCTTGAGGGCATCAACCAAAGTGACCCAAGTGGGGCCTATATTGAATATCCTAAACTCATATTTGTTGCATCTCTACCAGTAACCTTCCCACCAATATTTAATATGAGGAAGGGATTTTAGGAGTGTGAAGGTGATATTCTCATTGTCAGACATTTTTTGGAAATATTAATATCCCTCTAATATATTTAACCATTTCTCCAAATAATTTGCATATATTAGGCCTTCGAATAAGGGGATATCAAAAGTTAAGTTGTACCTTGAAGGGTGTCGCACCTCCAAAATTGTTGCTTGTTGAAGGTTCCTAAGTCACTATTGATGATCATCGAAGGGCCTGGGTGAAATTATCCACCATCTCATTCCTCTATCACGTGAGTGATTCCTTAAGAAAAAAATTGATAGGGTCTCTTGCTCCATCATATATATTTCCTTTTTCCATGGGAGGTCACTTGGGTTAGCAAGAGTGGTTATCCTCATGTGAATCTAGCTTGAGATTCAACTCTTGATACGTTGACCTTATCATGGACATGCACTAAAAAATAATGAGGAGCATATTGCTCTGATATCATTAATCTAGGCCATCTAAGGAATGTGAATAAATATTGACAATAGAATATGTCACAAGTCTATGAAAATAATGTAGAGGAAATATTAAAAATAGAATAAAACACAAGTGCATAAAAGAAATAATGTAGAGGAAAAAATAATATGAAAAAGGCTTAATTATTTTTATTAAATGGTAAAAATTTCATAAGACTACAACGATCCTAGCTTTTACAATGGTGAAGGCATGTATTTATATTATTTATGGGTTCCTTTTCACCAAGAGTCATGCATTCTAGTTATATTTCAAATACTATGGGTTACATAAAACCATGGGTGAATACCATAATTCACTATGGTAAAAATTGATGAGATGGTAAAAGATAATTGTATATTTAGTGTTTAATCTTGTTTCCTTCCACTTTTCAAATACCACGATTTAACAAAACTGTGGGCTTGTAAGCCACTAATAGTAGAAAATAATTATTGATCACGGCGAATCACCAACATCCACCTAGATTAGCCTAGCTTCATAGTCAAACCATCAATATGGGTCAAGTAACTCCTTACCTTGAGTTAATACTTCATCCAATTGGTTCCCCTCCCGATCACATGGGTTATAATGACACCTATTCTATATCATCAATATGTTTAAATGTTGTTCTTTAGTCTAGGTTTCCAAGTCCACATTTAGTTCATGTTGTTATATGCTCAAGGGAAGTGCCAACTAGAGTTGATTATCTACAGTCTCACTTGATCTCTTATGTCAACCATCCCTATGAGAGTTCTGCATCAAACATATTTAGTTATTGTCCTTAGCCTCATCTTGGTGTTAGTTTCATGTCTGATGATGGGGGATGCACTAAGACCCTCTTTCAATATATCTCTTCCCGTTGATGCCAACTCATTATCTAGGGAGCATATCTAGAAACTAGTTAGTACGTTAAAGATTACAACCTTTAGTGGTCTTTTATGGTGGATTTTAATGAGTTTTCCTCATTGGAACACATTGAATAATTCTACAAGTGTTTGGAATTAGCTCATTTATTCATGCTCACTAGATTGTAGTAGGCACTTGTTGATGATGATGGATGTCACCAACATTGTAAGGGGATCTCCCCGATGTGAAGTCCCAATTAGACCTCGCATCATTTGCTGTAGGAGTCCCATCCGATCATACGACCCAACCACAATTGGAATGATTTAAGTATATGCCTTGGGTACCAACCCACACAAGAGAACACACACTACTTTGGGGAAACAAGCATGTGAGCTTTGTGAGACATCCAATGTAAGGTATATAAGGGAAACGAGCTACTAGTTAGAAAATTAATAGTAATATCCTAAAGGGGGGCCCGATAATAAAGAGAAAGTCTTGTTGAGTACCTACAAATTAGTCCACATAATACACAACAATTGTTAAAACATAACAACATTCATTCAATAATAGCCATAACTAAGAAACAAAAGTTCATTAACTTAGTATGTGAATAAAGAAACATATACCATAAACATAACCAGAATAGTCCAACTACATCTATGATACATGTATGAAGGAATGTCAGCTCATTGAGATTTTGATTAAAAGTGTAAGATCCCAAGTAGATTGTTACATGGATGAAACATTGTATCCAATAGTGGAACACGGAGCCACAACTTACTTCTCGAAAGAATGATCTATCTCATATGTCTTACCAAAGAAGACAAGGCAAGACCTATAGGATCTAAAGCCTTCCAAAAGCCATGACCCAAAATCCTTTTGCTTGAGCTATGAGGAGTTATTTGTAACAATTTACAATGACCTTTGAGCTTCCTCATGACCCTTCAATTCCTATGATTGTTCATATTCACTACACGACTCTTTACATTGCAATGTATGGATTTTCAAATTCCACATGTCCCTTGGACTTCATTTCATAACGTTTATTAAATAAGACAAGTTAAAAATGAAATTGTGGCATAATAAGATAAAAATGACTATTGGAAAAAACTCATCAAATAGATAAATCATTTTCTTCTTCATGGAGTTCACTTGTAATGTAAGTGTGCCATGATCTGAACTCCTTTGTGATGGCTTCAAACTAGATTGGAAAGTCCCCTTTGAAGTGCATCTTCACCTTCAGCACCTTCGTCAATATGTTCTTGGAGCTTGACTATACATTATTCCACAACCATGAGAGCTTCATGTGCACTTTGACTGGTGCAAAGGCATATTACTGAATAATGTATTTGGTTACCTCCAAGCCTTCCCATTTTGTTGCCTACTTGATTTGTTCAATATATTCTCTGATCTCCTCGAAGATGACCTCCTTGCCTATGATTACTTCAATAGATCCGATGGCAGGCATCCCGTGATTCTATGTTAGAGATTCAAATCTGTTATGTAGCCAGTTGAGGCAGCCATAGTGCTAACCGATTGTGCTCCCATATGTGGGTAATTCTGTAGGTGGAGTCTCAACTGAAATATGTCTATTTCTATGGAGACCTTATCCTTCCTTTCCAAATGTTGCAAGGCATCTGGATATTTGGTAACCCACTCCTACATTTGATCAACTGCTCGGTTTCTTATCTTCACGAGTCTTACCACTTCTTGTGCATTCCTTTGAATGCCAATGAGAGGAGTCATGACCTTTTGTATAAGTATCATCTCATCATATAGGCGTGTGATATTATCCTCCATTCGCCCCAGCTCTTCTTGCATGGATAACTACCATTCCATGACAGTGAAATTTTGTGATGACAACCATTGGTTCTCCACTACAAGGTGTTCTACCTGTTGCTTCATTGTTGCAAGTTCTCTTCTCAACCTGGCATTCTCATTCAACAAGTACTCCAAGTTATCTTGTGTCATTATAGTGAATGCAACATTTTCCACCATGACCGCCCTTGGATTTCTTCTAGTGTTTGCAGTGATCACCCCCTTTGTAGACACTGAGACTGGATTATGAGGATCTTGTGGGAAATACATGTTCCTTTGTTGTATGGTCCTCTTCTTCATTTGATCGAATGTTACGTTGCATACATCCATGTCTTGGTCTATTGGTGGACGTGTGATCATCATCTCTCGAAATGGAAGATGACCGCTTGTGAGAGGATGCTCTCCTGGAGTACCTGATTCTTCCTCCTTTTACTGGATGGTATCTTCTTCTTCAAACTACTCTTCCAGCTCTTGGGTCAATTTTTCTATTTCCAACCTATGTGTTGAATCCTCCTCCTATGGCTACCTCAACTTCTCTTCTTCTATCCTCCTCCTCTCTTCTTCTTCTTCTTCTTGTTTCTCTTCAAGAAACTCATCCTGCTAACTCTTCCTCTACTATTCCTTTTTTTCTCCTTTCTCTTGCTCTTCTTAAATAACTCCAAAATTTAAGTGATCAACTTTCCATTTCTTTTTTCTGTCACCTATTGAGGAATATATGATCCTTTGCTTGGGAGATAATTTCCTTACTTGAGTTGTTATCCCCTCCTCCTACTACTTTTACAAATCTTGAGCTAGTAGATTGTGGGGTGAATTTGATTTGGATTTAAACAGGAACACAATAAATTACAAAGATAACCATAACACAGATATGCAGTGGAAATAATACTTCATTTCATTAATGTAAAATACTGAAATATGCTTACAAACAGTAACGGAAATAAACCAGTTAGGGCGATGGTAGCTTATCTCTGAGAAGAGATGTGGTGGCTACATGCCTCTGAACTGTGTTACAATGAGGCTCGAAGGCCTATTTATTGTTGAGAAACAATGGAAAACCCTTAACATCCCAAAACCTAACCCTAGAAGATGAAACGCCAAATTGTGGGCCCTGTTTGGGTAAATTGGTACATCAATTTCTCAGGGTCATAACTTTGGCATACGATCTCCGTTTGACGTGTACAATAGCTCGTTAGAAAGATCTGTCTGAGCACTACCACTTTGGGAAGGGAAACATCAGTCCATGGACCCATGTTGCCCCCAGATTTCCCAAAAAACGTCGTTTAGGGCCTCAAAATGGCTCTGGAAGTTCAGGACTGCTAAAAATAGTAAACTGTGCTACAATTTAGAAAACTGAAAAAACTGAAAGAGACAGTTGTGGGGGTCCAAATGGGATAGGTGGGTGGCCACCAACATCCACCTGGATCATTCCTCCCCCCTTAGGAAGCAATGGTCCCCATTGCGTTGAGTTCCTCCATCTACTGAACTTGGTCCCTGGTGAGCTGTTCTGCAATCTCGGATGTGTCCAATAATGGTGGGAAGCATGGTCGAGGGCAGTACACATTGAATACTTGGTGCAGGCGAAGGAATGGAGGAATGTTGTGCTCCAAAGCATTATTTCCCACAGCCTTAGTAATGGTGTAAGGACCATGTCGGCGTGGTCAGAGCTTTTGATGGGCTCTTGTAAGGCGTTCTTTCTGCAGATGCAACTAGACTTTGTTGCCTACTTGAAGCTTGTGTGGTACCCATGTGGGTGAGGAGAAGTTGTTCCTGTGTTCTATCATGACCATTTTCCTTTGTTGTTGTTGTTGCGTGTAGGAACCCTTTGCGGGGGTCATGGATGTGGCAATGATCTTCTCCTTACTTTGGGAGCGAACCAGACAGAAAATGAATTTCCTAGTCTGGGAGATGAGCTTGCTGCCTTTCTTAGTAGAGATCAAAGAGGTGACGGTAGGTGGGGCTACCTCCAGTATCCTGTATAATGAATTATCCAAAGAAATAATGATAGCACGAGGCCTTGACTCATACACAGCATGTCGCTTCCACAAGTATGGTTGACCTAATAATACATCACAAACATCCAGAGGTGTAACATCACACAATACCTCATCTCTGAAGGGCTTGATGTTGTAGGGAAGGCGGCGCTGCTAGCGAACTTTGAGATCTCGTACTTTGAGATCTCGTCCTTCATGAAGCCACCCGATATTGTATGGCTGCGGGTGTGGTGTAGTCGGTAGGTCCAACCGCTTCACGACCTTTGCTGAAATGAGGTTCTTCTAGCTGCCACTATCGAAAATGAATTGCAGCAGCGAACCCTTCACCCACATCTGTGAGTGGAAAAGACGTTGCCCCTCCTCTGGATCTTCGGGTTCATTCTTTTAGATCTTGGCGGTGGTAATAGTGGCGTTGGGATCCGCATCAATGATCTACTTCCCTTTGCCATTCCCCTTGTCGAGTTCTGGCTCAAGGTTGGAACATGCATCTGATTCAGAAGCCTTCAACTCGGCCACCAGTGACTGCTTGGTCCGACACTCACTTGTGTTATGAGTGGGACTCTTATGGAACTCACACCACTTTCCTGTGTCCTTCTTCAACTTCGTGGTGTTGTTCTTTTCCTGCAGCTTTGATGGGTTGTCTTGGGTCACCCCGCCTTGGCTTTGTCCTTTGGGCTTCGAATTTGTAGATCCCAAGTCTCGCTTCTTCTGTTTGAACTTTGGCTCAATTTTGACAGCGTATCGGTATGCCATGCTAAGCGAGGAGATGTTCAGGAACTCCATCTCTTCCTGGATGTATCTATGTAGGCAGCCATGGTATTTGAGTACTAAATGCAGCTCAGAGTCCTTGATACCCAACTGTGTGCGAAGGGTATGAAAAATGTTTGTGAACTCCGGCACATCTTGGTCCCGTCCCTGCCGTAGTGTGATCCATCTGATGTATTTGTCCTCATAGATTTTGACAGGGTAGTACTGCTCCTTAACGGCATCCCATAATGAATCCTAAGTGGGTGCGGCTGAAAATAGTGAGCCCATATTTTCATCCTTCTGCTCGCAGTAGGTTTCCCACCAGTCCTTGACATGGGGGGCTGCTTTGAGAAGAGTGAAAACAATCTTTTCCCAACTCGAAAATTCATGAACAGAAAAATACCCGTCTAGCAGATTTAACCATTTATCTACGGCATCTGCATCTATTTTACCCTCGAATATGGGGATTTCAAAATTAACTTGTACCTTAAATGGTGTGGCATTTCCAAAGTAGCTGTTGGAAGCCAATGTGTCGCCTTTGGGTAGCCACTGAAGGATCTGGGCAAAGATGTCCATCATCGTGTTCCGTTATCGCTCGAGGGCTTCTTCGAGCAAGATTTTGACAGGATCTCCTGCCCCCTCATCTTTCTTTTCATCCTCCATGGGAGGCCGTTGGGATTTTCGAGGCTGGTCTTGCAAAGGTTCGACCAGTTCAAGCCCTAACTCCTTATATCCCGACCTCGTTGGGGATATGCAAAGAAAAACAGAGAAAAAGTAGACCACTTTGATACCACTGATCCGGATTTAAACAGGAACGAAACAAATTACAGAGATAACCATAACATAGATATGCAACAGAAATAATACTTCATTTTATTAATGTAAAATACTGAAATATTCTTACAAACAGTAACGCAAATAAACTAGCTAGGGCGATGGTAGCTTATCTCTGAGAAGAGATGTGGCAGCTACATGCCTCTGAACTGTGTTACAATGAGGCTCGAAGGCCTATTTATTGTTGAGAAACAATGGAAAACCCTTAACATCCCAAAACCTAACCCTAGAAGATGAAACGCCAAATTGTGGGCCTCGTTTGGGTAAATTGGTACATCAATTTCCCGGGGTCGTAACTTTGGCATACGATCTTCGTTTGACGCGTACAATAGCTCATTAGAAAGATCTATCCGAGCACTACCACTTTGGGAAGGGCAACATCAGTCCATGGACCCATGTTGCCCCCAGATTTCCCAAAAAACGTCGTTTAGGGCCTCAAAATGGCTCTAGAAGTTCAGGATCCAAAAAACTGCTAAAAATAGTAAATTGTGCTACAATTTAGGAAATTGAAAAAATTGAAAGAGACAGTTGTGGGGGTCCAAATGGGATAGGTGGGTAGCCACCAACATCCACCTGGATCAGAATTTGCCTCCATTAGTGGATGTGTCTTCATGTTGGCATTGTACCTATTATTTGTCTTTTCATCTTCTGCTATAGACATAGATGAGTACCCCGTATTGTGACCGATCCTTTGACGATGTTTCCTGACAATTTTCCTAGGATCATCTCCATGGAAATGTTTATTAGAGAAGTGTAAGTGGTCCAACTCATGTATCTCTATTTCCTTAGCCTTGTGATGATTTAATTCATACAATTTGATCCTCTATAACACCCCCTCCTCCCAAGTCTACCTAAGCAACCGACCAACCGGGGTAAACATGAGACGAGAGAGGCTACTATAAGGGATTCAACCTCCTTGGTGACCTTAAGGAGATGGAATAGACATAAAACATCAATCAAACCCATCCACATCAGCAACAACACCCTCAGGAGACATGTTAGCCACTTAGACATCCTGCCCATAAGTCCCACAGATGTTTTAAGCCTTTTAACCTTTGGTCAGTCTCATGCTATTGGCATGAAAACATCCATAAATCCATAGTCGCTCTCACAGGCCTATGTGCCAACATCCATGGACTCTTCTCAGAAGACGTATGCCAGTGTCCCTAAGATTTGAGCCACTTTTTTAGCCCAGAATCCCAACCTCTTCCCAGAACTTGTTACAACCTCCAAAATCCATCAAAGACATTATGACAATATTAGTAAATCAAAATCAACCTCAGGATTAACCCTGAGCATCCCCAACCAAGACTGAAATTCTGTCAAACACTTGGCATCAATGAAACCTATAGGTCTAGGATATAAGAAAAAGAATGAGTGACTGAAAGCACTTATGAAACATAACCAAAAGGATCACCACCTTCTCCATTGAACTCTTATAACCTCAATTAGGTCTTACATCCATCATTTAAACAAATACAAGTATATACATGAAATAACCATGACATGAACTAGTCATATAACCATGCTTACAACCAACAGAAAACCATATAAATATCAGAGATGTGACAACCATCAAATTCACATATAAACAAGCGCAAAAGTAAGAGAACTTAGCTTTCATTAATCATAGGCAAATCCGACCAAGTTCGAGACTTCCACGTACCACCTGACCGTAGACATGACTGAACCAAATCTTTTTTTCAGCTAGTCACCCTTGTGCCATATTCCAAGCATGACTGTGGGATCTCATAGAACAACCAATCCAAGAAAAATAAAGGGAATATAGAGGTTAAACCACCTCCACCTTCATCAAACCGTGATCATACCAAAATCAGTGCTCCGATCACAACCAGATCGAACTTGGAATGCCATCCGAAATCCATCACTATCCTTGAGGAATTTTTCATCTACTTGTATCTCAAGATTTACTGCAATCCAATCCCAGATCACTAGGCCCTAAACCGAGACTCCTCCCTCAGGCTTTACACTGTATCCCACCAAAACTGGTCAAGGGATTCCTAGGCCTTTGGGAATGAAACAAGTGAGAACACCTTCGCCTTGGATTCTGAAATCCATTAGACAAACCAAAGCTCAAAAAATGAAATAAACATCCCAACACCATGGCATCCGAAAAAATTCAAGGCTAGGCATAAAACCACTGTCATAACCTGGAAAAACCATGCCACCGACAACAAGAGAACCATACAACAACATGCAAAGCCATGCATGTCCAAACTAGTTAGGAATTCACACATGAAAAAGGTTACCTACAAGTATTCTTGCTGAAGTTGATTTATCCTACTTTCCTTCCTTGATCCTTGCTTTACTTCCTTTCCCTTTGCTTGCTTTTCCTTCCTTTGATCCAAAGCTAGAGTGCTTCAAGAAAACTCTAAGTGACCAAGAGTGAGAGAGAGAGAGAGAATAATGAGAGAGCTCCAAAATTGAACTGGAATAAGGTTACCAACTAATCCTCAAAAGCCTTTTTATGAGTGAGGCCTCTATTTTCTTCATTTTCCTCCTTACATGCAACTCGTAACCTTTCACCTTAATTTTCTCCTAATTTCCTTTATTTTCATAAATAAATGTGCCAAAATGCCTTTTAATGCCTTTTCCAATTTTCCTTAGCCAAAACACACATCTAGTGATGCCCACTAGGATATCTTTGCCCAAAATTCATCTTAGAATAAGTGTCCCTTAACCGTGGTCGTATTTTGCCTTTATTAACTTTTATTACATGAACTTTTCACCAGGTTTGTTAAAGAACCCTCCCCCTTGGGGAACACTGTCCTCAGTGTTAAACCACACCAAGACCTCAACAAAACCATTGAAAAGCAAACATACTACCCATGGAGCTTTATAACTTAGCTCGTTGCAATATTTAGAATGAAAGACTTGCTCAAAAGTAAAACATCATGACAACATGACAAGATAACAACCATAATAACATGACACCCATACTATTTATTGGAGCTTTATAACTTAGCTCATGGCAATATTTACATCCATATACATATACATACATATACCAAAACAACAACAAAACATATGCCAAACATTTACCAACATCAACCAAAACTGCTTTGCCTTAACGAGAAAACAATGAAGGATATAGGGCCCACATCTGATCCACCATCTCCCATATAGCTTCTTTAGGCCAAAAGTGATTCCACTACACTTTAACTTGCTCTATGGCTCTGTTATTGAGCATGAGATGCTTCCATTGCAATATGCACCGAGGCTCCGGCTAGAACTCTCCTTCTTGCTCCACCTGTAATACAAACCAATCAATAACATGATCAACATCCTTTATATACTTCTTAAGCAATGAAATATGGAAAACATCTTGGACTTTCACTGTTGGAGGCAGTGCAAGTCGATATGCCATTGGCCCAATCCTCTCAAGGATCTCAAAAGGCCAGCAATATCGTGGTGCCAACTTGGCACATGATCCAATCCTCAAAGATATTTTCTTGGGCTTGATGCACAAATACACATGTTACCCAACCTGAAACTCCTTGAATACACTGTGTTGGTCCGCATAACTCTTCTGTCTATCCTATGATTCATTTAGATTCTTCCTTATAACTTGCATTTCTTGCTCCATGTCCGCTAACATATTTGGTCCAATAAGTACCCTGTTCACTAGATCACTCCAGCTGATGGGAGTGTTACAACTTCGTCTATACAATGCTTCAAAGGGACTCATCCTCAATGACTCCTGATAACCATTATTGTATGCGAACTCAACTAATCGAAGATGCTCCTCCCATTTCCTCTACTGGTGCATCACGTACATCCTCAACATATCCTCGAAGATCCCACTGACCCTCTATGTCTATCCATCTATCTACAAATGATAAGTTGTAGTGAAGGTCAACTCTGTACCCAAGCTTGCAAATAGCCCCTTCCAAGACTTGGAAGTGAACTTTGCATCCCTGTCTGACACAATCTTCTTCGAAGCACCATGCAGTCTCACTATCTCCCTAATGAACACCTGTGCTATCTCATTGGCTGAATATGTAGTGTTTAGTGGAATGAAGTGAGCTACCTTGCTCAACCTGTCAACCACGACCATAATAGAGTCATGCTGCCTCATTGTCCTTGGAAGATCTGTAATGAAATCCATGGAAATGACATCACATTTCCATTTCAAAATCACTATAGGATATAGTAAACCACCTGGATCTTTACATTCCGCCTTTACCTACTAACAATATAAACATTTAGCCATGAACTTTACCACTTTCTTCTTCATATTCAGCCAATAGTAGAACTTCTTTACTACTGTCAACGTCTTTTGATATCCTGGGTGACCTGAGTATGGCTTGGCATGAAACTCCATCAAGATAAGATTCTTGAGCTCACTGAAATTCGACACATAGATCATGTCCCTAAATCTCACCAAACCATCTGCCGTGAGATGATAATTTGCATCCTAATCACTTGTACTTGTACTCTTTTGTAACTTGTGCATGATCTCCATGTATTTTTCATTCCTCTATCATGCCTGCAAGATCCTATCCTGTAACTCTATCCCATAAGAGCTCATAGCTGCTATATGATTTACCTGTACCTTCCTGCTAAGACCATCCACAACTGGGTTCTCCTTCCCTTTGATGTATATGATATCAAAGTCGAACTCACTAAGGGTTGCCAACCATCTAGCTTGACTAGAATTTCGGCTAGTCAAACAAATACATCAACCCACTGTGATCGCTCATCAAGGTAAACCTCTTTCCCAGAAGAGAGTGTCTCCACATCTTTAATGCATGTATGATCACTACTAGCTCAAGATCATGCGTCAGATAGTTTTTTTCGTGCTCATTGAGTTTTCATGATTCATAGTGTTGGATACCTATACCAATAGGTTTCATATTTCATGATTGGCAAGAGAAAGTCCAAATATGCTCTGCTTTGAGTTCACAAAGATCCCATATTTCCTAGAAAGCAAGAGGTGGGTAAAGTGTTTCAAGTATTGAGGACCTTATTTCAATTTTGTGGATGATTCAACAGTCTAATCTGGATCATGCCATCTTTCAATTTTGAGTTATAGAATAGAGAAAGAAGTCTGTCCAAACAGCCTAATCTTGGCAGACAACTAGTTTAGGTAGAGAAGCAAAGGTTCCCAACAGCTTAATCTGGGACCTTGGAAGAGATAAGGGTAGAAGTAGATAGAAAGGAAAAAGAAAAAGCCAAAGAAAAGAAAAGGCAAGTAAGGGTTTGCAAGTCCAAATGCACCCTCTATGGAGAAACAAAAAATGCTAGGAAAATAGCTGGGTAGGCAGTTGTGGTTGCAGAAAGGATATTTTCATCATTACACATATGTCAAGAGGTGTTTTGCCAAAGCAAAATCTATCAATGAACAAAGTGATTAATCCCATCATATTACAGCAAGGAGCATAACTAACCTCCCTCTTCCCCTCTATTCCATTACTAACACTCCCTTTCTTTAGCTGAGATTTATGAAGAGAGATCATGATTTTATGGTGGTTCTAGTTCATTCAGAATCCACATTTCTTGTCTAAGATCTTTTCATTTTGATCTACTCTCAAAACCAAGTCAATTTCAGATAAACTCAGTAAAATCCCCTTCATTTGCTCCCTTCATTCATATTAACCTCTAATTTTACTATATAGCTCCCCTATTTTACCCTTTCCCCTAATAATACTAACACTGTGGTGTATAAAGCCCCAAATCTTATAAATACTACTTCCCCCTGGCATTATAGCCATATGTTCTTCAAAAGGGACCAAAATGACATCTGGTCACTTTGGTGAACCTGTCCCATCCCATTCCCCCTTGCTGCAAGCCAAACTGCTCCTCAAACCACCATTTGCATTGGAAAACCCTTATAAAACCCTCTTTCGCCTTTAAATCCTTTGCAAAAGTTACCAAAGCCAAAAAACCCGCCTCTGGCGCATTTCCAAAGGTTAGCGCATTGTTTGTTTTAAATAATAAACAATGAATAAACAATGAAAAACCAACAAAAACCCTCTACCCAAAGTTTTCCGCCCGCATACAACCCGAGCATCTTCCTGTTCCGCCCACCGTCGGATCAAGGCCCGAAGATCCGACGATCCACGTCAATATCGGAGCGGCTCCCACTGCTGTCCTTTACCGCCCGAGAAGGTGACGTTGCGTCACGTCAGCACCTCTCCACGCGTCAAGCGCTAAGGTATCTCGGAGCCAGGCCTGACACATTCGGCGTCGTACCTAAACCGCCCCGAGAAACCGTAGCGGTTAACCTTAACCGTAACCGCTATGGTCCTAACCGCCACCTGTTTTCCGCCAACAAATCGCCACGTCACATCCACCTGTACCCGCTCCCGCTATTCGTCCACCTGGCCGCTGACACGGCTGCCACCTCATCAGCCCCTTGGACCAATAGTCTACCGCCACGTCACCCGATGACGTCAGCTGACGTCACCTCACCTTGACCCACCAATGACGTCATGCTGACGTCATCACTAAAAAGCGCCAAAATGGTGAAAAAGGTCCATATTTACCCAAAAAACCGTGTTTTTTCCCCTTTTCACTCCTGTCGCTATTGTTCTCTCTGCATGACCGTTTACGTTCGAATTTCCGCCAACCTGTTGATTTAACCCGGGCGACCTCCTCAGCAGCAACCGTGCACACCTGCGCAACCTCTGTTCGTCAATCAACAGGTATTTACCATTGTTCTGCCCTCCATACGACTGTTATTGAAATTTAAGTTGCTCAGAAAGCTAAAGACACCTTAAAACCACGTTTGCACCGCCCATTTCCCTCTGCACGTCCACCATTGTAACTGTGAAGTCCAAAAAGCACCAGCCGAGCCATAATACCTGTATTTTCGCCCAGAAAGCAACACTCACTGCGTATTCTCGGCTAATTCCTAGTTGGTCTCAATTTACCCGCTAAAAGAGGACATAGTCAGACCTTAGAAAAGCTCTGCTCCCAAAACAAACAGTATTCCAACTGCTGTTGTGTAAATCCCCCTCTGGTATCTAAATACAAACTGTCTTTACAGAGAATCACCTCTATTCTGTATTGCTTCCATTTTGACTATTCACCTACAATTGTTGCACTTTGAAGAACTATGGAGACTCCTATTGCTCTAAATATCAAGCCCCTCAATGCTCCTCACCAGGAATTAGCATGGAAAGCCCTGGGAGACATGGATTACCAAATGATGGACTGGTTCCCTATGGGAACCAAATACAATATCCAGATGATGAATGAGTTAAAAGCCCAGCACCTGAGTGGGGCAGACATCTTGGGAATTTGGGACTCAAATTTGCCCATCTACAACCTTCCCCAAGTAAATCCTATGCCAGAACTGATCTACAGCTGCCAGGAATGCTATGACCCAAGCCGAAGAGCTGTCATCAGCCCCACAGGCTCAATCCTGTTCCAGATTACCCCAGAGAGTATAAATGGAATGCTGCACTTCCAAACTGCCAAGCAATTGACTCCCCTCTTTATGCAGAATTTGATAAACAAAGGGACCAAGCTGTCAAATGACCAAATCATTAAAATCAATCAGTTGTTTGTAAGACCAGGCTCTGAATCAGTCAGAACCCCTCCTATTGGGTATCACTATTTGAATGAATTGGGCAGGATGTTAGTGGATTTAATCAGTTATGTCCTAGGATTCAGGGGGATAGAGGATGTGGATGATAGCCTAATGGCAATGCTGTCTATATTCTCTCCTGGTAAACCCCCAGCTGTACATTATGACTATGCAACCTACATTGCAGATAAAATCCATGAGCAGTTTATGAACTTGAAGAGGGAAAGACTATTCAGGTATACTTCATATATATACCATCTATTCTTGTTCTATTAGCCAGCCACCTTCTCTGTTCCTTTGAAGCCACTCAATGCCCAGGGAATTCCAAGGTCAGTTGTGTTCTGGACTTCTGTTTTTCATCATACCTCTGTATCACCTTACACATACACTGAGTTCATTGACTTATTCATCTATCCAGTCATGACAGTATTGCATGGTACTCCTCCCCCTAGACTAACTGATGACATGAGGAGAATTCTCCATTTGAATAAGTCCTACAGCATTGGTAATTGGTACTTCTACCAAAACCACACAGTCATCAGGATATATGGCTGTGAGTTGAACCCATTTAGGTTGCCAAGGCATGTCCCCATGAGGCTTTTTGCCTTGGAATATTTCAGACAGTTTGGGAACTCAGACTATCTTCATTTTCAGAGCAACAACAAGAAGTCACAGTTGAAGGTAAGGAACCAGCTGGGTCCTTTCCTATATAACAGAAAAGAAGAGGGGTGGAAAGAGGCAAACACTATCCTGGAAGGCCTCAGACTGCAAACCAGCTTTGAATGGATACCCTATGACCCCAATCATGCTATCTCCCTCAGGAGGATTAGATACAAATTGGGTAGCTATGCACACAAGAGACAACCCGAGATTGAACAGTATGCCAATGCATCAAATTGGGAAGAGGGTACCCTAGAGGAGGAAATTACTAATGAAGAGTTACTTGAGAGAGAGGCTAGAAATATGCAAAAGGAAGCTGACTTGGAAACTTGTGGACAGGTGCCCCTCTCCTACAAAAAGCAACTTGGAGCAGCTGCTACATCATCAACAGCACAGCAGCAAACTTCCGAGAAAGCACCACAGACAGCAAGCAAGGATAAAGGGAAGCAGGTGGAACAGCCACCTCCATTGACAGAAGAACAAGTGGACACATTGCTACAGCAGCAAGAAGAGATGGAGCAGCAGGAATTCGGGCAGCAACAGGAAGAGGAACAGTTTAGTGAACAGCAGCCCTTGCAGCAAGAAAAAGTGACTGATCCTCCAAGCTCCACTGAGCAACAGGCTCAGACAGTGGTGCCTCCTAGAGCAGAAACTACTGTTGATACCTCGGTCCTCCAAACCCCACAAAAGGAGGACTTAACCAGGAAAAGGGATAGAGAGACTCCCCTGACTTCATCCATTAATCGGGGAGAGAAAAGACAAAGACTAAATGACTCCCAAGAGGATGACATAGCAGTGAGGCAAGCAATGGGCATGGGCCCACCCAGTGGAGAAGTTTCAGCCAGTTCATTTCAGCATGAACATGATAGAACTATAGGAGGAGAGGTCAGCTCCTCCAGCCAGCACAGAGAAGGACAGTCAAGCATCAAACAACAATTTATTGACATTAAGAGGAGGAGTGATCCTATTAAAATACAACTGTACGATCATTTGCTGAACCTGGCTCCTACCAATCAGCAAAGACTCATGTCTGCCTTTGATGTAAGTGAAGGCAAGATGATCATGAGTCACTTCATGGCCACAACGCTGCATCCTCAATCTACCTCGGATTACCTAAGAACCAACATGGAGGTTCTGGCCAAAGACATACACCCTATGGATAAGATTGAATTACATAAACAAACTGGTGAAATGGTGTATGCCTCCTTGGCAGGTGAGACATTGGAGAACTACAAATTGAAGAGCAGCCTTGATAACACAGCATCTCAGCTGGAATTGGAGAGAGCATCATCACAAGCCAAGGACAACAGGATCAAGTCCTTGGAAGAGGTAATTATAGAAATAGGACATGATCCTAAAGATGTTAAGGGTATCCAAGAACTCCTGAAGATAAGGGATGCAGGCATGGCGGCTTTAAGAAAGAAAATCAAGCTCCCAGCCACCATCCACCCACAAACAGACGAGGTTGCCCAGCAAAGGCAGGAAAAGGATGCTACAGACCTGCTGGTATCCCTGTACAAGGAGCTGGTTAGAACTCAAGACCAGCTAGGACAATCAGAAGCTGCAAAGGCAGCACTACAAGCAGCAATGAAGCAAAGAGAAGAGGGCCAACCCTCCCAGCCTCCTCCTGTGATAATTAATCTTGAGGAAGTCCCTCCAACAACTCCTCCTCCTCCTCAGCAAACGGGAACTACAGCACCATCTACAGCAACAACTACACCAACACCAGGACAGACTCCCAGTCTGGATATGCAGAAGCTACAAGCTGAGATCCAAGTTCTTGAATCCCAAATGAAAGAGCTTGATGAAGTCAAGAAGACTTTGGCCAAGGTGAATGAAAAATTTGACAAAAGCAAGCAGAATGAAGCAACAAAGGAGAGAGAGATAAAAGCTCTAAAAAAGAGAATAGCTGAACTAGAAAAGGAGCTTGCACTAGAGAAGGTAACAGCAGAACTAAAAGCAGTCCTCTGGAGTAACATCGGTCGATCCATCACCAATCAGTGGCAGTACATTGAGACTATGGATGAGCAGATAGTACTCATCACAAAGGCAAACAAGGAAATACACAGAGCAAGAGCAAGCCTTGGCCACATGCCAGATGCTGCCAGCAGAATGGTCAATGTTTTAAATAACAAAACTAGCTCTCAACTAGCTGCCATGGGAATTACTAACAGGACTGAAACAATCTCAGTAGTTAAACGAGTCCTGACACTAAGAAGCCTAGTTGGAACACTGGAGAGGAGAACACAGGACATGCAGACTGAAATCAACAAATTCCTGGACAGATTCCTGGCATTACAGAACAGAGGCCTCCCCAGCATTTTAAGCAGTGTAGGAAGACTGCTCACCCTAGAAAATTACAACAAAAGGATTGATGCCCATGCAGTATCACAAATTGCAAAACAGCCCAGTACCTCAGCAGACACAGGGCCAGCATCAGGGCAGAATCTGTATGATAGGGTGGATAATCTGTTTTTTATTATGAATGAAATTGATCATCTGTTTGATACACCACCAAATTTCTTTAAGTATACTGAGGCAGATGAGACTATGGGGGCAATCATAAATCATCAATTGCCCACACAGGAAGTATGGAAGAATTTGACACAGATAATTCTATCAGGCCAGAACCTGTAGCGTTAGTTTTCTCCAGTACATGAGCAGTCATACGCAGGCACCATTTTGATGAATAAAATCTACAAGGAAGAGGCAGATGCTGAGCCAACTCAGCAAAGCTATTTACTCACTACTGCAGCAGTCACAATCACAGGTGACAAACACAGCATACAGCGCACAAGCCATAAAGTCGGGTTCTCCAGCATTTAATCAAAGTATCTCAACCGACTCAGCAGATCCCAAAGGCCAAAATATCTTCTGACAGAACATTAAAGCGCCTTTATTTTGTATTCAATGCTGTAATAAATTTCTGATAATAATATCTCAAAGTTGGTAAGAACATTAAGTCTGAGATAACTCAGGACTCAGATATTTTTGTAAACAATCGCAAGTATATATTCGCCCCTCACAGAAGCTTAAGGGGTTGTTGTTATTTTCCTTTTGGAACTCTCACTTGCTGTAAAAATTCTCAGAGAAATAATACAAAGGGAGAATGGAATTTCCAAAGCTTGGTGTATTTGATGCGTTGTGATGAATGGTGAACGTTGCAGGATTCCAGAGTGTTTCATAAAACAATAAGTTTTCTTAAATCTCTGTATTACATGTTTTCGAGTCTTTTGTTCTCTTTTGTTGTCTAAATATTTTACACTTAATAGCAAAGTAGAAGAATAGTTCCAGGATTTAATCACCGATTACCCTGAACTCAAACTGAGCTATTATCCATGTTTTCTTCAGATACAGTAAAAGAAGTGTAATTCTTAGTTGCTGCACTTTAAAACTATATCTTTTACAGTGATAGATATTCCCAGGGATTCAAGTTTTCCCCTGAGACATCCATCCATTTCTCATAACCAGTTTGGTGAAAATACTTAAACATTTAGTGAAAATCCTTGAATGCTCTCACTGCTTGTTTTTCCTGTTCGTGTTATAAATCAAAATTTGTTCTATGAAGTATCCAAATGGCCCTGTAAGTTTCACCAGTTCATCTCAAGGTTTCTAAACACATACAGCCATAGACTCCATTGCCCAATGATATTTAACTCTTTGAAAATTACATCACAAGAGATCTGAAAGAAATTCTTCAACCAAAACATAAACAAAACCTGTGCTTAATAGCTAGCCTAAAACCCTATCATAAACAGTTACAAATCATAAAGAGAGATCCCTCTCTGATCACAGTTTGGCTAGAAACAGTGATCCAAAGATTGGTTAGTGGTTACCCCGGCCGTATTCCCTTGGGAGTCATAGGGAACAACCTGGGTGTTAACACATAGCACACTACCTGTCCTTATTGCATGAGAACTCCACCAAGACCTCTCTTGCAAGCATATGTACATACTACAAACTCCTTGTCTGGATCCACAATATTTAGCGCTGGTGCATGTGTCAACAACTACTTAAGATGCTCAAAAATAGCCTCACATTCTTCTGTCAATTCGAACTTCTTACCTTTTTGGAGAAATGATGTGATAAGATATGCAATGTGTGAGAAGTTCCTGATGAACATCCTACAGTAACCTGCAAATCCCATAAATGATATCACCTCATCCACATTCTTAGGAGCTTCCCACTCCATGATAGCCCTTATATTTTCTGGATCTACTGCTATGTTGTCCTTGGAGACAACATGTGTTACATTGGACAAATCACTCTTGTGGACAAGAGCACTCTCCCTAGATCCTTTATGGAAACTAGAAACAAGCAAGACAATTGAACTGAATTTTTCCCTAAGTTTGACATTTTGAATTATAATATTTAGAGCTAATGGATGAGCCTCTTACCTATTTCACGAAATGCTTGATGAAGATCCCTTGTTGTGACTTGATGCATCTCCTCAATGCTTGAAAAGACCTACAACCATAAACAATAAAAGGATCAAAAGCATGTGTGATATAATAATCCAAACAAAACTTAACCTAATGATCAAGGAGATTAGGAATTGAATTTTCCTTAGTAAACATTGTAAACAATTATAAACGATTCATCATTCTAATAAGACAAATCAATGGGAGAAAGTGTTCATTTTTATTAATCAAAGATAAAGAGGAGCCTTACAACCTTCGCCTTGATGTCGTGAGATTCCTCCCAAATGCCTTCAATCTCCTCCTTAGATGACAAGCTTTCCAATCTCAAACTAGTAGCATAAGTTTATCTACTATGATTTATGACCTCCTCTAACCCTCTACCCTCTAGTCATTTTATAGGCCAAGATTAAGAAGTTTCAAATCCAAAAGAGGACGGTGAGATCCCCTAATTGAGGGATTCGGTTTCCATGATGAAAAGGATTAAGATGCATCATCTGAGGGTTATAGTTC
The DNA here is from genome assembly GCA_031772625.1 of Pinus tabuliformis. NCBI lineage: Eukaryota > Viridiplantae > Streptophyta > Pinopsida > Pinales > Pinaceae > Pinus > Pinus tabuliformis. The sequence goes on along the minus strand of CM062805.1, from coordinate 1,183,805,677 downwards.
GAATAGTCATCACCTGGAAGCTTTCAATTGGGAAATATTAGACCAACTATGTTTCTAGAATGTACTTTTTATTTTTACTTTCTTTAATTCACCTGCATGGTTTTATAGTGGCAAACAAAGCGCATCCCTGTGTTGTTCTCAGAGTTAATTCCAGCGAATGTGTGGAAAAATCTAGGAAAATTACCGCAGGTGAAACTTGACAACGTGTGACAGCTATCTTCCCAAATTTCTCATCTTATTCAAGATATCTTTTGTTGTTTTACTTCTAAGAGAGTTCAATCAAACATGTTCACAGATGGTAAAAAGACCCATAAATTGATCAAGTGTTAGGGTGAAAAATTGACATGTAATAGATTTCCCCCTAAAGTGTGAAGTATGTAAAATAAGTTTAAAATATTGAAGCGCTTTATCATTCCAAGGATCAGATCATAGACAATGGTTGGCAACCTGCAGAGAACATTCAAGGATTACAATGCAAATGTATATCAATAATCATCACTGAGGTAGGCATTCCCATACTCAGAGTAAAGTGAATTCAATGAACAAGTACAAAAAAATCAAAATCATATATATAATAGACACAATATGGATGCAACCATTTGTCATAAATTGGTCTGCATAATCATGAATATAAAATCTCCTCGCAACCTGGATTGATGAAACTAGATCCAGGGTCTTGATCTCCATCTTTCGATCCATGGTACAAATCTAACCATCCGAGTGAATGTTTCAAAGTCAAACATAGCAAAAACCACTTGATTACTGGTTAATGATGTGAACCATTAACAAGTGCGAGAGAAGCCACCAATAATGACAATGGTTCTCAAGTTACTTCTAGTACAATCTATGAAGTGTGAATAAGTGATTTGAAGTTGAACACTCGTTGAATCATTCAACCAAAGTCTAATGATGAGAACCTGTCATCAAAGGCGAGAAACATGTCATTAAGGCATGCATGCCACAAGGTACTAAAGGTTTCTAGATCAACTTCCTAGGTAATGCGCTGAAGCTAATAGGAAGCGATCCATCGTAGGAAATCCTACGACATGAAACACAATGTCAAGTTTTAAAAATAGTTTGCAAGGACTAACTCAAGGATGGCCGACGTGATTGAAGGCTAAAATTTGCAAAGGAAATTGAACTGAGGTTGAACTTATCTTGAACACATAATGACATGACAATTGACTTGGCAACATTTGACTTAACGATAATACCCAAAACCATGAAGACTTTCAATGAGGTTCGATTAATTGTAAGACAAATGGATTTCCCAACCTGGACATGAATGTGATGGAGTGTCGTGTTCAAGAGCGACATGCTACCTCTAGAAATGAAATATAAAATGGACACATTTTCCCAATTCCCCCCCACCATTACTGACAAGTACCTTTTTATTTTTCACAAGCTTGAGAAGGATAACATATGCTTGTCCTGTAAGCTCATCCTTTGGATGAGTCCATCGAAGTATTTTTAATGAACCCTAAGAAGGAATGGTTCGGTCCCATTATACTTAACGAGTCCTATACTGTTTAGTTTTTAGGAGTCCAGTAAAGGAGTAACTCGATGTCGTTTTATTTTAAAGAGTTTGGAAAAGACACAAAAAGGAAACTCATTTAGTTATTTTATCGTAAAATTTTAACGAGCCCAAAGAAAGTAAAGCTCAGCGTTTTTCAATTTTAGAGAGTTAGAAGAAAAACATAAGTAGACTCCATTAGGTTCTTTTTCGTAAGTTTTAGTCCCTCAGGTCTGAAAAAGGATAAATAATAGAAGAGAGAAATCTATTGACCATGTTCGATCAACATATACCTTTTTCGTAAATAGTCCTAACTTAGTCCGTAAAAGGGGTAAACTTATACTAAGTGGACGGTTGTTCATTTACTTTTACGAGTTCGAACAAACAAGTACTCAACAATCTTTTCATTTTTAAAGAGTGTGAAAATGGCTTAAAAGAGGACTTTATGATTTTCACTTTCCGTAATTTTTAAGAGCATGAAAAGTGATAAAAGTATGTTAAATAGTCAAAATGATTTATTCTCGCTTTGTAATCTATCCTACACATTTAAACTCAATAAATCATTATAACTGCTCAAAACTGTAAAATTTTCCTTCCTAAAAAGGTTTTAAATATAAAATAATATTTATTTTAAACTCAAAAACCTTATAAAAGTGGAAAAAGTAAATAATTTTTCACCATTTGCATTTTTAGCATTTGAGAGCAGAGAAAGGATTTTTTTACCACCAGACTTCTGGGACTGATTCCGAGCTAACTGGTGGACAAAATCGCAAACTGCTTCTTCTAGGTAGAAGATCTCTCCCTAACTTAGCTTTTCATCCATTCAAATTTCCATTTTAAGCTTTCAGTTAATTTTTTGGGGCAAGGATTTGTCAAAAAATGTGCCCTCGGCCCTGCGCTGATTTCCTTCAATCGGGCCTGCGCAGTCGGGTAAAATTTTCCATATGGAAAATCATGACATGCACGGATATTTTCCGAAAAAATCCACGCAGCTATGCCCTATTTGTAAAGCAGCGGAAACGCGGACGGCGAGGGTTTATTTTTTGAAATATTTGGACCCCAAAAAATATGAGATCGACCTTAAAAATGATTCTAATCTTTTTAAAATGGTCATTTCAGGTTAATTTATTGCTCAAAATGGAGTGGAGGGAAAGAGAGCATGAAGCCAATGATTTGGAAGATTTGGCAGATCCAGCTACCATGTAGTCTCTAAGAACTTGTGGCTTCCTGGAACACTGCTTCATTCTTGGGATGAAAGCTCAGGTAGATCTGATGACATGGCTAGTAAGAACCTGGAATGTCCAGGAACAATGTTTCGTGATTGGTGATCATCGCGTTACCATTGACATCGATGAAGTTTATTTCTTAATTGGGCTTTCTCATTCGGGAGTCGATATTTCATTGTTTGGACAAAGGACAAGAGGATATACTACAGATGGGTATCTACAGAACTTTTGTAGAGGTGCACCACCCAAGGATGGTAGAATTTATATTCAAACCATTGAGCTCTTGCCCCTGAGGACCATTACATTCACTATTAGCAAGTTGTGTTGCAGAGCTTCCCTTCATTTAGCCACACGGGCATAGATGCATACTGTCGTGGAATGTTGGGAATCCATGGTGTTCAATTGGTGTGAGGCAGTGGTTATAAACATGAAGGGAAAGTTGACTAGATGCAAGAATGGGAAACTGGAGAACTTCGGTTATGACACCATTCTTATTTCTTTCTCCCTAGATAGGATTCCTCTTCTTCGGCCACAACAAGATTCCTCTTCTTCGGCCACAATAGATTCTAGCAGATGAGGGGGAACCTGGGGATCCATGCATGATGAGGTGGGTTGCATTGATGGACATCATGGAGACGATGAACCGGTAATGAGGTATACTCCTAAGTTTTTCAACTGGTTAGGCCAGCAGATCATTTCGATCGAGGACTTCCCATATGTTGGGATGGATTACAGAGGTGATCCCGATATCCCACTTCCAGCTGGAGCTTAGTGGGGTGACCTAGGTGAGAATTTCTCATTTTGACATGTTTTCAGTTTCTTAAAATGTTATGTGTTTTTTGTCATCAAAGGCTAATTATCTGAAATGCATGTGCAGATGTGGGCCCAAATTGACTAACAGGGCTGAGGCAATTTGACAGACGAGGCAAGAAGCCTATAACGGTTGCGGGAGTTATTCTAGAGGTAGCAGTGATTTTGACAGAGCTGGAACACAACCTATATATGTTGACTTCGGATATCCCAGAGATTAGCAAAGATGAAATTCCTCTTTGATGTCAAAGACATGCAGTTGGGGTTCCAGGGCCATTTAGATGTTTACTGCGTCGAGTTGCTCATGCTATTGTTTGTTATCATGAGCATCATCATGCTTAGATGTTCTAGTTTCTAGGACCACATTTTTTATTTTTGGTGCCAACATATTCGGAAAATAAAGTCCATAAGGCCTTATGTCCTTGGATGACATATTTTGTAGACACACGGCTATGCAAACTCTATTTTAATGAAAAAATACTACTTTTGCCTACAATTTATCTTGATCAATATGAATGAATATTGTTTTAATTTAAAAATGTCACAAATGTCTATTCAACACATGATTATCCAATGCATATGTCAATATGTTTAAATATCTTGGAATCTGTTGATATTCGATATAATCAAATTTCATTTTGAAAGACGGACCCATAAAAACATTCTTAACATTGTTGGACTTCTTACTACATAGACATTGTTTAAATGTAATACTACAAGCTACGAATCTAACATAATGATTAAACGTCGAATACCAAATGTGATGGCATCAGATAATATCTCAATGACTGCGCTATATTTTTCTATGTTATTTGTTGTTTGATCGAGGCATATTCCATGAATAGAGACTAGCTCATCACTGGGTGAATAAATAACCCAGGTTGCAGAAGATAAATTCTAAGTACTATGACTAGCGCCATCAACAAAGCCAATGTAAGTCTAAGAGATCATCAACATCTTCAAATCAAGTGCAAAACAAGATAAGCAGGAGAAGTAGTAAAAAATGTAAAAAACATTAACTATCACACATACCTAAAAAATGGTAAATAATGTACAAATCTCCACTAAAATTTTATGCATAATATTTCTTTAGGTAAAGACCATTTTTCGGCTTTCCTAAAGAAATATTGTCATAATCAACCAGCTCATAGGTTCCTTCAGCTAATACACATTTTGCGATGTAAGGGCCATGCCACACTGGTTCAAACTTTCCCGTGCCTAGTTTGTCATGAGCTTGATTATAAACCAAGACTAGGTCACTTTTTGAATATGAATGAGGATTGATGTTTTGATCGAATTGAGCTTTGACTCGGTTTTTGTGAGCTTCACTAGCTAGTGAAGCATCATGGCGATTTCATCTAAACGTGCTAAATGTACAAAACGTTCTTTGTTTGCAGAGATAGCAGGAAGTATTTCTATAGCTAGTTTCAGAGATGAGATTTCACATTCAATGGGTAATACTGCTTCCAAACCATAAGTAAGTTGTAAAGGAGTAAAACCTATTGATGTTTTTGCAGTAGTACGGTAAGCCCACATCACTAAGAGGAGTATGGAATGCCAGTTTCCTTTCTAAATACCAACTATCCGTTTAATCATATAGGCTAAAACTTTATTCATGGTTTCGACTTGACCATTATCTTGTTGATAGTAAGGAGTAGAGCTATCATGGCTTAAGACGAGCTATGTTGATAGTTCAACCATCATAAAGTTATGAAAATGAATACCATGGTCTGTAACAATAGCTTGCAAGACGCCAAACTAAGCAATCACATGATTGAAAATGAAAACTACTGCAATTTCATCGTCATCTTTATATGTAGGCATATCCTCGACCCATTTCATAAAGTAATCGACTACAAGGATAACATACCCATGCACCCCAGCCGAGTGAGGGTTACATGTGATGAAATTGATGCCCCATTTGGAAAAAGAACTGACAACTATGATAACGTGAAGGGGAGCTGGAGGTGCTCACATTTTGTGATCGTAGATTTGGCAATTATGGCATTTGCAGACTCCAATAATGCAATCTTTAAACATTGAAGGCAAAAAATAACGGCATGTAATATCTTTGGGGAAGTAGCATACCCAGACATATGACTACCACATGCTCCAGAATAATAGTCATTTAATGTTTTTTCAGCCTCTTGGAGATTCAACAAGACCGAAGGATAAAATCGGTACTGCAATGGTAAAGAGTGTCACTAACAATATTGTATTGTTGGGATTGGTATCAAATTCAATGACAACCAGTTTTAGATAACTCGGACATAAAAGTTTGGGTTTGGAGATATATAATGATATCTCCATACCATGGATCTAATGTCCTAATAAGAAAGAGAGATTCATTAGCAAAGGAATATTCTTCTACAATTTCTATATCAGTATGAGGAAAGTCACACAATAGTTCGACGAAAACAAAAGATTTCTTTGATTTAGATATTTAAAAGTCTAAATCAAACTCTTGTAATATAACTATCCATTTGGAGTATTTGTATTTCCCCCCTAGAAATTACTTAGTAAGAATATACATCAGGGGGTTGCAATCTGAAATGACAGTTGTTTTTTGGAGAAGTATATAGTGATGGAATCTTTGAAAAACTTGAACAGTTTCCAAGGCTAGCTTCTCGAAATGTGTTTATTTAATCTCATTTTTAGTGAGATTTTTACTCAAATAATAAATGACATGTTCACTGCTAGAATCATCCTCTTGGACTAACACCATGCCAATAGTGGCATCAGATTTAGCTAGGTACAAAAAGTAATCTCGATGATAATCAGGTGGATGTAGTAATGGTGCATTGGTCAGGGCATGTTTTAATGCATCAAAATATTTATCGACAAGCTCATCCCAGAAAAATGGAATTCCCTTTTCCAACAATCGAGTAAAACACTAGGTTAGTTCGGCATAATTGTGGATGAATCTATGCAAAAAGCTTGCTTTCCTTTACCTTAAGGGGGTCAACACAAATGCCCTCTTTCAAAATGATGAAACCTAGAAGATGACCCGGTTGTACACAAAAAACACATTTGTGCAAGTTCAAGCGAATATTGTAATGCCTACACCTAATGAAAATTACTTTTAAGTACAATGGGTGATCTTGCCTTTTCATTGAATGAGCTGGAAGGCCATCCAAATAAGGTTGAAAAATATGCTTGAAATCATGGAATGCATAAGACAATGCTCGCTGAAAAGATGTGCCAACATTTTTCAGGCTAAATGGGAGTTTGCAATGAGAAAAAGTCCCCCATGGCATATAAACGCGGTTTTTTATTAATCGATAGAGAGTATGTTTATCTGATTGTAGCTAGAAAATCCATCCATGAATGGAACAATTTCATTCTCGGCATAGTCATCAACAATCTGGTCGATATATGGAGTTGGATAATTGTCCTTGGGATAAGCTTTATTGATATCTCTATAATCAACACATACTCGAATAGTTCCTTGCTTTTTATTAACAAGTACAATGTTTGATACCTAATCAGTCAAAGGAACAAGATAAATGAATCCCGATTTCAACATTTTTTCAACCTTAGTTTTGATAGCAGCAACTTTTCATGGATGTATAGGACATAATCGTTGTCTAACAGACTTAGCATCTGGATAAGTTTTTATCTCATGTACAACTATGCTAGGGTCAATTCCTGGCATTTCTTCGTATGACCAGGAAAAGGTGTCGCAGAATTCCTGAAATAGGGATTTATAAGTTTGAATCTCTTCTAAAGAACAAGAATCTCTTATTTGAATATTTTCAGTTACCCCTGGTTTCACTGAGATGTCTATGGGTATCGTTGCCAATATGTTCCATAAATTTTGTTCAAAATCAGAAGAAAGGCTAGATATTGGACATTGAGGATCATTAAGAGTCTTAGATGAAAACATATATGAGAAATTATTCTCAATTTTGTCAAAAGACGACAAGAAGGTTGAATGTTGATGAGTATCGTCCCATGGCATTTCGTCCAAGGTCAAAACTTCCATAATCCATTCATCAATTAAAAAATCTGTGTTAAAAGGATCAGGCATAGAGATTGGTTCCAAGTGCGACAAATGTGAATATTCATCAATAATCGTATTCATTCAATTGTTTTTAGATGTTGATAACTTGGAAAAGGACTGAATTTCCTCATAAGCCAACTCAAAAGAGCTATGAGGCATCTCACTTCCATATAAGACTAATTATGACTCTGAAGGTACTTTCCACAGATCTCCCGATTCAAAAGTACTTGATGTAATCATGTTAATATGGGCATCATTATGAGGGAAATTAGGTGGAGGGAATGCGAAATTTCCCATCAAAGATGAGTCTTTGAGAAGACCAACACCGACTTCTTCATACTGAGTCATTGATTTTCCAACAAAAGGCACACTACCAATGGAATTAGGATCTGAGTTATAGTAGGACAATTGGTCTACCTTCCCAATTATTCCTTTGTGAAGAAACATGATCATCCTAAAATATGAACAGACTACTGATGCCATGGCATAAGTCTAGCTCCAACCAATAAAAAGGTTATAGTTAAGTTCAACATCAACAACCTCAACTTATATTGAAATTGTTTTACCCTCTAATTCAATTGGTAAATCATTTAAAATACCGTAAGGATGAAATCCTCTTCCATCAAAATATTTCAAAGTTGTGGGAGATTGATTGATTTTTAGAGAACCTAAAGCTATCCAACAAGCAATGGACATAATACATGTTTATTATCCTCGCCAATCACTGTTCAAAAAACTCTCTGAGTTTTCACATAGACTGGTATCTAGAAAGCCAATTGGTGTGGGAGACATGGGACATGATTCTTGAGATTGAAAACAATCAAATTGGAGTCGTGAGGATCTACTTCTCCAATGGATTATAATAATGACTTCCTTTGTTGGAAAAGTTTGCAGCGCTTCAAGAGACGACATTGTTGAAGGTGACATAGCCAAATGTTCGACAATGTTATAGTTCTGAGTAGCCCTAAAACGAGGGTTAAAGGCTGACTTTCGAAGCATACCCTCAGGAGGTAGACGAATTATCATATCAGGGTTTTGTTTTTCAATATGTAATGGTTCAAAAGAAGGAGTAGAAGTGGAAGTTTGACCAGCTGGACTGGAGTCATCTCCATCTTCAACATGACTCTTTGATGCATAATCTTTGGATCTCATTGCTACCATAACTTTGGAAGACATCATCATGATATATGTCGATGTGGATGAGGAGGATTGGTCATGAGAAACCATTTTGTTGTCTTGAGGAGGAAAGGGATCCTTCAAAATAGCAAGAGTGGGTGAAACTTTGATAAATTTAGAAACTTTGGCATGATATGGGCACTCGGTGTAGTGATATTCATCACAAGTTAGGCAAGGATAACTAGGTTTCTTCTTTTCATCAGACGATTTGTTCTTGTTCGATTTCTACTTAGAATGAGTGTCTTGTTTAGCTTTCCCTTTTCCCTTTTTCTTATTTCCGGATTACTTACCTTTGTTGGTAGATGATTCTATGACTTTAATATCCAAGGTAATTTCGGGAGAAGGATCTTCTTCAGGTGAATCAAATAGAGAAAAAATCTGAGTTTCCTTAGAATTCTTCTTTTTATTCTTAGATTTTTGGCTCATAGAACCAATCATACCATCAACGACATGTAATCCTATATGGGTTAGATTAGTTTGACTAGGGCGGATTAAATCTTGGATCTTTTCATACAAAGTACCGCATTGAGTATAATCAAGATCAAGGTATTGAGCACGAGCAATTAATTTCTCCTCAGTTACAACACCTCCTTTGGCAACATCTTTAGTTATTATTGGTAAAAGAGATTTTATGAACCATTCGGCTAAAATCTGGTTTGGAATGTAAACTTTAACCAAATGATGTCTTCGTCTCCATTCATGAATGTGATCTGAGATATGGGTTGATGTTGATTATTTTAAAGAGATTAAAAGTTTAGTTCCATTATCATATCGAATGGGCAACTGAAAATGGGTCAAAAAAGTTGTAGCAAGGGTGTTAAATGTATTGAAGGAAGCTCACGACAATTCTAGATACCATTTGGTTCCCGAACTAGTTAAGGTTTGTTGAAAAAGTTATAATATAATAGAATTGTTGATTAATGAATTGGACATGCACCAAAGATGATAGGTCATAACATGGTTTGATGGGTCTTTGCCTAACTTACCTTCAAACTTAGGGATGTCACTAGGAAAATTAGTAGGAATGGATGGCCAAAACGATAAATAAAGAAGAGGATCATTAGTTAACCGAGAGAGGTCAAGCAAATCCAAAGTTGCAATGGAAGGAAACTAGCGGTTAGGATCATGAGGTGCATACTGATAACCTTGAGGGACGAATCCTGTACCTGGAGGAGGATACCCATGATATCTTGGAATAACATTAGCATTTGGAATCTGCATACGTCCTGGATATCTAGGATGAGCCATACCATATTGTGGTTGCATAGGCACTTGAAACGTATGACCTGGGTACAATAGATTATCAAATGGAGGACTCTGGCCCATTTGACCTTGAATGAATTATCCCTGAAAGGGTTGATTTTGCAAAGGTTTACCTTGGAGAAATTGAGTTTGAAAAGGTGGACCTTGAACAAACTGACTCTGGGGTTGACCTTGTAAAGGTTGCCCTTGAAACGACACTTGCATATATGGAAAATTAGGTTGTATGACAGGTATTTGGGGTATGGATGAAATTGTAGGAATAGATTGAACACCAGATACCTGAGGGATAGACTGAAAAAGTGGTTGCATCGTTACTTGTGATGTTTGAGGGACAATTACTTGCGATAATCCTAGAATGGGAGTTTGAGGTGAACCTGAACCTGGATTTTGAACAGTTGTTGGTACAATAGATTGAACCAATGTTTGAGGAGTACTCAGGATAGGATGATGGAGTGGTTGTTGGGTATGTGTCGATGGATTAACCTGGGATGTTTTTTGTGTTGGCATTTTGGCACAGGTGTGGCGCTATGATACAGGTGTTGTCCTTGATGGCAACTCTCTTTGATGACAGATCTCCATTCAGACTACAGAATGAAGAGAAATCTCATATACGCAGGTTAATTAAGTCCAAGTTGCGTATACACGCCGTCTATCTGCATACTAAGTCGCGTATATGCAGGTTAAATATATACGAAGGTGCGTATACACGCAGATATATGAACATAAAAGTGCGTATATGTCGGGAAGCTTCCCTTTGGTCTGTGGTAGTTAGTCCTCGGTACTTGAGCCTATGTATTTGGACCAAAGTATCTCGACAGACGTGTTGATCCCTAGTTTCTAAGTTGATGGTATTGGATTTCTATGGTTTGGCCCTTGGTATTGAGCAAGGCCTAAGGCTATATAAGGAGAAGAAGATCATTAGGCAAATACATCTTTTGAAAAGGCTTGAATATCTGAAAAAAAGAAAGAGATCTGGTATGCAGGTTCTGGGTTGCTTGATCTAAGCTAAGGAGAGATCACTTCGGTTGATGGAAGACTAGATCTAAGGATAGATCGGGATCTAATGATTTGAAATGCACTATTATGATATGGTTGATTATGCGTATTTCTAGATCTGCATACTGACACAATGTTATGTTCTGGGTCTAACTGATGTCTGGTACAGCTGCAAGTTGAGAGAATTTATTTTTAGATCTGTACGCAGGTTGGCTTCGGTAAAAGAGCGTGTATACACGGGTTTCTCTCATTTAAGTAGCGTATATCTTTTGGAGCTTGATTTTTGGGTTTACAGTTGGGTCTGACTGTTATTGCAGAGTTCTGTAGTCTGCTCTGTGTTCTGGTAACTGGTGATTGACAGGGTTTCAGTGGTTCAGTGATTGATGATGCTAGTATTGGATGTTTTGTGCTTCAATGATCTGTTGTGAAAGTTGAATGAATTGTGGTCTTCAGATTGTAATGTTGTGCTTCAGGAATATCCAGTCTGAAAATGTATGAAAGGTGGTACCTGAAAGAAAGAAGATTGTAGGCCAGCACCTACGTACGAGTATCTTGGCTAGTACAAGAGCAAAGGGGGTTGGAGCTCCCTTCCAAGGAAGTTTGGAGAACGAGAGAAGGTTGTAGCCTTCTGCAGGTTGTAGCCTGCGTACTGGTATAAGGCTGCACCAGTACAAAAAGATTGTAAACTGAAGTTTCATATTAAAGAAAGATAGAGACGACTTGCAGTAGGTGGTTTTCACCCACATTGGGTTTCCACCTTATATCATGGTGTTCATGTGTGTGGTTTTTGTGTGATATGTTCTACTGCATCTGTTTACTCTTAATATGGTGAATAATGTCCTTATGCACTTAACTGAAGATAAACTAACTGAATTATAAGATTTCTGGTTATACGTTGTTTTCTTTAGACACAGTTGCGTGTACACGCTGGTTCACTTAACGAAAGTAGCGTATATGTTTCTGAGCATTGAAAAAGTCTTATAGTTCTGATAATACTGATTCACCCCCCCTCTCAGTATTATTTCCAACAATTGGTATCAGAGCAGGTCCTTCAGAGAAGCTTAACCGCTTGAAGGTAGATCGTTCATCATGAGCAACTACGAGAAAGAAGCATCAATCAGGCCACCGGTTTTTGATGGGACAAACTTCAATTATTGGAAGGTAAGAGTTACTGCATATCTTCAATCTCTTGGTACAGAAGTTTGGAACATTGTAGAGATAGGCTACACTTTTCCTTCAGCTACACCTACAGATCCAGCCGAGAAAAAGAAATATGAAACAAATGCGAAAGCAGTCAATACTCTATTGGGATGCATCTCTCAATCAGAATTCATGAAGGTAATGCACTATAAATCTGCAAAAGAAATATGGGATAAAATGGTCACGAGCTATGAAGGAGACGATCAGGTAAAGCGTGCTAAACTTCAAACTCTCAGGATTAAGTATGAGACTCTCAGAATGTATAATGATGAAAGTGTGGCTAACTACTTCCTTAGGGTGGATGAGATTGTCAATTGCATGCAAAACTTGGGTGAAGAAATAAAAGAGGCTATTGTGGTTGAAAAGATTCTAAGGTCTTTGTCCCCCAAGTTTGAATCTAAAGTGTCTGCCATAGAAGAAAAGGAAAATTTGCAAATTCTTACTAAGTCTCAGCTTCACGGAATTCTAACCGCTTATGAAATGAGAAAGGGAGGTCCATCAGACAGAAGAGAAGCTGCCTTCAAGGCTTCAGGCAAAGAAGATTATTATGAAGCAAGTCACCTGCCAGAAGATGAAGAAGAGGAATCAAATTTCGTCAGAAATCTTCAAAGGGGTTCTGGAAGGTTCAGAGGTAAGTTACCTTTTAAATGCTTTGCTTGTGGAAGAGTAGGTCATTATGCTGCCAAATGTCCTCACAAAGATAAGAATGACAAGGGAAAGGAACCTGTTAAATGGAACAAGAAACAATATGAAAAGAAGAAAAGCTACTACACTCATGAAGATAGTGATGGACTTTCAAATAGTGATGAAGATGAACAAGGTAATAGATATAAAATTTTAATGGCTTTTGAAGATGATGACTACATGGATGCTATAGATGTAGAAGGCTTTTATGAAGAAATGAAAGATCTCAAAGTTCGTTTAGAAGAGAAGAGTGCTATTATTGATTCTCTACAATGTCAACTAGCTGAAAAGGAAGAACATCTTGAAAAACTGGAATGTGAGATTGTTTGTCTTAGAAAGGAGATTGAGAAAACCAAAGAAATTAATCTTAAGTTTGTTAAAGGATCTGAAACCTTGGATGAGATTATCAATGTGCAGCGATCTCCTCTGATCAAGACAGGTCTTGGATATAATGGAGAAACATCTCAAGCCTCTACCTCTAAAAGTTATCTTGATGCAGCAAGGAGAAGCGAGCAAAGGCCAAATAAAAGTCATCAGGTGAATCAGGGACAGTTTACCTCAAGAACAAATAAAGACCATCAAGAAAATCGGGGACAAACTGCCTTAAGGACAAACATAAGCTACAATCAGCCACAGGTAAAATCTTCCCAATATGCTCCAAGAATGAATAGAAGCTACAATCGGTTGGATGATAGATCTGATTATTGCAGAAGTTTCTTTAATGGCCAATGCTTTTCTTGCCATAACTTCGGTCACAAAGCAGCTCAATGTGTTGCCTACAAAACAATCATGACTAGAGAAGCTCAAAAGCAAGGGAGAATGACTGGAACCATGAAAAGGACTTATAACAACTTTCCGGTTCTTGAAAATGAAGTTGAATGCTCTATTTGTAATAACTTTGGTCATGAAGACTCTGAATGCAGGAGCAGGTTCCGGAAGACAACTCAGAAGGAACAAACCTCAAATGTTAGAACATGGAGAATAAAAGAATCACAACCAGAAAGATGTGGGATAGCCTTTTATGCAGAAGGTCAAGAAAGTCTATGGTACATTGACAGCAGATGTTCGAAGCATATGACAGGGGACAAAGAAAAACTTGAGTCATATACCGCATTAGAAAAGGGGAAGAAAGTTTCTTTTGGGAACGATATCTCTGCAGCCATACAAGGAAAAGGTGTTGCTCCGTTGAAAGAGAAGGTCAAAGCAGGAAACGTTTTATATGTTGATGGATTGAAGCATAATCTTCTGAGTGTCAGTCAGATGTGCGATCAAGGAACTGAGGTAATATTTAGATCAAATGGATGTTGTGTTCGCGATCTTGATACAGGTAAAATAGTGATCAAAGGAAGAAGGACTCCAAATAATCTATATATCTTTGAGGAAAGACAACAATGCTACTTAAGCAAGGATGATGAACATTGGCTATGGCATCGGAGGTTGGGGCATCTAAGCTTTTCACAAATAAGGAAAGCATGCAAATATCAGGCAGTTCGTGGTCTTCCAGATATCAAAATTCCAGACAATACCATATGCAAATCTTGTCAGTTTGGAAAGCAAACCAGAACTAACTTTCCAGAGAAGGAAGGATCAGCTAGCATGCCTCTTGAGCTAGTCCATACAGATGTATGTGGTCCATTTAGGAAGAGGACACCTCGAGGAGAAGAATATCTAATATTATTCATTGATGATTTCTCCAGATTTGTTTGGTTAGGGCTCATGAAGCACAAAGATGAAGCATTCGAAAAATTCAAATCCTTCAAAGCCTTGGTTGAAAATGAATCAGGACACAAAATTAAGTGCCTCAGATCTGACAGAGGTGGGGATTTTACCTCAAACGAATTTTTCGATTTCTGTGAAGAACATGGGATAAGAAGAGAATTCTCTACAGCTAGAACTCCTCAGCAAAATGGGGTTGTGGAAAGAATGAACAGAACAATCCAACAAATGGCTCGTGCTATGCTTGATGAATCAGGTACTCCCGCAACCTTCTGGGGTGAAGCTGCACATGCTGCGGTTATTATTCTTAACAAAACAAATGTCCGAGTAAACAGCACTCAAACACCTCATGAGCTCTGGAGTGGTAAGACTCCTTCGGTGAAGCACTTCAAAATCTTTGGGAGCAAATGTTATATTAAGAATATTGATGAGCAACTTGGCAAACTTGAACCAAGAGCAGATGAGGGCATTCTTCTTGGTTATTCTCCACATAGCAAAGCATACAAGTGCTACAATAAAAGACTTGGTAGAATTGTTGACAGCATTGATGTAGTGGTTGATGAGAAGGGATATATTCCTAGGCAAGTTCATCATGAAGACATTGAAGAAGATGAAGGCTACCCTCAAAGACGGAATGATGAAAAAGAAGAACCTCAAGAAGAAGAAGAACCTCAAGAAGAACCAGAGGAGCAGACAAGAATAGAAGAGAAGACTCCATCCAGATATGTTCAAAAGAATCATCCAGAATCTCAGATTGTGGGGCATAAAGAAGCAGGAGTACAAACAAGAAGGACACTTGCAGAAGCTTCAAGCTATTTGGCATTACTCTCCTCCACTGAACCACGAAATGTGAAAGAGGCATGCAAAGATGAATGTTGGGTCAAAGCAATGGATGAAGAACTTGAGCAGATCGAAAAGAACAACACTTGGGAATTAGTTCCTAGACCAAAAGATAAGAATGTAATAGGAACAAAATGGGTCTTCAAGAATAAATTGAATGAAAATGGAGAAGTAATTAGGAACAAGGCCAGACTTGTTTGTAAAGGGTATGCACAGCAAGAAGGAATAGATTTTGAAGAGACTTTTGCTCCTGTGGCAAGACTTCAGGCTATCCGAATGTTCCTTGCTCTCTCAAGCTTTCAAAACTTCAAGGTATTTCAAATGGACGTGAAATCAACCTTTCTGAATGGAGACTTAGAAGAAGAAGTATATATTGAGCAGCCAGATGGTTTCATTCTTGGGAATGATCCAAACCTTGTATGCAGATTGAAAAAGGCTCTCTATGGACTCAAACAAGCTCCAAGGGCTTGGTACTATCGGTTGGACAAATATCTTCACCAACAAGGTTTTTCAAAAGGATCAGCAGATAGCAATCTCTATATAAAAGTTGAAAATAACAAATTGCTAATTCTTGTTGTTTATGTAGATGATATTATCTTTGGCAGCAATGAAGAGACTATGAGTCAAAACTTTGCCTCGGTTATGCAGAAAGAATTCGAAATGTCACTACTTGGAGAATTGACATATTTTCTTGGATTGCAAATCCAACAAAATGAAGGAGGTATCTTCTTGTCTCAAACCAAATACCTCAAGCAGATCTTGAAGAAGTATGGCATGGAAGAGTCAAAGCCAGTATGTACACCCATGGTTACAGGATGCAGCCTCAGTGCAAATGATGAATCAGCAGCATTTCACCAACCCACTTATAGATCCATGATTGGGAGTTTGCTTTATTTGACAGGTACCCGACTAGATATTACACATGCAGTAGGAATTGTTGGAAGATTTCAAGCCAACCCAAAGGAAACTCATCTTCAGGCAGTCAAAAGAATCTTCAAGTATCTTCAAGGGACCCAAAACTATGGCTTATGGTATCCTAGAAATACAGATCTCACTCTTCATGCTTACACAGATGCAGATTGGGCTGGAAGTGTGGATGATAGGAAAAGCACAAGTGGTGGTGCTTTCTTCATGGGTTCCAGATTAGTATCTTGGTTCAGCAAGAAACAGAGTTCGATTGCCTTATCTACAGCTGAAGCAGAATATGTGGCTGTGGCATCTTGTTGCACACAACTTCTTTGGATGATGCAGACCTTGCAGGACTTTCAAATCACTTGCACTCCACCAGTCTCTATCTTATGTGATAATACAAGTGCAATCAGCATTTCAAAGAATCCAGTCATGCACTCAAAGACCAAGCACATACCAATCAAGTACCATTTTCTTCGGGAACAAGTGCTTGAGCAGAAGGTCAAGTTGGAGTATGTTCCTTCTAAGGAACAAGTTGCTGATATTCTCACAAAACCACTGCCCAGGGAAACTTTTGAATATCTCAGACAAAAGCTGGGAGTAGTTGATGCTTCATCCTGCTGTTAAAGCTTGTCTGTTCTACAGAAAAGTTGGTATACGCAAGTTACGTAAGGGATATCCGCGTATATACGCTGATCTATGCGGGGTAAGTCGCGTGTATGATTATCCGCGTACATACGCAGGTTTATGCAGGATAAATCGCGTATATGGAGTTCTGAACAGCAAGGGCAAACTCTGGTTTGAAAAGGTCTGAGATGGGTATGTCAGAATTCTTCAGACATAGTTTCAGGAGGTGCAGCAGGCACATGTTCAGGGGGAGCAGCTTAAAAGTCTCATAAAGCATTGTTGGCATTTAGATGTTTTGGTTGTTGGTTTCAGGAGAAGGAGCTCAGAAAGAAATCCTGGTTGCTGATCTAAAATATGTTTATCAGATGCTGCTGGTGACTTTCATAAGTCTTGGTCTAGATCTGTTGTCTCTATGTCATGTATCTCTTTTGTGATATCTCTTTTATGGTGTCAAGGTCATGTAACAGCCTATGTTGGTTTCCCCACTATGCCTGGGATGAATGATGTAATATAATTGGTTGTTTCTGATGTGTCCCCTCTTGGTAGGGAGTATGGATGTATGTATTGAGTCTTTTGGTGATAGGAAGGTCCCTTATGATGTATAAGTCTTGGTTCTTGTTGAAGAACATCTTTTGCAGATCTGGCCTACAGTCAGGGGGAGCATGATTCTGCACAGCCAAGCAGAGGTATCAGCATGTACTCAGGGGGAGCACAGCCCTTTGCCCTTGATGACAAAGGGGGAGAATGATTCTAAGGATCTTGAGGTTGCCATCAAGTCCAAAGGGGGAGATTGTTGGCATTTTGGCACAGGTGTGGCGCTATGATACAGGTGTTGTCCTTGATGGCAACTCTCTTTGATGACAGATCTCCGTTCAGACTACAGAATGAAGAGAAATCTCATATACGCAGGTTAATTAAGTCCAAGTTGCGTATACACGCCGTCTATCTGCATACTAAGTCGCGTATACGCAGGTTAAATATATACGAAGGCGCGTATACACGCAGATATATGAACATAAAAGTGCGTATATGTCGGGAAGCTTCCCTTTGGTCCGTGGTAGTTAGTCCTCGGTACTTGAGCCTATGTATTTGGACCAAAGTATCTCGACAGACGTGTTGATCCCTAGTTTCTAAGTTGATGGTATTGGATTTCTATGGTTTGGCCCTTGGTATTGAGCAAGGCCTAAGGCTATATAAGGAGAAGAAGATCATTAGGCAAATACATCTTTTGAAAAGGCTTGAATATCTGAAAAAAAGAAAGAGATCTGGTATGCAGGTTCTGGGTTGCTTGATCTAAGCTAAGGAGAGATCACTTCGGTTGATGGAAGACTAGATCTAAGGATAGATCGGGATCTAATGATTTGAAATGCACTATTATGATATGGTTGATTATGCGTATTTCTAGATCTGCATACTGACGCAATGTTATGTTCTGGGTCTAACTGATGTCTGGTACAACTGCAAGTTGAGAGAATTTATTTTTAGATCTGTACGCAGGTTGGCTTCGGTAAAAGAGCGTGTATACGCGGGTTTCTCTCATTTAAGTAGCGTATATCTTTTGGAGCTTGATTTTTGGGTTTACAGTTGGGTCTGACTGTTATTGCAGAGTTCTGTAGTCTGCTCTGTGTTCTGGTAACTGGTGATTGACAGGGTTTCAGTGGTTCAGTGATTGATGATGCTAGTATTGGATGTTTTGTGCTTCAATGATCTGTTGTGAAAGTTGAATGAATTGTGGTCTTCAGATTGTAATGTTGTGCTTCAGGAATATCCAGTCTGAAAATGTATGAAAGGTGGTACCTAAAAGAAAGAAGATTGTAGGCCAGCACCTACGTACGAGTATCTTGGCTAGTACAAGAGCAAAGGGGGTTGGAGCTCCCTTCCAAGGAAGTTTGGAGAACGAGAGAAGGTTGTAGCCTTCTGCAGGTTGTAGCCTGTGTACTGGTATAAGGCTGCACCAGTACAAAAATATTGTAAACTGAAGTTTCATATTAAAGAAAGATAGAGACGACTTGCAGCAGGTGGTTTTCACCCACATTGGGTTTCCACCTTATATCATGGTGTTCATGTGTGTGGTTTTTGTGTGATCTGTTCTACTGCATCTGTTTACTCTTAATATGGTGAATAATGTCCTTATGCACTTAACTGAAGATAAACTAACTGAATTATAAGATTTCTGGTTATACGCTGTTTTCTTTAGACACAGTTGCGTGTACACGCTGGTTCACTTAACGAAAGTAGCGTATATGTTTCTGAGCATTGAAAAAGTCTTATAGTTCTGATAATACTGATTCACCCCCCCTCTCAGTATTATTTCCAACATTTTGGACTTGAAAAGGCATACCTTGAAAAGGTATTTTACGTGTAGGTTGTCCAATAGGTTGAAAATGTTGATACATGGACACTTGAGAAGCAACTGGAATTGACTGTTGATTTAACGACATGTTCTAGATTGTATTCATTACAGGATAAGGCATTCCAATGGTGGGTTGAGGCATAACAAGTTTACCAAAACCAATTTAAGGCATTTAAGCATAATTAATATAATTTATAGCAGGGGGTTTCCCCCTAGGTGTAGGGTAGGATCCACCTAAAGGTTGTCCTCCATGTGGAGGATATGATGGTTGCCCCCAGGCAGGTAATAACCACCTTTTGGGTTGATTTTAGGATTACCAACATTACCAAAAATCATATTAATAATTTTTTTAGATGTCAAACCTTCATTAGTAGGATTAATTACACCAGTTGAAATCTTTGAAGATTTATTTGAGGAATAAGTTCCCGAATAAGCTGCAACAAGATGGTGATATCCATGCAGTAAAAAACCACCATATAATGTTGACTCTGTAGAAGTAGAAAACATAGATGTGTCTGATGAGGTACTTTCATAAGCCATCATAGACCAGTCAAAACCTGGTACAGTAGAGTAAGGAGTCATGTATTGTGGAATCCCTTGTCCTAAAACGTTCAAGTGTGTGAAATACCAAGGGTTAGGGTGAAGAGATCTAAACAAAAGATCCAAAATATCTATTGGTTCACGGTAGAAACTATTGGTTCTTCCTCTTTGTTTGAGACAATTTCTTCAATGCTAATGAGACCAGGGGGGAGATTATCGGTAATAATAAGTTTCACACGCAGTGAATGTGGAGGATTTGGATTATGCGTTGTAGAAGGCGTATAAGATTCGGTTTTAGAGATATCAGATTCTGGTTCGTCAATATCTGGTTTAGAAATGGGATTTGTATATGAAAAGTCTCCAGTATCTTATTCAGTTTGAATGAGTTATGTAATTTGTAAATCAATTCCTCTTGAGTGTGATACTAATTTCCGAGTTTGATCAAGTTCAATTTCTGCCACTTCAAGACCTAAGATAGTAGTTGTTTCTGGTTGATTAACTTCAGTTCCTTTTACATCAAAGTCTATAATAGTAGAAGTTTTAGTTCATGCTGCAGTTCCAGATCCCGATGATTTAAACCTTTTGTCTTTTATCTTTTCTAACTAATTTGGTGTATACTCAAGGGGCTCCCCTAGTATCCTACGTGATTATCTTGGTAATTCTTCCACAATTAAAAATTTTCAATTAATAAATCACACAATATCTAAATTACACCTAAAGTCCCTAAAAGGTAAAAACAACATAGAAAGTAACACACACTAAAAATCTAGGAGTTCATACCATACAAACTAACCCTTCGCAGAGATCAATAATTACTAGTTGGTGATGAAATCCAACGTTGCAGTGATCAAAGTGAAAAGATTTATGGAAATGAGAATTTGGAACCAATTACCCTCACAACCTGCTTAATGAAATAGTCTGGTGCAATTAACTTTGTTATAAACCTTCTCGAGAAAAGATTACTCTCCAAAAAGTCCAAGTTATTCTAGTCAATGTTTGTTCCAGGTACAACAGGACTTTCCCTCTACGGTCAACTTAGGTAGAGCCCTAGGATTATAGTCACTAAGTTTATTAGACACAACAATTTTACCTGGGGGACAGTTGCAGATCAGATGTACACGCAAGGGCAGAGTAACAAGCTTAATCCCCTTGAATTATCCTCCACATGATCAATTGGAGGTTTACTTTCAAGTGACCCCAAATACCTTTCGACACCGTTGTAATACGTGAAAATCACTATATCTTGGTTGATGAAGTGGGTACGATGACTTCATCAGATTCGACATGATCTCATGTTTAACTCATGGACAAGAAGAGCTTCCGAGAGAAAAACTAAAATAATTGGAGTTTCTCTCCCTAACTCAAGATTCTATTGTTTTTTTGTAGCTTTTGAAAGTTTACTTCCTTCCCTATTCCAAATCCCTACACTTAAGCTACTGTAGGTGGCAAGAGCCCTAAAAAATGTAAAATTCTAGATGAATTTTAATTAACATTGTATTATTAAGTTGTTCTTTACTCAATAGGTAATGAAGGTGAAACTCATGATGTTATGACATGACTCAAAATCTTAATGCACTCAAAAATTCAATTTGCAACTTTCAAATTCAATGAAATCCTATTTAGAGGAAAGAAAGAGTTTCTTTTATTTTTCTGGAATGAAGTGAAAAACTCACAACTTTTCCAACTTTCCTAAAACAACTAATTCCATCTTAATGCAATGAAAATGCAGAAAATAAACCAAGTTACATATTTCCCTAAATATCAAATAAACCAAAAATACTCTTTATCATTTATCACTCAAAACATTCAAGCACACAAAAATCAATCAACAGAGTTGGAGGAAAAATACATTTTCTGTATGAATGCTTTGATTTAATGATAATAAGAGTGTAATTGTGAGAAATTCCCAAAATTGAAAGCAACAATTTCTTGACAAAAGCACTAGTTGTCAAGAAAACCTAATTTGAAATTCATTTGATTTTGATAGAAAATAAGCAAAAAATTAAGGTCAACTGGTGTATTTGATAGAACGAAATAAGGATATCACAAGCAGAAGGGCAACCTATCTTGTTTTGATCAATTGACAAACCAATCAGGCAAAACCATAACGAGTTTCTTCAAAGAGACCTAATTCTCAAAAAATATTAACAAAGCACTCAAATGAGTCGAGAAGAAACATAAGACAGTCCAAACAAAGATAAGGACACTTTTAGAAAATCAAACTCAGGTCTGGGTTGAAGAAAAAGAAAAATTTTCCAAAATTCGTAAGGCCTGTGTAGGTCAACAATACAAAACAGACTGCATGCACCTAGTTGCTAAGGAAAAACTGGCGCAGAACTGTGTTCTGTTGGCAAACGAAAACAACGCAGATATCATAAACCCAAGAAAAAATAAAAATTCAAGAAATCAACCACACAGATCTGAAAGGTCATTAGTTCATAAAGATTCAGGTCGAGATAAATCATAAGGATCGAAAAGAAAAACTAAGGAAAATGAAGAGAACAAAGACCTTCCCCAACAGAGTCTCCAATTTGTTACACCAGACAAATCCCTCTTGTAGACAAGAGCGATCTCCCTAGATCCTTGATGGAAACTAGAAACAAGTAAGACAATTGAACTAACTCTTTCTCTACGTTGGACTTGTTTGAATTACAAGAATTAAAGCTAATGGAGGAGACTCTTACCTATTTCACGAAATGCTTGATGAAGATCCCTTGTTGTGACTTGATGTAGCTCCTCAATGCTTGACAAGACCTGCAACCATAAACCATAAAAGGATCAAAAGAATATGTGATATACTAATCCATACAAAACTTAACCTAAGGATCAAGGAGATTAGGAATTGAATTTGCCTTAATAAACATAGTAAACGATTATAAACCATTCAAAATTCCAATAAGAAAAATCAATCGGAGAAAGTGTTCATTTCTATTAATCAAAGATAAAGAGAATCCTTACAGCCTTTGCCTTGATGTCGTGAGGTTCCTCCCAAATTACTTTAATCTCCTCCTTATATGACAATCTTTCTAATCTCAAACTAGCAACATAAGTTTATATTCTCTGAGTTCTGACCTCCTCTAACCATCTACCCTCTAGTCATTTTATAGGCCAAGAGGAACAAGTTTCAGATCCAAAAGGGGAGGGTGATATCCCCTAATTAAGGGATTAGGTTTCCATGAGGAAAAATATTAAGATGCATCATCTGAGGGTTATAGTTCGAATAGTCATCACCTGGAAGCTTTCATTTGGGAAATACTCGACCAACTATTTTTCTAGAATGTACTTTTTATTGTTACTTTCTTGAATTCACCTGCGCGGGTTTATAATGGTAGACATAGCACATCTCTATGTTGGTTTCAGAGTTAATTCTAGCGAATGCATGGGAAAAGCCAGGAAAATCAACACAAGTGAAACTTGACAAGGTGTGACAACTATTATTCTCAAATTTCTTATCTTCTTCAAGATATTTTTGGTTGTTTGAATTCTAAGATAGTTCAATCAAACATGTTCACGAATGGTAAAAAACCCATAAACTGATTAAGTTTCATGGCGAAAATTTGACATGTAACAACATGTCCTAAATAATGTACCTCAACTTGAAAGAAGTTTCACTTGCTAAGTTTACCATACAACTGATGCTCTCTTAACAATCTCAACGCTGCTGCTAAATGCTTGGCATGTTCTTCCTCATTCTTAGAATATACCAGTATGTCATCAATGAATACAATAACAAAATTGTCTAGATAAGGACACAACACACTATTCATCAAACACATAAATGTAGCTGGAACATTAGTCAAATTGAATGGAATAACAACAAACTCATAATGCCCATACCTAGTCCTGAACATGGCCTTGAATATATCCTTTTCCTTGATGCATACCTAATGGTATCTCGATCTCAAGTCGATCTTCGAGAACACTGTTTCTCCCTTCAGCTGGTTGAACAAGTTATCAATCCTCAACAATGGGTACCTATTCTTGATCGGTACCTTGTTCAGTTGCCTGTAATCAATGCACAACCTAAGAGTGCCATCTTTCTTCTTCACGAACAACATTGATGCGTGCCAAGGTGATACAATGGGTATGATGTATCATTTTTCCAACATTTCCTTCAACTGCAACTTCAACTCTACTAACTTAGGTGTGCTCATACTATAAGGTGATTTTAATGTCGGAGCTGCCCCTGACACCAACTCAATAAAAATTTCTACCTCCCTGTGAGGTGGAAACTTTATAATGTCCTCAGGGAATACATCCTAAAACTATTGTAAAAATGGGTACCTTCTCAACATATTTTCATCCTCAACCTCCTTACCCTAGTCACTAGAAATGTGTACTACAAACATCACACAAACTGTTATGTAAATACGCCTAGCCTGTATAGTGGTAACCATCCTCACTGGTGTAGGCTTCTTCTTCCCCCGCAAAGTCCTCTTTCCCCACTATCATCCACACACTCAATAACATTGTCGAAGCAATCCACTTTGGTTCTGTGAAGCTATAGCCAATCCATGCCCAAAATCATACTATACAATCCCAATGGCACAATCTCTTACCCAATGGTGAACTCACTTCTTTGTACGTGTAGCCAACTGTACCAATCAAGATTTTGTATGCACTTATTTACTCAAACCAAACTTATCCACCAAGTCAGGATTAATATAACTATAGTTAGATCCAAGATCAATCAAAATAGAAACAACTAGATCACAAAGCTTACTATCCATCTCAATGATCGATGCCTGATGATTTGCCTGCCTGTTGTCCACAACTGCATAGATCCGAGGAACGTTATGACCAACATCACCAACTATATGCACCTCCTGAGCACTATAGATCTAGGGTATACCACCACTCTGATACTCCAACACTACGATGATCCTTACCACATATCCAACACTGCAATGGTTCCATACCACTAGCTCTAGCTTGCTGCTCTCCATGTCCTTTCTCAGCTATATTGAATTTCTTGTAAGGAACTGTATTTTCTTTCTCACTTGCCTCTTGAGGTATTCCTCTCTTTGGTGGCCATTTCCCTTTAGATTTCTCATTTATTTTCAAGCCATGCTTAGGCTCAACTTTGCACTTCAACTGCTCATAATAATGTTTCTACTTTCGGATGGCCTCCTCCAATGATCTAGGACCATTGAACTAAATCTATTCTTTGTATGCTACTGCTAGTCCACTGATGAATCTCTAAACCTTGGCCTTCTCCTCCCTGAGGTAAGGCGCATATCTCAACAACTCCAAAAACATGCGAGTGTAATCATCATTTGTCATAGAACCCATCCGTAACTCATAAAACTCATCCCTATCATCATTGTACCTCTCCAACAAGTACTTCTTCTTGAAGATCCTTTCAAATGCATGCCAAGTCAAATCTTCCTCATGTATACCTTTTACATTCTTCACGTCTTCCCACCAAATATTTGCTTTACCTTTGAGACTGAAAGTGGCTATCTTTTCTTTCATGTTTTCTAAATAATCATGCAATTAGAAGAATTTCTTCATACCAAGAAACTGTTCCTCTGCATCCTGTGTTTTATTCATCTCCCCATGAAAGGTAGGTGTCTTTTCCTTCTTAAAATCACCTGGAAATTATCCCCTATCACTCCTCCTGTAAGGATGATAACGATGTTGATCATGATTACTGTCACAACCAGAACTAGAATAGTACTTGTGTTTATCACCTCTCCTATCTAGAGTGTCCAACAACCTGCCATCTCTCACCGTGTCAGATCTATCTGACCTATGTCTACTAGGAGACCTACTACCATATGCCCCATTAGTTTTTTCATCGTGTCCATGGCTGATCTGAAGTGGCCCTTGTCATTGCAATTCTAACAAACTCTGAAGAAGTATCACATTCACCTTTGCTTGTTTCTCTTGTGCTTGCATGATTTTGTCAT
The DNA here is from genome assembly GCA_031772625.1 of Pinus tabuliformis. Classification (NCBI taxonomy): domain Eukaryota; kingdom Viridiplantae; phylum Streptophyta; class Pinopsida; order Pinales; family Pinaceae; genus Pinus; species Pinus tabuliformis. The sequence goes on along the minus strand of CM062805.1, from coordinate 1,183,779,909 downwards.
TGTCTTCTTTGAAAATGCTTATTTCTTCCTTCAGGCTTCTCAATGTGTCTACCAAATTAGAACACCATGCTACCCATCTGATTCATAGGAAGATTCTATGTAGTCTACCACCTTGCTATCCATTCGATCTCTTTCGTGCAAGACATACTATGTCAGCTAAACCAAATCACAATAAACCAATGTACCTTAGCATAATTCGGGGAGGATACCTTATTTGCAAGATCATCAAATCAACGTGATACATGTATAACATAATAATAACAACATCTAAACATATATCAAATAAGTGTATCAATGCATAAACACCATTCTTGTTAGGGTCCAGTCATCAATGCAAGGCCATATCAACAATGCATGCTATGACCTCACACATGACAACAACCATTATTCCATTGTACACATTGACACACGCAACTATCAACATGCATAATCAATTCCTAATCAACTACACATATGCATGAATGCATTTAGTTGAGCATAAGCGATAAATTCTTGTAACCAACGTACAAGACTGATACATGTAATCAAACAACCAAGAATGCAACCTAACATACAAGGATGTCATCACGCTGCATATAATCATGTAACCAGACATATACTTATGACATCATTCCACAAAATCAACATCAAGTTCCTCATGAAAACCTTATTACAATCATGATCAATCGTTATGCAGTGAAACAAGCACATGGAATGCAAGTGTAAGAGACACACATGCAACTGACATGCATGCATGATCAACACATCCACACAAGGAGAGAACAACCATGCTCTGATACCAATTTGTAACACCCCATCCTCCCAGGTCTGCCCAAGCAACCGACCAGCTGGGGTAAACATGTGATGAGAGAGGCCACTATAAGGGATTCAACCTCCTTGGTGACCTTAAGGAGATGGAATCGACAAAACACATCAATCAAACCCAACCACATCACCAACATCACCCTCAAGAGACATGTTAGCCACTCAGATATCCTATCCCTGGGTCCCAATGATGTTTTAAGCCATTTAACCCCTGGTCTCTCTCATGCTATAGGCATGAAAACATCCAGAAACCCAAAGTCTCTCTCACAAGCCTATGTTCTAGTGACCATGGACTCTTCTCAGTAGACCTGTGCCAGCGAACCTGGGATTTGAGCCACTTTTCTAGCCCAAAATCCGAGCCTCTACCCAAAACTTGTTACAATCTTTAGAATCCATCAAATACATGATGATAATACTAATAAATCAAAATCAACCTCAAGATTAGGCCCGAACATCCCCAACCGGGACTGACATTCTTTCAAAAACTTGGCATCAATGTAACCTACATGTCTAGGATACAAGACATAGCATGAGTGACTGAAAGCACTTATGAAACATAACCAGAAGGGTCACCACCTTCTCCATTTGTTTTTTTATAACCTCAATTAGGTCTTGCATTTTTTATCTTAACTATTACAAGTAAATACATGAAATAACCATGACATGAACTTGTCATATAACCATGCTTACAACCAACATAAAACCATATAAATATCAAATATATGAAAACCATCAAATCCACATATAAACAAGTGCAAAAGTAAGAAAACTTAACTTTTATTAATCATAGGAAAATCAGACCAGGTTTGAGACTTCCACATACCACCCAACCGTAGACATGGATGAACCAAATATTTATTTTAGTCAGTCACCCGCATGCCATATTCCAAGCATGAATATGGAATGACCACTTTGCAACTTCTTGCATGAAAATCAAGGGAATCCAGAGATTAAATCACCTCCACCCTCATCAAACCGTGATCACACCAAAACCAGTGATCCGATCACAACTAAACCAAACTTGGAATGCCATCTGAAATCCATCACTATCCTTGAGGAATTTTTCATCTCCTTGTCTCTCAAGCTTTACTACAATCCAATCCCAGATCATTAGGCCCTAAACCAAGACCATTCTCTTAGGCTTTACCGCAATCCAAACTTGGATCACTAGGCCCTAAACCAAGACTCCTTCCTCAGCATTTACTGTGTATCCTGCCAAAACCAATCAAGGGATTCCTAGGCCTTTGGGAATGAAACTTGAGACCGCATCCACCCTATATTCTCAAATCCATCGAGCAAACCAAATTTCAAAAACCAAAATAAACATCCCAACACCATGGCATCCAGAAAAAGGAAAGTGTAGGCTAAAAACCATTGTCATAACCCAGCAAAACTAATGCAGAAGTTTCCTTAGACACGTAATTTTACTAATAAGAAAAGCAATTACATTTGGAATTTTGCAAGAGTTTACATCCGAACAACAAAACACTCTTGTAATGAGCTATTTATAAGCTCAATGTCCTAACTACCTCTAATTATGGATCACTTATAAAATAGCAAGTGTCCATTTACAGTAAAAGCTATTCAAACAACTTACTAAACTTTATCCTAAATTAGATATGACACATTTGTAGAGTCATATCTTTTTACAACAATATTCTAATTCTAAATGTCTACATTTAATAATTAAATATTCTAGATTAATAATTATTAATTTAATATCTTAAATTAATAATTATTTTATTCTAACTTTATAACCTATGATAATATTTTATTTTGGATCATCTAACATTCCCCCCTATGATCCAAAGATACATTACAACAAATACCAAGTTCATCCTTGAACTTAGTAAATTTTATTCTGCCAAGAGGTTTCGTGAAAATGTTGGAGATCTGATCTTCTGAAGGACAATAAATTGGCTTGAGGACATCCTTGGCAATGAGAGATCTGATATGATGATACTTGGTGTCCACATGCTTTGTCTTTGAATGAAAAACTGGGTTCTTGGCAAGCTTAATGGCTGATTGGCTGTCAATGAATAATGATGTAGCTTCTGCCTGAGAAATGCCCAAGTCCTGCAAAATTCTGCGCAACCAAACAATTTCACATGCTACTTCCCATGCTAAAATGTACTCTGCTTCTGCTGAAGAAGTGGCCACTGTAGCTTGTTTCTTACAATTCCAAGACACTGCAGTTGACCCCATGCTCATTAAATAACCTAATGTTGATGCTTGATCATCAATACTTCCAGCAAAGTCAGCATCTGAAAATCCACCAAGTACAAAGTTTTTAGTCTTTGTGTAAAGAAGACCAAAATCTTTTGTTCCTTGGATATATCGAAGAACTCTTTTGGCTGCATTCCAATGGTTGTCTCGTGGTTCCTGCATAAAATTTAAAAAATAATGACTACATAAGATAGATCAAGGCGAGTGTTTGTCAAATAAATCAAGCTGCCAATCAACTATCTATAAGTAGTGTTGTCCACCATTTCCCCCCTTTCAAATTTTGAAAGTTTCAAGTTTACCTCCATGGGGGTAAGAAAGGGCTTGCAATCCTGCATTCCAAATCGCTAAAGAACCTCTACTGCATACTTAATATGAGAAATGAAAATATGATGTGGACGTTGGAAGACTTCAACTCCAAGATAGTAGTGAAGTAATCCCAAATCTATCATCTTAAAACCTGCATGTAACTCTGTTTTCACCTGTGCAATATGATCATTATTATTTCCAGTAATGATCAAATCATCAACATACATAACAAGAATCACCAGATATTTACCCTGTTGTCGCACATACAAAGTATCATCAGATTCACTTTGTTGAAAACCAACTTTCCTAAGGTATTCATCCTTTTTTTCATACCAAGCTCGAGGAGCTTGTTTTAACCCATATAAAGCCTTGATCAATTTGTAGAATTTATGTTACTGCCCTTCAATTTCAAAACCTGGTGGTTGTGTCATATATACTTCTTCCTTTGAATCCCCAGTGAGAAAAGCACTTTTTACATCCATTTGATGAACTTTCCATACTTTCTGAACAACCAATGCAAGTGTTAATTGGATGGTGTTCCATTCAGCTGTAGGAGCAAAAGTTTCCTCATAATGAATGCCTTCCTACTGTGCAAAACCTTTAGTCACAAGTCTAGCTTTGTATTTGTCAATTTCTCCTTTTTGGTTGTACTTAATTCTATAAACCCATTTGCATCCGATGGGTTTAACATTTTGAGGACAATCAACAAGTTTCCAAGTGTTGTTGTCTTGAACTGCCTTATATTCTTCAATCATAGCTTGTTGCCATTCTTTATATTTTACTGCTTCGTTGTATGTGGAAGGTTCAGTAAAATGATTTGTTATCAAGGAAAAATTTCCTTCACTTCTATGTGACTTCCTTGTTCCTGTTTTATTTTGCTCATCAGGCCTTACATATTTCAAAAGTTGAACTGCCCATTTTGGTAGTTGATGCTCACTTGTTTGAGATTCTAAAAAGTCACCATCATTGTAAAGAGGATTAATGTAAATTGATGTTCGTCGATCAGTTGAAGATTCTGGAGGTGGAGAATCACTGTCTGAAGAACTGTTGCTGCTTGGAGATGCAAATGAACTGCTAGAAGATGCAGATGTTGTTATTGAAGTAGGTGAACTGGATGAATCATATTCAGATGAAGGAAAATCAAGTTCATACCAATTTGGTGAATTTGGTTGATTTTGCATATTTCCTTTTCTTTGACTACCTTTAGTTTCTAACTTTTGAATAAGATTTTCTATTTCTCCAGCACTCTTACTCTCTGTTTCATCAAAAATTACATCCATGCTCACAATGAATTTTCCATTGGTCAAAAGACGGTACACTTTCTTCTCATCAGAATATCCAATCATTGTGCATTTCAAACTTCTTGAGTCAAGCTTAGTTCTTTTTTCTTTCGAAACTAGGGCATAACATACTGATCCAAAAACCCTAAGATGTTTAACTCGAGGTTTGAAACCAAACCAAGCTTCATAACATGTGATTCTGTCTAAAGAAGCAGCTGGAGATATGTTTCTTAAGTAGATAGCTGTATGAATTGCTTCTGCCCAATATGTTGGACTTAACTTTTTGAAAGTTAACATAGATCTCGCCATTCCTAACAAGGTGTGATTCATTCTTTCTACTACATTTTAATGTGGAGTGTAAACATTTGTAAGATGTCTTATTATGCCATTATCACTGCAATAAGTTTTGAATTCATTTGAAATGAATTCTCCCCCATTATCTGTCTTGAGAGTGCCTATCTTTTCTTTGACTTCATTTTCAACAAGTTGGCGAAAAATTTTAAACTTTTCAAATGCTTCTGACTTTTACTTCAAGAAATAAACCCAAGTCATTCTATTGAAATCATCAATGAATAGTAAGAAATATTTGCAACCACCGAATGAAGTTTGTAGTGGTCCACAAACATCACTGTGAACTAGTTGCAGCAGCCTATTTGTGCACCATGAACTTGTTGGAAAACTTTCTCGACTTTGTTTTCCATAAATGCAAGCTTCACATTTTGCATTTTCCTTTTTGAAAGTTGGAAGTCCATTAACCATCCATTATTTTTGCAACTGAGAAATACTTTCAAAATTTAAATGTCCATATCTTACATGTCACAATCTTATAAGTGAAATTCCTATAGTCACTGCCCCTGCAAAGTCAGAATGCCTTGGAATAACTTTCCCTTTCATCCTTAACAATTTTCCATCTTCATAACCTATCATCACAGTTTTCAAGCTCTGTTTGACTAAATTAATCTTAACTAAGTCGTCTTCCATAATTCCCTGATGTCCTGCTTGTCGAATCGTGACTAAAGATAACAAATTTTTCTTAAAGGTTGGTACATACCATACATTTGAAATCATTTTTTCTCCAATGCCAGGGAGAGAAACTTTAACTGCACCTTTTCCATAAGGAGTATGTTTTGTATCATCTACAAGAAATATGGAATTAAGTTGCCAATTTTGAAAATTCCAAAAGAAGTCTCATCGACAGGTCATGTGCTGAGTTGTCCCTGAATCCAAGATCCAAGCATCTTCATAATCACTTTTAAGATGGGAGGAAAGTTGTAATGCTGGCGAAGAAGTAAAGACATATTCTGAACTATCATCATCTTGATCCTTTGCAAATTTTGCGGAGTGCTGATGAAACTTGGGGATTTTATCAATAGAAGTTCAAAAATCTTGAGCATAATGCCCAACTTTGTTACATCTTCGACACACAATTTGACTTAATCTCTTCCTCTTCCTGGAGACTCTCCTTTGCCCCTACTTTGACTTCTGTTTGGAGGTTATCCTCTACCTTTATTATTACGTCTTCTTTGAAAATAACCTCTTCCTTAAAAATAGCCTCTTCCTTGACTGTTTCCTCTGCCTTGAAAATTACTCCTGCCTAAACTATTGCCACTATTAAAGTTGTTTCCTCTGCTTTGGATTCAACCACGACTTTGTACATTATGTACTGCTTGATTCTGATTGAAATTCCCTCTGCCTTTGTTTCTAGAACTGTTAGTTGATGATTTACTAGTACGGGCCTCTGTGAAAAAGACATCTTTACCAACTTTCTTTTTCTTCCGAAAGTTTTATCATGTTGGGTAAACATTTCGCACAGCTCATCAAACTTTACCTTCTCTAACTTTCCAGTTAATTGTAGAGTTTCCAAAAAATGTATGTAGGAATAAGGAAGTCCAACAATTAAAATTGTGACCATAAAACTATCATCTACTGCTTGAAAACCAGCATTAATGATTTCCTGCTTAATATTCTTAAGTCTAGAGATGTATTCAAGGACATCACCTCCTTCAGTCAATTTTTGTTGCAACAATTTTAATTTTAGATCAACTTTCTTTGATTTAGGCTGAGTATCAAAGAAGTCTTTGAAATTCGCAAAGCAAACCAAGCATCTGTAGCATTTGCTATATGGACATACATTTCATCATTAACATGAGATTTAATGAGAGCTAATGCTTTGACATTCTTAACTTCCCATTTTGCTAGTACAGCTGCATCTGTGGGTTTATTGGGCTTAATGTCACCATCACATATATCATGCCAAAGTTCATTATAAATGAGAGTACTTTCGATGAGGTGTTTCCATGTTTTGTAAGATTTTGTGCCTTCAAGTTTGTCAGAATCAGAAAACAAATTAATCAACTTTGACATTGTAGTGTTGAAGCTTCACACTAAGAATCAGGCTAAAAAAAATATCAAGATGGGCAACACAACATGCAAAAAACTACGCAAAAAAAATGATCTATCAGGGCTTGGCCTTGACCCTCGTATAATCGTTGAAACAGGAGAAAAATGACTGAGCTTTGCACTTGGCTCTAGTCAATTTCTCAAATATTTACAAAGTAACTTTCGAAATTTGACTTTTACAATGATCTTGCAAATCCTGGTAAAAAAAAATGTCATCCCCCAAAGTAAAATTACTTTGAGTTACAATGCGATGAACCCAAATTTACAGATTTTAAATAAAAAATCACTTCTTTGAGAAATTATCCAACTCACCTTATTTCTCCATTACAAAAAAAACTTTATCGCCCCATTACAAAAAAAAATTCTCTCCATAAACTTTTCACAAAGGAGTGCATTAGAAATTGTAAAGCCTATTTTGGAGGAAGCCAATTTATCAATGAAAATGATGATGGAATGAAACACTTTTTGCATTGCAAACCTTGGTTGTTCATCCGGCCCCAGTGCTCTCTTCACCGCCGAAAATATAACGCAGGCCCTCAAAGCTAAATATAGGGCTGCGGGAATTCCTTCTCCGCAGTGCCAAGTATTCTTCAACAATCTTCCTGCTTCAGATTTCAACTTACTCTTTAAAATTATGCGTTCTCTTTCAGTAGATATAGATTATCAGAATGAAGAGGGAGTCGCAGACAGATCATATTTTGCAGCAGGCATACCAGGTTCGTTCTACGGCAGGCTATTTCCAGACAAGGCTCTACATTTCATTCATTCTTCGTTTGGTCTTCACTGGCTTTCCCAAGCTCCTGCTGAGATTTTGGAGAAAAATTTTGCAACATGGAACAAGGGAAAAATATTCTGCGAAGGAGGATCTTGGGCAGTCGAGGAAGCGTATTTTATAATTGAGATATTCGTCAATATTCATGTTATGCACGTCAATAGAAAATATGACAATCCTCCAGCAGTCCACAAATTTTGAAATGAACATGGAGATAAAATTCTGTGTGTATTGTTCGCTCATCAAATATCTCTTTGAGGTTTGGAGTAACGGTCAGTGGAAACGAGGAATGAAAAAAAGACAAAAGTGACACAATTTTTTTTAGTTAAAACAGGGTGCCCAGAAGACACAGTGCCAATTTTGGAAACAAGACGTGAAGATGTAGAAGGTGGAGGAAGAGAGGAAGCATAGGGTTTCTCAACATCTAGTGTGCGATGGTTTATTTACCAATAAACCATTGACATCATATGATAACCATATCTTCTCTCATTTGTATAGAATGCCCGTCTCTCTAGAGAAGTCGAAATCAGATGAGCGGAAAACTTATTTGAGCAGCTACCGCTGTTCAAGTGGGTACTTTCTCTATATTTTAGATGTCAATTCGAAATGGTGTGAAGTTATAGAAAGGAAGGGATCTGTGACACATTTTATAAACAATGACATGGAACAAGGGAAAAAGCAGAAACCATAAAATATTCTTAGCCAGTCTATGCTTCTTTAAGGAATTTCAACGACCGGAAAAGGGTTGTGCTCAACAAGTCTCAATTGGAAAAGGGCTATGCTCAGTAAATCTCATTTGGAAAAGGGTTGTGCTCAGTAAATCTCAATTGGAAGAGGCCCAGGAATAATAAAGAAAATGATTTGCAGATTTTAAAAATTTAAAATCAATGATATAATTAAATTTCTTTTCCAGAAAATAAAAAATAAATAAATTAGATACCAAATATTAACTGACCAAATTAATGGAGTTTTCCATGTGCCTGTAGAGTTGGAATCTCCTCCTCACATCAGTTGCAGCATTACTAGAGCTCTGATACCACAATAATGCCGAAGCGTCCTCAGACACATAATTTTATTAATAAGAAAAGCAATTACATCTGGAATTTTGCAAGAGTTTACACCCGAACAACAAAACACTCTTGTAATGCGCTATTTATAAGCTCAATGTCCTAACTACCTCTAATTATGGATCACTTATAAAATAACAAGTGCCCATTTACAATAAAAGCTATTCAAACAACTTACTAACAATTCTCCTGAATTAGAGCCTAAGATACGACACGTTTGTAGAGTCATATCTTTTGACAACAATATTCTAATTCTAAATGCCTACATTTAATAATTAAGTATTCTAGATTAATAATTATTAATTTAATATATTAAATTAATAATTATTTTATTCTAATTTTATAACCTATGATAATATTTTATTTTGGATCATCTAACAAAAACCATGCCACTGACAGCAAGAGAACCATACACCAACTTGAAAATCCATGCATGTCCAAACCAACTAGGAAATCACACATGCAAATGGTTACCTACAGGTATTCTTGCTGAAGTTGTTTGGTCCTGCTTTTCCTTCCTTGATCCAAAGCTAGAGTGCTTCAAGAAAACTCTAAGTGACCAAGAGTGAGAAGAGAGAGAATAATGAGAGAGATCCAAACTTGAACGGAAAAAGGTTACCAACTGATCCTCATAATCCTTTCTATAATTGAGGCCTCTATTTTCTTCATTTTCCATTATTTTCCTTTATTTTACTCCTCACATGCAACCTATGACCTTTCACCTTAGTTTTCTCCTAATTTCCTTTATTTTCCTAAATAAATGTGCCAAAAATGCCTTTTTTCCTTTTAATGCCTTTTCCAATTTTCCTTAGCCAAAACACACATCCAGTGATTCCCACTAGGATATCTTTGCCAAAAATTCAACTTAGAGTAAGTGTCCCTTAACTGTGATCTTATTTTTCCTTTATTAACTTGATTACATGAACTTTTCACCAGGGATATTCCATCCTCAATGGAAATATAGGCCAAGGGGATTTCTTCCTCCTGTGAATAATTCCTAATAATCCCTTATCTAGTTACTTTGAAACTTCTTGCATGACCACTTTGTTAGTCATATATTGCGTCATAAGATGAGGGGATATCTGACAACCAAAGCACCTTATGTATGTACCATTTGGAGCTACATACTAGTTCGTGATATCTTGAAGTGACTCCTTAACATGATCGGTCATACAAGGAGGATCAATCTCAAAAATCATGTGAAAAATTAATGCAAAGAAGTTTTCAACTAATTTTTCATATAGGCCTATGAAGCTCATCACTGATAACACTCTGTAGTGGAAGTAGGCCGAGAACTTATTCCCAGGAGTCTAGTTCCAATTCATTCCTGGGAACGCATATTGTGCACAAATTCCATCTAAGAGAAATGCAGACATGTAGAATTTTGGTGCCTAGTTTGCTTGTAAAGATGCCTTTTCCTGCCCTACTTGACGTTGTAACTCAAATGATAGGATATATGCCCAATTGAAAAATCTTCCACGGATAACTACTATATTGAGTGTGTATATCTAGTTCTTTTGGAACACCTCAGTGTTCTTAAGGCCATATAACTGATAATCTAGTCCTGATGATGAACCACACTTGTTGGTTTGAAACGCGTTGGCCAAAAATTTATCTTATGTGATTTATACCGAAAGAATTTTCTTAATGCATTATGGATAAAAAAAGCCCGAATTTAGAAAATACATTTGCTATGAGGTACTGATAGACATCTCTGAGAATCTTCATCGGATGAACTGCAGATGGGTGATGGTAGAACTTGCCATCCTCTTGACACCATGTTTTGATAACATAAATAGTGTCAAGGGCTTCCCCGTTTACATAAAATTCATCATCTGCATATTCAATGGGCTTGAGCATCTTGTAATATGCCTACATGTCTTCACCAGAATAGGTGGCGAGTTGACCGCCACTCCCATTACGTAGCACAATGTGAGAATCATCCATATGTGTAATGATCCATTCAATTACTTTCACACATGGTATGACCGAGAATCTACATGCGATCTTGTGCATTCTGGACTTATTGATATTGATATATGCATGCAAATCTTCTAAGTCTCCAAGAAACCTCTCCTGCATGAATTTTTTATATATTTTCCTCCAAGTGACCTGTGTACCTTTATCAATGAAGCATTGAGTATTTGTGTATATGGGAACATTAAGCCTTGTAACTTCCACAGGTACTTCAATGATTACTCCTAAAATTTATTTGGAGGTCATGTTGCGAAGCGACATGTCTCCAAGAGATGACGACAAAGTGGTAACACTTGTAACATGAGCACATGTTTGGGGAAACACACTCATAATGATAGTATTAGCTTAAACAACCTAACTATTTAGAAATACTTGTACATCATGTTCAAAGAGCCATCATAGATGATAGATCAAGAAAAATATGAACGATAGCCTAAAATAACTTGCACGCAAGAGAAAATGGGCATGCAAACTAGGAGGGTGCACTTTCAAAGCATGAAAGGGACATGTATGGTCATTCAGGGCTCCACAGTGTGCTCATGCACTCAAGAAAGGGAAAAATTCAACTAGGGCACATTGTCGCACCCTAAAGGGTTGAAGGGATGGGAAAATGGGCCTTCAGGTCTTCCCTATGTGCCCATGTGCTCAAGGAGACAAGGAGGGCACATTGTCGCACTCTAAAGGGATGAAGGATGAGGTTAAGAAGGCTTTAGGCATTCACAATGCTCCCATGCACTCATGGAAAAGGAGGGTGCACTGTCACATGATGAAGGGTTGAATGATGAGGCTTCATGCCTTCATGATGTGCTCATGTGCTTGAAGGCAAAGAGGGTGCAATGTAACACTCCTGAGGGTCAAAGGAAAATTATTGATTCCTTCGTGATGCGCTCATGCACTAAGGAAGAAAATCTTATCAAACAGGGTGCATTTTTCGAGGCTGATGGGTCTTCAAGCTCAAGACATTTGCTTTTCATGTTGGAAGCTTAGAAATAAGTTTAGTCAGCAGGATTCGATGATAAGTAGAGAAATACCTGCAAGGCTTTAAAATTATTTTCGCATTCATAGTGGAAGATGGAAGGTTTCAAGAATGTGAAGAGTTTATGCATGCGACAATGAATTAACACTTTCAACGTGAAGATTCGGCATAAACGCCAACAAACAAACTAAAAAAAAAGTGATCGATAATAATAAAAGCAAGATTTGGCAATGAATTCATGAAATGGAATAGAAGGATTTGTCATGCAAAACTTACTTGCAGCGTTGGTCGATGAAGAGCTTCTTTATTCCCTAATTGTGTGCTCAACTCAGATGAAATGATTATGCAAAGAACGATTAATTGAGTTTATTTAAATAAGTTAACACACAAAATTGATTCATGCATGAGTGCCACTTGTCGTCACATGAAAGGGTTAGTTAATAGGAGTTAAGTGGGAACCTATTTACTAGGAGTGTGCCCTCATGCAACAAGTTGGCTCATGCATGAAATTGGATAAGGCACATGTCTTTGACATGAAAGAGTGCACCCAGGTAGGGTGCACTTGCTCAAAATGAAGGGGTGTGCTCAAGTAGGACACACACCTTCAACCCGAATGAGTGTGATCAACCCAAGTGCTTGTCTTCATCAATGTAAAGTGTGCTTTTTCTTTTTGTAAGAAATTTTCTTGCTTTTGTTTTCTTTTTCATGCTTTTGAGTGTTTTTCAAGTGTGTGCATGGAAATAAGGCAAGTTTCTAAGTATAGAAAGATCATGAGTTCACCTAACCATGGACTAATTAACTAAAGTTCTTTCTAATGGTTAAGTGATGATGCTTAGGAAATATTGACTTAGGAGGATGTGACACTAAGAGAAAACACATGAATAAAAAAATAAACAACATGACGACTCAAGGGGGCTTGAAACAATAGTTATTGTAGGCTCCAAAATTGACATAGGAAAAGATTTTGGAGGGTTGTTGTCGTAGTGACAACACTTGGAAACACACTGGGAGAACCCCAACTTCTCTGAAATGGTTTCGTTGTAAGCACAAAGTCTCATTTCTTCAGGAAGTATTGATTCAATCAGTAGGTTATTTTATCTCCCCACTATTACCTGATTAAAGATATAGTCTCCCTTATTCCATTACTCGACATAACACAACAATATAACAAGTCATATCATTATCCTGTCAATGTAAGTAAGGGTAATATAGTATGGTGAATTGAAGGCAATTAGAGTGTGATTTTTACACCATATGTACATAGCACTACATATACAACATGTTCATAGCACCATATGTACACAACACCTCATATCCAACATGCACACAACACCGCATTTCCATCATGTACACAATACAATATGTACATAGCACCACATTTCCAACATGCACACAACACCACATATCTAACATTTGCATAGTACGATATGTACACAACACTGCAAATCCAACATGTACATAGCACCATCTATACCCAGCACTGCATATGTAATATACACACAACACCATATATACAACAAGCATACAACATCATATATACACAATACTACATATACAACATTACAAATCACCATAGGTACAATCACTGAATATACAACATGCACAACATATACACAACAATAACACTGCACATCTAAAACCATACTTCCAGTGTCTCTTCACCATCCATGCTTATCCTAGCATGCTGCAAAGCACATTTTTTTCATTCCCCTGATGTATCCTTCAACGCTACTTGTCATAACATAAGCCTAGGCATAATACAAGCATACAATATCAATTCATGTCCAAATGAAACTGACCTCATATATTTGTCACGATTACTCTTCAAACTTTATTCCTCATAAACCAAGAACCTCTTCATGCCATTCACCTGCATAAGAAATAATTCCTCCACAAGAATGATCCCTGGTGACCCTGTCAGACAATGACATATCTACACACATGTATACATATAAACATAAAAATAAAACAATCATGATCCCGATGACCCTGTCAGATAATAACTTACATACGTACATATATGCAAATAAACATTAACATAAAAACAATCATGATCCATGATCACCCTGTCAGACATGACATACATACATACATACATGTATACATATATAGACATAAGCACAATCATGATCAAAAGATAATTACCAGATACCATAAGGTCAAGGTTAAGATAACTCCCTTTATTTGTTCACAGCATGCACAACCTTGAGAACAACGATTCCCAACATAGCCAAGGCATATGATACCTCAATCTATTTACTTTACCTTTCCTAATTAATTTTCTCATGATTGTCCTACCATCGTCCATTTACACCAATGGACTCAACCAATCCAACTAGATGCCATACTCTTGGCTTCAACTGCCCTTATACATGCACTGAGATTCATCCGGTATTTACATCACCTATTGGGTTTCAGTCAGTTCTTCTCAAGCTCCATTAACTTTACTCTTTCCCAACCAATTCCTAAGACACTCAAAACATAAAAGGAAAAACCAAGAAGAAAGCAAGAGAAAACCATGAAAACCAAGAACAATATGACACCACAAACAAAGCGGTATGGCCATGCACCAAACATAAACAAATCCACAACCAATCACAACAAATCACAAAATACAAAAGGAAAAAGACTAGCAACAGACACCATGACTCCATCCCCATTGTTCCCAAGAAAGCTCAACCCGAGCATTCTTCAAGATTTCATGGAAATCTCTTTTACCATGCAATCCCCTGCATCATACTGCCATAAACACATAATTGTCAGTTCATAAGTGAACATAACATTACATCAATTACCTTACCTTGTTGTGCCAAGCATGTTTCCCTGCAACTACTCACACATGTTGACCACATGTTCCAAGGATCAAGGCAACATATCTACTAATTTTAAATCAACATTTACCAATACTAACAATTATTTCATAATCCATAGTCAACTCATAGTCATTAGAAATAATGCTACAACTATCACCTACTTACGCTCAAGTACATATCAACTATCTCAACACATATGTGTGAGTAAAACCATCTTAAAACAAGATCATTTCTTCATGCAATCTTACAAACACATACTCATATCATGCAATTAATCAAACATTCAAACAAACTATAAACATACCATGTTAGATAAATCAACTAGACTACATAATAGACACCAAACACTCAAACACCAAATAGAAAACATCATAAAACAATCAAACACCAAATATACGACATAAGAAAACTCATACCTTAATGTATCTCAGGGGAGGTTATCTTGTCCACACAATAAATCCATATTAGCATGATATAACTTCACGACATATCAAATCAAACATAAATAAGTTCATGATATCCATAATAGTCACTAGCTAACATGTTCACATCATAAACTCATAAAAAAATTATCATTCATACATAATAATCACATCCACACAATCAGTCTAGATTAGTATGACATAATATCACAACATATTAACTCATAACTGAATGTCATAACCTTAGCCATTTTCTTAGACCAATCCAAATTAGTATGATACATATAACATCAAGATCTTAGTTGCAATAACCCTAATCATCAAGTTAACTAACATATAACAAAAACACATTAACTAACATAAAACAACAACAAGTTACTATCATTCATGACTATATGACCACACTGATTCACTAGCATCTACCATGCATGTAACCACCACAACAATAAAATGACAAACATGTATAACCGTAATGCATATAATGATCCATTAACTAACATACTTGGTTTCCAAACATACAAGACTTGTATGACGATCTTCTCTTGCCTCGAGGTCCAATGTTGCAACTTCACTTTGATGGTCTGCATCTCTGCTTTATCTCAACCAACTCATTAGCATCATAACATACCAATAAAACCACGATGACCTAATTGCATATAATGACCTCATAATGCATGTCTAACCTACCATACATGCATAACCATAACAATGAAAATGCATGCATAACAACAAATAGACACTGACATGCATAACAAATACATATACAACTGACATGTATTCATGATAAATGCATCCCAACAAAAAATCATCAAATCCTACGTGGAAACACAACTGTAACAATGACCACTATCATGCATACATAATGGGAACATATACGACCTAGATGCATGCATGAAAAACACATCTTGACCATCCAGTCCAAGTATTGAACCATGCTCTGATACCACTGTATGGTATCAGATATGACCCAAAGAGAGCGCAACCTACTCTGATACCACTATGGTATTAGATATGACCCAAAGAGAGTGCAACCTACTCTGATACCACTCTATAACACCCTCATTCCACATCTACCCAAGTAACCGATTCAACCTCCTAAGTCACCTTATGGAAGTAGAATTGACGAAAACACACCACACAAACCTTCCACATCAGCAACATAATTCCTAGGATCCATCCCAGCCACTAAAGTAACTAGCCCCTGAGACCAATTGAATTTTTAGTGCATCAAACCCCTAGACACTCCCTTGATATGGACCAAGGGGTATCTAGGAGGCTCTAGATGCTCCCATAGCAAGGGAAAGCGCGCATCTGAGGACTTTTCTCCTTAGTCCTATGCTTGCGAATCCGAGATTTGTGCCACTTTTTTAGCTCTAGAGCCCAGGTCACTACCCATAACTCCATGAGAGGTTCACAAATGAATTTACACAACATAAAAATGATACATCTGCAAAAACATAGACAAGGTATAGACTGGACCCCTACCAGCCATGACATGCATTTCGTCAAGCATGTCACAAAACCAAAATCTACAGGTTTAAACAATATATTTGAGCAAAGGGGTATCATACTTATCTGAGAACCACTAAGAAGCATTGTTCCCTTACATCATTAGTTGCATTATCATCTATTAGGTGATAGATACATTGTTCATTCATTTACAAATCAAAACATGAGGAGAGCCATACATCATCATTGTCATAATACATGCTTATAACCAATATAATTACAATAGACATATCATGGATACATCAGTCATATAATCCACATATAAACCAATACATTTACACATAAGATACCAAGGAAAGAACCTCTTATTAATGAATGCAAAAGCCAACCCGGTATGGGACTACCACGTTCCACCCGACCATATATTGGTTGAGCCAAATATCTCTTCAGCTAATCACCCCTGTGCCATATTCCAAGCATGAATGTGGGACTAAAACCAAAAGAACCAACCAGTGCATCCAAGGCTCGACCACCTCACCCTCATCAATAGAAACTAGGCTTTACCACAATCCACACTGGATCACTAGGCCAAAACAATAAACATGTAATAACATGCTTTACCATGATCTCCACCAAATCAATAGGCCAAAACAATAAACATGTAATAACGGGCTTTACCATGATCTCCACTAGATCACTAGGCCAAAACAATAAACATGTAATACTAGGATTTACCATGACCTCCACCAGATCACTAGGCCAAAACAAGCATGGATGCCACCAGATTTATCCACCTACAATGTGAGAATTTTCCTATATCATAGTCTCTAGGCTTTACCGCAATCCACACCGAATAACTAGGCCATAACTAAGACACCAGTCTCTAGGCTTTACTGCAATCCACACTGGATCACTAGGCCCTAACCGAGACTCTGCTCTCTAGACTTTACCAGATATCCCATCTCAGGATTACTACACTCGATAGAGAGCACCCATCTCTAGCCTTTACTGTGTATCCCACCATTCATCGATCAAGGATTCCTAGGCCCACTGAGGCAACACAAAATTTGGCTTTATCGCAACCCAATGTCTGGTTTAGGGGTTACTAGGCCATGTGTTATTTTATTCAGAGATCCACCTCACTCATCTTCAAATCCATCCAACAATCTAACTAAACCAAAACATAATAACCCCATCACACCATGGCTATTCGGAAATGGCAAGGCTAGGCTGAAAACACTGTCACACCTACAAAAACCCATGTCATTGACAGCAAAGAACCACATGAAATACCATGCATGCCAAATCTAGCAAGGAAATCACACATGAAAATTGATACCTGCAAAGAATCCTGTTGTAGTTTCTTGATCATGCTCTTCCTTGCTTGCTCCTTCCTTCCTCTGACCTTCTTTTCCTTTCTTGATCAATGCCAAAGTGATCTAAGAACACTCTAAGTGTCCAAGAGTGAGAGAGAGAGAGAGAGATAATAATGAGAGAGATCCAAAACTGAACTAATAAAACGTACACTGACCAAGCTGCCCACTGATCCTTAGAAGCCTTTTTATCAATGAGGCCTCTATTTTATTAAATTTACATTATTTTCCTTCATTTTCCTGCTCACATGCAACATGTGACCTTTCACCTTCTTGTTCTCCAAATTTCCATTTTTCATAAATAAATGTTCAAAAATGCCACTTTGCCTTTCTAAATTCCTTAGCCATTGCCTTTGCCAATTTCCTTAGCCATAATAAACCAAATGAACACCCACACTAGGATGTCTTTCCCAACATTCAGCTTAGAATACATGTCCCATGACCTTGGCCTTATTTTTTCCTTTATTAATTTTTACGTGGAATTTTGACCATGGTTGTTACAGTGCACGTGGGATTCTTCGATGGATGATGGAGAAGATTCGTTGAGATTTGCTTGAGATGGGATGTAGCGGTGGAAGATCAATATTCAAATTAAATATCCTCTTAAAAATTTTACATGGATAAAATGAGAATCCCTCATGAGTGATTCAACATCCCATGTGGTGACTTGAATGATGAAACTTTGTAAATGAATCACGAACTGACCAAAACCACATATATCGTCAAGGTGAGAAGAACCTGACATAACCATTAGTGTATGCTGAAGTGTCCCACTCACCTGAATTAACTTTAAATCCTGACAAGATTGATAATCATTCAGAGAAAACACATTTAGTTTCTTATCAAATAAATATTCATTAATCAAATCACGAGATTCAGAAGAAGATAGATTTTCAAGATTACTACAAAAATCTTCGATGATAAGCATATCATTTTCTCAATAAAACAGAGATATGCCTAAAAGGAATTCATTGATAATCACCTCAGACTCCATTTGAAATTACTGCAAATCCAAATCTTCGTGTACGAACAAATTTTTATCCATATTACTTGGACAATATCACTGTATAATTCAGAAAGAAGAAAAGAATTGGTGTCATGATCATCCAAGGGTTCATCTTGATTAACACGTGGAAGATTGACTGGACAAATATCAATATTAGAATGTGGTTGATTCATAAGATTGGATGAATTAACATAAGGGGAAAGATGTAAAATGAAAACTAGTTCTTCATCATCAAATTGATATTCCGATTTAATGATCGGTTGAGTTTCAAAACACAGAACATCAAAAGGAGGAGGACATGGAATAAAAGGCATGTCTGATTCTTCGTCAGGATGCTGAGATTATTTTGGATTGGGAGGACATGAGGAATCATATTCAAAATATTTCCTTGACATTCAGGCTAAGAAATGATATTTCTCATCTAATAAAGACCAGTCCACATCCTCGTCTAGGAAGTCATATCAAATATGAAGGAATCAATAGGAGAAATGTTGAAGAGATTCATCGGGTTCCATTCTAAGTTGATTGATTTTGTCAAGAACATCTTGACATTCGTACTTGCCAAAAAATCCATGAAGCTCATTAACCAAATGTTTGAAAGATGTGATAGAAGTAGTGGGTAAAGAGTAGCGCTATTTCTTCGCATGACCATCCAATTTAAGGGTAAACACATGCACATGGATTTTTTTATGAATAAACACCATTCAAGAAGCATAATTGGACAAATTAAACAATGTAATGAAGGAATGTTGTTGTACCCTCGCCATCAAATTCAAATCGTGATAAGTTATGAAGAAATTCCATGGGGATTGAAAGACTTAATGCTTTAGTGAAACACCTAGGGATTATGATTTTGGATGAAGCCATTAAAGGTAAGAGATTCAAGCAGACTTCACAGGCTCAAATTGTCACCTGGCCCTTCTTCTAGAACCAAAAATGTTAACGATGTTGGATGTCGCCAACATTTTAAAGGGACCTCCCCGATGTGAAGTCCTAATTAGACCTCACACTATTTGGTGTAGCAGTCCCATCTGGTCATACAACCCGACCACCATTGAAATTATTTAAAGATATGCCTTGGGTACCAACCCACATAAGAGAACACATACTAATTTGGGGCAACAAGAATGTGAGATTTGTGAGACATCTAATGTAACGTATACAAGGGAGACTTCCATGGCTAGTGAGAGAAACGATCCATCAATTACAAAAGTAATAGTATTTTCCTAAAGGAGGAACTAGGAATAAAGATAAAGGCTTGCTGAGTACCTTCATATTAGTCCACATAGTACAAAAAAATCATTAAATCATAACAAAATTCATTCAATAATAGCCATAACTAAGCAACAACTTAGTTCATTAACTTAGTATGTGAATAAAGCAACATATACCATAAACATAACCAGAATAGTCCAACTACATCTATGATACATGTGAGAAGGAATGCCGACTCATTCAACTTTTGATTAAAAGTGTAAGATCCTAAGTAGATTGTTACATGGATGAAACACTTTATCCAATAGTGGAACACGAAGCCACAAATTATTTCTCTAAATAATGATATATCTCCTATGTCTTACTAGAGAATCCAAGGCAAGACCTCTAGTATCTAAAGTCTTCCAAAATCCATGACCCAAAAGCCTTTTCTTGAGTTATGAGGAGCTATTTATAACAATTTACAATGACCTTTGATCTTCCTCATGCTCTCCAACTCCTATGATTGTTCATATTCACTACATGACTCTATACATTCCAATGTATGTCTTTTCATATTCCACATGTGTCCCTTGGACTCCATTTCATAACATTTATTACATAAGACAATTTACAAATGAGATGGTGCCCTGATAAGAAAAAAATGACTGTGGGAAAAAACTCATCAAAAATATAAATCATTTGCTTCTTCATGGAGTTCACTTGTAATGTAAGTGTGCCATGCTATGAACTCCTTCGTGATGGCTTCAACCTAGGTTAACAAGTCCCCTTTGTAGCACAACTTCACCTCCAATGCCTCTGTTAGTATGTTCTTGGAGCTTTATTGTACATTATTCCACATCCATGAGAACTTCATGTACACTTTGACTGGTGAAAAGGTATACTGCTGAATAATGTCTTTGGTTACCTCCAAGCCTTCTCATTTTGCTTCCTGCTTGATTTATTGAATATATTCTTTGATCTCCTGGAAGATTACCTCCCTGCCTCTGATTGCTTCAATCTATCTGATGACATGAATGCCATGCTTCTGTGTTATAGATTCAAACCCATTATGTAATCGGTTGTAGGAAGCCATAGTGCTAACCAACTGTGCTCCCAAATCCGAGTAATTATGTACATGGAATATCAATTGAACTCTTTCTGTTTCTACAGAGATCTTATCCTTCCTTTCCAAATGTTGTGGGGCATCTAGATATTTGGCAGCCCACTCCTGCATCTGATCAACTGCTTAGTTTTCTATCTTCAAGAGTTTTACCACCTCTTATGCATTCCTCTTAATTCCAATGAGATGAGCCATGACCTACTGTATAAGTATCATCTCGTCACATAGTCGAGCCATAGTATCCTACATTGGCCCCATCTCTTCTTGCATGGTTGACTACCATTTCATGGCGTTGAAGGTCTGTGATGACAAACGCTAGTTCTCCGTTGTAAGATTTTCTATTTGTTGCTTCATTGTAACAAGTTCGCTTCCCAATCTGGAATTCTCATTCAACAAGTACTCTGAGTTATCATGTGCCTTTGTAGTGAATGCAACATTTTCCGCCATGACTGCCCTTGTATTTCTTCTAGCATTGGCAGTGATCACCCTCTCTATAGACACTGAGACCAGATTCTAAGGATCCTATGGGAAGTACTTGTGCCTTTGTTGTAAAATCCTCTTCTTCAGTTGATCGAATGTTATGTTGCATACATCCATGAGTCGGTCTACTGGTGGAGGTGTGATCTCCATCTCTCCAAATGGAAGATGACCACCTGTGAGAGGATTCTCTCCTAGAGTACTCAACACTTCCTCCATTGGATGGATGGTATATTCTTCTTTGAACTGCTCCTCTTTCAACTCCTAAGTTAACTGTTTTACTTCCAATGTTTGTGTTGCTTCCTCCTCTTGGGGCTGCCTCTTGCTGCTCTTCTTCTATCTTCCTCCTCTCTTCTTCTTCTTCTTGTTTCTTTTCGAGAAACTCATCCTGCTAACTCTTCCTCTCCTATTCTTTTTTTTCTCCTCTCTCCTACTATTCTTGACTAACTCCTCAATTTAAGGGATCAACTTTCCATTTCTTGCTGCTCTCGCCTGTCGAGGAATATATGATCCTTTTTTTGGGAGCTAGTTTCCTTACTTGAGGTGTTATATCCTCCTCCTCCTGCTCTTGCAAATATTGAGTTGGTGGATCGTGGGGTGAACTGGCCTCCATTAGTCTATGCATCTTCATCTTGGCATTATACCACTTCTTTATCTTCTCATATTTTGTTGTGGACATAGATGAGTACCCCGTATTGTGACAGATCCTTTGACAATGTTGCCTATCAATTTGCTTGGGATCATATCCATGGAAATATTTGGTGGCAAAGTGTAGTTAGTTCATATCATGTATCTCTGTTGTCATAGCCTTGTGACTCTTTAATTCATACAATCTAATCCTCAATGGAAAGATAGGCCAAGGGTCTTTCTTCCTCCTGTGAAGAATTCCTGATAATCCCTTGTCCATCTAATTTTCAACTTCTTGCATAACCACTTTGTTAGTCACATATCTCGACATAAGATGAGGGATATATGACAATCAAAGCACCTAATGTATGTACCCTTTAGAGCTTCAAACAAGTCTGTGATATCTCGAAGTTACTGCTTCACCTAATCGATCTCAAAAATCATGTGAAATATTATTGCAAAGAAGTGTTCAACTAATTTGTTATATATGCTTTTGAAGCTCATCTCTAATAACAATCTAATATGTTAATATTGTGCTGCTAACATTTGAAAGCATTATATTGGATTATTGAATGTTTGTGGTATCTAATGCAAATGTAGTTTTGGGAGATTGAGACAAGGTCTAAAGAGTAACAACCAACCAAGAATCAAATTGAGACCCACCTTCATGAAAAGGTGTCTCATATTTCCTTATCAATTTATATAAATTTTCATGCATGAACCTTGGGTGTATAAGTAGATCATATATATCTATGTGTCACATGTCTTACGATATCCTATAACATGTCTTAGGATATCCTATAGGAATAGAGAGGAAAACCATATAAATAATAATTATCTCCTTCAACAAAAAGTAATACCTTCTTAAATTATTGAATATAAAAATTCATATAATAGTGAGCACTATCTTTAGTAAAATTAGATAAGAAACCAATGTAATTAATTTTATTGATAAATGAATTAGAGTATTAAACCACCACATCTATGCATCTTTTTACAATCGTTGCCTCATCAATTAAATATTAACCTTGAATATATGTATAACATTGTACGATAAACGATAAGTCAATAACCATTGTGATAACATTATTGAATATAACCATTCACATAATAACACCAAAATAGAAATTCCCAAATATACTTACACTAATTATAACCTAACATGAAACTATATTTTTCATGATACAACATGACCTATAAATATGAGTAATACACTAATGTTACTATTTTAAATCACAACACGATTTATTAATTAAATGTCCCTGACATTTCTATGCCATGCTCTTAAAAAACGAATATTATTATTATTACTCTCTAGAATATATTATATAAAACATAGTTGAGGGATAATTATAGTAATGTAAACCAATGCCATAACTGCGTCTACAATTTCCAACTCGTGCCTCGGAAACAATATTAAATGGGGTAAGAAAATATGTTTCGTAGTGATATTCCTAGCAAACAATTTTAGGGTATCTCAATATATGACAACATAATTACCATTAATAGTTTATGTGAAATTTGGAATCATCCCAGTCATTTTTTAATCGGTGAAACAATAGAATTTCGACTTATATATAAAAAAAATGAGATTTTAGGGATGGGATCATAAGTTTGTTTTTTTGGAATTGGTAAGATAAATTAAATTATTTATTTTATTTTATTTTATTTTTTATGGTTTTGGATTTATAATATTAATTTAGATTTATTTTAACTTTGGATTTATCAAGTGTTGAAAGGGATCAAATCTATTTTTATTTATCAAGTGTTGAAAAGATCAAATCTATTTTTATTTTAAAAGATGTTTGTATTTTAAGAGATTTGATCCTTCTCGATACTCGGTAGATTTAGAATTAAAATAGATCAAAGCTATTGTTGAATTGAGGTTTCTGTGATCCATACTATTTATAAGTAGAGCTTCGGCGTAAATCACATAAAGAGAGACATTTGTCGACCGTTTCGAATCAACTAGTGTGGTTCATCGTCAGGACAAGTTGGTTCGAAACTTGTCCTGACGATGAACCACACTAGTTGGTTTGAAACGCGTCGACAAATGTCTCTCTTTATGTGATTTACGCCGAAGCTCTACTTATAAAGATCAAAGCTAGTTTAATTTCCCCTTTTAAATAAGATATATTCCATATGAATACCATAAATTCTCAATATCGTAGATCATTGTTATTTTTATTTTTATAATTATTTATTTATTATTTATTTTATTTTGTTGTGTATAAATTAAAATATTTAATTTATATTATATTAATCTTTTTATTTAATTTAATTTATTTTTATATTTATATTATTTGATTTATTCAAAAGGTGAAATATTACAAAATTTCTACTCTACTAAGCGATTAAAAAACCCTAACATAAAAATAACCAAACTTAATAGGGAAAATAACTTACATTCTTAAGTAGTTTTTCAAGTAGTGGAGTTAATATCACATCAGTGGTGAGGAGAGTAGTGAGTAGTGTTTACTTTTATTGTATACGAATTATAAAGAACCAACTTGTAAACTTATAACGTTTAGACATTTTAAAATTGTAGTTAAATGATGATGTGTCATCTCAAAAAAATGTTTTGGTGTTTAAGTGTCACGTGGGCTAAATTTTTTAGAAGGTAGTGTCAAGAGCTAACGACGAGCATACTATAGGGCATTAAATGTCCGTTTACATGCGCTTTTGATACCCTAATAACACATCATTATTATTTTTTATTTATCTAGTCACCGAGCGCGTGTGTTATCGGGCTATGAAGACGCAGCTAAGCGGGCTCTTGCCGAAGGTAATTGTATGGTACGGGCTGTTAAAAGCATAGAATATATACATGTCTTTATAATTGCTTGATGGATGACATTGGAAATATAATAAGTTACTCAGAATGGTATATATCCATTAATAATCAAACTAATAAGAGTTTACTAACTACTCTACCAAGAAGGTATGTTTTCAGCATGGGTATCATGATTAATGGGATTAGTAAGGTCTTGATTATATACTCGAGAAACAACACAAGACCCCACACGCACGCTAGAATAGGTTCATGCAACTATAGTTATAACTTAATAATTGTGTACATCATAAAAATTAAGAGTTTACTAACTACTCTACCAAGAAGGTATGTTTTCAGCATGGGTATCATGATTAATGGGATTAGTAAGGTCTTGATTATATACTCGAGAAACAACACAAGACCCCACACGCACGCTAGAATAGGTTCATGCAACTATAGTTATAACTTAATAATTGTGTACATCATAAAAATTATAATTTCCCTTTATCAAGCTTGAATATATCTAGTAAGGAAGTTGTGATTATATTATAAGTGAGGAGGCATGGCATATTAATGTTCTGAAAATTCTATGTTCTGAAAATTCTATCAAGAAACAAGGTTGAGTGACTATAAAAGGAATAGAAATATATTCGAATTTGAATAATATATAATAAACCTCAAAAGAAAAGAAAATTATTTGATGATAATAATAAACCTGGCTTTGAATGTATCATTGGTAAATATTTCTAATTTGTTGCTATATATTATAATATAGGATTTTTTGAGTTAACTATATTATAACATGAATATGATCCACTAATCATTATGAAATTTATAATAAAAGGGTAAACATTATGAAACTTTATAATCAAAAAATAAATATAATATATCAATAATAATTAAAACCCTCAGAATGAGTAACTAATTATCGAATATCATTGATATATTAGATATCTATGATTTTAATTAAAATAATAGAATAGAGTAATTTATTAGAATAGAGTAATTTATGTAATGAATTATCATATAAAGTAATTATTTATTTATAATTATATATGAGTTTTATTAGTTTGAAATGATATCAATTAGTTCATGGGTGTATAATAGATGGTGATGGGTATATTATTAAGGTATTTTGTGATATGAAGGTTATTGGTTTGAAATCCTATGGGAAAAAATTTAGCCATGTTAAGGACTGGTGTGGTTTAGGTTGGGTGTGAATCTCATATAATTTTGACGACTTAAATACCCCTGAATCACGATTTCTCAAACCAAAGATTAAATGTGTAGTCATCTCAAGATTCACACAATTTAACAAGCAAAAAAACTTATATCAACCAACAATTAATTCAAGAAAGAATAATTAAAATTAATCATACATTAGTTATTAAAAACTAAAATAATTACAATAATAATAAAATAGAATTGAAAATGTACTTAAAAAACAAATTCAATCTTAAAAATAAACCAATTAAAATGGATATATATTATAGGTGCTACACTTTACCTCATATACATTTTTTAAAACTAAACACTCAATAATGGATTTTGTTCGGGTCAAACTCTACATAATCCTGTTTGGAGATGACAAGGTGAGAAGAAATACTTTGATACCTTCTTATATAAATTTTTCTCTGTAATACATTGAAGCATAATCTTGTGAACTCACGATGCTCTTATTTTGACTTTAAAGAAAAAGGAATATAATCCAAAAGTACTTAATTTTTTTTGGTCACATCTAAATCCTTGATTCATTAAAATCATAAATTTAACCAGCATATTGGTTAACCAAAAAGGCACCATGGTAAATTCATAAAATACAAAATAAATAAATTAAAAGATGGTCTTTAGATTATCTTTTTTTTTAATTCACATATCATAGAGCTTAATTTGATTTTTGAAAACATTGTAACCTCTTTCATCTAATCAAATAGATCATTTACTCCTTCAAAAGGATACCTATGGTTTATCATTTATATATTTAATGATAATAATATACACAAAACCTCTGACCTTTTATTGGTTGCATGATTATAAATGGGGCATATCTCATTAAGGAAATCACAAAATTCCAATCTATTATTTTTCACTGGAAATTTTTAATGTTAATTCACTATATGTTGTAACAAAGAAGGAATGTTGAAAACAATTTTAACTAAGAAAGCATGGAAATGAAATAGAAGTACACAAGAGTTTCTGGAGCTAGTATGGGTCGGCCCTCCCCAAGGTCTATTTACCTTTAAGAAATCAACATTAGATAGTTGGGCAACAAAACTGCTTCATTAAATTCCTTAAACAAAATACATAAATAGTTGAATGCTTCATCATAGAGTTCTAAATTTGCAAAGTAGAAAAGTAAGAATAAAAGCTAACTAAATTTTGAGGCCAAGTATTGAGTAATTATTAGGAAAAGGTGTGGGGAAAAACCTCCTTTGACAGGAGAATTGATCTCCTTCAAAAATCTTGAGATTAGGGCCCAATTTCTAGGGTATCCCTTAGTCATGCAAAAAGGTCCTCCTATTAGGTTTAACTTCTTTAAATGAAGTAGAAGTGGCCTTTGAGTCAATTTTTGATACATGAGAGAACAACATCCCTTATATCTCTCCTTATTGCTTCATGATATTTGTCAAATCATCACTTTAACTACACAAAAAGGTCATAATATTCCAAAGGTGGACTAAATTTCCAAACAGTCCGAATTTACACACAATAATTTGTAGTTATCATAATGTTTTCCATAAAAAGGTCAAAACATGCAAAGTTAATCGAAAATTCCATTAGGAATGGACCTATAGGGTGTCCATTATGTGGATAGGTCACTTTATGCTGCAACCTAACTAATGACCTTGACATCTCTAATGATATTTCCTCTTTTGAAGTAAAATAAATGGAATTGTATCCAATGCCATTAAGATATGAAATTAATATAGATTATTAATATAATGTTGATTATCTAATTGAAAACAATTATTTTAATTTAATATCCTATGATTTTTTTGTTTTTCCTAGGAAAAATATCTATATATCTCTATATTTGAAAATATATCTAGGTCTAATCTTGTTTTATATCCATGAAGTGTCTTTGTACTTATCCACAAAACAATATAACATCTAACATAAGATTACAAAATTTACAAAAAAGGGAATACATCCAAATGTCCATATGGTTATCTATCTGATATTCTAAAAAAATTGAAAAGTAAAGTGTTAGAGATGATGGAAAACACCTCCTTCTAGCTATTTATTCACGCAATTAATATTCTAGTACCCTTGGTAAGATCTAAATTTATTCTTTGGAAAACCAATCTTCCAAGAAGTTAGGTTCCTTGTTGTTACAAGCCATTTTGTCACATCATCCCAAAAGGCTTGAAAACCGGGTCAATCAATATCCATGAACACTTTGTCATAATCCCTTTGTAAATCCCTAAGCATCAATTCTAAAAAAAGTCTCAGTTTCTTGGTATATCCGCTGAAAAACCATATTTTTGGGCCCAATACACCATACATAACTGAGCAACTTCATTGTAGTGTGGTCTCTCCTTCTTTGAGGGTGCACTGCAGTGCACCCTACATAACTAATCAACTACACTGATTCTAGAATTTCAGGAAAATTAAAAAATATTTTCAAAGCTTCCTCTTCCAGAAGCTTCCAAGGCAGTTTTAACTATTTACCACAGATAGAGATCTCAAATTTCTATCTAATCCTACACTAATGGACCTATCTCTTATCCCTTGAGATCATCCTCCCATCATATGTGGATCTCAAGCCTAGAATGGTAAATCCTAAACTACCGCACTCATCCTATAAATTGACTGCCTCCCATAAGGTGTGGGTTGGCTTTCGGAGATTGTCAGTGCCCTTATGTTGTTGGTTTGAGCCTAAGGAGTCATCACATTTATGCATTAAGGTTGATGTTGAGGTGTGCTTTGTGGCAAGGAAGGAAAAGTCAACTTGGAGAGACATCTACAAATTTAGCTTCTATTTATGGTTGTAACTCTCTCTTATATTTGTTAATACAAAAAGCATCTTGTTTTCCTATATTTGTTGTGTTATGTTTTCACTCATGTATTTCAATGCCATGCTGACTCGTTGAATAGAGATTTTAGATTATGCTACATGGATTGTGGTTCCTTCGCTTGTTTTAGTCATGTGTGCAAGTTCTAATTATGCACTTGGAGCTAGAATTGGAGCTTACAAACAAGGGGGGAAGGAAGGCTGCTACAGATTACAGGTAGGTTTCCTTCCCATTTTCTAATTTATCTATGGGAAAATTGATTTTTTTTTCTCTTATGTTTTTCTAGTCTAGACCACTAGATCTAGGGAATTCACCTTTGTCCACAATAGTGAAAATTTTGTATAACAAATTGGCAACCATACTGGGAAACAATATTTTCCCTTAGTGGTTTCCTTGACCCTAGCACATTTTGACCTCTCAAAGCAACCTTAAATGACTTATTCAGATGTTGATTGATCTTAAGAAAACATATGTTTGAGCTTGGTTGATTTTATTGTGTCATCTTTTGACTAAATTAGCCCCAATGCACTCTTTCTTCTAAGACAGAGCACCCGAGTGCACTTATTTCTTCTTTTTACCTACATTGCAATGCACTATCTCTTGTTATACACCTGGGCTACAATGCATTATCCCTTGTTCTTCACCTTTGTTGATCGAGTAGGATGCAAAAAAATTGCATTCCATGGCCTTGCTCCTCATTTTGCTTTGGTTCAAAAAAATTTCCTTTTGTCTCTGAGTTTGTCCCTGTCTCTAGAAAGCCATCATAATGTTTTTTTTGGTTTTATTAGCTTTTGGTAAGAATTTATTTTGTTTTTCTCATCAATTAGGTCTTTTATGAACATTTTTCTTGATCGGTGATTGGATTGAAGAAATTTATATTACAGTAATATTTTGTGTGATTTCTTTTGTCAGTGATCTAGTTGCAGCTTATTTTTCATTGCATTTAAAGATTAATATAAAAGAAAAACAATTATTTGCATTACATATAAGGATTTTATTTTTATTTGAATAGTGAAGTTGAGGAGATCAATTGTTGCATCACTTGTTTTTTGCATTGTTGATTTATTTTTTCTTCCCCTACTTAGTTAGGCCTTTCACTGTTAAAAGGAAAATGAAAGAGTTATTTTTGTCATATTAGTTGCATCACAGGTGTGTTTAGGTGACATTGAGTTTTGAGCCTTGAAACTGAAACTTAATCACAAATCAAATCTAAAATTTACTCAATCAATCTAAGGAGCATTTGGAACATTACCTCAAACATTTAAAGGTCGAGGCTAGAGACGTGCTCTGACATTTTTAAACATAGGAGCTGTCGTTATTTTTCTACATTGCATTCCAGAGGTAGTCGATATTCCATGTACGTAAGTGTATCAGATTGTTTTCCATGTACCTTCATGTATATCGGATGGTGCTCCATGCATGAAAAGTATATGGTAATGCTTCCTATCATACATGACACATTAGACAACACTACTATGGACTGCGCTTCCACATACCTTTGGGTATATTTTGGAAGTCCCCTATAGGTTACTATCCTTCCATGGGTAACTGAGTTGACTTCCTTGTCACTTGTGATACACAGAACACAAAATTCCAGGAGATTTCCTATATATACGTAAATCCTTGGTTTACCAAGGTGGTATATCATAGTTCACGGTGACATGGAAATCCTTTTTTTCCTAGTTACCCCTTTATTTTATTTTGTGTCTTTAATTTCTAAAATCAATTAATTGACAACAGAACAACATCCTCATCGTGGAACAAATCCTTAGTAGATTTTAGGTTGATACTAATGGAAAAAGTTTTGGAGTATGCTAGTTAAGGAAACCTCTTTGACAAAAATCCTTGTCCTTTTCCTTCTTTTGGAAATATTGGTGCTCCTTATATGGAAATGTTGTCCCTTCCTAGATTTACCATTGGTTTACCAGTTTGGTTATTTTCGATCTCTTTGGTTCTAAGTGTCCAAACTTATCCTCAACCAAGTTCTCCTCCACCTGAACAACATCAACCTCAAGTTGATCCTAAAGTTGACCCTTTGCCTTCTTTGCCTAATGTTTCTTCATCCTTTTCTTCCTACTCGCCCGGTGAAGGTCTTAATTCAAGTAACCAGGAAGTTAAGAATAAGAAGAAAAGGATGAAGAATAAGAAGCAAAATAAGCAGGGGGACAGGCAAGAAACCATTGCTACCAATGCAACTAGTATGGAATAACCTTCCAATCAGCCCCACAAAATTAAATTCCCTTGTAAGTTATTGAAGGGTGACCACCTTCTTAGAGATTGTCTTGGTATTCCCAAGGTATTAAAAGTGTGGTCCACAGGCTCACATCAACCTTTGTCATCAAATTTTGGAGATCATGTTGGTGAGAAACCATTGACTAGTGATCATAAGGTTCACAGGAAGAAGCGTAAAGTTAAGTTTCCCTGTAAGTTATGTGAAGAGAATCATCCAATTTACCTTTTCCCTTATATGGATGAAGCATCCAAATTGTTGGGAAGTCTTACTATTTCTCAACTGCAACTTTCGGCTGGCTACAGAAAGCTTTCCCCCAATCCTCCACCAGTGGATGAAGTGATTGATCCAAATGCATATCCAGTCATTCTCACTCTCCTTGAACGTGAATCCCATGAGTTTGTTCCCAACCAACCATTGGTTGAGAAAACGATTGAATCTATTCCACCTTTAGTTAATCGTACTTTTCCCATAGAGAATGAGTCTCATACTACTCACATTCTTCTCGTTTCTTCAGGTTCTAATGTGCTAGCGGGAAATTCTCCTGTTGTAATGACACAGGGGGGAAATCCTCCTGTTCCCATGGCACAGGGGGGAATCCTCCTATTCCCACAACACATGGGAGAAGTTAACCTATTCCCATAACATAAGGGGAAAATTATCTCATTCCCACGACAACCCCTCCAAGTAGTATGGTCACTTCCTTTGATTGGAGTTGACTAGAAGGACATCGTCTTCCTCCTTACGTGCCTTTCTAGATAATAGTAATGGCTTATAATATGGTCGTACCTAGCATAGTCTAGATGAAGGTGTGTCTGTTAGTATTCATTCCTCAACTTTTTGGAAAGATTTAGGTTCTCTATAGCTTGTTCCATTACCCATAATATGTTGGCTCTTAATAGAGCAACCGATCAACTATTAGGGATCCTTCCTCAGGTTCCTATTACTTTGGGAGGAAATATTTTCTTTATCAATTTGATGGTAGTCTAAGGTCCTTTGGATTTTAATTTACTCCTGGGGCATGGCTATGTTTATGACATGGAGCTCTTGCCTCTTCACTCTTTCATGTGACGTGTTTCCCGCATGAAGGAAGAATCATGATCATTGACCAACTTTCATTCATTTGTCCTAATTTGACTTCCAGACACCCAAATTCCCTAAATGGTCCTTATATGCAAGTGGTATCTCCCACACCACATATTAATTATGTGGAAACCTGATCCATGCCCATGTCTACTAATGATCTAGTAGGTGATGTAGTGCATCATGTATTGGGAATACTAGCACCTGATTTCCATTGGATCCTTTGATTTGTATCCCTTCAGAACATTCTTCTCCCATATGATGACAACATGTTGGAAGCCATGGTCTTTGGCGAGCCATGATCAATATAGCTAGAGACCCCAAAGAAAATTTCATTTTCTTGTGTCAAGCTCATTAAAAGATGAAACAAGGTCTGAGAGTAGGGTATATTTTCTTGTGTTGAGCTCGTTAAAAAATGAAGCAAGGTGCCTTGAGCATAATTATTTTAATATGTCAAGCTTGTTAAAAAGTGAAACAAATCCCTTTCTAATTCAAGTCTTTGATTAGATCTCATAAATTCCCATTTGAGTCTTTCACTTGATATCGTATATGAACCTTCATTCCATCCACCTAGTAACCAATAGTCTACTTAGGTGAATGAAATGAAGCTTGAGGGGAATGTCCCTAGAATTGGATCATTATGTTGGGGGTATGCGAACTTATTTCAAGCATTGTTTTTCTCTGTTTCAAGCTTGTGTAAAAATGAAACCACTCTCAAGCATAGATTTCTCATGTTTCAAGCTCGTGAAAAAATGAAACCATCTTCAAGTATTCTCAAGCTTATTTTCCACATGTTTCAAGCTTTTATAAAATGAAACCATTTTCATCCGACTTCTTGTGATTTCCATTTTAATCAACCTATTTCTTCAAGATGATCCTTAGTTTTCTCATTCCATCGTCACCATTTGCTTGGCCGATCATTCAATTTCACTTTATGTTTACCCTTTCCTGGGGAACCACTGTGATAGGTGGTCTTATTAGACAACATCTTGGCCTCTACGTGTTTTGAGAAGTTCCATCATGACTGAAACTAGTTGCTACCTTTTATACCACTTGTTCCTCCAGGAGGAGTCCTCTTTAAGCTCTTTTCAGACTCCCAAAACATGAAAAGGTTGTTGAGAACTTGTCTTTTTGAACTCGTTAAAGTAAATGAAAAGACGTCTTACTAGTATAATTTTAACCCTTTTCCAAACTGAGATAGACTAGTTACGAGAAAATAATACTTTAGTCGAACATGACTAAAAGGTTCTCCTGAGTATCATTTTCTTCCTTTTTAGATTCAACAGATTAAATTTATGAAAATGAACCTTTGGAGTTTTATTTTTTGCCTCTTTTTCAAACTCTCTAAACATGAAAAAGGAGTCGATTTATACCTTTGCTGGTCTCGTAAAATCACCAAACAACGTTGGACTCGTCGAGCATGATGAGGCCAAGCCACTGCTTCTCAGGGTTTGTTAAATATACTCAGAAGGATTGATCTAAAGGATGAACTTATAGATCAAGCATATCTTATCCTTGTCAAGCTTGTAAAAAATAAAGAGGTACTAACCAGAAATGGTTTGGGAAATTGGGAAAATAGGGTACTTAACCTATTAATGGTGTGATTCACTCTTGATCATGACACTATTTAATTTCATATCTATGACTGTTGGGTTGGGAAATATACTTTCCTCTTTGGTTAATCATACCATGTTAAAATCCTTCGCATTCAGTTTTGAGTCAATGATGCCAACTCCATAAAGTGTCACCAATATGTTCAAGAGAAGTCCTTCACTTGATATCTTCTACAATAATGAGCCTTCATTCATGTTTGTCATTCCTAAACCAGTTCCACATCAACATGATTCTATCTCAAATATTGATACCCATTTCGTGTTGTTGATGGGGGATACATCAAGGCCATCCTATGACAAGTCGCTTTCTTTTGACATCAAATCATTATCTATGAAGTTGACTTAGAAACTCCCTTTGGTACCTTGGAACTTGCATACATCAATGGCAATTTTCCTCACTCTCAACGATAGGTCCTCATCACTGGCCTTCGACCAGAAGACTCTATGTGGTGTTCGATTTCAACTCATCTGTTCACACCACATAGATTGTACCATAGTACCTTGAGAGCCATTAACATAATCAATGGTTTCTTTTGTATCTGTTAATGGGCTACATCATTGGCCAGTAATCAGATGGTGTCTACCATGTTCGACTTCAACTCATTTATTCACATGGTTAGACTTGTACTATCAAACAATCGAATGAATGAGATAAAAGACCCCGAATCTAGTTCCATCCATCCAGGTTGTGATTTTAGGATTCATACAAGATCACAAAAGTATGGTGGCTATTATTAGTCAAACAATCATCCAAGCATGGGTCCACACTTTGTCATCAGTGGACGAGACTTATTGATCATTGTACATGTAATATTGTCTTATATGTTGAGCACGAGGATGCCTCCCTTAGCAATGATATCATGATGATAATATGTATTGTAAAAGATGATAATCTTGACCAACTTGTTCTTGATTCGGAGTTTCCAGAAGGTAAAGCACTTCGGTCCTCAGCCATTGCTTATGAATTTGTAATTTAGGGGGCAAATATGCTACAGGCCATTTTGTCATATCAACCCAAAAGGCCTAGAATCTAGATCAATTAATATGCATGAACACTTTGTGATAATACCTTTGCAAAGCCCTAAGCATCAAATCTCCAAAAAACCTAAGTTTTTGGGTCTATCTACTGAAGAACCATATTTTTGCGCCCAACACACCCTGCATAAATAAGAAACTACTCTCTAGTGTAGTCTCTCATTCTCTGAGGATGCACTATAGTGCACCTTGAATTAACTGAGCAACTGCATTGATTCTAGAATTTCAGGAAAATTAAAAAATAATTTTGAAGCTTCCTCTTCCAGAAGCTTCCAAGATAGTTTTAACTATTTACAATGGATAGAGATCTCGAATTCCTATCTGATCCTAATCTAATGGACCTATCTCTTATCCCTTGAGCTCATCCTCGCACCATACGTGGATCTCAAGCCTAGAATGGTAAATCCTAAACTACCACACTCATCTTATGAATTTAATACCTCCCATAAGGTCTGGGTTGGATTTTGGAGATTGTTAGTGCCCTTATGCTACTGGATTGAGCCTAAGGAGTCATCACATTCATGCATTAGGGTTGATGTTGAGGTGTGTTTTGTGGCAAGGAAGGACAAGCCAACTTGGAGAGACATCTACAAAGTCAACTTCTATTTATAGTTGTAACTCTCTCCTATATTTGTTAATACAAAGAGCATATTATTTTCCTATATTTGTTGTGTTATATTTTCAATGCCATGCTGACTCATTGAATAGAGATTTTAGATTGTGCTACATAAAATGTGGTTCCTTCGCTTATTTTAGTCGTGTGTGCAACTTCTAATTATAGCACTTGGAGCGAGAGTTGGAGCTTATAGGCAAGGAGGAAAGAAAGGCTTGCTACAGATTCCAGGGAGGCTGCTTTCCCATTTTCTAATTTCTCTAAGGGAAACTCAAACCTTTTTGCCTTCTATTTTTCTAGATCATACCACTAGATCTAGGGAATCCACGTTTGTCCGAAATAGTGAAAATTCCATATAAAATCTATATATATGGTTGCATGTAAACCATTCCAAATTATTCATAATGTGTTTATCCCTTACAAAATATAAGTAAGATGTGGAGCAACAATGCCAACTCGATCATTTACCCAATCTATCACTAGTTTAAAATCCCCGATAATTTGAATCTCTTTTGCCTCTTGATTTTCAACAAAGACAATATCCTATGAAAGAAATGTATCAATGTATCTAGATTTTTTATTTTTTATTTTTATTATTGCAACCACAATAGTAATTATTCTACATAGTTAGAAATGGAAGTTCCTTTAGACATTGTTGAACATTTAGATGATAGGGATATTTCATAATATAGAGTAATTACGATTTTTGTTATAACTTGTCTTAGGATTGTGACTCCAAAACTGATCATTTATGAGTAACGTTGAAAGTTCATAGACATATTCCTTTAATTTTCCACTTGATTCAAATTCTAAGTTGTTATGTGATTTGGGAGAAAAAGAAGTTATTTTTTATGACTACTTGGACATTGATGATACTAAGGAGCTTCACCTATGTTGATGATTACGTTCGATTCTCATGTCATCAAATTTTTGAGTGGGAATTTGTTGTACAATATGAGATATCCCATTATTTGGAATTAATTTTATGGATATATCATCTTATCCCTTTGGAAAAAGACATCATCCTTTCTAGAAAATATTCACTTAGTACTACATTTGAGTGGAAATTCTGACGATGGAATATGACAGAATGGCTAAAATCAGAAAAAAAAGAAATTCGGAAGTTAAATGATTTTTTTTGTTTTTTAAATCCCGACTACCGTCAAATATCTGATGTCATCTATGTACTCGTCGAATATTCAACAATTATCCTATCTTGTTGATTATTTGATGGTTTCCTATAATCCTTCCTGTCGTCGAATATCTGACCTGCATTCTTTTATTGTCAGATATTCGATGATGTATCCAATATGAAAATGTGTTGTCTAGTTTCCCAAAAATGGTAAATAATCGTTGCATAATGTTCAATTCCACCATCAATGGATTTTTGTGTTGACAACATCTAATATGGGACCAGTTTGACTAATTAAAATAAATATAACAATAATATATATATATATATATATAGATATCTCTCTCTCTCTCTCTCTCTCTCTCTATATATATATATATATATATATATATATATATATATTAATATTAATATTAAATATTATATTATATTATATGATTATAATTATAATATATATGTGTGTGTGTGTGTGTTTGTGGAGGCCTTAACATCATATAAGTTTAACATAATTTCTATATGTATTAGTTGCAATTGTTTTGAAAGGTTGTAGGCTTATTTTGAGGTTAATTTTTGAAAAAAATCATCATTGAAAGTTTGGTGAAAAAATGTCACATAACATTCCTCAAGGAGACCAAGGATACGTGGGATCGAGATTGAGGGCTTCTGAGGATAGATTTTTTTTTTTTTTTTCCCTAGGAAAAAATTGCAATTTTCATTAGGATGTTGAAAATTACATATTGTAGATGCTTCAGGAAGCATATGCAGAAGAGGGTGGCTATTGCGGCAATCTAATAAACTATCAAAAAACTATCCTAGGATGGGAGATTGATAAGTTAAATATAAATTTACATGTATGAAAAAAATATATACATGGATAGTCTGATAAAAATATAAACACTGTCAAGACATAGAATCATAAAAAAATCAGGGCCTGGCTGCCCCAACATGCTGCTGATCATCATATGGTCTGTGAAAATACTAGTAGTATTCATGCCCTGTATGCTCCTGGATCATCCAATGCCCCTGAGGCTGGAACATGGCCTCCTTGGATAATCTGTTAGAAATCTGGTTGCACTCCCTGTAGATGTGATGGCAAGTGATAGTGTGAAAATGTGATTTCAGTAGCAAAGCCTCATCCAATATATTCTGGAGTGTGTGCACGTGACAAATAGATTGTTGATTAAACCAATTATTGATGAGTTTGGAATCGACAAAAATATTTATGCGTCTACATCCCTTCTCAAGTTCAAAGTGTAACAAATGTCGGGGGTAATAAGATCAACATAATTGTTTGTTCCTTCTGAGGATAGAAAATGTTATTTCCTTTGTAGAAAATGCAATGGCTTGAGGCCAAGGAGAATTCTAGTAACATCAGCTAAAAAGAATTGTAGAGAAGATGGACATGCTGAACGAAGACATGAATATCATCCATTTGTAACTTATTTATTATATGTCTTTGTATTTTAGATAGTTTTTGTAAATGTTTATATCTATATTGTATTTTAGATTGTATGTCTTTGTATTGTAAATTGACTTATCTTTCTATTGTAAATGTATTTTATAATATTATTTTGGGAGGTTTCTATACTATGTTTTCATCTTGATGTGGATTAGAAATAAAATTTGATTATTTTCGTTAGGGTCGATTAAGAGGTTAGGTCAAGTTAGGGGTTAATTTATTTATGAGCTTAGGGATAAGGGATTATTGTTTAAGGGTTTATAAGGGGATAGGGTTTAAGGGATCAGGGGTTATGGGTTTAAGGGCTTAAGGGAATGGGCTAGAGGATTTGGATGTTAATCATGGGTTTTAATGGAGAATTATTAATAAGTTTTTAAAGTATATTATGCAAAATATGACATTATGAAAGAATATGACATTACAATGATGAATGAAAAATAAGATCAATATGTTTTTTATTATGGTTGTGATTATATATCTCAGAAAGTGTCTCACTTCCAACATGTCAAGAAAAGTAACATCCTGATAAATTGCACAAGCATCATTATTGATTTGTTGTCTTTGTTTCTTGGTCTCACCTAAGTTGTGATATTTCTATTTTTCTTTGTTGACTTTGTTTTCCTTATCTATTATATTTATAAACTGTTGTTATATAGACGTTTCAATATTTTCTATATATACCAGTATTGCTTTATTGATTATAATTGTATAGTATCAACCCCCTAGGGAATTGCTCGATGAGGAAGAGGTGGTTGTAGTACAAGAGCCTGTTAAAGACCATGGATCGATTAATATTGAGGATCAAGCTAATGATACTATGGAAGAAGATAATGATGATGAAAACATAGTTGAATAATATGGAACAAATAGATATATCTAGGAGACATTTAATAGTGTTGGAATGGATGATGATGAAAATCAGTATGATGACTGTGCTTTTGATTATTCTGTACTTGATATGTGACTAAACCTCTTTATGAAGGCTAAAAAACATCTCTTCTCTCTGCTCCATTGTTTTTGGTTAACTTAAAGGTGGTGAATGGTTTTTCAAACACGTGTGACACCACTCCTAAGGTATGTAATATATTTTGTGACATTTAGTACTATATACATGATAAACCAATTATTATTTTGTTGTTTCTAATGTTAGTACGTTCATTTGCATCATTTCACTAATTTGTAACATTTGGATGCAATATGTATGATTAATATTGTTTAGTACATTAAATAATACAATTTTTTTTTATGTTGTAGATTACTAGGTGAATTTTTGTTACCACCGTCAAATGTTTTACCTCATAGTTACCAAGATTTTAGTGGTGTTATGAAATACATTGGAATGGAGTATCAAGATATTCATGAATGCCCTAATGATGATATTCTTTATTATTAAGAACATGCGTTGAAAGAAAAATTCCCAAAATGTGATGAGAGTAGATATCAAACCAATAAAGTAACCAAAAAAGTGCCTCACAAAGTTCTTCATTATATTTCGATAATTCCACGTCCGTGACAATTGTTCATGTGCAAAAGCAGAGCAAAAATTGTGGATTACCATGCAAGGAATAGAAGTGAAGATGGTGTTCTTCGAATGCATGAAGATGGATATTCACTTAGGAATATAGAAAAGTGGTCATCGTTTAAAGAAGAACCTCTTAATCTTAGGCTTTCATTAGTAGCTGACGATGTCAATCCATTTGGAGTGGCCAGAGATATTTACTCGTTGTGGCCTATTTTTGTTATCAATAATAACATTCCTCCATGTTACTCAACAAAGAGGGAGCAAATAATGTTGACAATGATTGTTCCAGGTATTAATTTACTTAGAATATTTTTTTTAGCACAATAACATTTTATTTTCCTTGTTTGTTTCATAATTATGTCCCATATTTTTTTGTTAATTAATCATATATGTTCAATTATGCCTTATAATTATGTTTTTTATTTATTTATTTACTCATATATGTAGTAATTATCTATTATATGTTTAGTCAATTAGGTAAGTAGCAGGTCAAAGATATGAATGTATATATTAAGCCTCTTATCGAGGAGTTAGTGGAGTTATGGAAAGATGCCACTATGTATGATATTTCTAGACCATTAATTGTACAAAGGGAATTTGAATTCCATGCAATTCTTGTATGGACAATTCATGATGCCCTAGGGCTAACACATTTCCGTGGTATGTATATATAATGTTACCCTGCACTTCAATAATTTTTAATTTTATAAAGTTCATTTCAAGTATGTTTTTTAAATAGTTCGACATTCAATGCACATACTTAAAATAATTGATATATCTAGAAATTAATGTGTAGATTCAATACTTCTCATGAAATTGACCAAATCACAATAATTGAAGCTACTCTATTGAGTTCTGGAAGTTAATTTACCATCTAAAACAAGAATCATAGACCATACAAAAGGAAACACAACACATGCACAAAGATTTATCTAGGGGAAAGCAACTGCTCAAAACCTCTTACTATATATATTGCATTAATAAGAGAATAGAGAAGAAATGCATATGCTTGTTCAAACATAAGTACATCCTCCACGTGTATAATTGATCTCTCTACCTGAATGACTAAACCTAGACAACACTTAGCCAATTTCAAGCCTTTCCAAGCTCCTATTTCCTTGAATTGTTCCCTTGGGAAATTTCGTCTATTTTTTAGGAATTTCACACAAT
Organism: Pinus tabuliformis; assembly: GCA_031772625.1. NCBI lineage: Eukaryota > Viridiplantae > Streptophyta > Pinopsida > Pinales > Pinaceae > Pinus > Pinus tabuliformis. Next base: position 1,183,738,971 of record CM062805.1, on the reverse strand, counting down.
GGAATTGCGTAATTTCCTTAGGTCATTCTCTGACTGCATGCACCACATGTACACATTGGAATATGATACAACTGATAGTACACTACCTTGGAATCTCCATCTCAACTAGGTAACTCGAATTTTGTGCATGAAACCATTATTTTGGGTTGATTGACCAACGCACTGGTTGATCACTGAGTGTGGTTGAAGTCCCACTTCCACAACTTTACCTCCACTATTTTTTATGATAGTTAGAACTAGTTAATCTGACAAGAACACAAATTAACTAAAATAGATTGCTACAAATTAGAAATCAATCATGCTAAATTGAAATCAAGCTTCCCCAAATTGAATTAACTAAGTTAACAGAGTGAAAAGTGTCATGTCACCTCAGTTAAGTCCCTCCAATATTTCAGTTGAAACAGAAATTTGAATTTTAATCTAGTCTGACCACGGTAAAGTCAAAACTAGATTTTCTTGATGCATTTCTAATACTCCCTCTTAGAAAGAAAGGGATTATCAACCACCCCTATCTTGCACCTATGGAACTCAAACTTCCCTCTTGACAAGGCCTTTGTCAAAATATTTTCATTTGGTTCCTATATCGGAATGTACTACAACAACATAATTTGCGTCTGCGCACAATCCCATAGATGGTGATACCATGTATCGATATGCTTGGATCGATTGTGAAAAACAAGATTATCAGAGAGTTTGATACAACTATGATTATCGCAATAAATCACAGTATGATCCATCATATGACCAAACAAACTGACAAGTATCCCTCTCATCCAAATTGCCTCACATGTTGCTTGACTTGCAACCATGTATCTTCTTCTGCTGAGATGAGTGCCATTGATCTTTGCTTCCTGCTGTACTAAGAAATTGTTGTGGACCCAACAATGGAAATTCGACCCAATTTTCTCTTCTGGTCTAATGGACTACCTGCCCAATCTGCATTGGTGAATCCACACAACTTCACTCCCTTTGTTCATCTATACCATAGTCTAAACTGGGTAGTTCCTCTAAGGTATCGTAGAACATGCTTAGCTTCCCTCCAAAATAGTTTGGTTGACCTAAACATAGATTGACTCATCTCGTTAACTGCATAACACATGTATGGTCGTGTGTTCATGAGTGAACCTACCAACTTCCGATAAATAGTCACATCCACTTCCTCACCTGAAGTGACATCCTCTTTCCTCTAGTTGGTCACAAGAGGAGTCTCCATGGGTTTGCACCTGTACATAAGGAACCTCTGAAGTATTTCGTTAGTATACTTTCCCTGAGAGACAAAAAATTCCTCGTCAACTTTCCATACTTCCAATCCAAGGAAGTAGTGCATGAGACCCATATCCTTCATCTTAAACTCTCTTGCAAGGTCCTCCTTGCAAAATCTGATCAACTGCTCATCACTACTAAGGATCAAGTCATCAAAATATAAAAAAATAATCAACAATTTACCTTCTACCAAAATATGATAGAGGTTTGCATATGCTTCACTTTTGGTGAATCCCAAACCAATGAGATAACTATTGATCCTGGTGTACCAAGCACGTGGTGCTTGCTTGAGACCATACAATGCTTGCTTGAGTCTGCACACATGAGACTCTCGATCAAAAGTCTCGAAGCCTTCTGGTTGCTCAATAAATTATTTGAAATTGGAGTAGGTGTTTTCTTACTCTTTCCCAAAATCAAATAAAAACAAAAATATGATCGTGTTGATGCTTTGCAACATAAAATGGGTCTTCAAATAGAACGAATTTTTCAATGTCCCTTCAAGTCATGAATTAGTATTTACTTGTAATGTAACATAAGAAACATAAAAACACATAACTCATGCAGTCATAATGAAGAGATAACAAAATATTTGTTGGCGGACTTCACCCCTTTTGGGTTACATCTCTGGGCCTGCCAACATAGTTAGACCACTCATATATTCAACAGAAAAATGGAGTACATAAAGAGTTAGTTGATGGTAAACATCTTGCTATTACCCGTACAAGGTAATTTTATCGTACAAAGAACTCTCACAAACAACAGCAACACAAAGCATCTCATACAAAGATGTCATACTCCAACTGAAACGAGCTAAAATGAGCATGTAAGCACTTCAATTCGACATTGAAGGACATAAACAAAACTTCTTTCAACATAAGATAATGAGAAAAGTGAACCTGAGATTAACCCTATAAGTTGTAGTTGTTTTAGTAGACATTTAAAGGTGAGAATACCCCTACAAGGCCTTCTCCATGCCCAAACACCTTTCAGAACTGCTTCCAAATCCTGATTGATCCATACACCTTTTGTCTTAAACCTGTAAAAAGACTACTTATATGAGCTCAAATAAGAAATCAAAGGTCACCAATTGATTCAAAACATCCAAAACCCCCTAAGTGCACTCTTTTTGAGCTCAATTTGGCCAAAAAATCCAAAAGATATGGCTCTCCAAAGCTCCATATGAGTTTTATAGTTAATCATCCTACAAATTGGACCATCTGTCTAACGGTCCTATAATTCTGCCCCAAATTCTGCTAATTGAGTGAAAAAATCACCCTTCGCTAGTGCATTTTGTAGGTTCATTATTTTTTCCTATGACCCCTTAACTCCAAAAATCATGGTCATATAGGCCACATGGGGTCAAGGGATAGGCCTTAATGCCTGCTCCCACCATTAAGCCCCTGAACGCGGGGTCGTGGTCATGTGGGTGCCATGGGTCTAATGGCTAGGCTAACTGCCTACCCTTCCCCCCAAGCCCCATTAAACTTTGGCACTGGGTTACATTGGCAGCATATGACCCTGGGGATGGCCCCCTTGCTGGAGCACCTTCCACCTAGCCCCTTCAACCTGGAGCTGTGGTCCTGTGGGCGCAAATGGAACCAAGGCTTAGGGCTTTTCCCTAGCCTCTCCTTCCAAGTTCTTAAACCTTTCCGTTGTGGTCATATAGAAGTTGGATGACTAGGGTCTAATCCCCTCATAGGCACCCTCTTCCATAAGTGCTTTCCACAAGCACCAAGGGTTGTATGGATGTAAACATGACCAGGGTCAGGGCTAGCAGGCCCCTTCCTTCGATGAACGCCGAGGTAATGTTTAAATGGAATTTCGGTTGTATGGTCAATACGAACCAATGCATAGTCCAATGGTAGAGCGCTTGACTCGTGAACATGAGGTTGCAGGTTTGAATGCCAAGAGGTCCATTCGACCCATTACCAAATTTTTGGCCTCCGATGGGGTGCCACATGACAGCCCATGACTGGGCCACATGGCACCACTTCATTGGTCCACATCAACCTGTACAAACCAATCAAATGTAACCAACTACAAATGAACCAGATGATGCCACTTGTCCACTTATGGTTGGCTGTACTTGTATGGTCACCCTGCAGACTCAGCAGTATGGTCAACCCAGTCAACTACCCTGCTCAAATTTTAGTTGTTTGACCAAACAGTTAGTGCATGATAACTTGAGCATACCGTGTCGGATTGAGGTGAAATGAACATCATTGGATTCGAAACAACCATCACTTCAACTTGATGCTGGTTTCAAGATTTTCTGGGCACTTTCATTTTTGAGCTAAAAAATGTTCGACTGATCACACCTCCCCACTAGGAACTTTTGGACTCCAAAATTTTATGCCCCTAGTCAATATAAAGAGGGTGGACCTCAAAAACACCCAAAAAATAAATCCAAAATGCATACTTTTAATTTGGTTCCCTTCAAGCCCTAATAAAGGCATTTCACCTATCTTCTTTGTGAAGACCTATTTTCGTGTTAAGAATTGAGCCAACGTTCTTATTGCCAATGCAGGAGAAAGATACTGATGAGTGGAATTTGAACATTCTCTTTAATCTCATCTTTACACAGGTCAAAAAATAATTTCATCTTGAAGTTAAACTGTTGAAGGAAAACTTGATTCCATCTTGGAATTCAGAAACAACATAAACTTGCTTCGACGTCTTCAAGCTGAGCTTGTAAATCAAAAGCACACTACTGCAAAAATTTCCATGATATAATTAGCCTTGCCTACAAAGCATAGTCATCTTGTACAATTTGAAAAAATATATTCTATTCACACAAGTTTCATATCGAATACTTGTATCAGTGAATACATGACAAACTTGTAGACAACTTTGAACGACGATCTTGTACATTCACAAAAGTCCTTGAAACAAGTGGACTATAAATAAGCCAGTACATACATCAATGAAGATCATCTACTTGTTGAACATATTGAAAATGATTGTTCACTTTACAAAAGTACCTAAACAGGTAAACAATAACAAGTAATTACAAAATTTACAAAGAAACTTTATAATAAGTCTACCCAAACTTTGCCTCTCCTAGTATTATGGGTTCTCTTCTTGCATCATCTTAGCCTTGAAGATTACTTAGGATTGTTGCGAGTCCTCTTTTCTACCTTTTGTTTCCCTTACATTATGTTGCACAATCGCTTTTCCATTCTTTGAACAAATATTTGGATGTAACTTCCAACATCGTTCAGTGTCATGCCCATGCATCTTGCAATGAGTACAAAAGAACTTTCTCTTGTTTGCTGACATATAGTTCTCTCACACGAAGGAGTTTCATTATGCTTGATGCATAGAATGTGATTCATTCTTTTAACCATTATCATACGTTTCTCACATACAACCACACAATGGTCAAATGCATCAAAAAAAGTACAAGGGTAGTTATTCCATAAGTATTTAATATTACCATGCATTAGAAAACACACATGAGAGTTATACCTATCTCTAAGGTTTCCACTATTGGGCTGAGGAAAAGGTATGTTTTCTCCTCGTAAATAGCCTAATTAAGCATTTGTCTTCACATGTTTATCTTCGTTTTATGAAAAAAAATATAGGAAACAAGAACAAAATCTGGGTAAAATCGATTATTAACAAATTAAATAAATCTCAGCACGAAAAACTAACTTTCACTATCTTTATATGCAGGTACACGGATTGGACGATTGCTATTCAATCGACAGAACAACAACAACCAGTAAAGGAAAAAGACATCGTCTTGAGTATGGAAGACAACGGAAGACCAGGAGGACCAATGCTATTATATGATGAAATCAGATCGAGTGTTGCGAAATCCTCAGGATCCCCTAATCCTGAGTATTCTCTTCTATCCATTTATTTTTCCAAAAGTTATATATAAAGCCGAGAGGCGAACTGAGCAACTAGTTAGGAATTCACAGATTGTAACTATTCTTTTTGGACATATAATACTTTCATCATAGTGATGCTATAACTCTGTTATTGATTTTAATGAATAAGATTACATTTCATCCATAATCATATTGTGAATATCTAATAGCAGGGACTTCTGGAGACTTTGGGCCTAGTCAATAGGTGATCTATGCTTCAATTATGTTATAATTATTTCTGTTTATTTTTCTAACTGTTTATTATCTTTAGCTTGTAAAGTTAGCACCATTCTGATTATTGTGAGGATTGAGGATTCTGGTTTGCGTTTGTTGTTCAATCAATATTCTAGATTTAGTTGTGTGTTACATATGCGTGATACTCTTTATTGAATTGGTTATGTTAATTTCAACATTAGATTGTTGTTCATTCTAAAGTAACACTGTCATAGATTTCAAGCTAGAGTTGATTGCTTTCCATGAGATGTTTATATGGTTATTTGATGTTCAATTGTTATAGCTTTCCTTCATGTTAAATGAATTAGTTTCAATACCAGTTATATTGCTAAGAGTGGTTCTTTCTATTTGCATTATGATTCAGTTTCTTGCATAATAGATTAAGTAGACTTGAAAGTGTGTTACGAATTTCTTTTAGAATTGTTTGGATTGAATTTAGAGAGATAGACATTAGCAATTGCATCGATTAAAAATTCTTTCATTATGAATTGACCTTTGAACTCACGCAGTGTTGACACTCTTGAAATAAAAAGACCTGCCCTGGGTTGATGATTAATGTAGGTATTAAGATTGCTTGTAATAAGACATCTTAGTGCACCAACATTTTGGTGTCGTTGTCGGGGAGAGTGTTTCAAAGTGATTTCTTTTTATCTTGTTGTAAAAGAATTGGGTTTTAAAAACGAGAGGTAAGAACCTGCATAACCAACAAGTAAAGTGCTTGCTCCTTAACCTGCTTTTCAACAATTGCATAGAGGTTAAATAGGAATATGTTTTTTTATGAATGACTAGGAATAAAAAGATAGAAAAAGATCAGAACCCCACACCTAAATCCACAAAACCCAAGGGATTAGTGAACCTTGGGAGAAAACTTTTATAGATGAAATCATAAGAAAAGAAGAGTCTCAAGCATCAGTAGGATTCTGGACGGTATCTGGAAAAAGCCCTACTGTAATCCCTCAGGCAGCAGGCTCACCATCTACAGCTTATGCTGAGATTCATAGCCAAATTGGAGGATCTGAACAGAGTTTTCAGGTTACAACAAATTTACATTCTGATCCTCTACAAGAGGGAAAATCGTGCAACTTAAGAGAAGGAGAGGGAGAAACCAGTGGAACTATTAAGGTAGGGCCACAGTTGTCTGAACAAGGGTCTCCTATCATCCCAGATCTAGGCAGTATTGCAAAACCAACTCGGGTTGGGAATCCTTTGCTTACCCTAATAGAACCCCCTGAAATCCCTGAAGGATATTGGCACATTTTCGACCAAATGGAAAACCAAGTACCTTAAGGTCAGACCTCGACATTGGAATACCCCATAGCCGACCAAGTGGCCAATGGCCTGATGAAATGTATTCCCTTGCAGAGCATCCCAAGTTTTCATGGGATGATCACAGAGGATCCAAATGCCTTCTTGTTTGAGTTTGATGTCCTCTACATAGTGTATGACTATACCACCGACTCTCAAAAATTAAAATTGTTCCCTTCTACTCTAAAAGGAGCAGTTTTGAGGTGGTTCATGGGTTTAGGCAGACGTACTATTAACTCTTGGGATGACATGGAAATTTCTTTCCTCACAAGGTACCAAGATTCCACATCACTAAGGAATTAAAAGATGAAATCGTTAAGATGGCTACAAAGGACAATGAAACCCTAGAAGAATATGTCGAACAGTTTCACTATAATTTGCAGAGATCCCCTCACACCACTTTACCAAAAGAAGTCTTGAGAGCCATCTTAATTAAGGGAATGAAGGAAGAATGGATAGAAACTCTCAATTTGATGAGGAAAGGATATATTTATCAAGAATATCGTGATGAAACCGTTCACTTGTGTATTAGGTGTTTGCGAGGTAGCACACATAGTGGGCTAGGAAGCCAAGATCTTATGACTAGAGGAAGAAAACCACAAAGTGGAGATGTAACAAGAATGGAAATCGGTAACCTCTTGGAAGAATTCAAGATGGACATCCTGGGCACCCGTACAACGTTGTTGGACATCCTACAGGCTAAATAGACACAAGCCTTAGCATAATAGAACTTAGTCATTTTCTGCCCACGCTGCCAGAAGAAGCACAACCAACAGGAGTGTCCATTGGACATGGTCCAGACATGCACCATCTGCACAAAGGATCACGCCACTAAACAATTTCCCTCACTTCCAGGGCTGAAAGAAGTTTTCAAAGAAGAAGAATAAGAGATAGAACCAATATACTTAATGAACCAACATCGACAATGGCATGCCAAACCCACAAGGATGTCACAGGACACATCCTAATTCTTTCCTTCTTCATCATTTAATCAACAATAGAACCCCAAGGCAGCATCATAAGGTCAATCACCTTACTCAAATTGGCAATCCCAACCATTTCCTATCACACCTTGGCAAACTCAATCCTTTTTGGGTAATGGCTAGCTGAATTCTCCTTTTACTCATGTTTGGCAAGGTAATCCATATCCATCCTAGTGGCCTGCCTCTACTTCACAAAATCCGAACTGGTCTCCGAATTGGCAGTGACCTTTAGGGATATCCAATACATCTATGGGGACAGGTCGTCAACCTCAACCTACATTATCAACCCCATATCCATTACAACAAAATCCTCAGCCCCTTCTATGTACTCAATTGCCAGCTCAACCGAATCCAAATCCCAATAATAGACTGGTTCAACTGGTGCAAATTGTCAAAATCTCAGACTATGAGATTGAACAAAAATAATGTAATGAACTTAGATTGAGGTCAGGACGCATCATCACCCTTGAAGAAAACAGAGACCAACCATCAATTGAGTTAGAAACCCCACTTTTATATACAACATTCACTGTGACTAACACAAAAATAAAACAAGGAGAAGGTACAAATGAGCATAAAGACCCTGAAAAACTAATATCTACATCTCCCCCATTCCCTGAAAGGTTAACAATACATGAACCAATTGTTTATCTAGACTTTGATCTTGTAGGGGAACTAAAAAATATTTGTATTAAAATTCCTCTCCTCTAGGACATCTAAGATATTCATATTTATGCTAAAACAATTAAAGAGCTATGCATGAAGAGGCATGTGAGGAAAGCAAAAGCTTCACCCATTATTCACGTTGTAGGTACCTTGTCTGATTTTCTCTTGGGAGGGGAAACTCTGGTAAAGTATGAAGATCGTGGGAATCCCATAGTTACAGTTCAAATATATGGCCGCTCCTTTCCAAACACACTAGTTGATTTAGGTGCAACCATTAACATCTTAACAACAGAAACCTGTAAGACACTTGGTATTACAACTCTAGAACCAACTACCACCCTGCTAGAACTTGTTGATCGTTCAGTGGTGACACCAGAGGGGACTTTACATGATATTAAAGTTTTTGTTGATTCATGGGAGTATCCAGTGGATTTTCTCATTATAAACCCAAAGAGTCGATTAGATGGGCACCCTTTGATTTTAGGTCGACCTTTGCTAGCAACAGTTGATGCTTATATAGGCTGCTGAGAGGGTAGCATGACCATTGCTAAAGGTGATGCTGTAAAAAATCTTGTTTTATATCCTCTTGTGAAACCAAGTTTTCCCATTGTACAAATACATAAACAATCACCTGCATACCTGGAAGAAAGCATTAGTTAACCACTTACAGTAGAAAAGGCCACTTGAATTCAAGAATCTGACTGAAGATGATGTTACAAAAAATTTATCAATCATCCAGCTAATGTGAATAATGTAAAATGTAAAATTTTAAAAGAAATTGTTGACAATGAAGCCTTGGAAGACCCCTTGAAAGATACTGACGATCAACATATCCAGAAAACTGCTGTTCATAACAACAAGCTTGTTGAAATTGAACCAGGAAAGATTTTAGACATTAATGATAGCCTAGACATTGACCAACAACAAAAACGCATTCAGGTCTTGCAAAAATATAAAGGGGGTTTTGCCTAGGACTGTCCTTAGATGAAGGGCATAGAACCACAGTTATGTACGCATGATATATACACCGAAAAGGATGCTCATCCTATCTGACAGCCTCAACAGAGATTGAATATGCATGTCAAGGATATTGTAAAAGAAGAGCTACAGAAGCTGCTGGACGTGAATTTCATTTATCCCATTTTAGATAGCAAATGGGTCTCTCCATTGGTAGTTGTCCCCAAGAAAAACGAGAAGTGGCATATCTGTGTGGATTATCGAGAATTGAACAAGGCAACATAGAAAGATCACTTCCCTCTTCCATTTATTGATCAAGTCCTTGATACTCTGGCAAGGAAGTAGTTCTTTTCTTTTTTAGACGGCTTCAGTGGCTACAATTAGATTCAAATCACCCCTGAAGACCAAGACAAGACAACCCTTACCTGCCTGTGGGGTACATTCGCTTACAGAGTATTACCGTTTGGCTTATGCAATGCCCCAACTACGTTTCAAAGAGATATACTCAACATTTTTGCTGATATGATAAATGAAGGACTTGAAGTTTACATGGATGACTTTACCCCGTATGGGGATGACTTTGATCAAGCGCTACAAACATTAGAGAAGGTTTTGGAATGATGCATCGCTACCAGGCTGTGTTTAAGCAATGTCAAGTGTCACATGATGATGATAGAAGGTGTAATCCTGGGACATTACATTTCTGCAGTAGGGATATAGGTAGATCCAACAAAGATACAAGTAATTCTCTTACTACCTACACCCTGTACTTAGATGGAGGTACGTAGCTTCCTTGGATATGCAGGCTATTATTGCAGGTTTATCAAATTTTTTTCACAAATTGCTGCGTCTTTATATGCTTTAACAAGAAATATTGAATTTTAAATGGTCTGACAAATGGGACACAACTTTTACAAATTTAAAGAAGTTAGATTTGACAACACCAGCATTACATGGACCTAACTGGGATCTCCTCTTTCACATATCCACGGACATGTCAGATGTAGCAATATGCGATGTCCTCGGCCAAGAGGAGGACATAAAACCTTATGACATATATTATATCAGTAAAATCTTACTGTTGCTGAACTTAATTATATAGTAACAGAAAAGGAATTGGTAGTTGTCATTTATGCCATAAACAAATCTAGACATTATATAATTGGCTATCAAGTTTTTCTGAATACTTATCATTCCTCCATTAGGTACTTAGCTAACAAACCTATTACAAATGGCCGAGTGACTCCTTGGTTGTTACTTTTGCAAGAGTTTGATATCACCATCAAAGATCATCCCGGGAAGTGTTGTACTACGAAACAACCCCCCCATTTTTATCTAACAATTGTTAGAATTTGAGTTATAAATGGGGACCCTTTTAAATTTTTAAGCCTAGGACAATAATCCCTAACTCTAAAGAAAAACTTTGAAAAACCTTGCAAAATGAGCTAAGGAGGAAACTTATATTGCACATTGCATATCGCGTTTTTTCACATCACTATTTTTATAAATCCTTTACGAAATTGCAATATGCGAAAATGTCTCCTGCTGCAATAATCTCATCTTGTCACTGCACAATCGCATTTCTCAATTCGCAAAAAACTTGAACATTCATATGAAAAACATTAAAGATTTGCGAAATGTGATGTTGCGAGTTTCGCAATCGCATTTCGCCAATATCTGATAAATCATTACACGGTACCCCTTTAAAGACCATGATCTGCAATTAAGGAGGTAAAGCATGCAAAATAATTACGTTTTAAATAATAAGAACAAACGAGTTAACAGGTTATTAAATGTTTAGCTGCTCGAGGGAGGATAATCATTCTCCACGTTATGGGTAGTTATAATCAAGTATCCCACAAAAACCTTTCTCACGATCCAAAGTCATTTCCTAGAGGATTTTAGGCTTAGTTACTTGATATCGTCTACGCCGATATTTCTTGTCTGTTTTAGGCAAGCAACAAAAGACATGTCCTTAAGAAAGGTGATGCAAAAGAAAACTAAGAAGACCATTGTTGAGACAGAGCATTCAGAGATGGCTCCTATCGTTTCTGGTATAGTTTGCGATGCAGTTAGAGGCGCAACAGCTTGGGAAGCAATTTACAACAGACTCGAGGACAAGGGTCCTAAAATTACTGTTACGAGAGCAATAACTGGTTCGAAAAAGCCTTCAGGACCTCAATGCAGGGATGCCTCCTATTCTTTCCTTCATAGGATAAGAGTAAGAGCCAAAATCCTTCCCTACATAGACATGATCAGATGGGTGGTCGAAATCCTTGTCATCGAAGATAGGCAGTTCAAGAATTCAATGATGGAGCTCGTAGGATCGTTCAGGGTAGAAGACTTGAAGGCTATGTATCACATACCCGACTTGCAGGAAATCTACGATAGCACATTTGTGGCTAACTTCACAAAAATTAATCCAAATCCCTTCAAGTTAATTTTGACTCAGAGAAAGTTAGACAAAAGATTCAAGTATGACAAATCGGGTATGTATGCAATAGCCTCTTTGGCAAACCCCTACAATTATGCAACAACAATGTTATATAGACTGTATGGACTGCCAAATAGCACTAAGTTTTCAATATAATGGATTCCATTGATTGATGCTTGTGTTAATTCCTATATCATGAATTGGCCTTCTATCCTATCTGATAACTTAGCCACCTCCATTACTGAATATCAACAAAAGAAAGCCTCCTCTTCAGATAACCTCCCTCCCTTCTATTTTTGTGCTTATATTATGGATGCTATCTACTTTTGCATGACATTTCCAACCATGGGTTGGAAATGGACCACACAAGATCCTTACCCAATCCATGTTAGTCATAAGAAAATATGGGAATCGCATTATATACCTCACTTCTACAAGATATTTCATTCTATCATGTTGCCCCTACACCAAATTATTTTCAATAATAAAGCCCCTAGGTTTTCCCAAGAAGATGCAAAAGACATGCTTGTTGTAGGCAAGTATTTCATTGAGGAATGATTCACCTACATTAGGGTTTTTGGTAGCACTACTGATCCACACGTCCTTCCCTTATATGTTTCTGATAAGCTATTAGCAAGGGAGATTTCCTACCAAACTGTGGGAAAGGGCCTAACCAAAGTCCTTAAAGATGGAAAGAAGTCATTATGGCCTACTTTCCCTATCAAATGAAGCTCTTTTACTTTAGCTAATTTTGTTCATGCTACTAAGGAATCAACACAAATGGAAGCCCTCAGGCTTCATACATTGCCTACAAGGCAATTCAATCCAAACAATGTGGCATACAATGTCACTATAGGACTAAAGCTCAAGGCATACAATCATGGGGAAAATTACTGTGAGGATTTGTTGCAGTCAACATTTTCTTTTGAGCAAGCACTTGAATGGGCAAAGGCTACCTGAAGATTTTCAAAGATTTCAGGAATTTAGGAATGAGAGACTTCGAGTCATTCCAATGCATTTACTAAAGCCTGAGAATAAGCCTACCCCGAGTAGCACTGTCAATAGCGCAACCCCTAGCTCTCAAAAGGATTCTCAGGTGAACACTGAGAATAAAAAAGACACAGGGAAAGTTCAGGATGCAGAAAATATGGCCGAGTCCAGTAGGAAGCCAGTCAAAAACTAGGTAATAGACAGGTTGGCCACAGAGACAAGTTCAGAAGCCCAAGGCACTAGTTTGGAGCAAGAATGGGATCAATTCAATAAAAAATTTCAAGTCACCCCCAAAGCTCCAAATACTTAAGAAACAGAGGAATTCAGGACTCCTCCAAAAATTCATCAAGATACAGAGCCTAGATCTGTCAGAAAACGGTCTACACCTATGGATCAAGAAGCAACAAAATCCTAGCATGCTGAAATCATCCCTGCTCTGCCCACATCAGAAATTTTTCTAAAAGTGATAGAGATACCTCCACATGACGTATTCTATAGCCCTCTCCATAAGGCTATAGTTTGAAGGCAAAGGAAAAGAAGAAGGGTAGATGCACCTGAATTCTCACTTGGAGATGAGCCAATGGACATTGTTTGGAAGGACATGCCTTTTAATCTGGCCAAGAACTTGACTAGACTGTCACAGTTCATAGAAGCATATGCCTCGGACACTATGGATAAGGCCACTAAGGTGTCTACTCTGCTAATGGAAAGGGAGGAAAGAATTGCGTAGCTCAAACAAGATCTTGAGACAGAAAAATCAAGCGCAAACAAGAAGGCAACCCAACAGCTTGCACAATTGCAGCATGACATGGAAGTCCTGAAAATAAGCCACGAAACCGACTTATCTGCCAAAAACGTGCAGATCCAGGAATTACAACAATCCTTGGATAGGTACAAGGGTGTTCCCACTGTTGGGGAATTCATCAAAGAGGCTCTAGAACTAAATTATCTTATAGTCAAGAAACAAGATTATTTCTGCTAAAAGCTATCACACATCACTCCCTACTTGATTACCAGTGACCAGAGGATGGAGTTTAATGATTTAAACACCAAGATCTTTGAGTTCATTGAATGGCAGGAATCAGAAGAAGGAAAGAAGGCCAATATACCCAAGATTGAGGAAACTCACAAAGACATCCTATTTACTGATTGGGATGCTAAGATAAACCAGGCTGAGCTGGTAGTCGCAAGGGTAGCTGGAGTATCAAAGAAAATCATTAAGACAATAAATAATACCTTGTTCGCTACCAATCTCATGAAGGAGGGTAATTCGAAAGAAATTCCTGACTTAACTGCCTGAGTAAAGTCTCGCAAGAAAAAGCGGGGAAACAGAGAGATGCAATTACAAAATTAACTACGATTGAATGGGAGTTGTATTGGTAGTATTTGGTCAAGCCAGATAGCTAGATCATGACCCTTAATTCTTCCCTCCATGTGAATCAAAGGATGCTGCCACCTCTTTCTCACGTGATCTTTACAGGACAACTCAAATCTCATTTCGGGCCACCTCCTCAAATTCAATCGATGATCGATATTTGCGATTTAAAGGAAAAGATGACAAACAACAAGTCATCCTCTTAGTTCTGTTTAGTTGATCTCTGTTTATTTTTGGAGTTAGTTACCTATGAATGAGGAAGGTTGTTTGAAACCTCCTCAAATTTTGTATAATCTATTTTTGCATACTTAGTTAGAATAATATTTATACCCTTCTCATGCATTTAGAGAAGGGTCCAGAATTTTATCAAAAACATTTGCAAAGAATGCACTATTGTAAGTTTGTGAATGCTTTGGTGAAATGATGGAACATGATCTTTTCTTTTAGATATCAGACAACTTTCCTTTGTTGATGCACTTCTGTATTCTTGGGAGATAATTTGATTTGAAGGAAGAATTTGGTTTATTTCATTCGTCAAATGAGTAGGAATTCATACATCTAGTACTATTATCGTGTATGCATAATTCTGTTAACATTTAATTAGTGGAAAAACTTTCTTTTCATGAATTATATGTGAGATTTATTGTTTCTGTGAAGCATTAATTTCACTTTTGTATTGATGCCATAATTGAGGTTTTAATTTTCATATATAACTCATTAGACATGTGATATATTTTATAAATTCCTTTGACTAACTATTCAATCAAAGGAATTATCTTTTACATTATCATCTCCATTTAATTGTGTTCAATCTTTATTATCACATGTTAAAAGGATATCTTTGTAGATCGCATACCATGCAAGAACACCCAAGTTTATATTAGAATAAGTTAAGTTAAAGAGATTGCATCATAGAATAAGTCACTTATATTATCATTATTCTATTGTAAAACATTCATAAACCACCCACTCTCATCTTAAAACCCACATTGGGAAACTGGTCCCATTATCCCCAGTCAGAGCCACCACATCAAATGGAAAAGGAGTTGTCTTAAGGCTTGGACCGGGTGGTTATCCCCCATGTTTCAGCAGTAGAATTCTGAAGCCACAACATTTTGGCGCTAGAAGGAGGGCCTTCAGCTATGAATGGCATATAAACCTAAATATCATTCGAAAAGCATTCATAAGCGTCAAAACCCCTCCACCACTTCTATACCTTCTAGATCTCGTTTAGAATCCCCTGACCAGGAATTAGAATTTTTAGAAACATCTCCTTCATTCTCCTGAAGTAGTAAGGCAACCACCATATCCATATTATATTCCCAATTCTCCCGAAGTTCATTCTTTGATACAAAAACTAGAATAGATATCCATTTCTGCTGAAAAGCCAGAGAGACCTGAATTGTCTGAAGAAAGCATTACCTCCTTATTACAACAAACTGGTGTATTGACTAGATTGCAAAGTGAGAAACTTGGGGTCACTGCTTTTGAGTTCCATATCCCTCCACGACATAGGAAATTCACTTCATCAGTATCCGAATCAGATACTAGCGAGATCACTTCACCTTTCCACCTATATATTCCTTCATCCACTTCTACTCAATCCACTACCTCTCAAATATCCACTTCCCCTGTTAGTACTACAATTATCAGTACTAACCCAGTAGTAAGTTCTTTGCCATCTATACCTACTTCTGGACCGACCTTCCTATTTTCTTAGTCTTTAACTCAAGTTATGGCCAATCAACTTTCTCAACCTTGGACGAATCCTGGAGCTGTCCTCGTTGCAAATCCAAATGTGCTACCAACAAATCTAGAAAAATGGCTTCCTAAGTATAGTCCTGATGATGCTCTCTCGACTGAAGAACATCTAAACAATTTTATGTTAGCCATGAATCTCAATGGGGTTGCACATGAAGATGTTGTAATCAGATTTTTTACTTATACCTTCCAAGGATCTTCCAGATCTTGGTATTTTTCCCTTCTAGCAGGCTCAATTAGAGACTGGGATACTTTTCAAGAAGTATTTCTTGCAAAATTTGGTGATGACAGAGTTGTATCATCCTTGATCAATGATATTTCTAATTTAAAAGCTAATACAGATGAAAAGATCAAAGATTTCAACTCCAAATTAAACAAATTGCTAAACAAAATCCCAATTGCCTCTAAACCTACTGTAGGCGTACAAATAGAGTGGTATATAGGGCCAATAAGTTTACCCTTGTATAAAACATGAAAGAAGACTTGTCTGTAGAAAGAAGAATCTTAGCTTTAGAAAAAATATCACAAACAGATGAAAGGAAGACTAAGAAAGTAAATTTTAAAGATGAATCTAAAAAGAAAACTTCAAAGGACCCTTTCGATCTAGAGGGCCTTCAAAAAGTGTTAAAAACAATGTCAAATGAAATGGTAGAAATTAAAAAACAGGTAGCAGAATCTTCTACTCCTAAAAGACATTTCTGATCATTCAAAAAGAACTCCTCTTCTGTGTCACAACCTCCAAACACCATTTCAAATGCTAAATTTGACTAAGAATCAATAGAATATTCACCAAATGATGAAGACGTTGAAATAAAAGAAAAAATTGAACTGAATGGAATGTGGATTTTCTTCTCCCAACAGAAGAAGAGGCACAAGCAATGCCAGTAACTACTAGAAGAAATTTTTTTCCTGACACGTCTACCACTAATCAGAAGCAAAAAGCTACTACTCCTGTAAAAAAGGAAGAAATAGCTAAGAAATCTAAGGCCAACCAAATGAACCTATTCGTCCAGACTCCCCGAATGCTTCAAAGACATTGGTAATCTCAGATACTGTCGAATATGATATAGTGGAAGACATGAAAAAGACTAGAGCTAACATTACATTGCATGAGCTCACTAAACTTTAACAAAAACAGAAGATCCTATTAAGAGAATTGAAAGCAGTTCAAGTATCTCCCCCACCGTCTACTGTAGTTACTCAAGTCACCTACAATATGGGAAAACCTCCTTCATCCTCAAATAAAGTAGATCCTTCAGATCTAGTTCTGATTGGCAATTGTTCTATCTCTCATGTCCCTCCTTTTTTTCTTATGAAATTTTCAACAAGAATGTTCATAACTGCCTTGTTGACTTAGGAGCCTCCTCAAACATAATGACAAGCACTGTGTGCTAAATTGAACATTACACCTCAAAATTTGCAGTACACATAGTTCAATTAAATAGGGCGAAAGTAGAGGTACTTGGAGAAATAACATAAGTTTCAATTAGGCTTTCCTCTAATCCAAAATTCTCACAAATAATTGATATATTGGTGGCTGATATCCCTGAATTTTATGGTTTGATTCTCAGTAGGGATTGGTCTGAAAAGTTTCACGGTTATTTTACAACTGATTGGTCTCACATATGGTTGCCACACAACGGTAAACCAAACCAAATCAGGATAGACTGAGAAAAATTCATGAAGTATACAATCACAGACCTTGAGGGAAGTAATGAACCTGTTGCCTTCACTAATAACATCATTGGAAACTATTCAGCGGAGTCCTCTTTAGGATCTTTTAATGCTCAAAAGTCTCCCTTTTTAGATAATGTTGTAGTTTCTCAAATTGAGAATTTCTCACAAACAGATGCTTCCAAGTGTTTAAAATTAATTGATAAAGTTTATAATGATTCTCCATTTTGGATTCTCTATTTTGATGGTTCTAAATCAGAAGATGATGTGGGTGCAAGATGCATTTTGATCAATCCGCAAGGAGAGAAAATTATGCTGGCCTGCAGACTTGAATTTTAGTGTACAAATAATGTCGCAGAATATGAAGCACTAATCCAAGGACTGTATAAAGCCATTGGTCTTAATGTCAAATATATTCGAGTCTATGGTGACTCTGAAATAATTATGAAACAGGTGAGAAATACAATTCACTGTGTTTCCAAGCATCTTAAACACTATCAAACTTTAGCTCAGAAATTGACTTCTCATTTTTTTGCTTTCAACATTTCTTCAATCCATAGACTCCAGAAAGCAAGTGCTGACTTGCTAATGTGGCATCTAGACTTATACCATCAGAAGAGTTTAGTCCAGACATATTTTCAATAGAATTAATATTTAGACCATCCATTCCTGACAATATAACAAATTGGAGAGTGTTCAATAATGATGCAGATATAGTAAATTTCCTTACATCAGAAGGATCATATGAAGAGCAGATCATAGATGAGCATGAGAATGATATAGAAATAAAAAATAATCTTGATCTAAACTCAATTCCTAAGTCTGTGGTTAAGATGGAAGATATTTATGATTTGAAAGATAGATTCAAGAAAATTACTAACTCCAAAACTCAAAGTTCTACTTTGAGATTTGAAGTAGTAAACCTAGGGTCAAATGAGAAACCTCAAAATATCAACCTAGGTCTTGACCTAACATCTCAATAAAAAGAATCATTCATCAGGTTATTGAAAATATATAAAGGTGTCTTCGCTTGGGATTATGTAGATCTCAAAACCTATGATACCTATATAATTCAACATACCATACCCATGACTTCAAATGAAAAACCAGTTCAACAAAAGCTTTGAAAAATTCACCCAGCCCTTGAAAGTAAAATTAAATGTGAATTGAACAAGATTTTGAAAGCCAAGATAATCTTCCCTATCAAGCATTCTAAATGGGTATCGAATATGATACCTATGAGGAAAAATAATGGTGATATTAGGATCTGCATTGATTTTAGAAACCTAAACAAAGCTTGCCAAAAGGATAATTTTCCTTTGCTTACTATGGAATAGGTACTGCAATCAGTTGCAAGTTCCGAATTAATGTCGTTTCTAGATGGATTCTCAGGATATAATCAAATCCTTGTGCAGCTAGATTATGTTGACCTAGATTGTCATTGATGTCAATATGACAATATTCTAGGATACTAAATGATGAGATGAAGCTAAGGAGAAGTAGAGCAGATCCATGAAGAAACAGGAGCAAGAAGCCATGAGGAGAAACTAGAGGAAAGCCAAGACATTCAAGCCATTGGAGAGAATATCGGAAGTCATAGGAGCTATCAGAGTAGAGCTATCAAAGCAGAGAATAGGTATTGAAGCGGTATTGGAAGCCATAGTAAAGCCAAGTAAGTGTAAGACTGGGAGATTGAGGAGGAGCCATTTCAGGAGTATTGCGTGTAATGTATGCCCAAGAAGGACAGAGAGGAGAAGAAGAGAAAGAGGAATCATAATGGGTCTTTGAAGATGAAGATTGAACGCACAAGAACCATTGGATCTTGGAGATCAACATACGAGATTGTTTGCAATGAGCAGCTATGATTAAGTCACGCAGTGTAAAGTCAAAGAAATGAATGACGAAGATTAATTTAAGTATCAGTGGATGAGGAAATTGGAGGAGCCATCGCAACCGTCGATGGTATAAGATCTATGATCGTTGGGTGCTAAATAGCTCGGGCATTAGTCAAAGAGAAAGGTGGGTTTATAAGCGCAAATGGTTTATCGGGTTGAGAATAAGTGGTAAGTGGTAATAGGAGGGAGTCACCTGATTCCATTAAGCAATTGACATGTCACATGTCGGAGGAGAGAGGAAACTACTTTATCAGGCGGGTAATCCTCATGGATGTAGCTCACCCAATATCGTTGTCGAGTGTTGGATCAAATGCAGTTTTGATCTATGGTGCAGGATCACCAAGCAACTTTGTTGGTAGGGAGTAATATCAATTGTTGGATGGGATGGTAAGATCTATGGTGGAGGATTGATCCAAAAAAGGCAAACATCGAAAAATGTGCAAAGGCTGTAAAAAGGCGGAAAAGGTAAGTTACGCATGATTATTGTGTATTTCTATTATATAAACATTATAATAGAAATAGCGCGGATATAAGGATTTCATGTGGTTAAATTCTATATAACCAATGTTATAGAGTGGGAAGGTTATATATATGCGGACCCACTGCACCATTATAAACTACCCTATTGTTATATCACATCTGCCTATCGGAACTCTCATAGCGCAAGTTATAAAGGGCTGTCACCCCCGAACCACCGATTGCGATATGTATGCAGACCCGTTGCAACATTATAATACAACCTATTGAAATATCACATTTGTTGAATCGCAATGTTCAAAAGAATTGACACTGCTAGACTGTCGATTGCGATATATATTACGGACCCAAATTCACCATTTAACATGACTAAATGTAATATCACATCCGCTATATTGCTAGTCTCTAAGGGATGTCAGACCGTCGATTTCGATTGCGATTGTGACATGGCTTGTGGGACCTCCTTGTTGGTACAGTCTCTCCAATGAAATCCTCTGTAAATAATGAAGTCTAATGTATAAATATTATTAAAGGAAAAAGGATCTCTCTGATATTTTCTAATAAGCAACATTTCTTTGTATTTTGGCCTCTCTTCCTCTTGAATGTGTCCTGTGAGTATTGGAACATTCGAATAGACAGAGGAAGCCATGGATTGGGAAGCCAAAGTTTCAAGCGAGCATAGATGGTCGAGCGAGCGTAGAGGAAGCTAAAGTGACTAGAGGAGGGAAGCCGGAAGGTTGAACGAGCGTTGAGGAAGTCGAAGCTCGAGCAAGTGAAAGGGAAGCTAAAGGTCAGGCGTATCAAGATAAGAAAACAAAGAATTGTCTTTATGCAGTTGTTGTTGGCAAATTGGAAGAAAGAAGGAAGCCGACAGTCCAACAGGATGGAAAGAGGCCGAAGGTCCAGCAGGACAAAAGGAAGACGAAGGTCCAGCCAGCCAAGAAGCAGCCGAAGGATGAGCAACTCTGTTGATCATGTTACCCTATGAAAGACTTAGACCTATGATGAATTAATCAGGTACATAATGCATACTGAAGAACAATTCTGTGATATAATAAATAAAGTTTCATTTGATATCTCTTGAAGAGAATAGTAGCCAGCACTAGTATTGACTCATATCTGAATGTATTTATGGGAAGTAAGAGTTTGCAATAGCAAGAATAGTGCACAGTAGTCACGTTGGAAGCATTCACCATGACAGTGAGAAAAGAGGCTTCAAACAGAGAGTTGGTTCTCGTGCAGAGCTTAGTGCAGCTAATAGTAGACTTACTAAAGCTGTGTGGAGACATTATTAGAGATCATGATGGCTATTTGATATCATCATGAGATAACTTTTGCAGACTCTGTGAGGACAATATGAAGAGTTGTAAAGACTTCTTCATATGAAGACTGGTTGCCATTGATGCTGTAGCATGGAGACTACAGTGAAGTTCTAAACAGATAGAATTCAGTAAAGAAGAGTTTTGGGAGCAGAGAATCACTATCAAACATGCCTTGACAATATTGTGTCAGAGCCCTTGGGGTTGGAGCCTCAGAATTGGAAGGATTGGTGTCCTTGAGGTTGGTGCCTCAGAATTGAAAGGATTGGTGTCCTAGGAATTGGTGCTCCTAAGTCCAAGGTTGGTCCCTTGACGAAATAAAATTGGTGTTCTGGAGGTTGAAGCCTCACAAAAGTCCAAGTTGGTGCTTGGAAACAGATTGGAACCATATATATGTTGTATCTATTTTATTGCAAAGATTATATTAATAAAAGCATTTATTCTTGTTGTTCATCTTGTGTTCTAGATATAAATGTTTTGAGTAGAAAAAATAACAATTGAAAAGAAATACTGATTCACCATCCCTCTCAGTATTTCTTACAGATTACAGATTAAAGACAACATTCAAGACCAAGCAGGGAACATATGCATATCAGAAAATGCCTTTTGGACTCATAAATGTTGGTGCCACATTTCAATGTGCTATAGACATTTCCTTTAGAGGTCTAATAAATAAATTGGTTGTTATTTACTTGGATGATATCATAGTCTATTCCAAGGATAGGAACAATCATTTAAGTGACCTCAAGCACATCTTTGAAAGATGCATGAAATATGGCATTTCCTTAAACCCCAAAAAATCTTATTTTTCTTTACTAGAAGGAAAACTCCTTGGGTTTATAATATCCAAGAAAGGAATTTACATCGATCCTGATAGAGTCCAAGAAATAGAAAAGTTCCCCTCCCACATAATTAAAAAACCATGCAATCATTCCTAGGCCAAATAAATTTTGTTAAACGATTCGTCCTAGATTTTTCACAAATAGTCTTACCCCTTCAAGCCATGATAAGAAAAAATGCAGTTTTCATATGGAGCAAAGATGAAAGAGAACCATTTGAGTTGATAAAGAAAGCCATTATTAATGCCCCTTCGTTAACAACTCCTGACTTTCTCAAACCATTTGTATTATATACTTTTTCATCTGATACTTCGTATGCTACAGTTTTGACATAGCTGAATGATGAAAAATTCGAGGCACCCATCTCCTTTTTCAGTTCTAACTTACAAGGCACCAAATTAAATTATTCAGCTGTAGAAAAGCAAGCATTTGTGGTCTTTAAAAATCTGAGACATTTCATACCTTTTCTTCTTAAAACCAATACAAATATTGTTGTACCCTACCCTATAGTAAGACAACAATTGATTCAAAGAGAAGTAGGGGAGAAAAGAGCTAATTGGGTAAGTACACTCCAAGAATATAATGTAGAAATTTGGCCAGCTAAAATGTTCAGGGGCCAAGGTTTTTGCAGGATGTTAACAGGAGCTTCGCAGTTGCCATCAGAAGAAGATCAAGATAATGGCTTGCAAATATCAGAGGTAAGCCTCAACGATACACAATCACAATATGCTGATTTGAAATTTTATCTTAAAAAGGGATATGCTCCTATGCACCTTAATTATTGTTGGGTAGCAGAAGCCCCGCGCAATGGAAATGGGGCACAAAGCCCGAAATTTTGGATAAAGATAGGGTAAAGACTCCGCGGGAAGTGTAGATCTTGATTTGTAATAAGTTGAAGTCAAAGGGTAGTCCGCCCAAAAATAATGTAAAGAAATGTAAGTAGAGTCAGCCCGCCCATGGATCACGGTCCATGGAAAGGTATAAATAGAGTGAGGCTCTATGGGCAGAGGTAGCTAAGTTTTGTTGTATGATCTTGGATCTGAAATGTAATGGGTTTTTGAGGAGAACAATTTGAAAGTGTTTGTAAGTCCGAGTCAAGGGTTTGGGTAGTGGATAGAGGCTCTGCAGCTGTGTGTGCAGAGGCCTGGAAGAGTCCGCATCTATGTGCGCAGACCCCTGCAGCTATGTGTGTAGGGCGGATCTGGATGTATTAGTGAAGAAAGAGAATAAAGATAAGTTGCTTTTGTAATTCTGTGTTAAATCTGAAGTATCGCGGATCTAGATTTTTGTATGGTTAATATCACTGTTTGATCTATGCGCATATGCTTACATCTTGAATACATGTGAATCTGCGTTTATTCTAAGTGCACGAATTGGATAAATCTGATAAATTTTTGCTTAAAGACCCCTCTAGGTAGATCTGATTTACAATACTTTATCAATAGATTAGATCTATAAACAACGCGCTAATAGAAAGTAAGGGTTATTTTGGGTCCGAATCTGCGCGAATCCAAAGCAGTGCAAAGTTGCAAAATGGTGCGCGAAACCTCCAGAACACATCTAGACATCCCAAGGGTGCTGAAACCTAGTTCTACCACCTTGCCCTACTACGTCGGGTGAGACCTCAGTCCACGCTCTGCGGACTGTTGCTGAAAGGGCTGGTAGCTGCGGGATTTGTTTGGCTAAATAATTCTTCTGAACTTGGGTCAGGCCCATATAAGCCAACAAATGGTTCCATTTCTGGGACTAGGATCTGCCTAAGGGGTGTATGATGTGGGAACACTAGAACCCTACAAAGATAGAGATTGAAGAGTGCTGGGATCTAAAACTCCACGAGTTCGCAGTTCAGGAAAACAAAAATCTGCAGATATCAGAGGAAGATTGGTTGGTCCGCTATATATACATAGATATTCATGAAGTCTTCTCTGCGACATTTTCGGTAGAGCTGTACGAGTGAATTGCAAGGGTAGCTGATAGCTTGGGAAGGTGCAGATTGGACCAGCCTATTATGTGGACTCCGGAATTGGTGCGCAGGCTAGAAGCCACCAAAGATAAAATCACACGCATAGTAGATCATTGGCTAGATTGGGTAATAGGAGGATTTATCATTGAGTTCGCGATAGATACAACTCTGAGCTATAGCGAGGAAGAAAGGTTATTTCTTCAAGGGCCTAAGGTTAGGTATATCAAATCATTGAATACTTGGATTAAGATGTTGTTGTGTGAAAAATAGATTATGCACATTTATTGATGTCTGGAGTAACGCGGAGCGGAAGAGGTTATCCTGGAACAAGAGGGGTAGAAAATAGTCCTTTGGCCTCTATTTCACAGGAAAGCGAGGAGGAGATCGTGGGGTTCTCACTAGGAAGTGTGGTCGGGTTGATCAGGGAGCGCTTCCCACTGATACCACCTCTGTCCATGCCACCAACTGCTTCACCTACATCAAATCCATCCACACCGACCCCGACCCCACCACCACCAAAGGTCGAGATGGTGAGTGCAATCAAGCTACCAATATTTAAGGGTGTAGGGAATGAGGAATTAGGGTGATTCTGGTTTGTGATAAGGTCTGTATGGGATGCCCAAGGCATAACATTAAGAAGGAAACCCTAGTTAGTGCACTGTAGGACCGCGCACTGACATGGTACATAAATACTTGATCAATCATCCGAACGAGGGAATAGTAGCCATCTAGGAGATGCTAAACAAATAGTTCAACTGACCAAAATAAAAAATGCAGTTGGTTATTGGGTTCAAGGAGATCGCAATGTTGCTTGGTGAAACTTCGTGGGATCTGGAGCAAAGGTTAAAAAGCACTATTCGCGAAGCTAACGTGACCTTGATAGATGCGCAGCACTGTGCGTGGTTTGTAGCATTATTGAAACCACATCTGAGGATGGCTCTATCACAACAAAAGATCTCAACCCAAGCGAAGGCATTGGAGACAGCAATGAGGTTTCACAAAACCCCAATATTGGATCCAGGGTTGGGAATTCAACAAATCCACGTGCAACTTCAAAACCTAAGTTTAGAAATGCAAAGCTTGAAGCAAGAAATGGTGCCCCGACCAGAGGCACGTGCGGAGGTAGGCTGCACTAAATGCAAGAGTCAAGGGCACGATAAGGACCACTGCCCTATCTTCATAAACTATCTAGTGAGGTGAGGCCTGATGCCACTAAAAGTGGAGGTACAAGCAAGACCAAGTGTCACACCTGCGCTCTGGTGCGCGATTTGTCAAGTAAGTGGAAAAACATACAATAGATAACTGCCACCTACTACAAAAGTATACCCAAACTCCGCAGCAGCTGTATTGCAACTTTTGTCGATCAGTAGGACACGATGAGTGAATGTGTCAAAGTTATGACTCAATGATGGAAAGAACCCTAGCTTACTGAATGCACACCGAAGTGCAAGGAGGATTACAAGGACGTGGCCGAGGAAGAGGGATGGGGCCAGGACGAGGTCGCGGACAACTGATCTGTTATAACTGTGGAGGGCCGAGACACTACGCTCGCGACTGCACTAACTTGACCAGGATCTCGTGCCCTTATTGTGAGTAGTTTGATCATGAAATGGTAGACTGTCCAACGTTAATTGCCCAAATGTGTGAGAAGGGAGTGTTACAATCTACACCAACCCAAAATGTCTAGATGATGTGATCAAAACCTCGCGAAGAGGACCCCAGTATAAATATGGTACTGAGGAGCGGCGCAACCACAGGAGGTAATCCGTGAAACGAGCACGCAGAAGGCGGAAAGAGGCACGACGCACCTACAAAGGAACTTGACTTGAGCCAGAACAGGGGATGAAGATGCCAAAGGAAGCTCAAAGGAGCTTCGCAGAAGCCTCTACTGAAAGTAGGAGGGATCAAATTGAGCCAGGATTGGATCCTTCCATGATTACTACCTTCCTTGAAACCTGCATGAAGCTGCTATGCGATAATAAAGCCGTTAAAGGACTACAGGAGCTGATCACTAAGTCAACTGGATCGGGTGAGCCACACGTAGTCCAGAAAATAGGAAGAGATGCTCTACGCACCAGACGAGAAATGAGACTGACAGCGCAAATAAGTGAATATGAGATTGATTAGGTCATCCTGGATTTAGGATTGGATGCGAATGTGTTGCCTAAGCAAACATGGGAGCGCATGGGCAAGCCCGCACTACAATGGTCCCCGATCCAACTACGAATGGCCAACCAACAAAAGATCTTACCAATGGGCCGACTGCAAGGAGTGATCATGGACATCGAAGGTGTAAGTACATAGATCAATTACGAAGTCATAGAGATTGTTGATGACAATGATCCTTACCTTGCATTGCTCAGAATTGATTGGGCCACGGACATGAAAGGGATCATTAATTTAAAGAGGCGAAAAATGATGTTTGAAAAGAAGTCACTGCGGGTAGTAGTTCCATTGGATCCAGTGGAAGGAGAGCGCTACAGCAAACCGGTGCACGACAAAGAAAGTGACAATGAACTGGATCGCATCTATCAGATAATATTGCAAGACCAAGATCGAGTGCATTCCTCAGACGATGGAAGGATCTCATGGGAGCGTGATAGCACTTGCACAGTGGATTCTGATGAGGAGACTAAGCAATGGCAGAACCGATTGTAGGAAGTTACGACACTTAACTGTAATATGTTGGTCTAATCATGGCGATGCATAACCATAGAGGAAAGACAGCGGCCAACAGAGAGCGGAACAACAAATGAAGGGCAGGTTTTCAAGCTTGGCACTTTATGCGTAGCACAGAAGCAACATGGTGCGTTGGAAGACATGCTGCATGCACTCGGGGGGGGGGGGTACAGAAGCTGAGATGTAGGAGGCGGTTCCAGGTATGGATTGGAGGATGTGTGCAGCATGTAGGTTTTAACCCCATACAGAAATTACCTGCATACGAATTCTAAAACACAGAAAATAAACAATGCAAGAGCATAACACATAAAACACATATACACAAAGATTTCCCCTGGATCCCAAAACCGAGACTACTAGCTTGATTTTGCATTATGTTCCTTTCAATGTTATAATAAATATTTATACATGTCGAAGCAGCCAATACCATGGACCAAAAACCATCGCGTCCAATACCATGGACCTAAAACCATAGCATCCAAAAAAAATGTGTGAAAATCATGCACAAAGCCATAAGTGGGTCTGCCCAACCTAACATAGGGTCAAAAACCAAAATTTTTCAGGGCACTGCCCTGGACCCCATAAAGTGGGTTTATGGGTACACCTCAAACCACCTGTGACCTGCCCTTGCTACACAATCGGTGCAACGAAGGGGGGCTCTGCCCCCACTCTAACCCCCTGGTTAACTACGTGGGCTAGTCGTGGAAATAATATAACACAACCCAAAATTCTCCCACTTGTTGTTTTCTTTCCACAGGGGGCCACAAGAGAGCTTAGTCATTTTTCCAGCCCTGAAATGCCCATTGTCTCTCTACACCAAGAGAAATTCTCACAGCTCATAGATTTTGTCAATGCATCTGTAGTATTCTTCAAAATGTCCACCTTTACTAGCAATGCCTTTTTGTCTTCTATCATATCCCTCACAAAGTGATATTGAACATCAATGTTCTTTGTCTTTGAATGATATGCAAGGTTCTTTGCCAAGAAAATTGCACTTTGGCTGTCATAGTCTATCCTTATAGTGCCCTGTACTAAACCCATACTTGAACACAATATCTGCAACCAAAATGCTTCCTTTCTTGTATGAGTGGCTGCCATGTATTCTGCCTCTATAGTTGATAGTGCCACTACAGATTGCTTCTTACTCATCCAACTGATTGCACCTCCAAATAGGTTAAACACATACCCACTTGTAGATCTTCTCTGATCCAGATCTCCAGCCCAGTCTGCATCAACAAAGCCATGAATATCCAACATTTTGTCCAATCCTGATATTCCTTGGTAGCACAAACCATAATCACTAGTGCCATGCAAATACCTGAAAACCTGCTTCACTGTTGTCCAGTGCTCCTTCCCTGGTTTTGACATAAACCTACTGAATACTCCCACTGCATGTGCAATGTCTACTCTAGTACAGACCATTACATACATCAAGCTACCGATTGCACTTGCATATGGAACACGGGACATGTCCTCTTCCTCTTCTTATGTCTTGGGACACTGTTCAATAGATAACCTCACACCTACAGGAATAGGAACCTTCGTTGGTTTACTATCCTGCATATTAAACCTCTGTAGTATTATCTCGACATACTTCCTCTGGTTAACCAGAGCTTCCTCTTTTCCTGATCTCTTTTAATTTCCATGCCCAAAATATAGTTTGCAGCACCAAGATCTTTCATGTCGAATTTGGAGGAAAATTGGGTCTTCAAATCCTGGATAATTTCTTTGTCATTTCCAACCAGCAACATATCATCCACATACAAGACCAGATAAATAACACGGTCACCAATTAATTTAAAATACACATAGCGATCTTCTTTGCTTCTTGTGAAGCCAAGTCCCTGTATAAATGTATCAAATTTCTGATACCACATCCTTGGTGATTGTTTTAACCCATACAAAGACTTCTTTAACTTGCATACGAGTTCTTTCTTACCCTTCACCACAAAACCTTTAGGTTGATTCATGTATATTTCCTCTTCTAGATCCCCGTGAAGAAATTTTGTCTTCACATCCATCCATTCTACCTTAAAATCAAAATCAACAACAATAGATAAAAGTAATCTAATAGAAGTTACCTTGGCAACAGGAGAAAAAATATCACCAAAATCAATTGCCAGCACTTGGGAATAACCTTTTGCTACCAACCAAGCTTTGTATTTCTCCACCTTTCCTTCTGCATTTGTCTTCTTCTTGAACACCCATTTGCTGCCAATGGGTTTCCTTCCAGTCAACAACTCCACCAAATCCCAAGCCTCATTTTTGTGCAAAGATGCCATTTCATCAACCATGGCCTCTTTCCAGAGTTTTCCATCCTCTGAATCTACTGCTTCCTTCATAGTTCTAGGATCATCGTTAGTAATAGATAAAGAAAAATTTGAACAGAAAGTATATGGACTATACCTTTCTGGCTACCTTCTTTCTCGAACTGATCTTCTTACACCCAAAGTTTGTGGCTTTTCATCTTCTGATTCCTTCTCTGCTGTAGAGTCTGATTCTTCCTCCTTAAGCTCAAAATCTATCTTCTCAGGTTCCTTTGGTTGGACTTCATGCTTAATAACATATTTTACCTCTGAACACCACATCTCGGCTGTACACAACCTTCTGTGTGACTAGGTTCCAAAGCTTATAACCCTTTAAACCATCCTTATACCCAATAAAGATGCACTTTTCATATTTACTATCCAACTTGGTTCGTTTCTCCTTTGGAACATGTACATATGCATCACTTCCAAATACCCTCAGATGTGAAAGAGAGGGTTTCTTACTAGTCCATACCTCTTGTGGAGTCTTATCCTCCAACGTTGATGAAGGTGGCCTGTTGACCAGGTAACATGCAATATCCACCACCTCTGCCTAGAATTCCTATCCTAACCTGGCACCGCTGAGCATGCTTCTTGCCCTTTCCATCAATGTCTTATTCATTCTTTCTGTAACTTCATTTTGCTGAGGTGTATATGAAGTAGACTTCTATCATGCTATACCACACTTCTTACAGAATTCTTCAAATTCCTTAATGCAAAGTTCTCCACCATTATCTGTCCTCAACAGCTTTATCTTCTTCTTTGTCTGATTTTCCATGAGAGCCTTAAATTCTTTAAACCTATCAAAGGCTTCAGATTTCTTCTTAAGGAAATATATCCATGTATTCCTTGAGAAGTCATCTATAAATGATACATAGTACATGGAATTACCTAGTGATGGAACCTTCACAGGTCCAAACACATTCGGGTGAGGGGAAACTCACCCGATTCTACTTCCCATATACACAATTTTCACAGAAATCAAAATCCAGAGAGATATTACTCATACGTTCTACCATACCTTTACCATGAAGTATTCGAAGGCCCTTCTCTCCAATATGTCCAAGTCTTTGATGCCACAACATGGTCTTCTCTCCAGAGACCACTATATTTTCTGCTCCACTTTCAGGAACCACAGAACTGTTGCACCCATCAATAACAGTGCTACCTTGCAGCTTGTACAGAGTTCCAATTTGAACTCCCCGCATCAATACTAGTGCTCCCTGAACCATTTTGTAGGTATCCTTCTTAAACACTATTTTTACACCTGCATCATCCAGCTTGCTTACAGAAATAAGATTTCTGGTCAATGTAGGAATATGCAGAACACCCAAAAGTGTTCTAACCTTCCACCTTGAAACTTCAACTTTACTTTTCCGCGACCAATGATTCTAGCCTTATTATCATCCCCTAAGAAGACATTGCTACCATCATATTTCTCATACTCGCAGAACCACTCTCTATGGGAAGTGAAGTGAAAGGATGCACCTGAGTCAATCAACCATGCCTCATGATCTACATGTGTACTTGAAGAAGCCAAGTAAACATCTCCACCTTCATCTAAGGTGGTTTTCACCTCTATAGAAGGAGTATCATCAGATCCCTTTCCTTTATCAGAAGCTTTAGATTTATAGTCCCTTTTGTAGTGCCCTTCCTTTCCGCATTTCCAGCACACCACCTTTACAGGTTTTCCTAGAGATTTAGGTCTCCCTCTAGATTTAGATCTCCCACTCGATGACTTATTTTTGTTTCTGTTCTGGGACCGTCCTTGTACAGACAAGGCATCACCATTTTGGCTCTCCATATTTTTCTATCTCATCTCCTCTGTCAACAAGGATGAGACTATTTCATCAAACTGCAAGGTAGTTTCATTGCTACCTATTGTAATAACCCGACTATCCCACTAATCTGGTAGAGAACACAACAAACTGATGCACTTATCTTGATATGAAATTTTAATATCAACAGATGCTAACTGACTTACCATAGTATTAAATGCGTTCAGATGTTCTGTCACCAAGTCTCCATCTTTCATTGTCAGGTTATATAGCTTTTTCCACAGGAACAGTTTATTCACCAGAGACTTAGATTGGTACAAAGTCCCTAACTTGTCACAAAGCCTTCGCCATAGCTTCCCCTGATACATTCAACAATACTGAATCTAAGACACACAATTGTATTGTGCTCTTTGCCTTCTGATCCAACTTCTTCCATTCTTCATCGGACACTCCCATTGGTTTAGTACCCAAATCTACCGTGATCCATTGATCTTTATCCACCAATAGATTCTCCATCTTGAGTTTCCACAACTCAAAACTATGACTGTTAAATTTATCGATCTCTATCTTTCCACTCTATCTTTCCACTGATCGCCATCTTCTTTCACCACTAGAATCGATCTCGCAGATCTCCCACTAAATAGGGTCTACCACAGGCCCAAGCAAAACCCCTCAGTAGCAAAGGCGTCCCCTTGAAGCCAAAACTACTCTGATATCAAATGTAGGTTTTAACCCCATACAGCAATTACTTGCATACGAATTCTAAAACATAGAAAATAAACAATGTGAGAGCATAACACATAAAACACATATACACAGAGATTTCCCCTGGATCCCAAAACCGTTACTACCAGCTTGATTTTTCATTATGTTCCTTTTAATGTTATAATAAATATTTATACATGCCAAAGCATCCAATACCATGGACCGAAAACCATTGCGTCCGAAAAACATGTGCGAAAATCATGCACAAAACCATAGGTCGGTCCACCCAACCTAACATAGGGTCCAAAACCAAAATTTTCCGGGGCGCTGCCCCGAACCCCATAAAGTGGGGTTATGGGTACAACTCAAACCCGCTGTGACCCCCCCCAACTACACAATCGATGCAACGAAGGGGGGCTCCGCCCCCCCTATAACCCCCTAGTTAACTACGTGGGCTAGTCGTGGAAAGAATATAACAGAACCCAACATGGCAACCAAGTTAGTATAAAGCGGTCATTCATCAACAACGAAGGGTACTGGTGCACATTAGGTGACCATCAATCCAATCAGATCTGCGCAGAATGAAGGCTCGCGCGGCCGGGCAGGGAAGTCTCTCTACAACCAGACAAACCAACACAGATATAGCTCACCCTACCGGTGACAACATCCGCGAAAGGATTCAGTAGCTCTGGGCAGCCATTTTGCATGGAAAAATGCAACTTGGTAAGTTAGAAGAAACAGGGGCTAGAATCCAGGCACAAAGTCCGAAGCTAGATGAAGCAATTGATAAGTTGCAGTTAGAAGTCACCCACACAAACTACACGAAGGAACTAACGAAGGGAACAAACATGGCTGGCTCTCCTACACTGCTACAAGAAGCGACCCCGCTAGCATGGTTGTGATTGCACCCGGGAGGACAAGGACACACAAACCACAATCTGTTAGAAGAATCGAGGGAACACAAAGGGTGCTCGCAGCCCGGGCTAGTCAGAAAACGAAAGACCCGCATGAGGGGTTCACCCACCTGACTATCCATAGGACTCTTAGTCGCAGCACCTCATGCAGTTGGAAGAGGGCATGGGACTATAAAATAGGCTGCTGCGAAGCTACGCGACATGGCCACAACATACATACAAAAAACGCACCTGCGTCCCTGGGGAGTCGCTGCCACAAGGTAAGGATGGAAAGCGATCGTTGTAGGTACTGTTCATGATATGATGGCCCATTTAAGGCACATTGGAGTGAGTGGAGGGCAGTTAAGGTAGAAGAGTAACCACCAAAATCGCATTTATGAGCTACAGCAAGGGCGAAAAACCAAGTTTAAAATTGAAATCATATATAATCATAGTAAGGGTCACACCACCACGCATTAATATTCCACAAGAAAGATGCCCTGGGTTCAAGACAAGTGCAAGATGAGTAACAAGCAACTAGAAGAAAGTCCGTGGTTTCAGGCATTGCCAAAACATTACCAAGAAGCAATCATCAAAGCGACAAACCCTACTGTAGATAGTCCGCAGAAAGCCATGCCACAAGCAACTGAGCTCCCTAAATAACCCCGGACGCCAAAGATTAGGTAGGACCCTCAGATTCCAGAACTAGTAAGGAGGTCACCACGACACTTGCACTTTAGCAACTTCACAATGGAGGAAAAGGGTAAATTTGTCACAATTGAAAGCGACAAGGAAGAAGAAGGGTCTCCCACCTATGTTGAAGAAGTAAACCTTGAAGAGGATCCCATCCAGCCAGTACAACGACCCAAGTATTTGTCTCCCAGCAAGGGGAAGGTGAAGGTAACTACAAATCTGGATGAAGTCGACACTATACTCATTACCCCGTCTCTTCCAAAAGCAGTCGCAGTAGAAAGCTTAGTGGTTGGCCGTATTGCAATAATGAAAGTCGAAGATTGGGACCTAGCAGATACAACAAAATTTCCCCACTTGGCGACTGATGCACTGATGGAGTAGAGTGTAGAAGGGACGGTTACAACACTATAGCCAAAGGAGTGGCTGCGGAAGGTGGAAAAAGCCGGGTTGCTCTGTCTCTTGTATATTCCCCACTTCCTTTGGCCCCCTATCACAATTTTGGTCATAAGGTAGTTGCTGTGTTTGCTCCACGAGGACATATTATTGGTTGGCAAACTCGTCTGCATCACAGCTAAACTTGTTCATCGGATTTCGTAGCTTCCCTGTGAGGGAAGAGACCCCCGGGAAATTATTGATAAAATTGGCGATGTTGTGATGATCAACAACTTGAAAAAGAAGTATAAGCTCGAGAAGGGGTAGTGAGGATACATCATTGATAGTATTTCAGATAACACAGTCTGTGTCACCACCCAGTTGCTGGTAGGGAAAGTGATGTGGAAATGTCATGGAACTGAGGTCCCGGCAGTAGTCATTACACTTGCTGAGGAATGCGCAGCGAGAGAACTGTTAAATTGGTCATAGTTCCTTTGTGAAGAGTTCCTGACCAATTTTCGAGAGGTCCAGGAGGAGGGCAAGACCTTCCATTATGTGTGGCTGCTCCTGTCCATTATGTTGGTCACCACTGACTTACTCGAAGACAGCCAGTTTCCTGTCTTAGACCTGGATTGGCTAGAAGCTGCCAGATATGCTTTGCTTTGGGTGACAAGGGATGTTGGACGAATTCAGAACATCAAAATCTTTTGGATACTGATGGACGCGAATGTGCGCCAATGGATTAACGAGCTACCCTGCCTGACCAACGGGATCTATGAAACCATGAAGCATATTGCTGAGTTTAAAGTAGACATGCATTTTATCTGCATCACTGCGTGCAAGGACTCAACCTGTGCATGGACCTCACTCCCCTTTATTGCCATTGATGACACTGTCGATGCGGTTGTGGATACCTGGCCACTGGCATGGCACAAACCGAAGGCAGTAGAGCGCAACGAGGCCGCTATCTGGAAGCAAAAGGAGGAAGCTAAGTGTGCCGCACAACAAAAGTGAAATGAAAAGCTCACCACGGAAGTTTAGGCAGCCCGAGAGATGGCACAAGCGGCAGCGGGAAAGACACCACCAGGAGGGGCTGCGTTGACAATGGACAAAAGCAGTCAGAAGGCACCAACTAAGATGGCCACAGAAGAACCACCATCACCTGGGTCGGGTGCACCTTTGAAGTGGCAAGCACAACCAGAATGGACGAAGCCACGAAAGAAGGTGAAGGTGTCCAAAACAGATAGTAGAGAGACCGCTTTAACCGAGGGTGACCTAAATGACATAGAAAACACCATTCGGGATGCCGCTCGGGATGCAGTCGACAAGGACATGTTAGAGTAGCAGATTGTGTTGGGGGAACTCTGTATGCAGCTACAGGAACTTGGAACAAGGATCATGCCAATGGGCACCAGCACTACTCAGAGGGTTCCTGGTATGATAGCTACTGACTTGTTGTTGAAGGCCCAAATGGCTCACTCCATCACGATTCTAACAGGAGCATTGATTACCGCAAATGCAGAGGACCGAGTTGTGCTAGGACGACTTATAGGGTTGGGACTCAACGTGGTTGCTCGACCGCAAGAAAGTTTGCAGTAGCTTTAGGATAGCGCCACAATGGAGCTCCGCGCCAGCGATGACCGCGCCGACTAGGTACTCCAGGTACAAAAAATTAATATCGAACAACTACGCCTCCAATGGGACGAAGCAGTCACATAGAAGCAACAGGTGGAGCAGCTGGTAGCAGAAGCCTACTCGAGTGCTCGTGATCTAGAGCTTGGGGCTGAATTGCCTATTGAGACACAAGTCCACAAATTGGCTACTGGGTTTTCACAAGCAAAGCAGGAGGTCACGTGGATCTAGCTAGAGCTCAGCTTGTAGATCACGGACTTAAAACTATAGGTTCCCCCATCGATGCCACCAGAGATCCTAGAGAAATGCAGAAACATTATTACCGTCAAGTGAGAGATGCTCACACGCTCAATGGAGGAATGTACCAACTTGTTAACCCAGTCGATCATTACGCTCACCTCCCTTTAGGAGGATCTAACACTTGACTGCTTGGAAATAGAGGCCAAGGAGCTCCAGAAAGCCTACGATTAGATCAAAAGAACCGCGTAGACTATTGCTATTACGCAGCGCTTGGATAAGATAAGAGAGGCTCAGGACCTAAAAATCGAAGCTGACGTTACTAGACAGAAGGAAGCAGTAAGTAAAGCCCGGCTCCAGCCATGGCTGGATGAGGCATTTGTGGTTTCAACCACCATTGAGCGCATGGTAGCCCACATGCAGGCAAAGTATGCCACTACAGAGACAGTAGAGGTAGGGATTGAGGTGTCGGCAACACACGTGGAACAGATGCAGGGAATGACAGAAGAGTTTGCTGCCAGCACAAGCGACACACAGAGGCTATTAACCAATCTCTGCGCAAAGATGGCCGCACCAGCTGAGTGACTTAGGACGAGTCACGATGATTGTGTTGGGGGATTGTTGGGTAGCAGAAGCCCGCGCAACAGTCATGGGGCACAAAGGTCGAAATTTTGGATAAAGATAGGGTAAAGACTTCGCGGGAAGTGCAGAGTGCGATTTGTAATAAATTGAAGTCAAAGGGTAGTCCGCCCAAAAATAATGTAAAGAAATGTAAGTTGTCTCGGCCTGCCTGTGGATCATGGTCCATGGAATGGTATAAATAGAGCGAGGCTCTATGGATAGAGGTAGCTAAGTTTTGTTGTATGATCTTGGATCTGAAATGCAATGGGTTTTTGAGGAGAACAATCTGAAAGCATCTGTAAGTCTGAGTCAAGGGTTTGGGTACTGGATAGAGGATCTACAGCTGTGTGCACAGAGGCCTAGAAGAGTTCGTAGCTGTGTGCACGGACCCTTGCAGCTGAGTGCGCAGGGCGGATCTGGATGTATTGGTGAAGAAAGAGAATAAAGATAAGTTGCTTCTATAATTCTGTGTTAAATCTAAAGTATCACGGATCTAGCTTTTTGTATGGTTAATATCACTATTTGATCTGTGCGCATATGCTTACATCTTGAATACATGTGAATATGTGTTTATTCTAAGTGTGCAAACTAGATAAATCTGATAAATGTTTTCTTAAAGACCCCTCTAAGTAGATCTGATTTACAATACTTCATCAATAGATTAGATCTGTAAACAACGTGCTAATAGAAAGTAAGGGTTATTTTGGGTCCGAATCTGTGTGAATCCAGAGCAACGCGAAGCTGTAGAACGGTGTGTGAAACCTCCAGACCTCATCTAGACATCCCAAGGGTGTGGAAACCTGGTTTTATCACCCTCCCTTGCTACCTCGGGTGAGACCTCAGTCCGCGCTCCGCAGACTGTTGTCGAAAGGGCCAGTAGCTGTGGGATTTGTTTAGCTAAATAATTCTTCTGAACCTAGGTCAGGCCCATATAAGCCAACAATTATAAAACAAAGAGAGCTTTAATATTAAAGTCAAATTAGTATGAGCTAGTCAATGATGTATTGTTTAGAAAGAATTATGATTCAGTGTTGCTAAGATTCTTAGAGAAACCTGAAGTTGAGAAGGTCATCCAGGAATCACACGATGGACCAGCTGGTGGACATTTTGGAGGAAATACAACTACTCATACAATCCTGCATGCAGTATATTACTCACCAAAAATATTTAAAGATGCACATGGATATGTAAGGAAGTGCAAAACTTGTCAAACAATGGGCGGAAGAGAAAGAAAGCCAACATCCCATTACAACTAGTTAACATCCAATAACCATTCGAACAATGAGGATTAAATATAATTGGTGAGATTATTCCTAACTCTTCCAAGAAGCATAGGTACATCCTCATAGCTACTGATTACTTTACTAAGTGGGTAGAAGTTGTCCCATTAAAGATAGATTATACAAAAAACATCGCAGATTTCATTGATCAATACATAATTACCCGGTTTGGCTTACCCTCAGCTTTAAGGTTTGATAATGCATCTTAATTTTCTTGAAATACAATGGTAGAATTTGCTCTTAAGCGAGGTTTCAAGTTAAAATATTTAGCTAATTATTATCCTCAAGGTAATGGATTAGCAAAATAAACAAACAAAAATCTCATCAGAATTATCAAAAGAACTATTGATCAAAATCATAGGAATTGGCATAAAGCATTGACATTTGCTCTATGGGTAGACATGATTACTCAGAAAGCCTCTATTGGTTCTTCTCCTTTTTCTTTAGTTTATGGAAAAGAAGTTTTTCTTCCCAGAAATGTAGTAATACCATCTCTTTCCCTAGTACAATTTATCAATGAAAACCCTTCATCTTCTCTCTAGGTTAGACAATTTCAAACTCTCAAAACTCGAAGAATAAAGAGAAAAGGCTAAAGCAACCCATTTCCATCACCAAAAAATAGTCAAAGCTTCTTTTGATACAACTTCTGCCAATAAAAAATCCCTTGAAGTAGGTGACTTAGTCCTGAAATGGGACAAGGCACATGAGGAAAAGGGTAGACATACCAAATTCCAAACACTATGGCTTGGCCCTTTTCAGATTATTGAAAAAATGGGACCATCAACGTTTCTTTTACAAGACTTGTCCAACAGGAAAGATTCTTTGCCTGCCAATGGGAAAATGTTGAAAAAGTACTTTTCTTAGGAGATAACCTCTTCCAGTTTTGTAATATATTGCTTTTTAATAAAATAATGGTTAAACTAGTATTTACTCCTGGCTTTTCAAAATAGGTCTTTGAAAACATTTCCGATTTTTCACTTTTATAAGAAAGTTGGAGTTATTAGGAACAATTAGGACATTTGAGTACTAAAATAAACTTCATCCCTCTAGAAAAACTTGATCTTTCTTAAAAAAAATTATTTTATGAAAAACTCTTATGTTTATAGGATATGAAGGTTTTGCTATTAGTCAAGAAAAGAATCTTTAACCTAGCAAGGACTTCCTGTAGATCAATACCTTAAAAAACTCTATCATTATCACCCAAGACCCTTAAAAAGGCCAATGGCCTGTCGCATGTGTTAAAATTTTCTTTTTTTAGAGTGTAATTCTGAAATATAAAAAACTTAAAAGATGAAGAGTCTCATCACGAGCTTATTTACCATGTTCATAGGGAAGTAGTTAAAACTGATATTACCAATACTGCATATCAAAGCAGGGTAAGATCTAATGATTTTCTTGATCAGAAGACAAGGGGTCTCATAAAGAGCCAACTTGTTTAGTTTATTTACAACCAGTGAATGGCATTGTCATGAGTAGGTTACCACACCTAGACAATGACTTTTAAGGGCTTACACTCAAAAGGTAAAAAAGAAGGGACAAAGTCCAAGAGAGATTCAATTCAAACGAATATCATTTTTGAAATATGAAAATTCATACAGATGGGATAATGGATCATTGTTGGTTTAAAGGTAACCCTGTCGAGGCTATGAACGCCTGCTGGCAGCAAAGGCTCTATCTATGATAAATGAGTATAAAACCAAAAAACTAATTTGCAGGAGGCACCTACTATATTAGTTTAAACCCTATTATTGTCTGATGCTAACATTTATATTTCTATCATTTCAGGGGTGAAGTAATTAAGCAGATGGGCCTGATCATGTAATGGAAGTTCAAGAGAGATGTTGTTTACCTTATAACTCATGAAATAATTATTCTTATAACTGCATTTACTTTGAAAGTTTTTAGAAATTTTAGACAAATACTCAGAGATAACTGGTTCTCACAAGTGAATCGCCAATTGTTGTACTACGAAACAATCCCCCCATTTTTATCTAACAGTTGTTAGCATTTTAGTTATGAATGGGGACCCTTTTAAATTTTTAAGCCTAGGACAATAATCCCTAACTCTAAAGA
The DNA here is from genome assembly GCA_031772625.1 of Pinus tabuliformis. Classification (NCBI taxonomy): domain Eukaryota; kingdom Viridiplantae; phylum Streptophyta; class Pinopsida; order Pinales; family Pinaceae; genus Pinus; species Pinus tabuliformis. The sequence goes on along the minus strand of CM062805.1, from coordinate 1,183,699,692 downwards.
AAAAATTAGCAAAACCTTGAAAAATGAGCTAACGAGGAAAATTATATCGCATGTCGCATATCACGCATTTTCACATCACTATTTTTATAAATGCTTTACGAAATTGCGATATGCGAAAAGGTCTCTCGCTGCGATAACCTCATCTTGTCACTGCGCAATTCCATTTCGCAATTCACAAAAAACTTGAACATGCCATATGACAAACATTAATGATTTGCGAAATGCGATGTTGTGAATTTCGCAATCACATTTCGCCCGATATCTGATAAAGCGTTACATGGTACCCCTTTAAGGACCACGATCTGTGATTAAGGAGGTAAAGTGTGCAAAATAACTACGTTTTAAATAATAAGAATAAACGAGTTGACAGGTTATTAAATGTTTAGTGGCCCGAGGGAGGATAATCATTCTCTAGGTTATGGGTAGTTATAATCAAGTATCCCATAAAAACCTTTCTCATGATCCAAAGTCATTTCACAGAGGATTTCAGTCTTAATTACTTGATATCATCTACGCTGATATTTCTTGTCTATTTCAGGCAAGCGACAAAAGACATGTCCTTAAGAAAGGTGATGCAGAAGCAAACTAAGAAGACCATTGTTGAGACAGAGCATATAGAGATGGCTCCTATATTTGCTGATACAGTCTGCGATGCAGTTAGAGGCGCAACAGCTTGGGAAGCAATTTACAATGGACTGGAGGACGAGCGTCCTAAAATTATTGTTACGAGAGCAACAACTGGTTCAACAAAGCCTTCATGACCTCAATGCAGGGATGACTCCTGTTCTTTCCTTCATAGGGTAAGAGAAAGAGCCAAAATCCTTCCCTACATAGACATGATTAGATGGGTGGTCAAAAACCTTATCTTCGAAGATAGGAAATTTAAGAATTCAAGGATGGATCTCATAGGATCATTTCGGGAAGAAGAATTGAAGGCTATGTATCACATACCTGATTTGCAGGAAATCTACGACAACACATTTGTGGCTAACTTTGAAAAAAGTAATCCAGACCCCTTCAAGTTAATTTAGACTTGGAGAATGTTAGAGAACAAATTCAAGTATGACAAATTAGGTATGTATGCAATAGCCTCTTTGGCAAACCCCTATAATTATGCAGCAGCAATGTTATGTAGACTATATGGACTGCCAAATAACACTAAGTTTTCAATAGAATGGATTCCCTTGGTAGATACTTGTGCTAATTACTATATCATGAATTGACCCTCTATCCTATCTAACAACTTAGCCACCTCCATTACTGAATATAGACAAAAGAAAGCCTCCTCTTCAGATAACCTCCCTCCCTTTTATTTCTATGCTTATATTATGGATGCTATCTGCTTTTGCACGACATTTCCAACCATGGGTTGGAAATGGACCACACAAGATCCTTACCCAATCCATGTTAGTCATAAGCAAATATGGGAATCGCATTATATACCTCACTTCTACAAGATATTTTATTCTATCGTGTTGCCCCCTCACCAAATGATTTTCAATAAGAAAGCCCCTAGGTTTTCCCAAGAAGCTACAACAGACCTGCTTGCTGTAGGCAAGTATTTCATTGAGGAATGGTTCACCTACATTAGGGTTTTTGGTAGCACTGTTGATCCACATGTCCTTCCCTTATATGTTTCTAATAAGCTATTAGCAAGGGAGATTGCTTACCAGACTATGGGAAAGGGCCTGACCAAAGCCCTTAAAGATGGCAAAAAGTCATTATGGCCTACTTTCCCTATCAAATGCGGCTCTTTTAGTTTAGCTAATTTTGTTCATGCTACTAAGGAATCAACACAAATGGAAGCCCTCAGGCTTCATAGATTTCCTACAAGGCAATTCGATCCAAACAATGTGGCATATAATGTCACTACAGGACTAAAGCTCAAGGCATACAATCATGGGGGAAAATTACTGTGAGGATTTGTTGTAGTTAGCAGTTTCTTTTGAGCATGCACTTGAATGGGCAAAGACTAACCTAAAACCTGAATATTTTCAAATATTTCAACAATTAATGAATGAGAGGCTTCGGGTCAATCCAATGCATTTATTAAAGCCCAAGAATAAGCCTGCCCTGAGTAACACTATTGATAGCGCTACCCATAGCTCTTAAAAGGATTCTCAGGTGAACAATGAGAATACAATAGACACAGGGAAAGTTCAGGATCCAGACAATACAACTAAGTCCAACAGGAAGCCAATCGAAAAATAGGTAATAGGCACTCTGGCCACAGAGATAAGTTTAGAAGCCCAAGGCACTAGTTTGGAGCAGGAATGGGATCAATTCAATCAGAAATTGCAAGTCACCCCCAAAGCTACAAATACTCAAGAAACATAGGAATTGAAGACTCCTCCAAAAATTCATCAAGATATAGAGCTCAAGTCTGTCAGAAAACGGTCTACACCTATGGATCAAGAAGCAACAAAATCCCAGCATGCTGAAATAATCCCTACTCTGCCCACATCAGAAATTATTCTGAAAGTGATGGAGATACCTCCACATGACGTATTCTATAGCCCTCTCCACAAGGTTGTAGTCCGAAGGCAAAGGAAAAGAAGAAGGGTAGATGCACCCGAATTCTCACCTGGAGATGAGCTAATGGATGTTGTTTGGAAGGACATGCCTTTTAATCCAGCCGAGAACTTGACTAGACTATTACAGTTCAAAGGAGAATATGCATTGGCCATTATGGATAAGGCCAGTGAGGTGTCTACTCTACTAAAGGAAAGGGAGGAAAGAATTGCGCAACTCAAACAAGATCTCGAGACAGAAAAAGCAAGTGCAAACAAACAGGTAGCCCAGCAGCTTGCACAATTGCAGTAATGACATGGAAGCCTTGAAAATAAGCCATGAAGCCGAATTATCGGCCAAAAACATGCAGCTCCAAGAATTACAACAATCCATGGACATGCACAAGGATGTTCCCATTGTTGGGGAATTCATCAAAGAGGCTCTAAAACTAAATTCTCTTCTTGTCAAGCAACAAGAGTATTTCTGCTAGAAGCTGTCACACAACACTCCCTACCTGATTACCAGCGACCAACTCACAGATAGAGCCATTGACCAGAGAATGAAGTTTAATGATTTAAAAACCAAGGTCTCTGAATTCATTGAATGGCAGGAATCATAAGAAGGAAAGAAGGCCAATCTACCTGAGATTGAGGAAAATCACAAAGACATCCTCTTTATTGATTGGGATGCTAGGATAAAATAGGCCAAGCTAGCAGTCGCGAGGGCAGTTGGAGTATGAAAGAACATCATTAAGGAAGTAAATCATACCTTTTTCACTACCAATCTCATGAAGGAGGGTAATTCGAAAGAAATTCCTGACTTAACTGCCCTGAGTAAAGACTCACAAGAAAAAGCGGGGAAACAAAGAGATGAAATTATGAAACTAAATACAACCAACTGGGAGTCGTATTGGCAGTATTTGGTCAAGCCACATAGCCAGATCATGAACCTCAATTGTCCATCCATGCGACTCAAAGGATGCTATCACCTTGCAGAAAGTATCTTTACAGGACAACTCAAATCTCATTTCGGGCCACCTCCTCAAATTCAACCTATGATCAATATTTGTGATTTGAAGGACATGCTGGCAGACAGCAAGTCATCCTCTTAGTTATGTTTAGTTGAACTCTATTTATTTTTGGAATTATTTACCTATGAATGAGGAAGGTTGTTTGAAACCTCCTCAAATTTTGTATAATCTATTTTTGCATACTTAGTTAGAATAGTATTTATACCCTTCTCATGCATTTAGAGAAGGGTCGAGAATTTTATCAAAAACATTTGCAAAGAATGCACTATTGTAAGTTTGTGAATGCTTTGGTGAAATGATGGAACATAATATTTTCTTTTAGATATCAGACTACTTTCCCTTGTTGATGCACTTCTGTATTCTTGGGAGATAATTTGATTTGAAGGATGAATTTGGTCTATGTCATTTGTCAAATGAGCAAGACTTCATACATTTGGTACTATTATCATGTATGCATAATTACATTAACATTTAATTAGTGGCAACACTTTCTTTTCATGAATTATATGTGAGATTTATTGTTTCTGTGAAGCATTAATTGCACTTCTGTATTGTTTCCATAACTGAGGTTTTAATTTTCATATATAACTCATTAGACATGTGATATATTTTATAAATTCCTTTAACTAACTATTTAGTCAAAGGAATTATCTTTTTCGATATCATCTTCATTTAATTGTGTTCAATATTTATATCACATGTTAAAAGGATATCTTTGTAGATTGCATACCATGCAATAACATCCGGGTTTATATTAGAATAATTTAAGTTAAAGAGATTGCATCATAGAATAAGTCACTTAGATTATCATTATTCTATTGAAAAACATTCATAAACCACCCACTCTCATCTTAAAACCCACATTGGGAAATTGGTCCCATTATTCCCAGTCGGAGCCACCACTTCAGATAGAAAATGAGTTGTCTTAAGGTCCGGACCGGGTGGTTATCCCCCATGTTTTGGCAGCAGAATTCTGAAGCTACAACAGAAAGGAAAACTAGTTGTTGATTTTCTATCTCGAGTTCCAAGTATAAATGATCCATTGGCAGTGGATGACTAGTTTCTAGATGAACATTTGTTTGCCGTAGTAGTCAAAACATCATGATTATATGCACATGTGGAAAACTATCTGGCAGTAGGAAATCTATCGAGACACTTGACAAGAAGGGAAAGGAAACATATTGTCTAGCACAATGCCAAATTTTATTGGATTGGCAGATACCTTTTTCATACAGGGTCTAATATGTGTATACGCAGATGCATTTGTGAGGATGAAATTTATGACATCCTTAAGGCTTGCCATGACGAGCCCTGTGGAGGACACTTCGTAGATCATAGAACAGGGCATAAGGTACTATAGATGGGCTATTATTGGCCCATTATTTTTAAAGATGCTAAGAAATATTCCCAGGCTTGTGATAACTGCTAAAGGATGGGCCGACATGGTCAATCTAATGAAATTACACTGCAGCCCCAACTGGTAATAGAACCTTTCGAATGATGGGCATTGGATTTTGTTGGCCCATTTCATCCACCATCAAACCAAAAGGCCTACATACTGGTTGCCACAGATTATGTAACAAAGTGGGCAAAACCAGTAGATTTTCCAAGAGCTATAGAAGAAGCTGTAATTAATTTCCTTTTTAGGATATTTGTGCGGTATGGTTTACCTTGGGAAGTGATAACAGATTGAGGTGGGAAATTTGTAGGACATAAGATTATAGCCACTCTAAGGAACAACCACATCACACATAGAGTCACTTCCTTGTATCACCCGTAGGCAAACGTGCAGGTTGAAATCACCAATAAGGTCATCGAAGCAATTCTGACCAAGACAATCTCAACACATTGGCGAGACTGGGCTGCTAGATTGCCAGAGGCCTTGTGGGCCTATTGCACAACTTGGCAAAATACTATTGGATATTCTCTCTACCAACTTGCGTTTGGAAAATAACTTATCTTTCCTATTAAATTTGAAATAAAGACCCTCAGAACAACTTAGGAAGTGGGATTGGATCTAAAAGAGGCCCAAACCAAACAGCTTCAACAAATAAATGAATTGGACAAGGATCGACTACATGCTCTACAACACACCGCAATTATTCAGCAACAAAGGGAAAAGTTGCACGACAATCTTATTAAAAAGAAGACGTTTCAAAAAGGAGATTGGGCACTCCTCTATGACTCCAGATTCCAAGACTTTCTGGGCAAGTTATAGACAAGGTGGCTTGGCCCTTATGAAATTCAAGAAGTATATAACAATGGCACTCTCACTTTGACTACCATTGACGGGTCTGGGCATTCTTTCAAGGTGAATGGGAATCAGGTGCATCTTTATCACAAACCAATCACCAAAGAGTCTTTTTGTCAACAGGTATGCGATGACCCCACTATGCAAATTTTAGCTGCAGGGAGTGATGACCCGGAAACATTTCTATCGTAAAAATGTATCTTTCTTCAGCTGTAAATAATGTATATATTATTTTACGGTTGGTTGCAATCTAGTTAGGCATCACCATGTAAATATGAGGATTTCTCTTGTTTCTGGGCGTGTTTGGTAATTATTGTTCAATCAATTGAACGATTGATGTTCAATCAATTGAACAACACTAATTCGTTTTGTGTGCTTCTTTGTTCAATCGATTGAACGATTGTTGTTTAATCAATTGAACGACACTATTTTCTTTATGTGTGTTTTGTTGTTCAATCGAGTGAACGATTGTTGTTCAATCAATTGAACAACACTTACTTTTTGTGTGTGCTTTGATGTTCAATCGATTGAATGATTGTTGTTCAATTGTTTGAATGATTGTTGTTCAATCATTTGAACGATTATTGTTCAATCAATTGTTGGCTTATATGGGCCTGACCCAGGTTTGGAAGAGCTATTTAGCCAAACAAATCCCGTAGCTACCAGCCCTTTCGGCAACAACCCGTAGAGCACGGACTGAGGTCTCACCCGAGGTAGCAGGGGAGGGTGCTGGAACCAGGTTTCCTCACCCTAGGGATGTCTAGATGTGGTCTGAAGGTCTCACACACTGGTCTATAGCTCCGCGCTACTTGGTATTCACACATATCCAGATTGATTATTTCTTTCTTATTAGTGCGCTATTCTATTGGAGGATGCAGTTATAAATCAGATCTGTTCAATAGGGTCTTTAAGCAAACATTTAACCAACGAAACTGATTCGCGCATTAAAATGAACCCAGATTTACATACATTCATACAATAAGTAGATTAATTAAACATATATTAATAAAGTCAGATTCACGATAGTTCAGAAGGAACACAAAGTTTTCAGAGAAACTTATCTTTATTTCTACTTATCCTCAATAGATCCAGATCCGCCCTGCGCACTTAGCTGCAGGGGTCCATGCACACAGTTGTGGACTTTCCAGGCCTTTGCACACACAGCTACAGAGCCTCTATCTACTACCCCAACCCTCGACTCAGACTTACAGATGCTTTCAGACTATTTTCTTCAAAAACCCATTACATTTCATCCTCCCAAAAGAACTGCCTTTCCCTCATAGAGCCTCGCTCTATTTATACCCTTCCTTGGCCCGCGATCCCTGCATGGGCCAACTCTATTTATATTTCTTTACATTATTTTTCGGGTGGACTACCCTTTGACTCAACCTATTATATTTCGCACTCCGCATACTTCAGAGTTTTTACAATAATTTAATCCTACTTTTTGGGCTTTCTGCCCCAAAACCGTTACGCGGGACCTCCGCTACCCAATAGTCCCCTAACACAATCATCGTGACTCATCTCGAGTCACTCGTTGGCGCGGCTAGACACTCTGCCTTGGCTTCGCAGTTCGCCTCCCTTTGAGTGACGCTCATCGTCCTGCGGCTCGTTCATTGTCTCCTGCAACACTTCGTCCAGCTCCTGCTTCAATCTTTCTATCACGTTTCGCAACCAATGATGCTCATTCTACTCTGCTCGGTTAACACAGAACACCCCCTCATAGGATTTTAGTGCAAGCGGGGGAGCCGCATACGGGACTTTTTGGTACCACCACAACCACTTCCGACCTTTGTATCTTCACTTCGGACCGTCTGCTGTAGCTTGTGTTGCAATTTTGCAAGATCCTAGTTGCTGTCCGCAATATCCAAATCTTCGAGGGACATCAAAAACGACTTATGAACTATATATCTACCCGAGGTCACCATCTGTCCATTCTTTCGTTGTTCTGTTGTAGTGCGCTGGCCTGCCCCTAGGCAAGGCGACAACATTTGGACCAATTCTGCTTCGTGTTCCTTCTTTTCCGATACATACCCTATTGGTGATGCTGCAGCCTGCGGGGTGCCCGAAGCTGTCAACACCATACTCCTTAGAGAGTCCTACTTCTCCATTAGCTAGATCACTACCTTCGGGTGCATGCCTTGGGCAGAGATAATGAACAGCTCCATATGTGTTTTGTCTTTGAGGTTTCTGCGAGTCTCATGTTTGTGTATATTTTCCTCTATATCCATCGCATTCAATTTCTTTTTAAATCGACGTTTCGAACCAACAACGGTGCTTCATCTTCAGGATGTGAAAGAATTAATTGAAAGACTGGTCTTGTTTGTCAAATATATATAGAGATGCAAGAGATTCTTAGCTGACAGATCTTTACTTAGATGCCTTGTCATGTCGAGCTCCGGCCACCAACTATGCATTGTTCCTGCTAGAAAGATACCTCTTATTGAAGGTTAAAGATGTTAAGGCTGGTAAGTCAGTGGAAATTAAGACCACCCTAGACTTTGTTAAGTGTTTCAAAGAACAAAATGAACAAGTACAACGCCTCTTGTGTGATTTGTACATGCATAATTTTTTCTTAGAGGATGACTTAAACAATAATCCTGGCCCCTTCATAGGGGATATCCAATTTTAGGCTTTTCTTTCCTTTGCCACTAATCATATCAAATGGGCTAATGCCCATAATACTTTTCAAAAGAGAGAATATGACATAGACTTATGGGTTAGGGGAGAACCCATAAAACCCCTACACCTCTCTATCCAACAAAAACAGTTCATGAAATGAACAGGTGTTGTGGGTCAATTAGGACCACTCCACACAGAGATCATACAGGCAGGGAAGGAATACTTTCAGAAAATCAAAGAAGAAGCTTTGTCTATAGCCAAATAAAGATGGGAAGCCTCCAACAATAATGTCAAGAACAGAGAGCCATTTGGATTCAGAAATTTCAAAGCTGCCTCCACTCGCTTACACAAATACAACAATATGGTCCTAAGCATGGGCCTTGATTGGATAGGGTACCGATATAGAAGTCCAATTATCTGGTATCCTCTAGATGGGTACTGCAGTGATTATAACTTGCCAGATCATCAAGTGAACTAGGCTTTTGTAGTGCTCAAACAGAAAAACGGTTTTAGGTTGTATAAGGAGGAAGTATATCTTGCTTATTCCTTAACTCAACTACACCTTAACCATATTATTGCATGAGGACATGAAAAAAGGTAAGCAGGGGAGTATGTTGGGCCGAGGAAAATGTATGTTTTCTCCTCGTAAATAGCTTAATTAAGCATTTGTCTTCACATGTTTATCTTCATTTTATGAATAAAAATAGAGGAAACAACAACAGAAGCTGGGTAAAATCAATTATTAACAAATTAGATAAATCTGGGCATGGAAAACTAACTTTCACTATCTTTATATGCAGGGACACGGATTGGACGATTGCTGTTCAATCGATAGAACAACAACAACCAGTAAAGGAAAAAGACAACATCTTGAGTATGGAAGACAACGAAATACCAGGAGGACCAATGCTATTCTATGATGAAATTAGATCAAGTGTTGCGAAATCCTCAGGATCCCCTGATCCTAAGGATTCAATTCTATCCATTTATTTTTCCAAAATTTATATATAAAGCCAAGAGGTGAACTGAACAACTAGTTAGGAATTCACAGATTGTAACTATTCTTTTTGGACATATAATACTTTCATCACAGTGATGTTGTAACTCTGTTATTGATTTTAATGAAGAAGACTACATTTCATCCATAATCGTATTCTGAATATCTAACAGCAAGGAATTCTGGACACTTTGGGGCCAGTCAATAGGAGATCTACTGCTTCAGTTGTGTTATACTTGTTCATGTTTATTCATATAACTGTTTATTATTGTTAGTTTGTAAAGTTAGCACCATTCTGATTACTGTGAGGATTGATGATTCTGGTTTGCGTTTGTTGTTCAGTCAAGATTCTAGATTTAGTTGTGTGTTACATATGCATGATACTCTTTATTGAATTGGTTATGTTAATTTCAGCATTAGATTGTTGTTCATTCTAAAGTAACGCTATCACATATTTCAAAGCTAGAGTTGATTGCTTTCCATGAGATGTTTATATGGTTATTTGATGTTCAATTGTTATAGCTTTCCTTCATGTTAAATGAATTAGTTTCAATACTAGTTAGATTGCTGAGAGTGATTCTTTCTATTTGCATTCTGATTCAGTTTCTTGCATAATAGATTAAGTAGACTTGAAAGTGTGTTATAAATTTCTTTCAGAATTGTTTGGATTGAATTTAGAGAGATAGACATTAGCAATTACAACGATTCCAACTTCTTTCATTATGAATTGACCTCTGAAATCACTGCATATACAATGTTGACACTCCTGAAATAAAAAGTCTTGCCCTGGGTTGATGATTAACGTAGGTATTAAGAATGCTTGTAATAACACATCTTAGTGCACCAACATTTTGGTGTCGTTGACGGGGAGACTGTTTCAAAGTGATTTGTTTTTATCTTGTTGTAAAAGAATTGGGTTTTAAAAATAAGATGCAAGTACCTGCATAACCAACAAGTAAAGTGCTTGCTCCTTAGCCTATTTTTCAACAATTGCATATAGGTTAAATAGGAATAGGTTTTTTTATGAATGACTAGGAACAAAAAGATAGAAAAAGATCAGAACCCCACACCTAAATCCACAAAATCCAAGGGATCGGTGAACCTTGGGAGAAATTTTTTTATAGACAAAATCGTAAGAAAATCAGAGTCTCAAGCATCAGTAGGATTCCAGACGGTATCTGGAAAAATCCCTACTATAATCCCTCAGGTAGCAGGCTCACCATATGTAGCCTATGCTGAGATTGATAGCCAAATTGGAGGATCTAAATAGAGTTTTCAGGTTACAACAAATTTACATTCTAATCCTCTTCAAGAGGGAAAATGGTGCAACTTAAGAGAAGGATAGGGAGAAACCAATGGAACTGCTAAGGTAGGGCCACATTGTCTGAACAAAGATCTCCTATGATCCCATATCTAGGCAGTGCTGCAAAACCAACTTGGGTTGGGAATCCTCCTCTTACCCCAATAGCACCCCCTAAAATCCTCGAAGGATATTGGCACATTTTTGACCAAATGGAAAACCAAGTACCTCAAGGTCAGACCTCAACATTGGAATACCCCATAGTCGAACAAGTGACCAATTCCCAAATGAAATCTATTCCCTTGCAAATCATCCCAACGTTTCATGGGATGATCACAGAGGATCCGAATGCCTTCTTATCCGAGCTTGATGTCCTCTACATAGGGTATGACTATACCACCGACTCTCAAAAATTAAAACGGTTCCCTTCTACTCTAAAAGGGGCAGATTTGAGGTGGTTCACGGGTTTAGGTGGACATACTATTAACTCTTGGGATGCCATTAAAACTTGTTTCCTCACAAGGTACCAAGACTTCTGCAAGACTAGGATATTAAAAGATGAAAACTTTAAGATGGCTGCAAAGGATAATGAAACTCAAGAAGAATATGTCGAATGGTTTCACTATAATTTGCAGAGATCCTCTCACACCACTTTACCAAGAGAAGTTCTGAGAGCCATCTTAATTAAGGGAATGAAAGAATATTGGATAGAAAATCTCAATTTGATGGTGAAAGGAGATATTTCTAAAGAAGATTATGATGAAATTGTTCGCTTGTGTATCAGGTGTTCTTGAAGTAGCACACGTAGCAGGTCAGGAAGCTGAGATCCTATGACCAGAGGAAGCAAACCACACAGTGGATGTGTAACAAAATGGAAATAGGTAACCTCCTGGAAGACTTCAAGACGGACATCTTGGGCACCCTTACAATGCAGCTAGATGTTCTGCTGGCTAAATAGACACAAGCCTTTACAGAACAGAACTTGGCCATTTTCTGCCCACGCTGCCAGAAGAAGCACAACTAATGGGAGTGTCCATTGGATATGGTCCAGACATGCTCCATCTGCACCAAGTTTCACAGCACTAAACAATGTCCATCACTTCTAGGGCTGAAAGCATTTTTCAAAGAAGCAGAAGAAGAGACAGAACCAATATACTTAATGAACCAACATCAACAGTGGCAGACCAAACCCACAGGTATGTCACAAGACACATCCTAGTTCTTTCCTTCTTCATCATTTAATCAGCAATACAACCCCGTGTCAGCATGGCAAGGTTAATCACCTTACTAAAATTGGAAATCCCAACCATTTCCTATGACACCTTAGCCAACTCATTCCTTTCCGGGGAATGTCTTGCTGAATTCTCCTTTTACTCTTGTTTGGTAAGGTAATCCATATCCATCCCAGTGGCCTGCCTCTACTTCAAAAAATCTGAACTAGTCTCTGAATTGGCAGTGACCTTTAGGGATATCCAATACACCTATGGGGACAGGTCCTCAATCTCAACCTACATTTTCAGCCCCATATCCATTACAGCAAAATCCTCAGCCCCTTCTGCATGCTCAATTGCCAGCTCAACCAAATTCGAATCCTAATAACATACTGGTTCAACTGGTGCAAATTATCAAAAGCTCAGACTGTGAGATTGAACAAAAAGAATGTAATTAACTTAGATTGAGGTTAAGACGCATCATCACCCCTGCGGAAAACAGAGACCAACCATCAATTGAGTTAGAAACCCCACCTATACATACACCATCGACTGTGATTGACATAGAAATAAAACAAGGAGAAGATACGGATGAGCATAAAGCCCCTGAAAAAGTAATAGCTACTTCTCCCTCATTCCCCGAAAGGTTAATAATACCTAAACCAGTTGTTTATTCGGACTTTGATCTTGTAGGGGAACTGAAAAATCTTTGTATTAAAATTCCTCTCCTCTAGGCCATCGAAGATATTCTTATTTATGCTAAAATAATTAAAGAGCTATGTGTGAAGAAGCCTTTGAGGAAAGAAAAAGCTTCACCCACTATTCATGTTGTAGGGACCTTGTTTGATTTTCTCTTGGGAGGGGAAACTCCGGTAAAGTATGAAGATCTTGGGAATCCCATAGTTACAGTTCAAATATATGGCCGCTCCTTTCCAAACACACTAGTTGATTTAGGTGCAACCATTAACATATTAACAACAGAAACTTGTATGGCACTTGGTATTACAGCTCTGAAACCAACCACCACCATGGTAGAAATTTCTAATCGTTTGGTGGTGAGACCAGAGGGGACTTTACAGGATATTACAGTTTGTGTTGATTTGTCGGAGTATCCAGTAGATTGTCTGATTATAAACCCAAAGAGTCGATTGGATGGGCACCCTCTGATTTTGGGGCAACCTTCGCTGGTAACAGCTGATGCTTATATAGAGTGCCGAGAGGGCAACATGACCATTTCTAAAGGGGATGCTATAAAAAATCTTGTTTTATATCCTCCTACCAAACCAAGTCTGCCCATTGTAAAAATACATAAACAACCACTTGCATACCTGGAAGAAAGCATTCGTTCACCACTTACAGTAGCAGAGGCACTTGAATTCAAGAATTAGACTGAAGATGATGTTATCAACAACTTTATCAATCAACCAGCTAATGTGAATAATGTAAAATGTCAAATGTTAAAATAAATTGTTGACAATGAAGCCTTGGAATACCCCTTGAAAGATACTGATGATCAGCATATCCAGACAACTGTTGTTCATAACAACAAGCCTGTTGAAATTGAACCAGGCAAGGTTTTAAACATTAATGATAGCCTGGATAGTGACGTTATCAGGAAAACTAGTGTCCATTCAGAGCTGCTAGTCCCACTAAGACGGGTAGTTATCTTAGAATCAAACAATTCAAAGTTAGTTGTGTTTTCCTTTATGGGAGATAGATGAGAGAGAAGCAGAGAGTACCAACCTTAGTCTTTCGCTAGTCTCCTTGCTTGTTTTGTCTCTCCCTTGATAGAGCTTTCACCACTCCTTTCTCACTTGTCCCACTTCAAAGAACACCTGTAGAGTCAAAGCAGTAAAATACCATCAAAGCATAGATATCTATAACCATAAAAAATATAGGATCAGATGTACATTAACCATACAAATGCATATACAAATACAAGATTTAGAGATATACAAGTATATGGAGGAAAACTCAAATAGGTTTATTGATAGAAGTAATAGAAGAGAGGATTACAACCAAGTTGCCTAATCCAGCATCATCCTCCCAGCATGAAAGCCCTCTTCACCTCATACAAAGCAAGATCACCCAACAATACAATTTCTCAAAGAGAAACCAACAACACTTCCTTACAAATTACAAAATTCCAGCCTTTGGATCTCTAGGATGAGGGATCCATATATAGATGTTTGTAGGAGAGTGAGTCAACTTTTGGGATTTTGATTAGTTTCATTTCACTGATATTTCTTGGTTCCACTTGGAGATTTCATGATCTCTTACTCATCCCTGGGCGAATTCAGAGAGGCAAGTGTCATATGAGCAGTTTCTAGAAGATTCTTTGAGTTTCTACCTAGCAAACTACTTCTGCCATTTGTCTGCTCTCGCTCATCACACCCTACATAAGAGATTTTCAGTATGCATCGCACCCTTTGTGTGTAGAAGGTGAGATGCATCACACCCTCAGCATGGAGTAGTATGTATGGTCCAGTTTTGACCAGTTCTGAGCAGTTTTTCAGGGGGAACTTCTGGGAAATGATGTAATCAGTTGACCTTGATCCTTTAGGGTATGAAACAACACTTTTAGGGGTTTGAGAGCCCTTGGTTTATTGACATATGTGATTGGGGTTGCAGTGCCCAAATATGTCTATAACAGTTTCCCCCTAAAGCATGAGGTTTTAAATCTTCTGATGTTGGGTGAAATGATTTATCATGAGGATCAGAGGTTTTTCGAAATGGAAGGTGACCTGTAATAAGATATAATACAATACATTATCTTTATAATATTTTCATGATCTAGCTGAGGTGGGCATTCACATGCTCAGCTTTATAAATTCATTTTCATGTACATAGGACAGACAATCGTCTGTGTGGAAGATTGATGATTCGGGTAGAGCCATCATCCCTTAGTTTGGATGATTATCTGTGTAGCTATGATGTACATTTGATGTCTTTATTTTCCTGAATATATCGCAGCCCAGATGGATGAAACTAGATCTGGGGTCTTCAATCTCATTCAATCTTCGCCCAAAGTACAAGTCGATCCATGTGAAAAGATGTTCTGAGGTCGAACATGGAAATACATCACCTGATTACCAGTCAATGATGTAAGTTGTTAACAGGCATGAGAGGAATCACCGATAATGATGATGACCCTCAAGGTAATGCAGTACAATTCACGTGGTGTGAATACATGAGTTGATGTTGAACACCACGAAAAATCTTTCGGTCGAAGGCCACTCATGTAAACCTATCGCTAGAAGTGAGAAACTTGCCATTGAGGCATGCAAGCTTCAAAGTACTGAAAGGGTTGTTCCTAAGTCAACTTCTTGGATAATGAGCTGATGTCGACAAGAAGTGACCCATCGTAGGAGGGACTTAATGAATCCCACATCTATGACATGGAACAGAGCAAATGATTTTGTGGAGGGGAAAACAATCTGATGATACAAGGTTCAGGGTGGTGGTCATGAAAGAATGGAGCGTTAAGGTATTGCAGCGGATGAGGCATTAGCTAGGTTGGTGAATTCTTTGAGTGACTTCTCTTGAACATATCAGCGACACTGAAATGGATTGGTAGCATTAACCCCAAAATGGATGGTACGGAGGACCAATGGTGATATGATCGATGAACGTAATAATCCAACCTGACTCAAACATGGTGATGGAGTGAAAGTGTCATGTTCAAGGGTGACCTGCTACCAATGAAGTTATTCAAGTTTTCTTCCCTTTTTTCCCAGTCATTGCTGATCAGTACCTCTTTATTTTTGTCAAGCTTGAGGAGGATAACATATGCTTGTTCTATAATTTGCCCTTCAGGCAAACCTGTTGCTATGTTTTAATGAGCCTAGTGACAGTGAAACTCGCTCTTGTTTGCATGGACAAGTTTGTCGCTATTGTTTTAACGAGTTTAACAACAAAGATAACTTGGTTCTTTTCAATTTTAGAGAGTCTAGAAAGAGACGGAAAGGAAACTCTAGTAGTCCTTTTTTGTAATATAATCCCTTAAGTCTGAAAAAGTATAAAATAATATGAAAGGGATGACTTTTCGATAGTTTTAACGAGCCGAACAAGAAAAACGCTCGATCTTTTTGTGTAATGATCCCTCAGGTCCAAAAAGATTAAAATATAGAGGAGGGATGGTACTTCCAATCACTTTAACGAGCTGGAGAGGCCAATTTCTTGGCAATCTTTTCATATTTTACGAGTATAAAAATAGCTTAAAGGAGACTCGTTTTTTGAGGAACAAGTGATGTTTTTGGATAGAAATTGGTTCCAGGTAAGGTTTTGAACTTTTCAATCACGATAGTGTAAAGAAGGTGGCTAATAGAATCACTCGTCGCAGCTATTCCTCAAAAGGGTAAACAATCAAATGGAGGCGTAGGATCGGCTAAAAACAAGTGGAGGTGATGGTAAGAACATGACCAAGGTTCAAAAGCTGATAGCTATGCAATCTCAAAGGTTATTTACCGAAGGTGGGTTCATTTTTTAATGAGCTTGAACTCTGGGGGAACGTATGCTCATTGCTAGGTTTATTTTTTAACGAGCTTGAACTTTGCGTAAACCTGCTCGTGATAATAGTCAAAGATGTTGCTTTCACCATTAACACTATGTTCTTTTTACGATCGTACTGCCTATTCAATTACTCCATCAAATTGATTATAAATGTAAATACGTGCTTGAGAAATGAGTTAAACACCAATATTTTACTTGAACTACGTGAATAGTAACATAAAAGTAGTTTTTAGCTCTCATTTTTACCATTTCATTCAAATTTGGGATTTTTGGAGCTCTGGAGGTGTTTTCCCCCTCGATTTTCACCAGCTGATTCCGGGAGATTCTATGGACTATTTTCGACGCTGTCTGGACTAGGTAGGAGCTAACCCTGAGCTCTTTAGTTGCATTCTTTCCTTTTCTGATTTTGAGCATGTTTTCCTAGTTTTCTAGGCCTTTGGGGTTTGAACAATTCGTTCTCTCCCCATCGCACCTAGTATACATCAAAAGGTGTGATGAATACTAAGCTAGCCATTGGCTAGTCAGTATGCATCCCACCTAGTACACAGTTGGGGTGCGATGGGGGCAAAGAGGAAAGTTTATGCACTATTTTTTCATAGAAATTTTGCCTGTTTTTGCCTGAATCAGGATCCTAATTCTTCTCTTATTTGTTTTTCAGAGATTCATCGGATCAAGATGGTCATTACATGGCGTGAATGCGAGCATGAAGAAGAGGATATGATTGCCTTACATGATCCAGGTACGGTGACTGCATTGCAAAATTGTGGCTTGCTCAAATTCTTCCGTATATCCAGCATGAGGCAACAAATCAATTTGTTGTAATACTTTCTCGATGCATGGGATCCTACCAACCATGTGTTCCAGATTCGAGGTAAATCCATCACTTTGACCGTTGAGGATATCTACTTCTTGACCAGTTTATTGAGGCGTGGTGCTCCTCTCTCACTATTAGGATCCACCCGTGGGGGTGAATCTGTGAGGGATCATATTCGCCTGTTCTGTAGAGATGGTTCTTAGCCGAGTCGGGATGGCAAGATCAGTATTTGAGATCTCACTGACTGGTCCTTGAGGACTATATTATTCACCTTTGCTAGATTGGCTGGTAGTGCGGTTCTTCATTTGGCCAATAGGTCCTATATGCAGTATGCTCTGGAATGCCTTGAACCAAAGGTATTCAACTAGTGTGATGTAGTACTTCTGGTTATAAAAGAACAACTTACCAAGGTGAAGAATGAAAGATCCAAGAACTTTGGTTATGGTTCTTTTCTGACCGCTTTCACCTTGGAGAGGATCCCACTGATGCAGCCACAATACATTTCACTCGGACCGCCAGTACCGACAGAACCACGGATGCAGAGATGGGTTGATCTTATGGCCAGACATGCTGGTTAGTCACAGATTTCATTCTCTGATGCCTTCTTTGAGTGGTTCGACCATTAGGAGATGGTCTTTGCTAAGTATCCATATGTCGGGATGGATTTCCGGGGTGACCCAGATTTGGTGTTGCCGGCTGGCGAGCAATGGGGTGTTATAGGTAAAATATCTGACCATATCTCTGTTTATTGTTTTTATAATATTCTTGTGTTTTTTAAATGTTATCAAGACTGATCGAACTCATATGTTTGTGCAGATATTGGACCAGTGCAACCAACAGTGCACCCGAGGGTAGCAACTTCCATTTCAGTAGGAGAGGCTGTAAGGAGGGCTGTTATTAACGATCTGCACATATTTGAGACCCTTTCAGTATTGCAGGATCAGATCGAGGGTCTCACCCTTGGTATTCAGGATGTGAGGATCGACGAGTTACCTCCGAGATTACAGCGCCATACCACTAGTGTGCCAAGTCAATGGACTAGGCTCTTACATATGATCGCATAGGTGGTGACTTGTTATCATGAGCACCATCTGCATTTTTGAGCTTTTGGGTCATATGACCTATTTTGTCCTGGACACAGAACATTTTTGTAAAAGACTATAAGCAGTTATATATATTTTTTATTTTTCGAGCTTTATTTTGGTTAAGTTATATGATCCTGATGCAAATGTTGATTGAAATGCTTTCTTTTTATAAATGCTGCAAATGTCTATCTAACACATAATTTGCTAATGAATCAGTTAATGTGTTTAAGTTTCTGGAAATGTGTTGATATTGAATAGAATCAAACTGCCTTTCCAAAATCCTAACCCTTAGGAACATTCCATGGATAGCTTGATTCCAAATGAAATAGATGCCAGTAAGCTGTAGGATGACGAGATGTGAGTCTAGCCTAACAATAAGTCGGCGTATGCCACGTGCAATGGCATCAGAGAGAAGTTCTATCAACGCACTATACTCAGCGATGTTGTTCGTTGACTGACCAATACATACCCCTTTGAAACTTACTAACTCGCCACTTGGATCAAAAATGGCCCAGGCTGCAGGAGATAGGTTCTGCATACTACAACTAGCTCCATTGGCATATCCAACAAATGATTCCAATAGGTTTGACATCTGCAAAAAATGCAAAAGTGGATTACCTAACCAAAACGATCACTCTTGACGTAAACAAAAACGTAATAAAAGCATATAAAGAGATTACCACACTTAGTCAAGCCTAGTAAAGCTTAAGGTACAACCCATTTCGGGGTTGCGACAGTGGAATCCCATCGTAATGTACTAGCTTGTAGGCTCCTTTTGCTAATACTCATTTAAAACTGTAGGGCCCCATCCATAATGATTGGAATTTACCTGCTCCTAATTTATTGGATTCCTGATCGTAAAGCAAGTCCAGGTCACCTTCTGAGAAGACATGGGGTTTGACATTTTTGTCAAATTGCGCTTTAACTCATTTATTATGAGCTTTTTTAGCCAAGGTGGCATCACGACGGGTTTCATCCAATTAGATTAGTTCCAAGAAACGAGCCTCTTCCTCTGAAGTTCTGGGGAGAAGGTTGACTGCGAGCTTGAGAGATGAAATCTCACACTGAATTGGTAAGACCGCTTCTAGGCCATACACTAGCTAAAAGGGTGTAAATCCAGTTGCATTTCTTACCGATGTCCTATATGCCCACAAGGCTGAGTACAAGATTAGGTGCCAACTCCATTTGTGGACTCCAATAATCCTTTGCAGCATGCGCTTCAGGACTTTGTTGATGGACTCAACTTGTCCGTTAGCTTGTGGATAATACGGAGTAGAATTGTCATGGGACAGTCCTAATTTGGTAGCCAATTCGACCATCATGTGATTGTGGAAATGCGATCCATGATCTGTGACTCAAGCTTGTGGAACACCGAACTTAGAGACTACATGATTGAAAAAGATAAGAGCAGTTGTTTCACCGCTGTTGTTTAATGTAGGCATTGCCTCGGCTCATTTTGTAAAATAGTCAACTGTGACTATGATATAGCCATGCCCCCTGGCTGAGGTGGGGTTACATGTCATGAAATCTATGCCCCATTTGGCGAATGGCCCAACAAAAACTACTGGATGCAGAGGTGCGGGTGGTATTCTAGTTTTGCGGTCGAAGATTTGACAAGCATGGCAACTTCTGACTGCGATTATGCAATCTTTGAACATTGTTGGCCAGAAGTAACCTGCTCGTAAAATCTTTTGTGCCATAGCGTAACCAGATTGATGCCCCCCACACGTGCCTGAATGACAATCATTCAGGACTTTTTCAACCTCCTCATGGGTGAGGCACCTTCGTAGAACTATATCGATACCACGATGGTAAAGTGTATCACCGACGATCATGTAGTCTTTTGCTTGGTATCGAGTACGTCATTGTTTTGAGCGAGAGGTATTAGGCTTGTATGTTTGGGTTTGGAGATAGATGATTATATCTCCATACCATGGATCACTCAACTATATCGGAAATAAAGATTCATCCATGATTGATGCTTTGGATGTTGAATCGTTGGACGACGATGGGAAGTCGCATAGTAACTTCGCGAAAACTAGAGATTTCTTTGATTTGGATTTTACGAATTCCAGATCGAACTCTTGCAAAATAGCTATCCATTTCAAATATTTGCTCCCAAGTAACTGACGTGACAGAATGTAAGTCATAGGGTTGCAATATGACAAAATGGTAGTTTTGTGAAAGAAGATATAGTGTCGAAATATCTGTACTACTTGAACAACTACAAGAGCCAGCTTTTCAACATAGGAGTACTTGCTTTTTGTATCATTTAAGTTTCGGCTTAAATAATAGACAAGATGTTCGATTCCATTTTCTTCTTGAACTAAAACCTTTGCGATGGTTGTATCTGCTATAGATAGATATAGGTTAAAGTCTTTTTGATAGTCAGGAGTGTACATTAATGATGCTTTTATTAGGGATTCCTTTAGAGCATCAAAGGAAGCTTGTGCAACCTGATCCCAGTTAAAGGGTACTTACTTTTTAAAAAGACGCGTATAACCTTTAGCAAGTTCAACATAATTTGGAATGAAACTCCTCAGAAAGTTTGCTTTCCCTTGTGGTTTCTAAATCTAAAGCAAATTTGAAGGTGGAGGCATATCGATGATTGCCTAAACCTTACATGGGTCAAGTCGAATCCCATCCTTAGAAACCACAAAGCCAAGTAAATGACCAGAACTGACACAAAACACACACTTGTGTGGATTGAGTTGTATCTTGTAGTGTCGGCAACGTAGAAATATAGCTCTCAAATGCTGCAGACGATCAGTCCGCTTTCGCGAATAAGCTAGTAGATCATCGAGATATGGTTGAACGATGTTCTTGATGTCATGGAAGGCGTAATTCATAGCCCTTTCAGAAGTTGCCCCTGCGGTCTTTAAACCGAACACATTCATCAATTATCTGGTCGATGAAGGGCTAGGGTAGTTGTCCTTTGGACAAGCTTGATTTACATCCCTGTAATCGACACACACTCTAATCGTTCCTTTCTTTTTCATCACAGGAACAATATTCAATACCCAATTAGTTAGTGGAACTCGGTAAATGAAACCAACATGTAAAAGTTTTTCAACTTCTGCCTTAATGGTAGCAGCGTTCTTTGGGTGCACCTGCCAAAGTTGTTGTCGTACCGGTTTGACATCTGGATACATCTTGATTTCGTGTTCAACTATGCTCGAGTCAATGCCTGGCATTTCTTCATATGACCATGCAAAGACATCTCTAAATTCATGAAAGAGAGTGCAATATATTTGCAGTTCTGAAGAAGAACAAGATTTGCCGACATGAATATTCTCTACAAAATTAGGTTTGGTCGAGATATTTATGGTGTTAGTTTTTTCAATATTGGATAGATTTCATTCAGAATCCACCCCATTTATAGTATTTGATAGAAAATAAAAAACTGAAGGATGATTAATGTCGCTGGAATAATATTCTTTGTAATTCGGAAGATGGGAACGATGGTGGTAATCTTCCCATGGTACCTCTCCTATCATCATCGACTGAATAATTCCTTCATCTGTAGAATGTACATGTGACCAAGGATCTGAAGAGGTTCCATATTCCTTTGACCTATCTATCCAAACACTCGATGAGCATTGATTTGGGTTTGCTTCCCAGGCCAAGAAAATTGATTGCTACAAAATTTCTATTGGGCTTGGAGGCAATACCTATTGATGATCCATGCTAACAAAATGTTCGGAAATCTTCTGAATGGAAGATATCATATTGTAGGTTTCTACTGTGGCCACTTCCGCCAGATTACTCGGAGGTGGTAGGGCAAAAGTACCCATTAAGGTAGGGTCTTTTAGTAGGCCCACTCCGACATTTTGAAGTGAATGAGAGATTCCATGGATCATTGGAATGCTTCTTGTAACTTGTGAACTGTTGGGGAGAAAAGTTTGTTGATCAATGATTGTAATTCCTCCTTGAAAAGGAAATGCAATCTTTCTAAAGAAGGTTGATACAACAACATCCATAGCATAAATCCAGGGCCTTCCCAGTAGGACATTGTAATCGAGGTTTCCATCGATAACTTCGACGTCAATTTCTACTATCTTGCCCCCCAGTTCAACTTGCAAGTTATTTAAAATCTCGTACGGGGTGTATGTTCATCCATCGAATGCTTTTAATGTCATCAATGATCTTGACAAGGATGGTGATCCTAAAGTTTTCCAGCAACTCATTAACATAATGCAGGTAGATGCCCCCTCATCAATAATTGTTCGATGAATAGTTTTGTTGAGGGCTTTCACTTGTATGAGGAAAGCGAGTTGAGCTGGTAACTGAGGTTCATATCCTTTATGATTAAAGGCCACAAGATTGGAATCCGCTGGGTCAATCCCACCTATTGCTGATAATAGAGCCTACTTTTGGGAGGGGCAATTTTGTAGTACTTCAAGTGTCGACATAGCGGATGGTGATTGGGCCAGATCCTCTACTATATTATAATTCTGTGCTGCTCGAGCATGAGGATTAAATGTTGATTTGTGTACTACTCCTTTTGGCAGCTTTATCTTTAGCTCAGGAATGATGGGTGGCACAACTTCGGTTGAAGTTGTTGTCGAACTACTAGGTTGGTCTGCAGCCTTGTTGTTTGACAATTGTGGATTCCCGTAATATTTATTCCTTGTCGATATCAAAGCATCATTTTGTTGTTTCGAAATGGACAACATAAGCACTTGGGATGGGGAAGCATTGTCGCTAGCAACCAGATTGGTTTCTGGGTTTGGAAACGGATCAATAAATACTGCTGAGGTTTTTGAACTCTTAAAGAATTTCTTAATCTCAGCTTTATACGGACAATCGTTCATCCAATGGTCTTCATCACATATGTGACATGGCCGAGGAGGTTTATTTTTCCCAGAAGGGTTTGCAGAAAATTTTCAGGAGACGAATCATCCTATTTCTTCTTTTTGCTTTTCCCTTTCTTCTTACCACTTGGTTGCTTTGGTTCTTTGCCTTTGTGGGTCGACACAACATCGACCTTCGAGGCGAGAGGTTCTTCATTTGCATTTTGACTAGAAATCGTACGGGCTTTCTTAGATGCAGCTTTTGTGGTTTTTGTGCTTGTCGTACCTATCATGCCATCACCAGCATGAGAGTCTTTGTTTGATTTAGGAGGAGGAGGAACAGAAAACTCTAGTCTAGGAGCATCAAGAATTTTGTCATAGAGCGTGCCAGACTGAGTATATATCAAGTCTAGATATTGCACACAAGCAATGACTTGCTCTTTAGTGACAACTCCCCCCTTAGCCACATCTTCTATAATAGAAGGTAACAATGACTTAATAAACCATTCAGCTAGCAGCTGATCAAGAACATATGTTTTTACCATTTGACGACGACGTCGCCACTCATGAATATGATCAGATATGTGAGTGGCTGTCGTCTACTTAAAATTGGTAAGAAGCTCCATTCCTGTTTCGTACCTTATTGGTAATTGAAAATGGGTTAAAAAGGTGGTGGCAAGGGCGCTAAAGTTATCGAATGAAGCTCTAGGCAATTCGATGTACCACTTCGCTGCCGGACCAGTTATCATTCGCTGAAAAAGGTGAAGCCTAATCAAATCATCATTGAGAGTGTTGGATGAACACCACAGATGAAAGGTCATCACATTATTTGATGGATCTTCACCCAAATTTCCATTGAATTTAGGAATATTTGACGGAAGTTTATGAGGAATCACTGACAACCAAGGGGCATAAGCAATTGGATCATTTGTTAGCCGATTTAGATCTGGTAATTCTAAAGTTATGATGAAAGGCAACTGTTTATTTAGGTTTAGCGAAGCATACCCAGGATAAGATGGGATCGCTTGAGCAGTGGGTCTTTGCATACTAGCATAATTTATTTGATGCTGATAACTTTGATAAGGTTGATGGGCATAACCATTATGATGTGATTTATGGTAACTGTTTTGAATATACGGTTGCCCATTACCTGCAAATTTTTGTTGCTCAGGTCCTCGGTAAGCTTGCTGGAATTGCGGTTGTTGATATTGCACCAGCCATGGTTGTGAGGCCATTTGCTGTTGTCCAATACTGGATGTTTGACCAAGATGAGGGGTGATAGTACCTGTTTGAGCCTGAGTCGCCTCAGTTGAGCCACTAATTTGCGATTGTGGTTGAGTTGTGGAGACAAGAGGCTGTTGTATTACGACCTGAGAGACTTGAGGCTGACATACAACAGGTAGCGCTTGTACTTGCGACACTGTCACAATAGCTGGTATAATGGGAATATTCGACACAGGTTGATTTGGTTGCATTGAATATACAACTCTTGGCTGTTGAGGCATTATTGGCACCCAACTACTAGATGCAATTCCAGCTTGACCCAAATTCTATTGTGAACTCTCATATGGTTGTTCTCCCGGAGGGAACAATGAAAAGGCATACTGCCTGCCATATGGTGGCAATCCAGTGTTTAAAGTGAAAATTGGTCTTTGTAGACTGGATTGCCCAAATTGATACTCTTGTGAAGGATTAATTCTCTGAGACTCAATGTAAGAAATTCGAGATAATATTCCGGACGAACAAACAGGAACAAACCATACTGTCGAAACAGTCCTTGGGTGGACTCCTTCTAGTGGTTGAGAGCTAGTTGGGATAGATGGTATACCAACGAACATTGTCAAAGTAGTGGTAGGAGGTTTTGCTGTCGCTGTATCGGATGACACAGTCCTAGATGTCGATGGTTGTTCCGACATATCGAGTCTATCCAAAAGACTTCTTAGCAATTCTACAAGAACTTGTGATGAAGGGTGACTAACTTCTATTTTCGAAGGATATAGGTGGATCCCAGTTCCAAAATGCAATGGGGTAATGGATGGAAGATCGTCCACAATCTCTTCTATAGCAATCAGTCCAGGTGGAAGAGGTAGACCGTCAGGTCCGTAAAATATTTCTGGTGCCGAAGAAGGTATAGACTTTGTAGCAACAGATGTTGGAGGGATGACACCTTCCGAATCAGTCCTAGATGGAGCTGGTTTAGGAATAGAAGTGTTTACTGTTACACTAGGATCAATTCCAATGTCCTCTTGTATCTGTGGAACTTCTTTTGTAGAGGCGGGGATAGCAGAAATAGTTGGAGTAACTGGAGTCTCTGAGGATGTTGAAACACAAGTTTCAAATAAACCAGTAGACTTTGACCCAGTTAAATGAGATCGCTTGGCCCAGAATGGTTTCATTTCCAAAGTCAAAGACGGTTGACTCGTTAGTCTCCACGAACAACGGGGTTTTGATTGACTTTCTTCCATGATTTCGGATTACTTGATCAACTCAAAATAAAAAGGGGAAAATGTTATTCCGAATTAAATGAATTTTATGATGCTTTGACACAACTTGCTTTTTCAATTTTTAAGAGTCGAGAAAAAGCTAAAGATGACTTTAGTCACCTTTGATTTTTAATGAACCTGAAGTGACAAGTGCTCAGATGGACCTTTTCTTTTGAGTCTGAAAATGAATGAAAGTGACTACTCTGGAAATATAGACAGAAGGATTACCAAACCAATCGCAAAACTGCAGAATACTTTTTACGGTACGACAGTCAATCTTCCCAAATGTTGTGTTCAGTGCATTGCGATCGATATGGCGACAGACATGGCTTCCTAAGGATAAAGGATATAGCTTATTGTGGTTTCCCAATATATACTTGACGGTACGTGGGAGCACAAGTTCGTACTGGCACTTGTCGTATCAAATAGGAGGAATCACCCAACCTACGGTGAAAATGATAGTTACCAAGCTTTACGACGTCGGAATATGTCTCTAGCCTAGACTTCTAAATGTTGTGCGTTATGTTCCAAAGCATTTTTATGTTCATTGAGGTTTATTTTACAGTTGATCTTTCTTAAGAAGTTTTCCCTTAAGGTTCACCGTGTGATGTAGATATACAATTCCTAAACATGCAATCTAAGATGATAAACAATCGTTTACTTTCTTTTAGCAATGAAAATCCTAGCTACTAAGGAAAGAGAAATGAAATTCTTTAAACATAGAGCAGAGAACACACACTAGATGCACTTTTCATAAATCAATTTCCGCATGCAGTCTAAATGCAAATGCACATGCATGTATTTTTTTTCAGTTTCCTTAATGTGAGAATGACAAAAAGAAAACTAAGTACAGATTTGAACTATTTTCTTTTAAAGCAACAATACTAACAATTTTCTCTTTTCGAAACGAAAGGAAGACTACGATGACACTTTGTGATTTCAAATTTAAAATTGCTCTCGACACTTGAAATACTAATATTTTCAAAATCAAGTACAATGGCAAAAGTATAATCCACTATCTAAAAGAGGAAGACATTACGACACTCTTTTTCTTAACTGAAAGCAACGGTTGCGACACTTTCAAATCAAAAGACGACAGTTTGATTAAGCTACTATTTGCAAAGGAGAACTATAAATGATGAAAATACATAAAAACATTCATAATTCTTTATCAATGGAGGTTGAATAATGAAAAGGAAGAAGGTTTCAACAGTGATATACTGATCATAGACAGAAAAACTACTGAATAAAGCTGAAAACAATGAAGAAAAAACCAAAATTTGGAGGCACAAACAGTCTTACTCAATCATCACACCTCTAAGACAGGGAAACATGTATGCATCTCACCTGCAACACATGGGAAGTGTGATGCATCCAGATTGCCAATGAGAGATAGTGCGATGGTCCAGGGATTAGACTGAGCTTTGTTTTCACTCATAGTTTGCAGCTAAGTTCAAGGATTTAGGCTGAGCTAACGATAGACAGTAAACACAAAGTATAGGGGCTGATCTAATGAGGTTATTTGAGCTACCACTAGGGCATTTAGGATGTTTACAAGTCAGATGTTCAGTTCATAAACCAACCCGGAGATTGACTGAAGCAACGTTGATCTACTTTGCAGTTGCATAGCAAAAGTAGTTTGAAGGCTAGCTAGCTTAACTTCAGGCTCCATCTGTAGTTTATAAATCAAACACCAGTAACAAAACAAACAAACTGTTCGCTCCCCAGTGGAGTCACCATTTTGTTATCGGGAAAACTAGTGTCCATTCAGAACTGCTAGTCCCACTAAGACGGGTAGCTATCTTAGAAACAAACAATTCAAAGTTAGTTGTGTTTTCCTTTATGGGAGATAGATGAGAGAGAAGCAGAGAGTACCAACCTCAGTCTTTCGCTAGTCTCCTTGCTTGTTTCCTCTCTCCGTTGATAGAGCTTTCACCACTCCTTTCTCACTTGCCCGCTTCAAAGAACACTTGTAGAGTCAAAGTAATAAAATACCATCAAAGCATAAAGATCTATAGCCATAAACAATATAGGATCAGATGTACATTAACCATACAAATGAATATACAAATACAAGGTTCAGAGATATACAAGTATATGGAGGAAAAATCAAATAGCTTTATTGATAGAAGTAATAGAAGAGAGGATTACAACCAAGCTGTCTGATCCAGCTACATCCTCCCAGCATGAAAGCCCTCTTCACCTCATAAAAAGCAAGATCACCCAACAATACAATGTCTCAAAAAGAAACCAACAACACTTCCTTACAAATTACAAAATTCCAGCCTCTGGATCTCTAGGATGAGGGATCCATATATAGATGTTTGTAGGAGAGTGAGTTAGCTTATGGGATTTTGATTAGTGTCATTTCACTGATAGTTCTTGGTTCCACTTGGAGATTTCATGATCTCTTACTCATCCCTAGGTGAATTCAGAGAGGCAAGTGTCATATGAGCAGTTTCTAGAAGATTCTTTGAGTTTCCACCTAGCAAACTGCTTCTGCCATTTGTCTTCTCTCGCTCATTACACCCTACTGAAGGGTTTTTCAGTATGCATCGCACCCTCAGCATGGAGCAGTCTGTATGGTCCAGTTTTGACCAGTTCTGAGCAGTTTTTTAGGGAGAACTTCTGGGAAATGATGTAACCAGTTGACCTTGATCCTTTAGGGTATGAAACAACACTTTTAGGGGTTTGAGAGCCCTTGGTTTATTGACATATGTGATTGGGTTTGCAGTGCCCAAATATGTCTATAACAAGTGACCAACAACAAAAACTCATTCAGGTCCTGCAAAAATATAAAGGGGATTTTGCTTGGGACTATCCTGACATGAAGGGCATAGACCCACAGTTATGTACGCATCATATCTACACCGAAAAGGATGCTCGTCCTATCCAACAGCCTTAACAGAGATTGAATCCGCATCTGAAGGACATTGTAAAAGAAGAGCTACAGAAGCTATTGGATGTGAATTTCATTTATCCCATTTCGAATAGAAAATGGGTATCTCCATTGGCAGTTGTCACCAAGAAAAATAGGAAGTGGTGTATATATGTGGATTATCAGGAATTGAACAAGGCAACACAGAAAGATCACTTCCCTCTTCCATTTATTGATCAAGACCTTGATACTTTGGCGGGGAAGTAGTTCTTTTCTTTTTTAGATAGCTTCAGTGACTACAATCAGATTCAAATCACCCCTGAAGACCAAGACAAAACAACCTTTACCTTTCCGTGGGGTACATTTTCTTACAGAGTATTACCGTTCGGCTTATGAAATGCCCCAGCTACGTTTCAAAGAGCTATACTTAAAATTTTTGCTGATATGATAAATGAAGGACTTGAAGTTTACATGGATGACTTTACCCCGTATGGGGATGAATTTTATCAAGCACTACAAACATTAGAGAAGGTTTTGGAACGATGCATTGCTACCAGGTTGTGTTTGAGCAATGTCAAGTGTCACATGATGATGACAGAAGGTGTAATCCTGGGACATTACATTTCTGCAGTAGGGATACAGGTAGATCCAACAAAGATACAGGTGATTCTTTTACTACCTACACCCTGTACTCAGATAGAGGTATGTAACTTCCTTGCATATGCAGGCTATTATCACAGGTTTATCAATTTTTTTCACAAATTGCTACGCCTTTATATGCTTTAACAGGAAATGTTGAATTTAAATGGTTTGACAAATGGGACACAACTTTTACAGATTTGAAGAAATTAGTTTCAACGACACCAGCATTACATGGACCTAACTGGGAGCTCCCCTTTCACATCTCCACAAACGAGTCAGATGCAAAAATAGGTGATCTCCTTGGCCAAGAGGAGGACATAAAACCTTATGCTCTATATTATATCATCAAAGCCAAATTATTCTTCTCTAGCTTATGGAGACTCTATTTGTTGCCCATTCTTGAAACTTCGTCAATTGGTGCTTTGATAGCAAAATGATATGAAATTGGAGTAGGTGTTTTCTTCCTCTTTTCCAAAATAAAAAATAAAAAAATAGGACTGTGTTGACACTTTGCAAGATAAATTGGGTCTTGAAACAAACTTCAAGTCATGGATTAGTCTTCACATGTAACTTAATATAAGCACATAACATCACATAACTCATGTAGGAATTATGAAAATAAAAAATAATTTGTTGACGGAGATCACCCCTCCTGGGTTACATCTCTGGGCCTGCCAATATAGCTAGACCACTCATATATTCAATAGAAAAATGGAGTACATAAATAGTTTGCTGATGGTAAACATGTGGCTATTACCCATACAAGGTAATGTTCTCCTAGGGAGAACTCTCACAAACAACATCAACACAAAGCATATCTTACAAAGATGTCATACTCCAATTGCAATGAGCTAAAATGATCATGTAAGCACTTCAATTCCACATTGAAGCATATAAAGAAAACTTCTCTCAACATAACATGCTGGAAAAGTGATCTTGAGATGAACCCTACAAGTTACAACTGCTGTAGTAGACTTCGAAGGTGTTAATACCCCTACACGACCTTCTCCATGCCCAAACACCTTTCAGAACTGCTTCCAAACCTTAATTGATCCATACACCTTTTGTATCAAACCTGCAAACAGACTATTTAGATGTGCTGAAATCAGAAATTATAGGTCACCAATGGATTTAGAACATCCAAAATCCCCCAAGTGCACTCTTTCTGAGCTCAATTTGGACAAAAAAACCAAAATATATTTCTCTCCAAAGCTCCATATGAGTTTTACAGTTAATCATCCTACAAATCAGACCTACAATTTTGCCCCGAATTCCACTAACCAAGCGACAAAATCACCCTCCACGGGTGAATTTTATAGATTCACTAATTTTTCCTCTAACCCTTTACTTCGAAAATCATTTTCCATATAGGCCACATAGGTCTGAGGGTTAGGCCTTAATGCCTGCCCACTCTGGTTAAGCCCCTAAACGCGCGGTCTTTATCACATGGGTGCCATGGGTCTAAGGGTGGGGCTAACTGCCCGACCTTCCCGTCAGGCCCCATTAAACTTTGGCATTGGATAACATCAGTGGCATATGACCCTGGGGATGGCCCCCTTGTTGGAGCACCTTCCTCCTAGTGCCTTCGACCTGGAGCTTTGGACTTGTGGGTGCGCATGGAACCAAGGCTTAGGGCCTATCCTTAGCCCCTCCTTCCAAGCGCTTAAACCTATCCGTTGTGGTCATATAGAAGTCAAATAACCAGGGGATGACCCCCTCATAGGTGACCTCTTCCATAAGTTATTTCAACAAGCGTGAAGGTCGTATGAATGCAAGCATGACCAGGGCCAAGGCTGGTAGCCCAACCCGTTCCCCCGATGGGCATCAAGGTAATGTTTAAATGGAATTTCAGTTCTATGGTTAATAAGAACCAATGTGTAGTCCAATGGCAGAGTGCTGGACTTGTGAACATGAGGTTGCAGGTTTGAATCCTTGGAGGTATTTTAGACCCATTACCAAAATTTTACCTCCGATAAGGTGCCACGTGGGAGACCATGAATGGGCCACGTGGCACCACTTCATTGGTCCACATCAACCTTTACAAACCAATCAAATGTTCCCAACTACCAACAAACCAGATGATTCCACTTGTCCACTTCTCGTTGGCTTGTACATGTACAGTCACCCTACTGACTCAGCAATACAGTGAACCCAGTGCGACACATCTGACTTACTCCCTAAGAATCCTCCTCTGGTGTGATCATGCCAAGAATCCGATGAGGACTCCTATTCTACAAATAGACCATTGTGTTGCATGCTTCAACCACCAAGTGTAGAGGTAGGCTTTGGTAATGCAACATTGCCTGTTCTGCTCCCACAATGATTTAGTTATTTATCTCATTGTTATGAAACCAACTCACAAAAGATAGAAAAGATAGATGAATTCCTTAGAATTCAGCGTCTTCGAGGGGGCAACCTCCTTTACATTACACAAATGAACAATTCTTGGATGATACAAATGAAAATACCTCTTTTCTATATATATGAGTCTAAGGGGTCATAATATTATCAGAGCCGACAATAATGTAAGGGAACAATAATAACAATAGTGGGCTTCTATGGAGCTCAATAGTAACAATATGGGGACTACATGGGTACAACAATATAATAAGGGGGTTGTACTAATAACAATAAGGGGTTACACTAGTAGTATAGGGGCCTAACATGCCACTCTCCTTTAAAACGTGTTGTCCTCAATGCTTGAGTAGTTCTTGATGCTTCTGTATAAAATTCTTGTCCTCCCATGTGGAATCTTCAGTGGGTAAATTCTTCCACTTGATGAGATACTCTGAAATTGATCGATTTCATAGCTATCGGGTTCTTGTTTCTGTGACTACTCCAGGTTTCAATATGATTTTTCCTTCCTCTTCAAGTTCTAGCAATATTGTTTGAATTGGGATGTTTTGCAACTTTTGAATGAGTGGCCATACTTCTTCATCCTTCTTCCATTCATCCCTTGCTTCATTTATCAAATCTGGTTGGATAATAGAAATAGCACGAAACAATGTTTCCACATCCTCATCCTTTCTTGAGAGCGCATCTGCAAAAAAAATTTGCTTCCCTTTTCTATAGATGATGTCAAAGTCATAACCCAACATATTTGTGACCCATTTTTTCTGTTCTTCTAAAGATAATAGTTTTTCTAAAAAGTATTTAAGACTATCATGATCCATTCTTACCTTGAAGTGTCTTCCCATTTGGTAAGGTCGCCATTTCTTAAGTGCATGTAGTATTTCCAACATTTCCTTCTCATAAATAGCTTTCTTGAGATGTAGCAATAAAAATACCCAATCATCTACATCAAAACATTTTTCACTACGATGTTGATCTACCCGTTGTTTCATTTGATTTTGCATCAAAGTGGTGTTATCCTTTAAAAGTTGGAGAACTTGTTGTTGATGCTCGATGTGATCTTTCACTATTTGAACCTTTTTATTCTTGATATGTCCTTCTATCTTAAGAGTTTGCGGAGTTGTAATTTCTTCCAATGTTTTACAAGATATGGTCGGATTCATTTCTTGATGCTCGATGTGATCTTTCACTTCTTGAACATTTTTCTCCTTGATATATTCTTCTATCTTGATAGTTTGAGGAGTAGTAATTCCGGCCAATGCATTACAAGATATGCTTGGATTCATTTCTTCTTTCTCGATGTGATCTTTCACTCCTTGAACCTTTTTCTTCTTGATATGTCCTTCTATCTTGAGAGTTTGAGTGGTAATTCTTGCCAATGCTTTACAAGATATGGTCGGATTCATTTCTTCTTTCTCTGGGGTTGGGTCCTGGCATATATCCTCTTCTTTTGATTTTTCTTGATCCTTTTCTTCCTCCTCTTCATATTCTATGTAAAATAATTTCTTCTTAGCACACTTATGACCTTTAGTGCATTTTCTATCACAATTGTAACAAAGCCCTTTTTCTCATTTTTCTTCCAATTGTTGTGGTGTAAGCCTTGTAGGTTGTGGAAGGCTAGGAGAAGAAACACTTCCATAATTATAGTCATGAGTGGTGGAATTCCTTGTTTCCATAATTTCGCTTTCAATTTTTCTTGCCAACTCGAATGCCTCCTCCAATGAATCAGGTTCCCAAAAACGAACCTCTTGTTGAACATTATCCTTTAAAGTCCTTATGAAGACACCAATCCTTTGCTTCTCTGGAATATAATTTACCCTTCTATTCAATTTTTGAGAGTCCTCAATGTTCTCTTCCATTGAACCCTTTTGTTTGAGATTTATCAATTGGCTAAAGAAGGAGTTTCTCTTTGTATCCTCATAATGTGCGATCATTTGCTTCCTGAAAATTGACCATGTAACAAGTTGTTTATGAGAACAAAGCCCTTTATACCATAAAAATTGATCTGGTTCTAAATATGAAGATGCAATATGTACCTTTTGTAATAGTTGCACCTCATGTAGATCGAAATATTTGTCCATCTTTAGTATCCAATTTACCGGATCCTTGCCATCAAACTTCCTCATCTCGCTTTTTCTTGATTTTAGGAGCTTGATCTTTAAACAATTGTAACTTTGTACTTTTGGATCTTTAAGTTCTGAAATTTTGACCTAAAGTACCCCTCTGAACCCTCTTTCCAATCTGAAAAGTATGTACTAGAAACTACAGTCCGTCCTATTTTTGTAACTTCTTACGAAATTTCAATCTGATTCTCAGAGAGACAGTTATGAAAATTTTCCCAAGGTGGCCTGTTTGGAATGTAATTTGGGGGTTTGCAAAAAACCATAACTTCCTTAGACTATATCTCTGAAAATATAGCGAGACGGGATCTGAAATTTAGAGCAAAGGTTCTGACCAATTGCTTCTCAAATGGGTTTTTTTCCTTAGCTTCTGAAACTTTTTAGCGAAATAGTTATAGCGAAAATCCCACGATGACCTGTTTTAGCTTAAATTTTGGAGCTTGAAAAAACCCTAACTTCCTCAGATCATATCTCCAAAAATGTAGCGATTCAAGCTCTGAAATTTAGAACCGAGGTTCGACACAATTTCTTCTCAAATATAATTTTTTTTAGTGTCTGAAATGGCATAGAAAAAAAGTTATAGTGAAAATTCCATGATGACCTATTTGGAGTAGCGAAACCCTACAATCCACAGCTCTGATTCCAAATGTTATGAAACCAACTCACAAAAGATAGAAAAGTTAGATGAACACCTTAGAATTCAGCCTCTTCGAAGGGGAAACCTCCTTTACATTACAAAAATGAACAATTCTTGGATGATACAAATGAAAAGACCTCCTTTATATATATAGGTGTCTAAGGGGTCATAATATAATCAGAGCTGACATAACAATAATAATGTAAGGGCACAATAATAACAATAGTGGGCTTCTATGGGGCACAATAGTAACAATATTGGGACTACATGGGTATAGTAATATAATAAGGGGGTTGTACTAATAACAATAAGGGGTTACACTAGTAGTATAGGGGCCTAACATGAGGTTGCAGGTTCAACAAGTGCCAAGGTCATATGAATGCAAACATGACCAGGGCCAGGGTTGGTAGCCCAACTCCTTCCCCCGATGAGCATCAAGGTAATGTTTAAATGGAATTTCAGTTCTATGGTTAATAAGAACCAATGTGTATTCCAATGGCAGAGCGTTGGACTTGTGAACATGAGGTTGCAGGTTCGAATCCTCAGAGGTCTTTTAGGCCCATTACCAAAATTTTACCTCCAATAGGGTGCCACATGGTAGCCCATGAATGGGCCATGTGGCACCACTTCATTGGTCCACATAAACCTTTACAAACCAATCAAATGTTCCCAGCTACCAATAGACTAGATGATTCCTCTTATCCACTTCTCATTGGCTTGTACATGTATAGTCACCCTACTGACTCAACAATACAGTGAACCCAGTGCGACACATCTGACTTACTCCCTAAAAATCCTCCTCTGGTGTGATCATGCCAAGAATCTGATGAGGAATCCTATTCTACAAATAGACCATTGTTTTGGATGCTTTAGAGGTAGGCTTTGGTAATGCAACATTGCCCGTGCTACTCCCACAATGCTTTAGTTATTTCTCTCATCCACCCCATTCTATTGTGGGATGTGGGGTGTTGTGAACTGTCTATGATTGCCTTATTTTGCACAATTTTTTTTAAACTCATTCGACATATACTCACCTCGATTATCACCCCTAAGAGCCTTCACCTTCTTGCCCATTTCTTTCTCCACCAGTGCCTTGAACTCTAAAAACTTGGAGAAAGTCTCATCCTTCTTCTGCATGAAGAATATCTAACACTTCCATGAGTAGTCACCAATAAAGATGACAACATACTTGTGCATTGAAGTGGAGGCTATCGAGAAATGTCTAAAAACAACATAATGGATCCTTTCAAGGGTTGCATGTGCTATATTGTCCCAATCATGGAAAGTGGATTTGTGTACTTCCCTAAGGTACATCCTTTGCATGTGTCCTATTGCTCTAGTGCTCCTTTAGGGAGGCCTATGGTAATCTGCTGCATGATCCTCAAAGGTCCATGATGCAAATGACCAAGTATTCTATGCCAAATTTCACTGACATCACAACCATGTGCCTTCTCTGCCTTTATGCTCAATGCAACACAATCCTTAACATCTAGCTTGTAGAGGTTCTTCACACGAACCCCGATTTGTTCACCTATCCTGTGGCTATGTGTCTCAGGGGTGCCTTTCCTTTTCTAAAGAGAAAATCATAGCCACAATCTTCCAAAACTACAACAGAGACAAGATTCTTCTTTAGAGACGATACAAACATCACATCCTTGAGCTTGAGAGGGGAGCTTGACTCCCTCTAGGAAGGTGACTGTACCTATCCCAACCGCGTTGTACTTTTTTTTATCACATAATTTTTTTTTGTTTGAATGCTTCCAAGTGATGTTAAAAGAATTAAAAAGAGTAGAGAATCTTACAATCATCCTCCAAGTCGTAGAATGAATCAACACCTACATCAGACCATCTCCATTGGATAATGCTCTGAACAATATTTCCAACGACATGTGGAAGTCCAAAAAAGGATTGCTAGATCAAAAGATATTGTTTGCTAAAGATTCAAGGACTAAAGCCTCAGGAAGGAAATAATATCGGAGATTCAGAGCATTAGGAA
This sequence comes from Pinus tabuliformis, assembly GCA_031772625.1. Taxonomy (NCBI): domain Eukaryota; kingdom Viridiplantae; phylum Streptophyta; class Pinopsida; order Pinales; family Pinaceae; genus Pinus; species Pinus tabuliformis. Next base: position 1,183,663,458 of record CM062805.1, on the reverse strand, counting down.
AATCTATGATCGCATGTTAGAGGTCGATTACATCGGAGCAGGTAGTGTTGCAGCTTGGAGGAGATCGGAACATTGACAATCAGAGGAGCACAAATAAGGATTAAAAAAGGATTTCATTTCAAAACCAAAGGTGCATGGACCCTTTTATCTCTCCTCTAGCAAGATGCATGGTGGCATATGATTGGCTCTGATAGGGCTACAGAGGAATCTGACGTCAACATGATTTGGCAGTATGGAAGGACATGTGGCAGACAAATTTGGTGTTTTGAGGGGCCTAAGGGGGAAATCTGGGTGACATGTGTGACTACTCACAAGGTGCCACATGGAGTGATGACATCATATCGGAGATCACACATCAGAGGATTGAGGATGTCGGCACTTTATATCATTTGGCAATTGAAAAAGTGCCGATAAGGGGGCTCTAATATTAGGGATAACACATGGTCGAGAAGAACTCAAAGAACCAAAGGCGTAAAGACTAGGGTTGAGAACCAAGAGCTATTGACATATTAGAAAATTAGAATATCACAACTTCAAATTTATTTCCACGATTGGAAACCTTCGATGAGAAGGGCTGCAATATTTGGCCAGCACATGGTCAAGAGGAACTAAATAACCTCATGCACTAAGCACTTAACAAAGGAAGAATGGCCCCTGATAGGAGTCAAAATGCCCTAGCACCTTAAGGCGAAGCCTCTAGTCACTACAGATAGCCCCATGGAGGAAAATAGAAAGGTGATAAACAAAAGGGGCCAAGGACATTGAAACTCCGTTTTTATAATGTTTTTAAGAATAAAAGTCTCGATGAGTAAAATCTCTGATATAACACTATTGCATTAATACAAGACATATTGGGCTCCGATAGTGTAATACAGAGAGTTATGAGGTGGATGGGTTGGAAGCTACAAGATTGAACGTGGTAATAGAGAAGTTGGTATCAGAAGTAATGGCGACAGTAAAAAACCGTTGGGTCAAGGCATCAAGGACCATGATCTGCAGGAAAGAGTGTTGGGTTTGCCTTGGGGTAATACAATCCATCTCTATGCTCTGACGCACATCTTCAATGTGTAAATGGAGGCATGGGACTCAAGAAGCAGTGTGCAGGTCACTTGAGAATTAATTTCCCAGCATGGAGCTCCATGCAGTCAAGCCATGAAATACTTCCAGGTCGATCTCTTCTTTTGTACTATGACAAGAAACTGACAATTGATCACTCCTAGCTCCAGAGAGTGGGGAATTCAAGCAGTTAAGGTGAAAATGACAGGTGAATCGACCGAGTAACCAAGGAGGAACATCATGGCAAAGGTATGGCCTGATCATAGGCGATCATAAGAATGGGCATGGAGATATTTTTCTATGGTCATCATTTAGTTTTACCATGTTTTGTTATTTTTTACTTTATTTAATTTTAAAGAATCAATCAAATTTGTTGTAATCATTTTTGGCAACAGAGCCATCACATGCCAAGATAGCTAGTCGATTAGACAGCTAGAGCTCGTATAAGATATTTTGTAATTGTTGTTGAAAGCTCCCCTCTCCTTATAAATAGAGGGAATAAACACTTAAAGAAGGATCAAAATTTTGGGAAAGAATTTTTGAAAGGGCCTTTTCCTTTTTTTAGGAATGCAATGTTATAAATCTTTATGTATTCACATTTCTCAGAAAATAAATGCGATAGTTCTAGTGATTCCAACTTATTGGATTGCAGTATGTTCATCTCCCCTTGTTTTTTCATATAGATTAAATATTATTCTCATATTTCATGTCACGTAGCTCCTAGAAATATTTCTTATTAGATGTAGATTCATGTAGATCAAGTTATTGATGGAAAATGCTTGTATTGATGTGTAAATAAAGTCTTTAAAATTTCTCCATGTATCTTAGCATTCCACAAGCATTTCCTTACTCCCGTTTCTCTCTAAATCTAGATACATAGAGTTTTTAACTTTTAAGCTCTGTATGATGGATTTCTCCTCTACTCTCTTCTACCATTACATCTATATTAACAACTAATTTGATGCAAGCTCTCAATCTGATTTGGCCACCACTGGGTGAGGATTATTTCCCGTGTCTTCCTACGTGTATGTTGGTTCATACATTATATATTTATGAATGGTTTTGAATCAATGCTATTTGAATTCCTTGTGGAAAACTATGGTGCTATAAGTTGTTAAGATAAACTTAGTAGCACTAATTAAGATGTCCCATGCACTGGTCTTCTATCAATCCTGAGGTTGTCTCTAGGAGGCTTGTATTCTTTTGAAGCACTTGTGTGGAAGGAGATAGAAAAAGGGACAACATTCTTTTGGCACCGTTGTTGGGGAATGAATCAGAATATTTTTTCTTGCGTACGACAATTTTTACATCTCCTCTGTCAGGTGAGAAAGGGAACTGTGGGTTGAAGATATCTCACCTTGGAAACTCCACTGTTTCAATCTTATTGTAAACATCCTGATGACTCCATTAGAAAGTCATAAGTTTATCACCCTGAATTTTAAGAGGCCCCATAACTACTCAAATACATCTCAACAAAAAACAAAAACTATATCTGATCTAGAAAAATTAATATCTAGAAGGATTAGGAAGGAAAAAATCCCCAATACAGATGCTACCGTGTCTTTGTTTCTTGCAATATCCTCATCCAGATCACATAATACCATAATTCATCGCTCCAATTTTTATCTTAGAGTCTTGGTATATCCTTCCGAAAGTGGTCAACTACTCAGTACTGCCTGCCTAGAGGGAAAGGAAGAAGAAGTTTTAGTCAACACCCCTTCTCTCTCATTTCCTCCCCTCTGTGAAGTCGAGGAGGAAAAAGATATCCTCTAGAGCAGCCCTACCATAGTGTGAACAATTTCTCATTCCATGGTCAGTCAACTGTCTCTCAATTGGTCATAGCTCAGAGACCCCTCATAAATTGAGCACCACCACCTTTGCTCTAGCTGGTTGTCCCAGGTTTCCTGTTAAACAAATATACTCCCTTGGACATGTCTCAACCTTTAAGTGCTATGCCACAGGACTATCTCAAGTCCTTGCCCAGGTTTAATGGAGAAGATGACACATCAGTGTAGACACACATAGAAGATTTTGTCCCTTTGCAGAAACTTTTAATGTTAAGCACTTGGATGTAGTGCTGAGGCTCTTCATCCAATATCTAGAGGGGGAAGCCAGGAAATGGTTTAAATAATTTCCGAATTCTTCCATTACCACATGGGAAAATATGGAGAATTCTTTTATGCAGAAATGGGGAGAGAGAGATCATGGGTATATTCTTACTGAGTTCAACACTATGAAGAAATTACCTAATGAGGGTATCTCGAAGTTTATAAATAGGCTTAATAAGTTGTACAACAGTCTACCTACTGAGATTAAACCTCCACATGTCGTTTCCCGAGTGTTTTTTGCAGGGGCCTTTAAATTAGAGTTCAACTTCACACTTAAGAGAGGAAGTCCACCACTTTTGACCATATTCAAACTTATGCTCTCGAGGTCGAAGAAAAGTTTGCATCAACAAGGAAGTCAAGAAGAAGAACTAACCCTAGAGAGAAGAAAAAGGGGAAAGAGGAGGTGTCTTCCTCAAGTCATAGAAGGGAATCCCAAGAAAACAACATAGAGGATATGGAGAAGTTGATGAAGAACTTATCAAATAATCTGATAAAACTGGAGCTAGAAAATAAAAACCTTCTACGATAGAACTTCCTGACTACTAATCAAAGTTTCAATCCCCAATACAGAAGTTCTCCCCTATGGATATTACAAAGGGAGAGGAAAGAACAACAAGATCACATCCATCCTCCATTATATATAGAATATGATCTAGAAGAGCAAATACTAGATGCCAATGAAGTTAGGGGGAACCTGTACTCCTCTTTCTCTGATGAAGAACAAGAAGTCATAAGATATGAAGAGGAGGGGGATGATCTTGATGCAACACTAGACGATGGTGAGATTGATGATTACTGCAAGCAGTTCACCGATTTCACGCAGGTTTAGCTGCATAAGAAATATGATCTTCGATCATCTAGAAAGAGGTTGAAAGGGCAAGACCAAAACAAAGGTGCTTCCTCCCAAGTGCATCCTAAGCTAGATGACAAGGGGAAGAGGCCCTTAGATCCAATTACTCTAAAAAAAAGGAATCCTCAGGTCCAAACTTCTATAAGCTGAAGTCTTCAAAGAAGAGGAGTCACCTCCCTCTTCTGGGCCCATCTATGAAAAAGAAAAAGATCCTATAGAGGTTAGCACTGCAGAAAAAGGCCCTGCTATCTTTAATCTTCAAAAATATATTGAGAAAGTCAAAATCTCAGTCCCATTATCTGAGCTCTTGAAACAACCCACCTATAAGGTCCAAGTTTCCCAGTTCATGTTTCCATTTGTTTTAGTCTAGTCACATGATAGTTTAACCCTCTAAGAAGAAAGGCCAATGTTTGTCTTTGGACCCCATGTCGAAGAACAAGATCCATCCACATCACCTTTCTACATTACTCTAGTAGTACATGACCTCCTGCTCCATAAGTGCATGTTGGAATCAGGCGCTTCTCATAATTTTACGCCACTGTCGGTAATGGAGCAACTAGATATGCAAATAACCAAACCAGACAAAGATCTCTACCCTTTAGACTCTAATAGGGTAAAGTGCTTGGGAATGATAAAGGACTTAGTGTTTAATTTGGCCCAGATCCTAGCAAAAAGTGTAGTGATGGACATTGTAGTAGTTGATATCACTGCAAGGTTCGGTATTCTTTTTTCTAGATCTTGGGGGATCAAAGATTGGATGTTCCATTAAGTTGGATCTGACCTATGCTACCATCCCTATATTTGGTGGAGAAGAAAGGCAACTGTATAGGGAATCAAGTTTTGTTAAAATAGTTACGAAAGATGATTTCCCAAATAATGCTCCTATGTATGGGAAAGAAAGGGATCTCTCCTGCTTACTACTAGAAGAAGATGATTTAATTTTAGAAGAAACATAGGTACAACAAACAACCAAATTAGATCAACAACTCAGAGATTGTAGAAAAGTCTAGAAGTTTTATTTCGATGGTGAAAATCTAAGGAAGGAAATGGAGTAGGAGTGTTTTTGATATCTCCAGAGGGTAGCTTGATTCCACTCTCATTCAAATTGGAATTTTAGGAAACCATTAATGTGGAAGCGTACGAGGCATTACTACTAGGCCCCTGAGCAGCAACGAATTTAAACATTGAATGCCTGACTGTGTTTGGAGACTCAAAACTGGTGGTAAAGCAAATAAATAACCAATTTAAAACTAAGCACCCCAGTCTAAGGGCTTATATAAATGAGGTTTGGGATTTAATGGATAACTTCTTCCTATCTTTTAGTGTCCAATTCTTACCTAGGGAAGGAAATCGAATGGCTGATTCCCTAGCTATAGTTGCTAGTAATTTTAAGCCACCGAAAAATCCACTTCTCATATATGAGGTCGAAGTTAGGTACAGACCCTTAGTTCCTGATAACGTGATACATTGGTAGGTGTTCAAATATTATGAACAAATCAAGTGTTTTATGGAATTCATTGGGGAATTATCAAATTCTGTAATCGACCAAGAAAAAGAAGAAGTGACAGAGGAACAACCAACCGCTTGGGAGGAAAATATCATCAGGCATAGAGTTATGCAACTAAAGGGAAATTCCATTCCCCGTGGCTTAGTTCCTTTGGAGAGATTATTCAAATCCAATGACGTGGCCTCAAAACCTGTTGAACAAGGAGTCGATGAACAAGTGGAAGATTGAAACATAGGCTCGAAGAGCATACCTGAGATGATAAAGTTGTCAAAAGAGATCCCACATCAATATAAACAAAGGTACGTATATCTCTTTAAAATGTATAAAGATGTATTTTCTTGGTCATATGATGATTTAAAGACCTTTTATACAAAGGTTATTTAGCGTAAGATTCCCTTAAAGAACACAATGAGGCCTTGTAAGAAGAAACTGAAATAGATCAATCCCCTTTTACTCCCATCCAATTAGAAGGAAGTAAGGAAATTTCTTCAGGAAAAGATCATTGTACCCTTGAGGTACTCAGAGTGGGTGGAAAACCGAGTTCCTATGAGGAAAAAGAATGAAGAGATAAGGCTGTGTGCAGATTTCAGAAACCTCAACAAAGCTTCATTAAAAGACAACTACCCATTTCCAAAGATGGATTATATATTACAAAAGGTAGTTGGCTCAGCTCAGATGTCCATGATGGATGGATTTTCAGGGTATAATTAAGTAGCAGTGCATCCTGATGATAAGAAAATTGTGTTCACTACACCCTAGGGGACCTTCATGTGTGCAAGAATGCCATTTGGCCTTATAAATGTAAAAGCAACCTTCCAAAGGACCATTGATATAACATTCGTTGGAGAACATGACAAATTCGTAGTGGTATACTTGTATGATATTACATTTTTTTCTAAAATAGATGAGGAGCATATTGAACATTTGAAACTCACTTTTGAGAAATGTAGGAACTATGGGTTGTCCCTAAATCCAAATAAATTTCAATTCGCTTAGAGAAGGTAAGTTGTTGGGGCATATAGTAGCACATGAGGGGGTGAAGATTGATCCCAATTTTGTGGAAGCCATCAGCCACATTTCCCTACCTAGAAATAAAAAAGAGGTCCAAGTGTTCTTAGGAAGGATTAACTTCTTGAGGAGATTTATACCCAATTATGCAGAGATAGTGAATGGTATCACAAAGATGTTGAAGAAAGAGAACGAAGTGAAGTGGAACCCAGATTCCTGGGAGTCCTTCTCTAGGATCAAAAGAGAATTTATAGAGACTCTTATATTACTCAGCCTAGATTATTCAATACAATTTTACATATTTTCTTTTGCCTCCCCCCATACTATAGCCATTGTGTTATTGTAGAAGGATAATGAAGGTCACAAGCAACTATATCCTTCTTCTTCCAAGTGTTGTGGGAGGTTGAATTAAAATATAATATCTTGGAAAAATAGGCTTATGCCCTAGTCAAAGCTTTGAAGGCCTTCAGAGTTTATGTTTTACACTCTAACATTGTAGCTTATGTTCCAACAATGGTTGTTAAAGACATCCTGGTGCAAGGGGACAGTGAGGGAAAAAGAGGTAAGTGGATTGCTAAAATCCAAGAGTATGACATGGATATCAAGCCCACTAAACTCATCAAAGGATAGGGATTGGCAAAAATCTTATCAGAGTCTAATTTCCATGCCTTGGGGGTTAACCTATTAACATAAGAAGAAGGAGAAGGGACACAACAACCGATGATCAAGACATCGATCCAAAAAATTCATATCAAATATGAAACATTTTCCTGGTATAAAGATGTCATCCACTATATGTTATTCTTGAGGTTCCCAGTGAATATGAATAAATACAAGTATAAAGAATTAAGATTACAAGCCCAAAATTTTATTATATCCAATGGGAAACTACATTGGAAAGACTCGGTTGGAATTCTACTTATGTGTTTAGTAGAAACATAAACTCAGAGGGTAATTGATGATTTCCATAGTGGTGTTTTTGGGGTACACTATAACTAGAAGACCAATGGACATAAGATATTGAAATCAAGATTCTATTGGCCTAAACTATTCAGAGAAGTTCACTCTTATGTTTAGGCCTACCAGTAGTGTCAAATGTTTGTTGAGAAGCAGAAATTACCCCCACTCCCATTAATCCTTGTTTGTATAGAAGATCCTTTCAAGAAATGGGGTCTAGACTTTATCAGAGAGATACACCCCCCTTCCAACAGCCAACATGAATGGATACTCACAGACCCAAACTATTTCACAAAATGGGTGGAAGCAATCCCAGCCCGAAATGCAACTGACACTGTGGTCATAAAATTTTTGGAGGAAAATATCCTAGCCAGGTTTGGGTGACCTATGAAAATTGTGACTAACAATGCTTAGTTTTTATGTTTGCAGAATTTATCATTTTTTGTTAGAAGTTCAACATTACAGTTGTCCACTCTATTACCTACTATCCATAGGGAAATATACTAGCTGAGTCTTCCAACAAAACAATAGTAGGGATCCTGAAGAAAAAAAGTTCAGAAAGCTAGAGAAATTGGAAGTCCCAACTAAAATTATCCCTATGCGATAACAAGGTCACTCCTAAAATATCCACGGGGAAATCTCCTTTTAAATTGGTCTATGGGAAAGAAGCTATATTCCCTATACAACTCACCAAGTCAGTTGCCAAGATATTACAAGATGTGGAAGAAGCACCAAACACCATGAATCAAAGGCTAAATCAACTAGTGGAGCTCCAAGAGAATGGAGAGAAGGTAAACTGTAAGTTAATCAACTACCAGTAGAAAATTAAATCTTTGTTCAACAAGAAGGCTAGGGATAGACCTCTCCAGCCAGGAGATCTAGTTCTGAGGTGGGATGTAAGAAGAGATGACAAAGGGAAACATGGAAAATTTGATCCCTTATGGTTTGGACCCTTCAAGATTACTGAGGCAAAGGGAAACAATACTTTCTTGATGGAAACTTTAGAGGGTGAAATGCTTGAGCTTCCTGTAAATGGTCAATTCCTCAAGATTTACTTCCAGAACTAAGAGGTCCATTTCTCACCCATTATACATACCCATGAGCCAAGGTAAAAAATCAGTAATACTTTTAGTTCCTTAGTTTTTGTTTTCTCCTTTTTATATAATTCAATAAAACGACTCCATGCCTAATAGATAGAAGGCTACTAGTCTACAGGTTCTCAACACCTTGCTAGCAAGGCACTTTCCCCAATTGGATCCAATTTTATCACTTACAATTTTTTTTTCAAATGATGCCAAGCGATGTCAAAATAATGCAAAATAGAAGAGAATCTTGCAGTCATCCTCCAAGCCGCATAAGGAATCAACACCTACATCAACCCTCTCTATTGGATAGTGCTCTAAACAAGATTTCCAACAACATGTGGGAGTCCAGAAATGGACTCCTGGATCAAAATATATGGTCTGCTGAAGTTTCAAGTACTAAAGCCTCACAAAGGAAAGAATATTGGAGATTTCATATCATAGGTTCAGAGCATCACGCAAATTGGCGTTCATTTGTCGGAGGTCCAATACATAGGAGCAAGTAGTGTTGGAGCTTGGAGGAGATTGGAACATCGACAATCGGAGGATTAAACTTTTGAAAATGAACACCTTTAAAAGTTGTGATATTGTTAAAAGTTCCAATAGTGTTAAAAACTATCGAGGAGCACCGATAAGGATTAACAAAGGATTTCATCGAAAAACCAAAGGTTTACAAAACTTTTTCTCTCTTCTCTAGCAGGACACGTGGTGGCATATGATTGGTTCCGATATGGCTATAGTGTCATCTGATGTCAACATGACATGGCGGTATAGCATGACATGTGGCAGGCAATTTTGGCATTTTGAGGGGCCTAAGGGGGAAAATATGGGTGACACATGTCACCACTCATGAGGTGCCAAGTGGAGTGATGATGTCATTTCAGAGATTGCGTATTGGAGGATTGAAAATGTCGGCACTTTATGACAATTGGAAATTGAAAAAGTACTGATAAGGGGGCTCCAATATTAGGGCTAGAACATGGTCGAGAAGAACTCAAAGAACCAAAGGAGTAAATACTGGGACTGTGCTCCAAGAGCTATCGGCATATCAGAGAATTAGAATATCACAACTACAAATTTATTTCCCCGATTGGAAACCTCTGATGAGAAGGGCTTCGATATTTGGCTAGTGCATGGTCAAGAGGAACTTAAAGAACCTCGGGTGTTAAGCACTTAACAAAGGAAGAATGGCCTCTGACAGGAGTCTAAATGTCCTAGTGCCTTAAGGCTAAGCCTTCGGTCATCGCACCCAGTTCCATGGAGGAAAATAGAAAGGGGCTAAAAAAAAGGGGCCAAGGACATCAAAACTCTATTTTTGTAATGTATTTAAGAATAAAAGTCCCGATGAGTAAAAGCTCTAACATAACACTATTGCAATAATACAAGACATATTGGGTTTTGATACTGTAATACAAAGAGTTATGAGGTGGATAGGTCAGAAACTAGAAGATTGAACGTGGTAACAGAGAATTTGGTCTTAGAAGTAATGACAACAGTTAAAAATCATTGGGTCAAGGTAGCAAGGACCATGATTCACATGAAAAAATGTTGGGTCTGCCTTGAGGTAATACAAGCCATCCCTGTTCTCTGATGCACATATTTAGTGAGTAAATGGAGGTATGGGACTCAGGAAGCAGTGTGCAGGTCACTTGAGAATTATTTTTCAGTATGGAGTTCCATGGATTCAGGAAAAAAAAGACTACCAGATCAATCTTTGCTTCTGCATTGTAAAAAGAAACCGACAGTTGATCAATCCCAGCACCAGAAAGTGGGGAATTCAAGAAGTTAAGGAAAAAATGACAGGTGAACTGACCAATTAACAAAGGAGGAACACCATGGTAAAGGCATGGCCTGATTAGAGGTGATCATAGGAATGGGCATGGAGATATTTTCTATGCTCATCATTTAGTTTTCCCATGTTTTGTTATTTTTTCCTTTGTTGCATTTTAAAGAAGCAATCAATTAAATATCTTGTAATCATTTTGGGTAGTAGAGCCATCGCACATGGATACAACTAGTCGATTAGATAGCTGGAGCTTGGTTGAGAAATTTTGTAGCTATTGTTGAAAGCTTCCCTCTCCTTATAAATTAAGGGAAGAAACACTTAAAGAAGGGTCAGAATTTTGGGAAAGAACTCTTGAAAGGGCCTTTTCCTATTTTCAAGAAGGCAGTGTTATGAATCTTGATGTATGCACATTTCTTAGAAAATAATGAGATATTTTTGGTGATTCCAACTTATTGGATTGCAATATGTTCATCTCGCCTTGTGTTTTCATATATGTTAAATATTCTTCCCAAATTTCATGTATGTAGTTGCTAGACATATTTATCATTAGATGTAGATTCATTTAGATCAAGTTATTGATGGAAAATGCATGTATTGATGTGTAAATAAATTCTTTAAAATAACTCCATGTATCTTAGCATTACATAAGAATTTCCTTACTCTCGTTTCTCTCTAAATCTAGATACACAAAATTCTTAAATTTTAAGCTCTGTATGATGGATTTCTCCTCTACTGTCTTCTACCATTACACCTATCTTAACAACTGATTTGCAGCAAGCTCTCAATCTGATTTGTCCACCACTAACCGAGGATTATTTCATGTGTATTCTTATGTGTACGTTGGTTCATAAATTGTATCTTTATGAATGGCTCTGACTCAGTCCTATTTGAATTAATTGTGACAAACTATGGTGCTATAAGTCCTTAAGGTAAACTTGACAACACTAACTAAGATGTCCTAGGCACTGGTCTCCTATCAATCTAGAGGTTGCCTCTAGGAGGCTTCTGTATATTCTAAAGCACTTGTGTGACTGGAGAGAAAAAGCAACAACTCCTTCCATCATCTCCCATATTGATGTGCATCTAGAGATCCTTCTCTTCCAAATCACTAAAAAAATATCTATTCCCCATCATATGGAATGAGGCACAACTTTCGAGATACCAAACACTTCCCATCACTGTGTTGGCCACGCATGCAATGAGATTAAAATCAAGCTCAAACAATGAAGCCAAAGCTTCACTTGGTTCTCCTCATGCAGTCTTCTTACTTGCCTTCTTATGTGGACACTTCATGGCAAAGTGCTTGAATTTATGACAGTGAAAGCACTTGATTCTGGACAAGTCTTTCTTCTTTCCCCCTTTACTAAGTTCTGCTTTAGATTGGGATTTATTCCTTTTTTTTCCTTTCCATCCAAGGCATAGTTCTCCTCATCCTCTCCCTTGGATGAAGTATCATCTCTGGTATTTCGCCTTATTTCCTCATGTACCAAATCAGACCACAAGCGTTCCCAATTTGGTAGTTTCTCCCTCCCATTCACTGAATCTTGATAGTTGTGCCAGCTCTTGGGAAGGCCTAGAAGGGATAGGATCACCAAATCATACTTTGCTATAGTAACACCAACTTGACCAAGTTCATCACGACCATGTGTGAACCTTCTCAGGTACTGTGGAATGGTCTTGTTATTCTGGAACAAATATGTCAATGCTTTCCACATTTCATATAAAGTCTCTTTCCCATGGAGATTTGAGACAATAAGGTCTCGTACTACCTCCAATATGACACCCCTTGCCTTAGCAACACATTTCTTTCATTCTACTAGATCATTAGCATCAGATGCTATTGGTTTTGGAATATCATTATCAATGAATTCCTTCAAACCATTATCCTCCAGTACTGCCTCCATGTGGTCCTTCCATGCAACATAATTATAGCTTCCCTCAAAGGCATACTCAAGCCTTAGTCCATTTAAAGCCATCTTCTAAGTCCTGAAGAAAGCTTGTAGCCCTGATCTGCAAATTCGAACATCTTGCAATGAAAACTTTGAAATATCTGCTCTACAGTGATTGCAACTCTGATACCATGTAGAAATTAAAGTGTAGGTTCAATATTTCTCATGAAATTTACTAAAACACAAGACTTGAAGCTACTCTACTGATCTGTGGAAGTTAATTCACCATCTAAAAAAATAATCATAGACATGCAAAAGGAATCATCACACATGCACATATATTTATCTAGCAGAAAGAAACTGCTCAAACCCCTTACTATCTATATTTAATTAATCAGAGAATAGAGAATAAATACATATGCTTGCTCCAGCCTGAGCACACCCTGCAAGCGTATAGTTTATCCCTCTCCCTGACTGACTAAACCTGGAAAACACTTAGCCATTTCAAGCTATCCCAAGCTCCTATTTCCTTGTGTTATTCCCTTGGGAAATTGCCCCTAATTTTTAGGAATATCACACCATGGAATTGTGCAATTTCCTTAGGTCATTCTTTGACTACATGCACCACCTATACACATTAGAATATGTTGCAATTAATAGTACATTGCCTTGGAATCTCCATCTAAACTGGGTAACTCCAATTCTCTGCATGCAACAATTATTTTTGGCTGCTTGATTAGTTATTTCTTTTATCACTGAGTGTGGTTGAAGTTCCATTTCCACAACTTCACCCCCACTAGTTCTTCTAACAGTTAGAACTAGTTAAACTGAAAATAACTCAAATTAACTAAAATCGATTGCTACAAATTAGCAATCAATCATGCTAAACTGAACTCAACCTTCCCCAACTAGAATTAACTGAGTGGAAAGTGCCATGTCACCTCAATTTACTACTTTCAATATTTTTGTTGAAATAAAAGTTCAAATTTTAATCTAGTTTGACCAAGGCAAAGTCAAAACTAGATTTTTCTTCTCGCATTTTCAACAAAAAATATTCCATCTCTTGCATGTCTTCAAACAAAGGGTAAATTTCCTTTTCTAGTTTTTGGTCCTAAGATTAAATCTTGTCTTTCAAGAAGCTTAGGAAAGGAAGTGCTTAATGAGTATAGGGATGTCCTTTCTAAGAACCATAGGTAACAAAGTATTGAAAAACACATTTTCAATGTGAAAGAAGAGACTGGAGTAAGACCATGGAGAATGACACCTCATGCATGGAAGTTTTGTAGGAATTTAAGGGTAACTTCCTCAGATAGAACATGAAAGGACACCACTCACAAACAGATCACATATCAATACACCAATATTCTTGACGTGGTTAAAACCCTCAAAGAGGGAAACAATCCATAGCCTGAGCCAACATGACCAATTCAGGAAATTTATTAATAAAAGAATGAAAATTTACATAAGCTTATCTCATGAATGGTTACCCTAAAAATGACCCTCCATGCTCTTTAAATAGAGATCATGGACCAAGCAGGTGTTAATCCATAGATCAAGTGTCGGTAATACCTAGGAGAGAATGAACCGTCAGATCACTTCATGTCTAGAACTTATCATGACTGTTAGATTGTAAGTTACAAAATTACATAGTAAAGAAACACACTTTACCTAACTCTACACTAGACCAAGTTATACTTAACTATTTCCTATGTGTCAGAATATCCTAACATCCCCCCATAAGAACAACTTGGGATAGGATTGAAGGATGTACAAATATGACACAATAGGAGAAGGAAGGAGGCATTAAAGCCTATCCCCCCTTAGTGACAACTTCCTAAACTCCAGCCATAAATTGAAGTTTAGTAAACTTCACCTCTGTGAGAGACTTTGTAAAGATGTCTGCAACTTGATCATCTATTACACAATATTGCATTTCAAGAACATGGTCATGAATGAGCTTTTTGATGAAGTTCATGTGCAGTTCAATGTGTTTGCTGCATTGATGTTGGACTGGATCTTTGCATAGTTGAATGGCACTTTGAATATCACACCAAAGTGTAGTCGGATGCTACTTCTGAAAGCCAAACTCTGACAGGATCTAACAAAGCCACAGGGCTTCCTTACTAGCTTCTATGGTGCCACGATACTTTTCTTCTGATGAAGAAAGAGAAATGGCACTTTGTTTCTTACAAGCCCATGTAATAGGTCCTGAACCAAGAGTGAACACATAACCTACAGTAGACTTCCGATCATCAGGGTCACTAACCCAATCGGAATCAGTGAAACCAACCAATAGAGGAGATGCTTCTGCACTATAATGAATCCCAAACTAAACTATAGCTCGAACACAATGAAGTATTATTTTAGCTGCTTTGCAATGACTTTCATGTGGGTTTTGCATAAACTGAGCAATAAGGCCAACAACAAAGGAAAGGTCAGGATGAGTATGGGTCAGATACGAAAGTTTTCAAGGTGACGGTATAAGGTAGCATCAAATTCAGGGGAATTACAAGTGAATGAAAGTTTGGCTCCAGACTGAAAGGGAGAAGGGGCTGGCTTAGAGTCTTCCATGTGAAAGTGGCGTAGAAGATCAAAGGTATACCTTGACTGGGAAAGGGAAATACCTTCCTTGGTTTGCAAGACTTGAAGGCCAAGAAAATATTGCAAGTGTCCTAAGTCTGTCATTTCAAAATTCTTTTTAAGGCTCTACTTCACATGGTTTATAAGGTTGGGATCACTACCAGTAAGGATAATATCATTAACATAAATAACAAGAATGATAAGAGACTTACCCACTTTCTTGGTGTAGACAATATTGTCATAATGACACCTAGAAAATACAGTATCTAAAAGAAAGCTATCCATTTTGGCATACCAAACCCAAGGGGCTTGCTTGAGACCATAAAGGGATTTCTTAAGCCAACATACAAGGCTAGAGGCTATTTGTATATAGCCAAGAGGTTGTTCCACATAGATTTCTTCATGCAATTCCCCATGCAAGAAAGTAGATTTAACATCCATCTGATGGACTTCCCATTTGAAAGAGGTGGCAAGGGAAATAACAAGGTAGATAAAGTTCATTTTGGCAACAGGGGAGAAGGTTTCAGTATAATCAATGCCATCAACATGTGAAAAATCCTTAGCAACAAGACGAGCTTTATGTTTATCAACTTTTCCATTTGGTCCAAACTTGGTTCTGTAAACCCATTTGCATCTAACAACTTTTCATCCTTTTGGAAGAGGAACAAGATCCCATGTATCATTTGCCAATAATGAATGATATTCTTCATTCATAGTTGCACCCCAATCTAGATCACCTAAAGCTTCTGCAAAGGTGTCAAGATCATAATTCCCTGAAGCTTGAGCCAGTAAAGAAGAGGCTCTATCAAACTGAGAATGTGTACGTCGTTGATCTATAGGATCACTTGCAAGAGCACATGCTGCATCCTGAGTAGCATGGACCCATTTTGGAATCTCAGGAGCTGAAGGAGAATCCTGAGAAGGTGGGGGAGGATTGTCATCCTTGCTGTCATCATCTGAAGAAGAAATACTTTCAGAAGTAGAAGGGATAAAGAGAGGTGGCACATCCACCGAACTAGGCTCGTAGGCGGATATAATTTCAGCAAACTTTACATATCTTCTAATGATAATATTTTTGGACTTAAGTGGAATAATTCTATATCCTTTGACATCTTCAAAATATCTAACAAAAGTACATTTTTCACTCTTAGGTTCTAGAGCTTTGTGTTTCTCAACTGGAATATGGGCCCATACTTCACCTCCAAAAATACGAAAGTGACTTACATCAAGTTTAATTGAGCTCCATGCTTCTTCTGGAGTGATATTCTTTAAAACCTTAGCAGGAGTGCGATTTACTATGTAATTTGCATAGTTAATTTCTTCTACCTAAAAATTAAGACTAGGTCCTTTAGATTGAAGCACACAATTAGCCATTTCCTTTAAGGTGTGATTCTTCCTTTCAGATACACCATTTTGTTGTGGAGTATATGGAACAATATGTTGCATTTGAATTCCACGCTCAGTGCAAAAGTTGATGAAATTGTTGTTAACATATTCACCACCATTATCAGATATTAACTTAAGAATTTTATGTCCAGATTGTTTCTCAACAAAGGCCTAAAATGCCACGAAAATTTTAAATATTTCACTCTTGGGTTTCAAGAAGTATACCCAAGTACGTCTGGATAAATCATCAATGAAAGTTAAGAAATATGTGTAGCCATAGAATGAAACAACTGGAAGTGGACCACATAAATCACTATGCACAAGTTGTAAAGGGGCTGAGGCATGCCAAGAGGAATGTTTTTCAAAACTATCCCAATGATGTTTTCTGAGTACACATCCGGAACAAACACCATCTCTGCAAGATACCATAGGAAGACCTGTCACCATATTTTATTTACATAGATTTTTAAGGGAGCGATAGTTTAAGTGACCAAATCGTTCATGCCAAATTTTGCTCACTTCATCATTATGGGCAACAAATACTGAGGGAAGAGTTGATGACCCAAAGTTGTTAAACTTATACAACCTTGTAGAATCATTAGCAATGCCAGTAGCTAAAATTCGTCTAGGATCTCTTAGGTCTTTAATTACAACATCATGAGGTGAGAATTCAACGATTTTGCCTTCACCTGAATGAGTTATCTGATATATAGATAGAGCATTGCAGGATAAGGTTGGAACACATAATACATCATTAAATTGACCATTAATAACACATAATACACTAAGAGATCCATCATTACCAACATATATATTTTTGGTGTTACAATCATTTAAAGAAGGAAACATGGCTTTGTTTTTGGCCATGTGATAAGAAGCTCCAGAATTAATAAGCCACTCATGAGAATGAGAAGAAGAAGATACATTTAGTGCATAACCATATTGAGATGCTTGACAACCGCATGCATAAAGTGTTATTCCTGAAGATGAAGTTGAAGTTGAAGAATGCTCCAAATGGATGTTATGGCTTTTTGAAGAAAAGTTGTTGAAGATGCCGATGAAGTGCGTGAATCTGCGGAAATGAATTATAATGTTATATTTAAACCCACTCCCCTCTTTCCAAAATTAATCTAATTAGATCACTTTAAAAAAATATTTTACGTGACTCACTTTTATAAATAAGTGAGAGTCACTTTTACAATGGTACTTTATGAGATACCCACTAAATTGTAACTTAAATAAAAGATAAAGAGACTTTAGAATTATAAGTGACTCACTTTTTATAATGGGTGATAACACTTTTACATAAAGTAACTTTCAAACATAAGTTACATGTGATTTTTGAAAAAGTAAATCAACAAAAAGAAAGACTTGAACCTAAGACCTCTATTCTCATAAAGTAAATTTGGACCAAGTGAGCTAGTTTAAAAGGTTAGTAATTTTTCGAAAAAAGGAAGGGGGTTTTTGGTTTTTTGTTTTTTTTAGTCACTGAAGCTTTGGGGTGCGTTCTTACTTCAAAAATCTCTTTTTGACTACAAAAAAAAAAACCACACAACCCAACACGGACATGCAAAAAAAACCAAACCTTGTGGCTTGAAGTTAGCTTTCATCGAAAACTAAATATTTTTCTCAATGTTTCTAATTTTCTGAGATCACACTAAGGCTTGGCGGAAAAGAGCATATGCATGAGAAAAAATATTCCTTTCTATTTCTGATTTGCCTAGATTTCACAGAGTCGTGGGGAAAAGAGCATACACATAAATGAAAGGTAATAGAAAATAGAGAGCTAAATAAACCGAAATAAATAGAGAGATGAATAACTAAAACTGCAAATAAAGACTATATACCTCCAGATCTTAAAAATGATGTAGCCAGGGCTACTAGAAACCTTTTTGCGTGAAACAAAAGGGGTTCCTCACTAGAACAGATGCTCCTAACAAAATAGAGTAGTCCTATTGGCCCGAAAGAAGTCAGAAATAGTAGATATAGGAAATGATAGCCAGATGCAGTTGTACGGATTCAGATTTGGATCACCAATGGATGCGGCCCTCAAATAGCTATGATACCATATAGGAATTTATAGGGTAACTTCCGCAGACAGAACACCAAAGGACACCGCTCACAAACTGATCACAGATCAATACACCAATATTCTTGACGTGGTTAAAACACTCAAAGAGGGAAACAGTCCATGCCTTGAGCCAACGCGACCACTTTAGGCAATTTATTAATAAAAGAATGACAATTTACATAAGCATCTCTCATGAATGGTTACCCCACAAATGACCCTCCAGGCTATTTAAATAGAGATCATGGACCAATCAGATGTTAAGCCATGGATCAAGTGTCAGTAATACCGAGGAGAGAATGAACCATCGGATCACTTCATGTCTAGAACATATCGTGACTGTCGGATTCTAAGTTACAAAAGTACATAGTAAAGAAACACACTTTACCTAACTCTACACTAGACCAAGTTATAATTAACTATTCCTATGTGTCGGAATATCCAAACAAGTTTCAATATAATAGAGCCTCTCAAGGTATGGATATTAAAATTTTATATGTATCAATATACATGATATGTTTGGATTATTTTATATTTTTATGGGATTTTCTTCATTGTACTAATTGACAGGTTATATTGTTGTTATAATATATTTATCTATGATTCACGTTGTAGGTCGTGAAAGCATTAATAATAGGGAACTTCCATGAGGAATGAAAATTTATCCCAAGCAATTCAATAGATTCCCCTACTATGAGCACCTGGAAATTGTTCACTTGTTTGATACAATGCACATCAGGAAGAATATAACAAAGACCTTATGATGAATCTTAGATGGAAAGAAAGATAAAGAAACAATTGTCGAGATTTTGTATAACATTAAGGAGGTTGACCATGCATTCCAAAGTGCGATTCATTCAAAGATCGATGGAGATGGCCAAAATATAAGCACCCTTCCATGGTTATTGATAGAGCAACAAAGCAAGGATGTTAAAGAGTTTATTGAAAAATATAAATTTCCAACTAGTTTTTCTTCAAACATAAAGAATATCCTAACAAAGAAAGGTGAATTAGGTCAAGTAAAAAATTAGGATTGGCATACATTCATTAAGGTAATTATTTTGATGTATATATATTTTATACATTGGTGAAATATCTTGTTAGATAGTGTTTTTTTTTCTACTAATTTGGGAGAAAATAATGATTGATCATTTTTTTATTACAATATGTTCTACCTTTATCTCTCCCAAAAATATTTGACAAGAATGTCAATTAAGTTATATATGATCTTGGAAAACAAGTTATATATAATATTTTTTTGTCATTGATGAGTGAATGAAGGCGGGGCACTTGGTCACCCATGTTGTCGTCACATGCTAGGCATGCAAAGGTGCTTAATGCCCATGGGGGCATCAGGTACTACGCATGCTAGGGCACCCGACACTCATGGAGGCATCACATGCTAGGCACCGTAGGGAGCCCACATAAAGAGGAGCCTACACGATGAGTTGGTGGGTCGACCTGACTTGGTGAGGGGAGGCCGCATAAAAGAAGTAATGTCGGCCCATGACCACCCATGAATAGAGTTCCCACAAGGGGGTCTCATAATTATTTTTAGAAAATTGACTAAAGTAATGTTTAGGTGTTAAAAGTCATTTATAATTGATTGATTATGCAACATGGTACTAACAAATTATAATATTTTGTTGTCATTTATGAGAGAATGAAGACGAGGCACCTGAGCACCCATGGGGGCATCACATGCTCGGCACGCCAGGGTGCTTAGCGCCCATGGGGGAATCGTGTGTTCGACGTGCCAGAGCGCCCAATGCACATGGGGGTATCGCATTCTGGGCACATCAGGGCACCCGATACCCATGGGGGCATTGCATTCTTGGCACGCCATGGCGCCTGCCTGACAGGGGTGCTGGTGTGACAAGTTGGTTGGTGGATCCGACTTGGAAAGGGGTGCCAACACAAAGGAAGTACTGTCGGCCCATGACTACCTATGAATAGAGTACCCACAAGGAGGTCTCATAATATTTTTAGAAAATTAAATAATTTAATTTTTTGGTGTTAAAAATTCAGTATATGTCTCTTTTATGCTCTTGGTGTAAAGCATATTATTACTTGTTGTGGGCCTACCCCTAGGTACCAATCTACAAATTAATATTTACCAATTTAGTTGAAATTATTCTTTAATTAATTGACCCCACATAGACTGACTTTTGAAAGGGACCAACGTTGAATTTTTTTCAAGTTTGTGCTTGTCTGCATTGAAATTTGACATGGTTATAGTAAATACATGCATTGGCATTATGGGAGTGTTTGAAGGCTCATATATAAATATTGGAGGGTTTAGAAAAGTGTATAAGTTAGTAATATGTTTTGAATTATTATTATTTTCTAAAACAAGTTTTGAATTATTATTTTCTAATATGTTTTTACTTATTATTGTCGCCCTAGCCCGAGTCAGCCTCTGCCCACCTCTCAGGTGCAAGAGGAAGCTCAATTTTATTTGAAAAAAAAGTGTAGTAGAGTCCCACCTGTTATACTCCTATAGTTATAGGTGTCATATTTCATGATTGACTGGTTGAGCTCTGTAATATGTTCTTCCTTTCCTTACTGTAAAGGTTTCCATATTATCAAAAAATAAAAAAAACTTTAAAAATGTAAAGAGGGTATACCCTATAAGAAAAATCAAAGGGTGAAAAAAATAAATGGTCAAAAGAAAAAAATGAGAAGAAATGAACCCCAAATAAAGAAAGACTAGGAAAGTGTGCAAGTCCAAATGCCACTACTATTTCATTTTCTGTAAATAAAGCATCATGTACAGCTTGTTGAAACTTTTTGCCACAATTGATGAATGGCCAAACAGCTTAATCTTGGCTAGTTCATGTTTGAATTTCATGTTTTAGAGATAGAGAATAAAACTTATCCAAACTGTTTAATCTTGGCAGATAAGTAGACAGGTAGAGAAACAAAGGAGCTCAACAGTTTAATCTGAGCCCTTGGAAGTAATAAGTGTAGACTTAGGTAGGCTTACAATGAAAAGAAAAGAAGATTGAAAAGGGTTTGTTAGTCTAAGTGCACCCAAATCAAGGAAGAAAAAAATGTTAGGCAAAGTAGGTTGGTTAGGTAGATTGCTATTGCAAAATGAGACTTGTGATAGGTTTTGTCTCTTAAAAAATGTGTTAACTTACACTTCTATCAACAAGTGCCTGGTGGAAATTTCATCTTGGAGTAGCTCAAGCGAGGCATGACTAACTCCCCTTCCCACTTCTCCCCAATCACTTACTAATCTCCCCCCAAAGATATTAAGATCTGCTTAATATCCCTCTTAAAACTCATTTCATTTCATAACATTTGCCTAAGTAAAACCCCTTTTACTTGGGAAATTGTACAAATATCACAAAAAACCCCTTTCCCCTTAAGCCTATGTTTTTAAAACATTATAACTTAGCACTCAAAATCATTTTCATATTAACTCTAACACTATTATATAACTCCCTTGTAAATGTTTCCCTTTCCTGTATTATATTAATATATTAAAAACCCAAAAAAATATATATATCCTCGCCTTGGTTGAAATATAACCGTTTATATGTTTTTTGGGAATTGATAGGTTTATTTGAAACCTATTAAAAACCCTCCCCATGTGCCATCAAGGTACTAATTAACCTCACGTTAATTAATAACCAAACCTAACCCCGTGAACCAATAAAATCACTCCCAATACATTTAAAAAACCTTAATTTATTGCATCGAGCCCACTATGTTAACCATATGCCATCTCCTATAAGCACCCGTCATCCAATCTGCTCTTGTGCATCTGATGGCTGATATTCATTTCACAACCCCCTCGTCTGCAGAATGTTACCTCCCAGGGAATTGATAGTATTGCTCCCGTACCATGGACACGTGTCGCGCGCCTGCTATGTTCGCTAGCCCTCTGCCCAAAACCGCCCAAGCCCAAAAGCGGTGCGGGAAAAACCATTTAACCCCCTCCCCCTGCTGATGTCAACTGTCCTTTGCTGACATCACTTGCCACGTCACTGCCACGCCACTGCCACGTCATCTATCCCATACCCCCCGATGATGTCATGCTTATGTCATCCGTCCACCGAGTCAAATTTTCCTGCCAAAAATCATTCTGTCGAATAAAAAGGAAAAATTCAGTTTTGCTATGTTTTTTTCATATTGCGCTCCAGGCATTAAAAGCTTCCAAGTTCATAGTTCCAGCTTTCAAACTATCACCTGACCAGAAAAGTTACAACAACGAGCTCCGCGGCTAGCCATTCAAACTACATAATGTAGTCTTACTCTTCAATACAGTTAAAAGCAAAAAAAAGGACTTCCTAGCACATAGAAGAAAAAGCAGAGATTTACAGGGATATTTGCTACCCCAGCCAGTGTACCATCAGAGACATGAAAACCAGCAGAGAAAGGCGGTGTGAAGACACGTTGCAGTTCTATTTTGCCAAACAGCGGTGAGCAGAATTCAAAACGTGATTAACGAGTATCAAATCAAGCATTAAAGAGTATCAATGCATAATTAAAGGCAAGTCAAGTCAGAAATAAAGAGTATCAGAGCCGACAAATAAAAGCAGATCAGAATTAAAGAGCCAGCCTCTAGCACAACATAAGTTAGCCACTTCTATGTTACTTGTAAATTACTTTAGGTTAAAATCTAGATATTATCTCACAGTTGTAATGAGATATTTTTGTACACATTTTGTTGTATAAATACCCCCTTCATCAGAGTTTTGAAGAGGTTGGTTCTGTTTAGATTTCTTAGACTTTGCTGTAATATTAAACTTTGGAATAAAGAGCTGTTGGAAACAAATTGTTGTTTGGCCTACTGGATGAAGAATTGATGCAGAGGACTTGTCACAAAATTCTTGAATCAAACTCCAAATCAATAAGTCCCCTATATCTTATGTTTTACAATTTTTCTTGTTTACTATATCATCCGTGTCTCATAATCTGAATGATAAAGAAAAAGATTAATTCATAATTTGCTTAACTGCACTCTGTTTTCAGTCTTTATTATTCTCCATGTTTTCTTCAGAATTAGCATAAACAGTGAATTCTTAATTGCTCATGTTTCCTGATTCTCTCATGTTGAGTATTTGCTAAGGAATTCTTAACTGCTCCTTATCAGTAATCATTCACTTTCCCTCTTTCAATATGTTGAAGGATTCTTAACTGCCCTTCACCCATTTGAGCCCATTCCATCTGTTTTCAGCTCTTTAATTGTTCCATGTTTGAGTACCTTGCTTTGTGATGCCATCCTCTGTTAGAAACCAAATCCAGGAAACCATCCTTCTTTGACTCCATCATGCCCAATGGACTGAACTCTTTAGGTTTACCTCTCTATTCTATTGAATCTCACCACCCAAACTCAAAGCAAAACCCTTGTACTTCATAACTAGCCTAATACCTTAAAAAACAAATCTAAATCATAAAGAGAGAGCCCTCTCTGGATGCAAATTGGCTAGAATTTGTATCTAAAAGATTGGTCTGTGGTTACCTCAGCTGTATTCCCTTTCTTACAACTTTTGGGAACAACCTGAGTGATAACATCATTGGCGACTCCACTAGGGAACTGAATAATTGTTTGTTACTGTTGTTTATTTCACAAGCTATAGACGGAGCCTGAAGTTAGCCAGGTAGCCTTTGAAATGCTCTTGCTTTGCAATTGCAGAAGTAAATGAATGCTGCGTCAATCTATCTCTGGTCTAGCTTATGGATTGAACATCTAGTTTCAAATGCTTGATTAGTTCCTCTTGTCAAATAAAGTCTTTAAGAAAGTTTAAATCTCATATCTAAAACCTCTTAAAGAAATCATAAAAGTTGTTTTGAAAATCCATAAAAAACAAAATAATCATAAAACGCTTAAAATTTGGTCTCCTGGAGAACTAAACCTTTTCTTCAGAACTATTTTACAGGTTTAGATCTGATCTGTGATGGTGGATGGGGATCAGACACACAAAGGTTAAAAATCATCCACCTGGCGACTCCACATCAATTTCACAACTAAAGACTCCACTGGAGGGACTAACCTGAAAGAACAATACAAAAGAATAAAGATCAGGCTTTTTAAGTATCATCCTTTTAACTCTTCTGATAATCATTTTACAGTCAAAACATTGATGTTCAGAGATCCAAAGCTTCAAGTTTCAGAGCAATTCCACAACCAAATAATCCATATTCCAAAGCATTAATAGTGAGACAGGATGACTAGGTTTGTGGAAAATCTTTCATTTGATGAGGCTTTAAATGAATTCAAGGAGGTGTTATCAAAATTTCAACTTGATGAAGATTTTTTAAGAGTGGTGTTTATAACGGTCAAATCAAGAGAATACCCTCATAAAATTAAAATTTGTTCTTTTAATTTAGTTGTTGAAAAATATGAAAATGAAATTAAGCTTTTGCATTCTCAAATTCAGTCATATAATTTCCGTGATCCTAAAGAATTCTTACAAAATCTTCCTTCCCCAAATCATGAAGAAATTCTACTACCTTTCGACTTGCAGATTGAGGATGATTATGCTTTCAAGAGAAAGGTTGAAGAATTAGTTGCAGGGTTTAGTATTGAGGATACAGCTAATCAATTAGACAATGAAGGTCCAAAAGAAACTATCACACTTTATACTTTTGTTGATCATATAGCAGATTATATGAAGGTTCTTCTTAACTCAAATTCTTTAACATGTTTTCTCTATAAGGACCAAATACATCAGCAGTGGCCTTTATATGTCACAATTTCGATTATGTGGGTACATGATTGAATTATGCTTCTGATTTCACTAACTATCAGTCAAGCAGTTCATTTGTTTCTATAGTTGATTGATTGGCTTCATTAGTACTTTTGTATTATTTAATTCAACCTGATTTTCGATAAAATAGAGTAGGTAGGATTCCAGTTTGATTTAATTCAGATTTCAGTAGATTAGGAAATAAATCCTTAAGTTTTTTTGAATCCAATCGAAAGGCCTAAAGATTTTGATGATTTACTAATTTGGTTTGAAAGGTTGCAGCACCTTTTTTGTTTCAGGTCAGATCTCAAATTGTGCAGGAAAAAGTTGAAAAGATTTTGATCAAAAGGATCAAGGCTAAAAGTTCCTACCCAATTGACCAAGTTCTAAGGTGGGATTCTAGGAGAGAAGACAAAGGAAAACATGGGAAGTTTGACTTCCTGTGGAAAGGGCCATTTATCATCCATGCATTGCGAGGCAACAATACTTACTTTCTAAAAGAGCCTGGATGGTATAGAAACAGAAGAAGGACCAGTGAATGGTCGAATGCTGAAACATAACTTTGATCTAGTTTTTTGATATATTCTAACATGTACATAAGAAAATTCAAGTTAAAACAGTTTGAAAGAAGTGATCAGCTTGTTCATTTCAGCAATGAGAATGAGGAGGAAAGTGCAGAAAATTTTGAAAACAATGAAGGAACTTTACCATTTTGTTTTGCCTCATTTCAGTTTATCAGAGCCCCAAAATTCCAGAGAATATCAGATTGCAGAAGAAGACTTGGGAGAAGGAACAAAATAGTCTAACTAAAAGCTATCCAGAACAGATATACAGTTGTATGAATCAACGCAAGAGTAGTGTATATATTTTACATCTTTCTTTTGTATAGTTTCTACATTCAGCAAAGGAAAATTTCATAGCAGAGCAAAAGTTATGCAGAAGGCCATTTGACTTGTTGTTCTTGACTTTCCACAAGGGAAATCCATCCCCAAGTGGAGCCAGTGTTATACTCCTATAGTTATAGGTGTCATATTTCATGATTGACTGGTTGAGCTCTGTAATATGTTCTTCCTTTCCTTGCTGTAAAGGTTTCCATATTATCAAAAAATAAAAAAAATAAAAAAATGTAAAGAGGGTATACCCTAAAAGAAAAATCAAAGGGTGAAAAAAATAAATGGTCAAAAGAAAAAAATGAGAAGAAATGAACCCCAAATAAAGAAAGACTAGGAAAGTGTGCAAGTCCAAATGCCACTACTATTTCATTTTCTATAAATAAAGCATCATGTACAACTTGTTGAAACTTTTTTCCACGATTGATGAATGGCCAAATAGCTTAATCTTGGCTAGTTCATGTTTGAATTTCATGTTTTAGAGATAGAGAATAAAACCTGTCTAAACTGTTTAATCTTGGTAGATAAGTAGATAGGTAGAGAAATAAAGGAGCTCAAGAGTTTAATCTAAGCCCTTGGAAGTAATAAGTGCAGCCTTAGGTAGGCTTACAATAAAAAGAAAAGAAGATTGAAAAGGGTTTGCTAGTCTAAGTGCACCCAAAGCAAGGAAGAAAAAAAAGTTAGGCAAAGTAGGCTGGGTAGGTAGATTGCTGTTGCAGAATGAGACTTGTGATAGGTTTTGTCTCTTAAAAAATGTGTTAACTTACACCTCTATCAACAAGTTCCTAGTGGACATTTCATCTTGAAGCAGCTCAAGCGAGGCATGACCAACTCCCCTTCACACTTCTCCCCAATCACTTACTAATCTCCCCCCAAAGATATTAACATCTGCTTAATATCCCTCTTAAAACTCATTTCATTTCATAACATTTGCCTAAGTAAAACCCCTTTTACTTGGGAAATTGTACAAATATCACAAAAAACCCCTTTTCCCCTTAAGCCTATGTTTTTAAAACATTATAACTTAGCACTCAAAATCATTTTCATATTAACTCTAACACTATTATATAACTCCCTTATAAATGTTGCCCTTTCCTGTATTATATTAGTATATTAAAAACCCAAAAAAATATATATCCCCGCCCTGGTTGAAATATAACCGTTTATATGTTTTCTGGGAATTGATACGTTTATTTGAAACCTATTAAAAACCCTCCCTGTGCACCATCAAGGGATTAATTAACCTCACGTTAATTAATAACTAAACCTAACCCCGCGAACCAATAAAATCGCTCCCGATACATTTAAAAGACCTTAATTTATTGCATCGGGCCCGCTGTGTTAACCATCCGCCATCTCCTATAAGTGCCTACCGTCTGATCTGCTCCTGTGCATTCAACGACTGATATTCATTTCGCGGCCCCTCTGTCTGCCGAATGTTACCTCTCGAGGAATTGGCGGTATTGCTCCCGTACCGTGGACATGTGTCGTGTGCCCGCTGTGTTCGCTATCCCTCCACCCAAAACCACCCAAGCCCAAAAGCGGTGCAGGAAAAACCATTTACCGCCCTCCCCCTGCTGACGTCATCTACTGACGTTAGCTGTCCTTTGCTGACGTCACTTGCCACATCACTGTCGCGTCACCACCACGTCACTGCCACGTCATTTATCTTGTATCCCCCACTGATGTCATGCTTACGTCATCCGTCCGTCAAGTCAAATTTTCCCACCAAAAATCATTTTGTCGAATAAAAAGGGAAAAAGTCAGTTTTGCTATGTTTTTTGCATATTTCACTCCAGGCACTAAAAGCTTCCAAGTTCACAGTTCCAACTTTCAAACTATCGCCCGACCAGAAAAGTTACAACAACGAGCTTCGCAGCCAACCATTCAAACTACATAATGCAGTCTTACTCTTCAATACAGTTAAAAGAAAACAAAAGGACTTCCTAGCCCACAGAAGAAAAAACAGAGATTTACAGGGATATTTGCTACCCCTACCAGTGTACAAGAAGAGACATGAAAACTAGCAGAGAAAGGCGGCGTGAAGACACATTGCAGTTCTATTTCGCCAGACAGTGGTGAGCAGAAGTAAAAACATGATTAAAGAGTATCAGATCAAGCATTAAAGAGTATCAGTGCAGAATTAAAGGCAAGTCAAGTCAGAAATAAAGAGTATCGGAGCCGACAAAGAAAAGCATATTAGAATTAAAGAGCCAGCCTCCAGCACAACATAAGCTTCTATGTTACTTGTAAATTACTTTAGGTTAAAATCTAGATATTATCTCACAGCTGTAATGAGATATTTTTGTACATATTTTGTTGTATAAATACCCCCTTCATCAGAGTTTTGAAGAGGTTGGGTCTGTGTAGATTTCTTAGACTTTGTTGTAATATTGAACTTTGGAATAAAGAGCTATTGGAAACAAACTATTGTCTGGCCTACTAGATGAAGAATTGATGCAGAGGACTTGTCACAGAATTCTTGAATCAAACTCCGGATCAATAAGTCCCCTATATCTTATGTTTTACAATTTTTCTTGTTTACTATATCATCTGTGTCTCATAATCTGAATGATAAAGAAAAATATTAATTCAGAATTTGCTTAACTGCACTCTGTTTTCAGTCTTTATTATTCTCTGTGTTTTCTTCAGAATTAGCATAAACAGTGAATTCTTAATTGCTCCTGTTTCCTGATTCTCTCATGTTGAGTATTTGCTAAGGAATTCTTAACTTCTCCTTATTAGTAATCATTCACTTTCCCTCTTTCAAAATGTTGAAGGATTCTTAATTGCCCTTCACCCATTTGAGCCCATTCCATCTGTTTTAAGCTCTTTAATTGTTCCATGTTTGAGTACCTTTCTCTGTGATGCCATCCTCTGTTAGAAACCAAATCCAAGAAACCATCCTTCTTTGACTCCCTCATGCCCAATGAACTGAACTCTTCAGGTTTACCTCTCTGTTCTATTGAATCTCACCACCCAAACTCAAAACAAAACCCTTGTACTTCATAACTAGCCTAATACCTTAAAAAACAAAGCTAAATCATAAATAGAGAGCCCTCTCTAGATGCAGATTGGCTAGAATCTGTATCTAAAAGATTGGTCTGTGGTTACCTCAGCCGTATTCCCTTTCTTACAACTTTTGGGAACAACCTGAGTGATAACACCACCCATAGATGTTAGCACCTGTCAGACATTCTATTTTCTTCCAAGGTCATTGAAATGTTGAAGAGTCGCTTGTCGTGGATGCTTCAAGTGGCCCAACATTCCTACCTTGGGTATGTACTGCACCTCTGTCATTTAAAACCCTTCGTTATCAATTTGCAGTACTAATTTTAACTAAGTTCTATGACAATTATTTTTAGTGGGTTGATATGTGTATGTGAAACTCACTAAGCAAATAAGATTTTTGAGTTTTTATATAAATTTTTACTATTACTTACAGTGATTGTTTGGAAGGACTGCCCTTTTGTAGTGTTAAAGCTACATGCATATTGTTAATAATAATTAAAGGAATATTTAATGTCAAAATATAATAGAGAGAAAATAGTTTAACTTATGTCCACATTTGTGTAATTAGGGCTCTCAAAAGCTAGATTACTCCATAACTTAAATCATACTTGTCTTCCTTTTAATTTGATTGTTTAATTTATTAATCAGTTAGAATTGTTCATATTACCTATTTAATACACAATAAGAAGGGGTAAAGTGATAAAGAGGTGAAAAATTTAATTGTTGACCTTATGTGTATTAATTGAAGATGATCTTTACAATGTTCCTTATATCTTAGTGAAGTAAGGCATGCATGGACCTAGTCAAAGTTGGCCAATCCTTTGGTTAGGTGAGTTTATCCTCTAGTTTGTGACATGGAATTGATTGAACCAATGAGCCATAGTTAAGGTGGCATGGAAAACCATGGGTATTTACCCTGTCAATTACGTTGGTACCACATGGATTGAATATTGGAGATACATTAATGTTACACTAGAGATGTAGAAGTGAAAGTTCTTATAACATCAAATAAATCTTTCGCAAAATATTTTTTATTTTGTGTAAACATGAGTATCGAAACCTCACTTAATGTAAAGAAATAATATGCCCTAATACTTTTGGAGTGCTTTTAGTCTTATGGTGCTCATGTATTTACTTTTGGGGTATTATTGATTGGACCCCAGAATTGCTTCTTTTTGACACTCCTTTTTCCACCTTAATTCTTCCTTTTTGACCTTCATAAGTTACAGTCTCAGTGTAAATTTACAAGGTTGAATCATAACAAGTATATAATCATCATATATTTCATAATTTCATTTGTCTTTATTATTTAACTTAATATCTACCTAATCTACCAAATTACAATGATTCTGCAACTAGATCCAAGATTTGATAGGTTGCAGAGCTCCATCCAAGAAACAAGGCACATGGATAGTTGGAAAATAATGAGGACAACGACTCATTCCTATTTGAAGAAGATGGATTGATGAAAAAGGAACCTTATCAGTCCGGTCAAAGGATAATTCAAGCAATGTGGAAGGCGCAAATCAAGCGAGCGAGACACAGATTTTCTGTTTCATGATTTGCTACGTTGTTAGAAAATCATAAATAAGATTACAATATCTTACTTCTTAGGAAAATTATAGTTGATATTGATTAGCATAGGCATAAATATCTGAAACCATTTATTGTGTAAGGGTTTTACAAATATGCCTCTCGGCATATCTAAACAAGACGAGAATTGTATTTGTCAAATACTCTGTTTTGATATAAAACTATGTTTCAACTCCATTGCTTGTTGTGTGTTCTAATGCATGAATAATCATTTCATGAAAGCTTTATAACATTACCTACTTCTCATAGGAGGGCCCCCTCAAGATAGTAAGGATTTTGTTTATTTACAGTCAGTATTTCTGCACAAATTTCCTTTAGATTTTGTCGATTCATTCAAGTATTCAGGTTTTGATTTTTAGATATAGATTTGAAATTGTTTTACTAATCATTTTATTGATTAGGAAATGAGATATATCAGAGTTATATGGATAGAGATTGATTCAAAATAATAGTAGGAATTTAAGTTTTATATTGCAGTAGTTTTTAATCACATTTTTCATAGAAATAGATTTATGAGTATGATTTGAAGAGTGATTTTATTTAAGTACAAGTGTGGGTTATGATTCTTATTCAAGCAAGTATGATTTCCATTTGAATGTAATTTTCAAGAGTGAATTTCATTTGAGAAAGTGTGTTTGATTTTCATTATAGCAGGTGTGATTTTACTTTAAGCAAGTGTGAGAGTGATTTTAATTCAAACAAGTGTGAATGTGATCTTATGAAGAAAGTTTGAAGTTTCTTTTAAGTAGGATGAAATTGTTATTTAAGCAAAGGGAGCAGAATTGATTTCATTTGATATAAGAAATTTGTTTACTTATATAGCCATAGAGAAACATGTGCATCTTGATAACTCAAATTGATTTAGGCATTTAATAAGTGACAAATACTTCTAGCACATACAATGCATATACATTTCATTATTTTACTAGCCCTGGTTGATAAATTTATGTATGTAATTTAACATCAATTAAATTACTAAACATTTTGGCACCATTTCCGGGAAGTGTATATAGGATTATTTTTTATTTTTATTTTTAATACAATAAAAATAAAAATGATATGCATAGAGAAAGAGATTCTAGAGGTAGATTTGTAGGTAGAGATAGAAGTTTGATGCCAACATTTTCACCCACACCACCATGACCCCATAGTGCCACACCATCCACCCAAACTCATATTCCATCTAATGCAGGAAAACACAAAATTCCTGAGGTACTTAGATCTAAAATCCAACCTAGATATTCACCAACTTCATCAACTGATGCTGTAATAGAAGAAGAGGATCCTACATCCCCAACATAAGGAGTAATTTTTCTATCTTCAACTGGAGAGAAAATTCTGGGAAAAGAGCTAGAAATCCCTAGTGAAGAAGAAGAGGAAGAAAATTATTTTAATCTTTCATTGATAGAAGAAATAGAAGAGGAACTATAAAATCCAATTTTGGAACCTTACATTAGTTTTGAAGCATCTACAAAGGCTAGAGAGGGGGAAGGAGAGGTACATAATTTGAATGGTGAGAAAACTAGGATTGGAGGAGGAAGAAGAGGAAATAGGGGAGGTGAAAGAGGTTGAGGAAGAGGAAGAGGAGGTGGTAGAGGAGATCCAGAAACTTTTTGATTTCACATCGTCAATGAGGATACCCCAACCACAATGAAAAATAATTTACCCTCCATCCTTCCAAAGTTTCATGGATTAAGGAGTGAAGATACCGAAACATTTATATTTGAATTTGAAGTATTGTGTAGATCTTATGAATACTTGCTTGACACTCAAAAGTTGAAATTGCTTCCAACAACTCTTAAGGATGCAACATTAAAATGGTTCATGGGATTAGAAGCACATTCTATAAGAACATGGGAACAAATGAAAACTATATTCTTAGAGAAATATAAAGATTACTGTATGCCCCATAATATTAAGGATCAAGTCTTCAAAATAATGCAACAAGAAGATGAAAATATTGAATATTTCATTGAAAGATTTGCTTATAATGTTAAAAGGGCTAAAATGCATAATCTAGATGAAGAAACTTTGAAAGCTCTCTTATTAAAATCCATCAGAGATGAGTGGATTGATCTTATCAATTTGATGGGTAAGGGAGACATTTCTTTGTTAACATTTAGATATATTTGTGAGTTATGCATACACATTGCAAGAGGTAAAGCAAGGACTGGAAAAAAACCAAGAGACCCTATCATGTCTAGGATTAATAAATCTGCAGCTACGACAGTAAGTAGGGATGAATTAGGAATTTTTCTTGACAATTTTAAAACAGATATATTGGAAAGTCTTAGAGAACAAATAGATACCCTTAAAGTACAAAACAATAAAAAGGTTGAAGATGTTGCATTATATATCTTTTGTCCAAAATGTAGAAAGAATCATGCTTTGAGAAAATTCCCTCTTGACTTAAAATGTGTTGAAACCTGTGTTATATGTGCAAAAAATCACGATACAAAGGAATTTCCTTCAATACCACATCTTAAAGCTGTCTATCAAGAGGAAGTAATACCAAATAAAGTAGAACCCCTCTGTTTTATTGCTAAGAGACCATGGAAAAATTCACAACCAAATATGACCCAAGGTTTTAACACTCAAACATTTGCACAACCATCACAAAGAAATTGGACTTCACGCATTCCTTGGAAATATTGGCCTCAACCTTGGGCACAAGGATGGAAAAATCCTTATGGAAAGTATCCTTAATATCCTCAATATCAACAACCCTACCCTATTTTTCCACCACAATATCTTCCTCAACCTGTTTGACCAAATCAATCTTAGAATGAAAATACACAACTCTCATTACCATTTCCTCAAAGACAAAATCAATTTCTTGTTCAACCACTTCCAAACCCTAATAATAATAAAAATTCAAAACTTGTTTACAATGTGGAAGGAAAAAATTTCGAAACCTACATGATAACTCCATTAGACCTAAACAATGTACAATTTATATCTGGTAGAGTATTGGAAAAGATGTCACCATCAGTTGTTATTCAGGAATTTGAAAAAGAAAATATATCTGAGGAAGAGAAATCTCTTCATCAAGAAGAAAAATCTAAAAAACAAACTACCCCTGCAAATTCTAATGATATCCCAATAAAATCAACTCCCATCATAAAACAACCTTCAGTTTTTGTTCAAACACCACGTTTTCCTAAAAGATTGAAAATTGATACAGGGGTAGAAAAATAGATTATATTTCCTGATTATGATATGATAGATGAACTGCAGAATGTTTGCATAAAAATTCCATTGTTACAAGCTATCAAAGAAATACCAAAATTTGCAAAGACAATTAGGGAGTTAAGTATTAAAAGACCAGGAAGAAAAAGGAAAAAAGTCAAAAGAATTCAGTTAGTTGGAAAAATTGTAGATATCATGATGAGAAAAACAAAAATTCAGAAATATCTTGATCCAAGAAGTCCATTGTGAAAACACACATCAATGGTATCAAAATTCCAAATGCATTGATTGATTTAGGAGCCGCTATAAACAAAATATGAACCAATTGAAACTTCCTAATCTTCAATATACACCTACATTCTTGCAATTAGCAAACATATTTGTTATCAAACCTGATGGTGTGTTATAAGATTGTTTTGTATCCTTAGATTCTTGGCAATATCATGTTGACTTTATGATCTTGACACCCACGACAAATTTATGAGGACATCCATTGATTCTAGGAAGACCACGGTTAGTGTTGAGCATTAGAAAAGGCATGTAATTGCCACTTATTTCTTTATCTTTTCCTTTAATTCATAACTTCTTTATATTATAAGATGGGCATATGATGAAGGATTATGATAAAGTTAAAGATATTTGTGATTAACGTAAAATGACTAATTATTGCCTTTTTCTATGCAGAAAATGAAGAAAATGGAAGATCACCATTTCGGAGGAAAAGACAAGGCAAAATCAACTGTTGTCCCTTTGACAAGAAACCGCATCCAGATGAGGCAATCAAGATCGGAGCGCATGGGCCAGTGAAAGGAAGAAGAAACGCAATATCAGCACAAGAGGATGAAAAGATAACTAAAGATTATAGATATGGCAAATCCCTCAGGATCCTTTGATCTTGAGGGATTGCTACCTCAAGGCTATCTGCATTTTTGGTTTTTCCGCCTGGCCACTATAAGAAGGGATAGCGTTGCCAGTCCAAGGGGAGGATTATTGTTGATTGATATAATTTGCTGTTCCAATTTGAACTTTGATCATCAACTCTCTTTAGAAGAGCGATCACTGTATCATCAACTCTCTTTAGTGGATCACTTGCTTCTTGTATCATTATTTTCCAATTACAAGCCGTGCGTGGTTTGATTTCCTTTACTTGCTTTATTCAGTAATCTATTGTTCCTTGACATTTCATTTACTTTCTCTGTTATATTCATATTTGAATAGTAAGATTATTATTTGCAACTGAAAATGTTATGTTGTTCATTCTGAAATCATACGCGTTGTCCAATTCGGACATTGTTGTTCATTTATAGATTGACATTGTTGTTCATTTATAGATTGACATTACTATTCATTTACAGATTGGTATTGTTGTTCATTTAGATACGGTTGACCTATAATTGTGATTGCTGTTCATGTGGATTACTATTCCATTACAACCGCAATTGTTGTTCCCTTATAACTGTGGTTAATACTTATTATGCTAAACTAAGATTACTAATTCCATCGTTCTAGATTCGCTGTGTGTTCACATTTAAGTTTGTTGTTCAATATTTCGTAGAATTACTTAGGTTTGTCGTTCCTTTCTTGGATTGCTGTTCAATTCATTTACCAGTTAAAGATTTCTATTCAATTCATTTCGGTTAAAATTGCTACTTAATTCATCCTTGTAGGATAAGCTTCGATGTTCGATCCTTTCAATAGATTCGTTGTTGTTCCTTTTTCTATTAATTGAATTGTCATTTCAAGTATTTGCTTTGGTATGAATAAGAACAATCTACAACTGTAGCAAACGTTTACTATTGCTGTCTAGTTCCTAGATTGGAGATCTTCTCTTTGATTGATTTTCATTTGCATCAATTTACAAAGGAAAGAGTTATCATTACTGCATCCTTGACTGATGATTGCTGTAGTTTCTTAAGTTAATGATCTAGTTACAAAGCATTTAAATTTCTTTCCATTACATTTAGAGTTTGTTTCCAGCATTTGTTTACTTTTGTAAGAGCACTATACTACTAGCATTACTCTTGAAAAGTGACCACCTCAGACTGAGTACACTCTTGAGATAACAAATCGTACCTGGATTGATAATTAATGTAAGGTAAATAGAGGTTAAAAAGACCCTTTTTACTATTCAACATTTTGGCACTGTTGCCGGGAAGAGTGTATCCATTTGTTTCTTTTGAGAGTAGTGTAAGTACCTGCTAGGAGATAGTTGGGTTTTAAAAACGTAAGGTAAAAACCTACGTATGGAGCATGTAACAGCCCTGCTTCCCCCCCCCCCCCCCCCCCACTTTCCTGCACATTTGTTGTTATTTTGGTAGAAATAAGCATTTGGTTTGTGTGCATGACTAAGTAAAAAAATCCTAAAAAGAATCTTAAACCTCTACCCAAGCCTGATAAAGCTAAGGGGCTGGTGACCCTTGGCCGATCGACCTTTATAGATGAAATCCTTAAAAAAGTAGAATCTCAGCCTTCAGTAGGACCTAGAAAAGCTGCTTCTAAACAACCTACTAGTTCCCTTCGGGCCACAGAATCACCATCTATAGCCTTTGCTGAGGTGCATAGCCAAACAGAGGAGCAAGATTTTCAAGAAATTAAGAATTCTAGCCCAAAATCGTTACAAGAAGGGAACCTTAGTAATCTCCATGAAGGAGGAGGAGAAACAGGGGAAACTAAAGAACCAAGATCTCCTCTTGGAATAGTTCAGCCATTAAGCAGCCCAGATAAGGGAAGTGCTGTAAAAATCATCCAGAACGAAGTTGAAAAACCTCAAAAGCTAAAATCCCTCTAGATACTAGTTCAGCAAGGAACTCCCATCATCCTAGACAAAGGAAGTGTTGTTAAGGCCATTCCTGTTTGTTGGCATTATGACACAGGTTTGGCTCAATGACATAAGTGCTGCCCTTGATGGCAACTCACTCAAATAGCAGATCACAAGTTCAGGCTCTCAAAATAGTAGAAAATGAGATACCCACAGATTCCTGTTCACAAAGCCGCAGACATATGCAAGTGCGCCGAACAAAAGCTGCGGACATGTATGCAGGTGCTCTGAACAAAAAGTACGGGCGTAAAGTACACGCACTTTCATGTAGAGAAAAGCGCGCACGTGGGAAATCTTATGGTTGGTCCATGGTATTTAGTCTGACATTTTTGATCCTATGGTTTTGGTCCATGGTTTTGCATCTAAAATATTGAACACAAGTTTTGGGTCCCTAGTATTGGATCTCTATGGTTTTGGACCATTGTTTGAGTAAGGCCTAGACTATAAAAAGGAAAGGAGATCATTTGGCTAGAGCAACTAATGTGTTGAATATCTTGAGATGGGCAAGATCTGAAATACTGGTGATCGGTTGGTGAGTTATAGCTAGACCTGAATCAAGGAGAAACCTGAGCATTACAAGACGGATCTACTGATGGGTCGAGATCTCTTTGGCGCATGATCAAATCTGTAAATCTAATAATCTGGAGTATAATTGAAGTCTGATAAATTATCTATATCCACAGGTTTGACACAGTGCAGGCATGAATACGCGTAGGTTTGACACAGCATAGGCGCGGATACCCGCAGGCTTGACACAGCATAGGCGCGGATACCTGCAGGCTCAACATAGTGCAGGCGCGGATACCCGCAGGCTCAACAAAGCATAGGTGCAGATATCCGCAGGTTCGACACAGTGTAGGTGCGGATACCCACAGATTAAAGAAGTGAATATTGCGGACGTACGCAGGTTTCTATTGGTGAAGTTGTGGACTTTTTCTTGAAATATGTTTTAGCTGCTTTTGTCTATTACTGCAGTGTTCAGGGTTCTGAATTGGTGTCTGGTTACTAGTACTATGTTCTGAGAAGTTATTGATTCAGTATTTGTACAAGGAAGCTGGTTGATTGCAGATCTATTTGATGTTTGATTGATATTCATGGATTCAGTTTGAAAATTTATGAAATGTGGTCCCTAGAAGAAAAGAGAAGTCTTCTGTAGGTCAACACCTATGTACTAGTACCTCAGCTAGTACAAGAGCTAAGGGGGTTGTAGCTCCCTTCAAGAAGAATCTGGAGAACGAGAGAAGGTTGTAGCCTTATGTAGGTTGAAGCCTGCGTACTGGTATAAGACTGCACTAGTGCAGAATCATTGTAAAAAGAAGTTTCTAATTGAAAGAAGATAGAGACATATTGCAGCAGGTGGTTTTCACCCACATTGGGTTTCCACCTTATATCTTGTGTTCTTTTGTGTGACTGTTTGCTCTACTTTTCTATTCCTACTTACTGTTATATGATTTTGACACACAGATTAATGATCAACATCTGAAGAATAAATTAAATTATAAGTTTGGGAGGTATACTCAAGTTTCATTAGTCAGATATGCAAATCTTTGTATAAATTGAAAAAGAATTCGATAATACTGATTCACCCCCCCCCCCCTCTTAGTATTATTTCCAACAATTGGAATCAGAGTAGGTCCTTCAAGAAAAGCTTGATCGCTTGAAGGAATATCTATCATCATGAGCAACTACGAAAAGGAAGCATCTATCAGGCCACCGATTTTTGATGGGAGTAACTTCGTCTATTGGAAGGTAAGAATCACTACCTATCTTCAATCTCTTGGTACAGAAGTTTGGGATATTGTGGAAATAGGATACACATTTCCATCAACAACTCCTAAAGATGCAGCTGGTAAGAAGAAGTATGAAACAAATGCAAAAGCTGTCAATACTCTATTAGGAAGTCTATCTCAATCAAAATTCGTCAAGGTTATGCAACTCAAAAGCGCAAAAGAAATATGGGACAAGATCATTCTTAGCTATGAAGGAGATGAATAGGTAAAACGAGCAAAATTACAAACTCTTAGAATTCAATATGAATGTCTCAGAATGCATAATGATGAAAGTGTGGTTAGCTATTTTCTACGTATAAATGAGATCGTAAATTGTATGAAAAACTTGGGTGAAGAAATAAAAGAAGTTGTTTTGGTTGAAAAGGTTCTAAGATCTTTGTCTCCTAAGTTTGATTCAAAAGTTTCTGCCATAGAAGAAAAGCAGAATCTACAGAGCCTTACCATGTCACAGCTGCACGGAATTCTAACTGCTTACGAAATGAGAAAAGGAGGACCATCATACATGAGAGAAGCTGCATTCAAGGCTTCAGGAAAATGAGATTACTATGAGTCAAGACTTATGTCAGAAGAAGAGGAAGAATCAAATTTTGTCAAGAACCTTCAATGGGGAACTGGAAGATTCAGAGGTAAGCTGCCTTTCAAATGCTTTGCTTGTGGAAGAGTCGGTCATTATGCTGCAAAATGTCCTCATAAAGATAAACTAGACAAAGGTAAGGAACTTGTTAGATGGAACAAAAAACAGAATGTAAATAAGAAGAGCTATTACACACATGAAGACAGTGATGGATTGTCAAATAGTGATGGGGATGAACAAGGTAATGATGATAGACTTTTGATGGCTTTTGAAGATGATGATTTCTTGGATGCTATAAATGAAGAAGGTCTTTATGAAGAAATTTCTAAACTTAAAGTTTGTTTAGAGGAGAAGAATATGATTATAGATACTCTAACATTCCAACTTGCTGAAAAGGAGAAACACAATGAAGATTTAGAATGTGAAATTGTGGGACTTAGAAAAGAAATTGAGAAAACAAAATCCCTTAATCTCAGATTTTCTAAAGGATCTGAAACTCTAGATGAGATTATCAAAGTGCAACGTTCTCCTCTAGTCAATACTAGTCTCAGATATTTCGAAGAAGCATCTCAAGCTCAGAACCAAGCGCAGAAGCCATCCACCTCCAAAATTTATCTTGATGTAGCAAGGAGAAGTGAACAAGTTGACAATTGACAGCAAAAGCATAATGCAGATCACCAGGTAAATCAGGGACAATTTGCATCAAGAACGATAAAAGATTATCAAGTAAATCGGGGGCAATCTACATCAAGGATGAATAGAAGCCTCAACCGACCACAGGTAAATCATTCTCAATTTGGCTCAAAAATGGATGGAAACTACAATCATATGGTTGGTAGATTTGATAATCGCAGGAATTTCTTCAATGGCCAATGTTTCTCTTGTCATAACTTTGGTCATAAAGCTGCTCAATGTGTTGCCTACAAGACCATTATGACTAGGGAAGCTCGAAAACAATGGAGTATGACAGGAATCATGAAAAGAACCTACAATAACTTCTCTACTCTTGAAAATGAAATAGAATGTTCTATCTATAACAACTTCGGTCATGAAGATTCTGAATACAGAAGTATGTTTCGACAAACAACTCAGAAGGAGCAAGCTTCATTGAGTTACAAAACATGGAAAAATAAAAAAATGCAACCAGAAAGATGTGGGATAGCCTTCTATGTGGAAGGACAGGAAAATCAATGGTACATCGACAATGGATGCTTGAAACATATGACAGGTAATAAAGAAAAACTTCAGTCATATAGTGCCTTAGAAAAGGAAAAGAAGGTCTCATTTGGAAATGACACCCTTGCATTCATAAAAGGTAAAGGCTCTGTTCGTTTGAAAGAAAAGGTCAAGGTTGGAAATGTTATGTATGTTGATGGCTTAAAGCATAATCTATTGAGTGTCAGTCAGATGTGTGATCAAGGAACTGAGGTAATATTTCGATCAAATGGATGTATTGTTCGTGAGCTTGATACAGGAAAAACAGTGATCAGAGGCATAAGAACTCCAAATAACTTATACATACTCAAGGGAGAACAACAACAATGCTATTTAAGCAAGAATGATGAACACTGGCTATGGCACAGAAGACTAGGGCATCTTAGCTTCTCTTAGATAAGGAAAGCATGCAAATATCAGGTAGTTCGTGATCTTCCTGACATCAAAATTCTAGACAATACAATATGCAAATCATGTCAATTTGGTAAGAAAACCAGAACTAATTTCCTTGAGAAGGAAGGATCAGCTAGCAGGCCACTTGAACTTGTTCACACCGATATATGTGGTCCAACTAGGAAGAGGTCACCTCGAGGAGAAGAGTATTTCATATTGTTCATTGACGACTTTTCAAGGATGTGTTGGATAGGACTCATGAAGTATAAAGATGAAGCTTTCGAAAAGTTCAAGTCATTCAAAGCCTTGGTTGAAAATGAATCAGATCGCAAAATCAAATGCCTCAGATCTGATCGAGGAGGGGAATTTACCTCAGATGAATTTTTCGATTTTTGTGAAGAACATGGAATAAGAAGGGAATTTTTTGCTACAAGGACTCCTCAGCAAAATGGAGTAGTGGAAAGGATGAACAGAACGGTTCAACAAATGGCTCGTGCTATGCTTGATGAGTCTGGAACTCCCGCAACCTTCTGGGGTGAAGCCGCATTTGCTGCTGTTACTATTCTCAACAAGACAAACATCCGGGTAAACAGCACTCAGACTCCTCATGAACTTTGGTACGGTAAGACTCCCACGGTAAAATACTTCAAAATTTTTGGAAGCAAATGCTACATTAAAAGGACTGATGAAAATCTTGGCAAGTTTGAACCTAGAGCAGATGAAGGCATTTTACTTGGCTACTCTCCCCACAGCAAAGCTTACAAATGTTACAATAAAAGACTTGGTAAAAAGGTTGAAAGTATTGATGTAGTGGTTGATGAAGAAGGAAACACTCCTAGGCAAGTAAAATCTGAAGATTTCAAAGATGGCGAAGACTATCCGTCAAAATCAAATCAGATTCATGACGAAGAAGAAACCCATGAGGCACTAGAAGAATAGATAAGGATAGAAGAAAAGACTCCATCCAGATACGTTCAGAAGAATCATCGAGAATCTCAAATTTTGGGGCAGAAAGAGGCAGGTGTACAAACAAGAAGAACCATTTCAGAAGCTTCAAGCTATCTAGCATTGCTCTCCTCCACTAAACCGTAGAACGTAAGAGAGGCTTGCAAAGATGAATTCTTGGTCAAGGCCATGGAAGAAGAACTTGAGCAGATTGAAAAGAATAACACTTGGGAGTTGGTTCCTAGACCAAAAGATAAGAATGTCATACGGACAAAATGGATTTTCAAAAACAAACTGAATGAAAATGGGGATGTGGTTAGAAACAAGGCAATACTTGTTTGTAAAGGATATGCACAACAAGAAGGAATAGAATTTGAAGAAACTTTTGCTCCAATTTCCAAACTTGAGGCCATAAGAATGTTCCTTGCTCTCTCTAGCTTTCAGAAGTTCAAAGTATTTCAAATGGACATAAAATCTGCCTTTCTGAATGGAGACATAAATGAAGAAGTATATATTGAACAACCAGATGGGTTTATTCTTGGAAATGATCCAAAACTTGTATGCAGACTCAAAAAGGCTCTCTATGGCCTTAAACAGGCTCCAAGGGCATGATATTATCAGTTGGATAAGTACATCCATCAACAAGGTTTTATAAAAGGATCAACTGATAGCAATCTATATATGAAAATTGACAATGATAATTTGCTAATACTTGTTGTGTATGTTGATAATATCATATTTGGTAGCAATGAAGAAGACATGAGTCAAAATTTTTCCTTGGTAATGCAAAAAGAGTTTGAAATTTCCATGCTTGGTGAGCTCACATATTTTCTTGGTTTACAAGTCCAACAAAACAAAGATGGCATTTTTCTATCACAAACTAAATATCTCAAGCAGATCTTGAAGAAATATGGGATGGAGGATTCAAAACCAGTATGTACCCCTATGGTGATAGGATGCAGCCTCAGTGCAAATGATGAATCTGCAACTGTACATCAACCAACCTATAGATCCATGATTGGTAGTCTGCTCTATCTAACAGGTACCCAACCAGAAATTATGCATGTAGTGGGAATAGTTGGAAGGTTTCAGGCAAATCCAAAGGAAACTCATCTTCAGGCAGTTAAGAGAATCTTCAAGTATCTTCAAGGAACTCAAAAATATGGCTTATGGTATCCTAGAGGTACCGATCTCACACTTCATGTATACACTGATGCGGATTGGGGAGGAAGCGTGGATGACAAGAAAAGCACTAGTGGTGGTGCATTCTTCACGGGTCCTATATTAGTATCTTGGTTCAGCAAGAAACAAAGCTCTATTGCATTATCTACAGCTGAAGCAGAATATGTAGCTGCTACATCTTGTTGCACACAACTCCTTTGGATGACGCAAACATTGCAAGATCTTCAAATCACCTGCACTCCACCTATCTCTATTTTCTGTGACAATACAATTGCAATCAGTATTTCAAAGAATCCTGTCATGCATTCAAAGACTAAGCATATACCAATCAAGTATCATTTTTGCCGAGAACAAGTGCTTGAACAAAAGGTCAAATTGGAGTATGTTCCCTCTAAGGAACAAGTTGCTGATATTCTCACCAAACCACTGCCCAGGGAGACCTTTGAATACCTCGGACAAAAGCTTGGGGTAATTGATGCATCATCTTGATGTTGAATCTTGTATGTTTCAGAGATTGTTGGTTGTACGCGAGTTTCATATGGGGTATACGAGTACATAAGCTGGTTTATGTGGGTACAGTCGACTTGAAGAAAAGGAAGGATGAGAAGAGTCTAATATGGGTCTGTCAGAGACCATCTGGCACAGGTTCAGGGGGAGCATATATTCTTCTAATAATGCATTGTTGGCATTATCATAGAAGATCTTGGTTCAATTCTTTAGTTTTTTTTATTTCAGGAGGAGCAAGTGCAGAAGGAGAACATGGATACTGATCTGAATAATGATTGACAGATGCTGCTGATATTTTTTCTCTATCTTTCTTTTGCCAAGGTCATGTAACAACCTATCTTGGTTGCGCCACTATGCCTAGGATGGATAATATCTTGCCTATATGTCAGGGGGAGCTTGGAAAGCACAATAGAGTAGAGATTTTAGCATGTACTCAGGGGGAGCATAAACCTTTTCCCTTGATGTCAAAGGGGGAGAAAATACTTTGAGTGACTTTGAGTTGCCATCAAGTCCAAAGGGGGAGATTGTTGGCATTACGACACAGGTTTGACTCGATGACATAAGTGTTGTCCTTGATGGTAACTCACTCAAATATCAGATCACAAGTTCAGGCTCTCAAAATAGTAGAAAATGAGATACCCATAGGTTCCTGTTCACAAAGCCGCGGACATACACAGGTGCGTCGAACAAAAGTTGCGGACATGTACACAAGTGCTCCGAACAAAAAGTGTGGACGTAAAGTACATGCACTTTCATGCAGAGAAAAGTGCACACGTGGGAAATCTTATGGTTGGTCCATGGTATTTAGTCTGGCATTTTTTATCCTGGTTTTGGTCTGTGGTTTTGCATCTAAAATATTGAACCCAGGTTTTGGGTCCCTAGTATTGGATCTCTATGGTTTTGGACCATGGCTTGAGTAAGGCCTAGACTATAAAAAGGAAAGGAGATCATTTGGCTGGAGAAACTAATGTGTTGAATATCTTGAGATGGGAAAGATCTAAAATACTAGTGACCGGTTGGTGAGTTATAGCTAGACCTGAATCAAGGAGAAACCTGAGCATTACAAGACGGATCTACTGATGGGTCAAGATCTCTTTGGCGCATGATCAGATCTGTAAACCTAATAATTTGGGGTATAATTGAAGTCTGATAAATTATCTATACCTACAGGTTTGTCACAGCGCAGGCGCATATACCCGCAGGTTTGACACAGCACAGGCTCGACATAGCACAGGCGCGGATACCCGCAGGCTCAACACAGTGCAGACGCGGATACCCGTAGGCTCAACAAAGCGCAGGTGCGGATACCCACAGGTTTGACACAGGGG
This sequence comes from Pinus tabuliformis, assembly GCA_031772625.1. Classification (NCBI taxonomy): domain Eukaryota; kingdom Viridiplantae; phylum Streptophyta; class Pinopsida; order Pinales; family Pinaceae; genus Pinus; species Pinus tabuliformis. The sequence continues at coordinate 1,183,619,044 of CM062805.1, read as the reverse complement.
AGGTGCAAATACCTGTAGGTTTGACACAGCAGAGGTGCAGATACCTGCAGGTTAAAGAAGTAAATACTGCGGATGTACACAGGTTTCTATTGGTGAAGTTGCGGACTTTTTCTTGAAATATGTTTTAGCTTCTTTTGTCTATTACTGCAGTGTTCAGGGTTCTGAATTGGTGTCTGGTTACTAGTACTGTGTTCTGAGAAGTTATTGATTCAGTATTTGTACAAGGAAGTTGGTTGATTACAAATCTATTTGATGTTTGATTGATATTCATGGATCCAGTTTGAAAATTTATGAAACATGGTCCCTGGAAGAAAAGAGAAGTCTTCTATAGGTCAGCACCTATGTACTAGTACCTCAGCTAGTACAAGAGCTAAGGGGGTTGTAGCTCCCTTCCAGAAGGATCTAGAGAACGAGAGAAGGTTGTAGCCTTTTGCAGGTTAAAGCCTGTGTACTGGTATAAGATTGCACCAGTACAGAATCATTGTAAAAAGAAGTTTCTAATTGAAAGAAGATAGAGACATATTGTAGTAGGTGGTTTTCACCCACATTGGGTTTCCACCTTATATCTTGTGTTCTTTTGTGTGACTGTCTGCTCTAATTTTCTGTTCCTGCTTAATGTTATATGATTTTGACACACAGATTAATGATCAACATCTGAAGAATAAATTAAATTATAAGTCTGGGAGGTATACGCAAGTTTCATTAGTCAGATCTGCAAATCTTTGTATAAATTGAAAAAGAATTCGATAATACTGATTCACACCCCCCCCCAGTATTATTTCCAACACTGTTAAGACCTTTCCTGCTCCTGTTAATGGTGCCTAGGAATACCCTCCTAGAAATTCCAGAAGGTTATTGGCATATATTTGACCAAATGGCCCAGAACCAAAAAACCCCCAAAACCTCCAGATTGCAATATCCCATTGTAGATACTGCAGCTAATGCACCTATGAAGGCCATTCCTCTCCAGCATATCCCTATATTCCATGGCCTAACATCGAAAGATCCAGAGGCATTTTTTTTTCAGTTCGATGTGCTGTGCAGAGGGTATGACTATACCACCGATCCCCGAAAGCTAAAATTGTTTCCCTCTACATTAAAAGGGGCTGCTCTACAATGTTTATGGGGTTAGGTGGAGGTGCCATATATAACTAGGATCAGATGAAAGAGGCCTTCCTGAAGAAATATCAGGATTATTGTAGGTCTAGAGAGTTAAAGGATGAAATATTTCAGATGGTAGCTAGACCTAGTGAGACACTAGAAGAATATGTTGAATGTTTTCAATATAATATTCAAAGATCTCCTTATGTATCATTACCCTTACCTGACAATGTATTGAAAACAACATTAATTAAAGGCATGAAGGAACGATGGGCTGAAACGCTAAATATTATGGGAAAGGGAGACATTTATCAAGAAAATTTTGCTGACATGATTGACTTATGTATCAGGAGTTCGCGAGGCAGTACAAGGCTAAAACCAGCAAAACATGGCAGGTTCGCAAGGAACAACAAGATATATGGAGAAGGAGTAACTCGCACAGAAATTGGAAATTTATTGGAGAATTTCAAAACTGATATATTGGGGACTCTGACAACACAACTCAATATTATGCAAGAGAAATAAAAGAAAGCAGAAGCAGAGAAAAATCTGGCAATATTCTGCCCCAGATGCAGAGAGAAACATAGCCACAAAGAGTTCCCACTAGATGCAGTTCAAATCTGTGCTATCTGCACAAAAGACCACCCCACAGAGAACTGTCCCTCACTCCCTGGTTTGAAAGCAGTGTACAAAGAAGCGAAAGAAGAATTAGAACTGGTGTACCTACTTAATCAACACCGTAAATGGTAGTTGCGACAATTAGGTATGTCATTCGATCTGTCTTCTTCTTTCCAGCCTCCGCAATATCATGCTCAGCAATATAATACAATGTGGCAAAATCAACCTCCCTTTTCAAACTGGTCACAACAACCATTTCCTTCATCATCACCATGGTCGAATCAAACAAGCCAATCTAATTGGCCAAATTTTCCCTACGCTCCACCATATTGGAAAAACAATGCATATCCAACACCATGGTCCCCTCCCACTTCATAGAGTCAAGCCTGCAAGACAAACTGGTAAAGACCAATGAATCAGCCAACAAGAATCATTCCACTCCCTCAACCTACACTGCCGAAACTACAACGAAATCCCCAGTCCAACTTAAGACCGCAACTCCCAACCCGAACCCAAATAACAGTGTTGGGTCCCTATAATACTAGTGATTACCCCATTAATATTGTAGTTGCACCCGTTATTAATATTGTTGTGCCCCTATTGTCCCCATATTTTTATTACTGTGCCCCATAGAATCCCTCTATTGTTATTTTTGTGGCTTTATATTATTATTGTTAGGTCGGTTGGGTTATATTGTGACTCCTTAGACTCCTATATATAGAAAGGAGGTTTTTTCCTTTGTATCATCCAAGAATTGTTCATTTATGTAATGTAAAGGAGGTTTCCCCCTTGAAGAGGTTGAATTCTAAGGCGTTGATCTGTCTTTTCTATCTTTTCTTGAACTGGTTCCATAACATTTGGTATCAGAGCTCTGGATTCTAGGGTTTCGCTGCTCCAAACAGCTGACCTGGGAAAAATCATCATAACTTTCTCTCTGAGCACAGAAAGAGGACGAATTGTAGTTTCTTTTATATCGTTTGTAGAGCCAAAGGTCAAAACAGGGACACGTGGCACATCGTACAAGTTCGCTCTACTAAACTGGTCTATAATTAGGTCACTGTGGGAGATTTGACATAACTCTTCCTTGGAGAATCCAATTGGGATTAGACTGGTGGTATTGGAAAGATGACACATAGGGCTACTACAGGTCGCAATTTCAGAATTGGATGATCGAAAATTATAGAGATACATCAGAGGCAATATCGAGCTCCTACAAAGTGAAAAAAAAGGTGTGTAGATTCTTTTAAATTTTTGCGTAAGATTGGTTTGAAAATTTATTTTGAAGGAATTAAAAGAACATAGTAGAGCATTATTATCGGTAACGGATGCCCCAAGGAAAGAAAATGCAAACACCTAGTAAGCAACCTGAAAGCCCTAGCATGACTCATGAAGAAGAGGAAGAAATGCTACATGATATATCAAAATTACAAGAACAAGTGCAACAAATGTCACGCTCACAAAAGCTAACAGAATCTAAGATAAATGGCGTGGAATCTAAGATAAAGGGCATGGAAGCTAAGATGGATGATTTTAAGATAGATTTGAAGAGAGACATGGCAGATTTGAAGAGAGACATGGCATATTTGAAGACAGATTTGGCAAATTTTCTACAAGAAATACTTACTAATGGTGAAAAGGTTGTAAAGGAAACTCATGATGCGAACAAAAGAAATGTTAATCATGATTTCATGGACTCTAATTTGGGATTGAAGACCCACTATATTCCAAAAATCGATATGAGGAAGTTTGATGGCAAGGATCCTGCAACATGGATATTACAGATGGAGCAATTTTTCGATCTCAATAATGTGCAAAACACACAAAAGGTACGTATTGCAACTTTATATTTGGAACCAAATCAATTTGTGTGGTATCCATGGCTTTTCTCTCATAAACAAATTATCACTTGGGCAAATTTTACGGAAGAATTGATAGCACATTATGAAGAGACAAAAAGCAACACTTTTTTTAGCTAATTGATAAGTTTCAAACAAAAGGGTTCAATAATGGAGCACATTGAGGAGTTCCAAAAATTGAACATAAGGGTAAAATATATTCCAGAGGAACATAGGATTGATGTGTTCATAGAGTCTTTAAAGGATAATATCCAACATGATGTTCGCCTTTGGGAACCTGATTCATTAGAGAAGGCATTCAGGTTAGCAAGAAAAATGGAAAGAAAAATTATGGCAACCAAGAAGCATACCACTCACAACTATAAAGATGGAAGTGTTGTTGCCCCTAGTCTTCCACAACCTATAAGGTTGACACCACAACAATTGGAAGAAAAAAGAGCAAAAGGGCTTTGTTATAGTTGTGATAGCAAATACACTAAAGGTCATAAGTGTGCTGAGAAGAAATTATTCTACATAGGTTGCAAAGAGGAAGAAGAAAAGGAGAAAGAAAGGTCAAAAGAAGAGGATATACTCCAAGAACAAAGCCTATATAAAGAAGAAATGAATCTGACCATACCTTCTAATGCATTGGCTGGAATTACCACTCCTCAAACCATCAAGATAGAAGGACAAATCAAGAAGAAAAAGGTAATAGTGTTGATTGATTCAGGAAGTACCCACAATTTTATTGATTGTAAGGTAGCAAAAGAATTGAATTGCTTCTTATATCCAGCACCAGCGTGTCAAGTGATCGTTGTGAATGGAGGAACAATAAATTGCTCTAGAAAGTACCATAATATCAAGCTATTGATGGGGGAATATGTATTGACTAGCCCAATGCTTTCCATTCCAATGGGAGGTGCTGATGTTGTACTAGGAGTCCAATGGCTACAATCCTTGGGTACAATAGCTTTTAATTTTCAAGAAATTTTCATGAAATTTTCTATGGAAGGAAAGGAATTTGAATTAAAGGGTATTGTAGGGAAACCAGGAAAGATAATCAACTCTAACGGTATGACAAAGATTCTAAAAAAGGAACAAAGGGGTGTAATTGCATAATTATGTTCGCTAGATGTTTCCACATTGGAATCATCTATTTCTCCAGATCTCCAAAAAGTATTGAACAATCATTCCAAGGTATTTGAGACTCCCAAAGGTCTCCCACCTATTCATGATCATAATCATGCTATTCATCTAATTCCAGGAAGTGTTCCTCCAAACATCAGGCCATACAGATATCCCTATGCCCAAAAGAGTGAAATTGAATGTATGGTTGCAGAAATGCTAGAGGCTAGTATAATTCAACCAAGTCAAAGTTCTTCCTCTGCTCCAGTAGTATTAGTGCACAAGAAGGATGGATCATGGCGCATGTGTCTGGATTATAGGTAGCTCAACAAGCTCACTATTAAAGATAAGTTTCCCATTCTTGTTATTGATGAATTACTAGATGAATTGCATGGATCAATTTACTTCACCAAGTTGGATCTTCTTTCAGGATATCATCAAATCAGAATGAAGACTGAAGACATTTTGAAAACAAAATTTAGAACTCATGAGGGTCATTATGAATTTTTGGTCATGCCTTTTGGCCTTACCAATGCACCTTCAACATTTCAAGGATTGATGAATTCCATTTTCAAACCATTCCTTAGAAAATTTGTGTAAGTATTTTTTTATGATATACTAATCTACAGTAAGTCTTGGAAGGATCATGTTGAACATGTTGATAGGGTGCTACAACTATTGGAGGAGAAACAATTATATGCAAAAAGATCCAAATGTTTCTTTGGAGTACAAGAGGTGGAATATCTGGGTCATATTGTATCTCATGAAGGAGTTAAGGTAACCCTAACAAAATTAAAGCCATTAATGTTATAGACATTTTTGTGCCTCGCAGCATGGAGCATGAAATGTCAATAATTACAGGGATCCTCAGTCCCTAAACATGTTGTTCTTACCCCTAGAAGAACAAGGTCAGCAAACCACAGCACTTCCCATCAGTTCTCCACCTGAAAAACACTCAAAACAGGCTATTTTTGGATCATGTCAGCTGCTCCACTGAGCAACTGCGCTGAATGTCAACTGCTCCTCCTTGTACCTGCGCTGAAAGTCAAAACCAATGAAGGCTACCTGCGTTGGGCGAGATTGGCCAAGTGGCACAGTCATTCTGCAAGGTGTCAACTGCCCAGGAAGCTTCCAAACTGACACTTGGTTCAAGGGATTCGCCCTGTGATGAGTAAGAGGTACTTGATCTCCATGAGTAAGCAAGGATCTCCAAGTGGACTCAAGAACTGAAGTTTAACTAAAGTGGGAGAGGACACTAGTCAGCTTTATGCCAGCCTCAAGCTGACTCATCCTTTCTCCAAATCTCCTATATATAGAGCTCTCTCATGAGGTCTAGGGAGGCTGGAATTTTGTGTAAAGCAAGGAAGTGCTGTTGGTTTACAGTTAGAGCTATTGGGTGATTGCTTTTATAGAGGTGAAGAGGAGATTTCTTGCTGCTGGGGAGGTGCTGCTGGATTGGAGCCATTGATGGTTGTAATCTCCTCAGAACCCTTTTACTTCTATCAATAAAGCTTTGAATGTTCTCCTATATACTTGTATTGCATTGATGTATTGTATTTACTTGTATATCTGATTCACTCTAATCCATGCATCAGTTATGAGTACATGTTTCTTGTAGTTTCCCTCTCTTGTTTGTGCAGGATCTGTGTGTAGCTGGGCCGGCAAAGAGAGCAAGGAGCTGGGAACAAGAGACAAAGAGAGAGGACAGGATCGACAAAAGCGAAAGACACCGGTTGGTTAATATTTTCTTCCTTCTCTGTACTTTCATAAAGGAAAATACCAAAGCTTTACTTTCAGTTGTTGCTAAGGACTGTCACCCTTAGAGTAGGGATAGGGTCATCCGAGTCGGATACTTTTCCCCACAACAATTAAGGAATGGAAAATTCCCACATCCATAAAGCATCTGCGAGGATTTCTTGGGTTGACAGGATATTATCGCAAGTTTGTTAAGAATTATGGGAGAATAGGAGCACCTCTAACAACATTATTGAAGAAAGATGCATTTTCATGGACTCCAGAAGCAACAAAGGCCTTTGAACATCTTAAAGAGGCAATGTGCCAAGCACCGGTCTTAGCTACACCAGACTTCACAAAAACCTTTATTGTGGAATGTGATGCTTCAGGAAATGGAATTGGTGCTTTTAATGCAAGATGAAAGACCCATTGCTTTTGAAAGTTGTCCAATCAAGGGAAAGTTTTTACACAAAGCTATTTATGAGAAGGAAATGTTGGCAATACTCCATGCACTTAAGAAATGGTGACCCTACCTAATGGGAAGACACTTCAAGGTAAAAACAGATCATGATAGCCTTAAATACTTTTTAGAACAAAGATTATCCTCTGAAGAGCAACAAAAGTGGGTCACAAAGATGTTGGGTTATGACTTTGAAATCATCTACAAAAAAGGGAAGCAAAATGTGGTGGCAGATGCACTCTCAAGAAAGGATGAGGACGTGGAAGCATTGGTGTGCGCCATTTCTATTATCCAACCAGATTGGATAAATGAAGCAAGGGATGAATGGAAGAATGACGAAGAAGTGTGGGCACTTATTCGAAAGTTACAACAAGATTCCAGTACGTCTGATACATTTAGCTGGAAAAATGATTCTTTATGGTACAAAGATGGCTTATACCTTTGTAAGAATTCCCAACTAAAACAAAAGATTCTTATGGAATTGCACACTTCTCCCTTAGGAGGGCACTCAGGATTTTTAAAAACTTACCACAGGGTTAAGAAGGAATTTTTTTGGGATGGCCTTAAATCGGATATTCAAAAGTTTGTGGTGGAATGTTTGGTTTGCCAACAAAATAAAGTTGAAACAATTAAGACCCTGGGTCTATTACAACCTTTATCCATTCCAAGCCAACGTCGGGAGGAGGTTTCAATGGATTTTATCACAGGTTTACCCAAGTCTGAGGGAAAGAGTGTCGTCATGGTGGTAGTTGATAGACTTACCAAGTATGCACACTTTTGTGCATTATCACATCCATTTAAAGCCAGTACAATATCTACTGCATTTATGGAAACAATTCAAAAGCTACATGGAAACCCAAAGATTATTGTAAGTGACGGAGATCCCGTTTTCACTGGAAATTTTTGGACAGAATTATTTTCTTGTATTGGTACTCAGTTAGCTCATAGCTCATCTTATCATCCTCAATCTAATGGGCAAACTAAGATAGTAAACAAATGGTTGGAAGGATATCTTCGTTGCTTTGTATCTGATAAACAGACACAATGGGTCAAATGGTTGCCTCTAGCTGAATGGTGGTATAACACTTCCTTCCATACAGCAACAAAAATGACCCCATTTATGGCACTTTATGGATATCAGCCACCATCCATCACAACATATTTAAGAGAAAATTCTTAAGGTTCAAGCAGTGGAAAATCACATCAAACATCAACAACAAGTCCTCCAACTCTTAAAGGATAACCTCGTGTTGGCACAGAATAGAATGAAAAAATAGGCAAATCAACATCGCACCGAAAGAAGTTTTGATGTAGGTGATTGGGTATTCCTACGGCTACAACCATATAAGCAAATGTCCGTCAAGCAAGCTAAGAAGGATAATAAATTATCACTAAAGTATTATGGTCCGTACAAGGTGTTGCAAAAGATTGGTACTATGGCATATAAATTGGAGCTTCCTGCAGCTTCTCGATTGCACCCAGTTTTCCATGTTTCATGTTTAAAGAAGGTTATAGGCGACAAGCTCCCAGTTCAAACAATATTGCCAGAACTTGATGAGGAAGGAAAAATTATATTGGAATCGGAAGAAGTCACAGAAACAAGAACTCGACAGCTACGAAATCGATCAATTTCGGAGTATCTTATCAAGTGGAAGAACTTATCCGTTGAAGATTCCACATGGGAGGATGAGAATTTTATACAGAAGCATCCAGAACTACTCAAGCGTTGAGGACAACACTTTTTTGAAGGAGAGGGGCATGTTGGGTCCCTATAATACTAGTGATTACCCCATTAATAATGTAGTTGCACCCCTTATTAATATTGTTGTGCCCCTATTATCCCCATATTTTTATTACTGTGCCCCATAGAATCCCTCTATTGTTATTTTTGTGGCTTTATATTATTATTGTTAGGTCGGCTGGGTTATATTGTGACTCCTTAGACTCCTATATATAGAAAGGAGGTTTTGTCATTTGTATCATCCAAGAATTGTTCATTTATGTAATGTAAAGGAGGTTGCCCCCTCAAAGAGGCTTAATTCTAAGGCGTTGATCTATCTTTTCTATCTTTCCTTGAACTGGTTCCATAACAAACAGACCGGTTAAATCCATTCAAATAATCGAAAAACCAGAGCCAGAAACCCATCTAAGGGAGTGCAACGACCTTCAATTAAGGTTTGGGCACATTATAGAAATTGAGGGAGATAAAAATGTTCAAGTTGAAAATTAGTTACCCGCAGAACAACCATTACAGGAAGAAGATGTGGTCAGACAACAAACTCATGACCAAGCAACCATATCTTCTCCCCCATTCCTAGAACGATTAATCATACCATGCCCTATAGAACATCCTAAATTTGATATTCTGGGAGAATTAAAGAATTTGTACTTAAAAATCCCACTCCTCCAAGCTATCCAAGATATCCCAATATATGCAAAGACTATCAAAGAGCTATGTCTAAAAAAGACAAGGAGGAGAATAACAAATAACCCAATAGTCCAAGTAGTTGGCACCCTATCTGATCTATTATCAGGAAGAGAAGAACCTGTCAAATATGAACACCTAGGAAATCCAATAGTGACAGTGCAAATCAATGGACAAACCTTTTCAAATGCCTTAGTTGATTTGGGGGCTGAAATTAATATTTTAACAACCACCACTTGTCAAAAATTGGGCATTACATCAGTAGAACCAACCTCCACCTTATTAGAACTGGCTGACCAATCAGTAGTTAGGCTAGAAGGTACACTACATGATGTCATGGTAATTTTTGATTCCTGGGAATATCCTGCCGACTTTCAGATAAAACCCCAAAAAATGACTCGATGGACACCCGTTAATTTTAGGCAAACCTTGGCTTGCGACCACTGGTACTTACATTGGCTACCGAAAAGGCAGCATGACCATAACTAGAGGGAGTAATATCAAGAATCTGGCTCTATACCCTCCAACCCAACCAAGTGTAACAATAATAAAAACTAACAAACATCTTGTATCATACCTCACAGAAAACATTAAATCCCCATTAAAGATAGAAGATGCCCTCGATTTTAAAGATCAGACAGAGGATGATGTTATTAACAACTTCATTAACTAATCTAAATCTAGGTCCCATGTACAATGTCACATGATAGAGGCAACATTTGAAAATGAATTAGAAGAAGATCCTCTCAAAGACATTCATGATCAAACAATACCCACTACCTCTGTTTCAAACAGCAAAACTATAGAGATAGATCCAGGAAAAACCTTGAACATCAATAATAACCTGACTCCTGAACAAGAAGAAAAGTTGGTCCAACTACTGAGAAAATATAAGGAAGCTTTTGCATGGGATTATCTAGACATGAAGGGAATTGATCCCCAGCTGTGTACACACCACATTTATATAGACAAGGATGTTAGACCCATTTGCCAACCCCAACAGAGACTCAATCCTCACCTGAAAGACATTGTGAAAGCTGAATTACAAAAACTTTTGGATGTGAACTTTATTTATCCAATCTTTGATAGCAAGTGGGTCTCTCCATTAGTAGTGGTGCCAAAGAAGAATGGAAAGTGGAGGATTTGTGTAGATTATAGAGAATTAACAAAGCAACCCAGAAAGACCACTTTCTTCTTCCATTCATTGATCAGGTATTAGATACATTAGCAGGAAAGAAATTCTTTTCTTTCTTGGATGGCTTCAATGGATACAATCAGATTCAGATTGCCCTTGAAGACCAGGACAAAACCACTTTTACCTGTCCTTGGGGAACATTTGCCTACAAAGTCCTACCCTTTGGCCTATGCAATGCCCCTGCCACATTTCAAAGGGCCATCCTCAGCATCTTTTCAGATTTAATAAATGAAGGGCTCAAAGTATACATGGATGATTTCACACCATACGGAGATGATTTCGACCCAGCACTCGACACATTGGAAAAGGTGCTGCAACGATGTATCGCCACCAGGCTCTGCTTGAGCCATGAAAAGTGCTATATGATGATGACTGAAGGACTCATCCTAGGTCATTACATATCAACGACTAGAATATAGATAGATCTGGCCAAAATTCAAATAATTTTGTTAATACCTACTCCTACCACATACACAGAAGTACATAATTTTCTTGGATTTTCTAGTTATTATAGGAGATTGATAGAACATTTTTCTCAAATAGCTGCACCTCTATATGCACTGACAAGGAATGTTGATTTTGTTTGGACAGATAAATGTGACTGTGCTTTTGAGGATCTGAAAAAGCTTGTGTCAACAACCCCAGTGCTTAGAGGTCCAAATTGGGACCTACCATTTAAAATTTCATCAGATGCTTTAGACACAGCTATTGGAGTAGTCCTTGGGTAGGAAGAAAAAAAAACCATATGCAATCTATTATATTACCAAGAATTTGTCTCCTGCTGAGCTAAACTATACTGTTACTGAAAAAGAGTTTTTAGCTATAATACATGTTGTAAATAAATTTAGGCATTATATCACTGGATATCCTCTTGTTTTATATACAGATCACTGTGCCATAAAATATTTAGCACATAAACCTATTAAAAATGGTAGAGTAACAATATGGTTGATTTTATTACAGGAATTCGACATCACAATAAGAGATCGACCTGGGAAAGAGAACCCTATAGCTGATTTTCTCTCACGAATGTCGAGGCCAGTGGACACAGCAGCAGTCGAAGATCAATTTCTAGATGAAAATTTGTTTGTTGTTACTGTAAAGACACCTTGGTATGCTGATGCTGCAAATTATTTAGCAGTAGGAAAATTACCAAATCATTTGATCCCCAATGAACGAAAACAGATTGTGCAGCGTAGTACCCGATTTTCTTGGATTGGGGGCTACCTATTTCATACAGGAGCAGATATGCACATCAGAAGATGCGTCTGTGAGAATGAAATATTCGACATTCTGAAAGCTTGTCACGACCAACCATGTGGCAGACATTTCACAGATCGAAGAACTGGTCACAAAGTTCTGCAAACAGTGTATTACTAGCCCACAAGCTTCAAAGACGAGAATAAATTTGTTCAAGCCTATGATAGTTGCCAAAGAGCAGGACGCCCTGGACAGTCCGACGAAATGCCTTTAAACCCACAACTAGTAATCGAACCATTTGAGCATTGGGCACTCGATTTTGTTGGTCTGATCAACCCATCATCAAACCAGAAAACATATATTCTAGTGGCAACTGAGTATGTGACCAAATGGGTTGAAGCAGAGGCACTTCCAAGAGCTACAGAGGACTCTGTCATTCATTTCCTATTCCAAATATTTGTGCGATATGGCCTCCCAAGAGACATAATCACGGACGAAGGACCACAATTTGCAGGTAATAAAATCACTGCAACATTAAAAAACTATCATATTCAGCACAAGATTACCACTCTGTATCACCCACAGGCAAATGGCCAAGTAGAGAGCACGAATAAAGTGATAGAGGAAATATTAACAAAAACCATTGCGTCACACAGATGTGATTGGGATACAAGATTGCCAAAATCCTTGTGGGCGTACCAAAAAATGTGGAGAAACACCACCGGTTATTCACCATATTAGCTAGTGTTTGGAAAGGAACCCATCTTTCCAATAGAGTTCGAAATACAAACGTTAAGAACAGCACAGGAGGTCGGTCTAGATTTAGATGAGGCCTAAACTAATAGATTACATCAAATTAACGATCTAGATGAAATTAGGCTCTTGGCTCTTCAACGCACTGCATTAATCCAATAGCAAAGAGAAAAATGGCACGATGCCCTGATCAAAAAGAAAATCTTCCACGAAGGAGATTGGGCACTCCTGTAAGATTCTAGGTTTAAGGATTTTCTGGGAAAACTTCAGACTCACTGGCTTGGATTGTATGAAATCCAGAAAGTGCATGATAATGGCACCATTACTTTGACTACTATTGATGGATCTGGACATACCTTTAAAGAAAATGGCCACCGAGTGCGATTGGACCATAAACCGCTTACTCGAGAATCCTTCTACCAGCAGCTCCGGGAAGATCCTGACATGCAGATTTTGGCTGAGGAAGAGAATTATTCCTTGCCTTTGGTTCACTAAGTAATTTTATTGCTTTTAAATTTTGTACATAACTTTTTCTGTTCTGTTTGTGTAAATTACTTTCTGTACAAATTTCTGCATTTTTGCAATTTTTTTTCATTTTGTTGTTCATTTTTGAAGGAACAACACTTTCGCCATTTTGCTGTTCCTTTTCGAAAGAATGACACTTTTGCATTTTGCTGTTCCTTTCAGAAGGAACAACACTTTCATCGTTTTGCTGTTCCTTTTCGAAGGAACAACACCTTTGCATTTTGATGTTCCTTTCCGAAGGAATAGCATTTTCACCATTTTGTTGTTCCTTTCCAAATGAACAACACTTTTTGTTATGAAACCAGCTCACAGAAAGATAGAAAAGAGAGATCAACACCTTAGAATTCAGCCTCTTCAAGGGGGAAACCTCCTTTACATTATATTAATGAACAATTCTTGGATTATTCAAATGGAAAAACCCCCTTTCTATATATAGGATTCTAAGGAGTCACAATATAACCCAGCCGACCTAACAATAATAATATAAAACCACACATATAACAATAGAGGGATTCTATGGGGCACAGTAATGACAATATGGGGACAATAGGGGCACAACGATATTAATAAGGGATACAACTACAATAGTAATGGGGTAATCACTAGTATTATAGGGACCTAACATGCCCCTCTCCTTCAAAAAAGTGTTGTCCTCAACACTTGAGTAGTTCTGGATGCTTCTGTATAAAATTCTCATCCTCCCATATGGAATCTTCAAAGGATAAGTTCTTCCACTTAATGAGATACTCCAAAATTGATCGATTTCATAGCTGTCGAGTTCTTGTTTCTATGACTACTTCCGGTTCCAATATAATTTTTCCTTCCTTGTCAAGTTCTGGAAATATTGTTTGAACTGAGAGCTTGTTGCCTATAACCTTCTTTAAACATGAAACATGGAAAATTGGGTGCACTCGAGAAGCTGCAGGAAGCTCCAATTTGTATGCGATAGTACCAATCTTTTGCAACACCTTGTATGGAGCATAATACTTTGGTGATAATTTATTATCCTTCTTAGCTTGCTTGAGGGACATTTGTTTATATGGTTGTAGCCGTAGGGATACCCAGTCACCTACATCAAAACTTCTTTCGCTGCAATGTTGGTATGCCTGTTGTTTCTTTCTATTCTATGCAACCACGAGGTCATCCTTTAAGAGTTGGAGGACTTGTTGTTGATGTTCGATGTGATGTTCCACTTCTTGAACCTTAGAATTTTCTCTTAAATATGATGTGATGGATGGTGGTTGATATCCATAAAGTTCCATAAATGGGGCCATTTTTGTTGCTGTATGGAAGGAAGTGTTATACCACCATTCAGCCAGAGGCAACCATTTGACCCATTGTGTCTATTTATCAAATACAAAGCAACGAAGATATCCTTCCAAACATTTGTTTACTATCTCAGTTTTCCCATCAAATTGAGGATGATAAGATAAGCTATGAGCTAACTGAGTACCAAGACAAGAAAATAATTCTGTCCAAAAATTTCCAGTGAAAATGGGATCTCTGTCACTTACAATAATCTTTGGGTTTCCATGTAGCTTTTGAATTATTTCCATAAATGCAGTAGAAACTGTACTGGATTTAAATGGATGTGATAATGCACAAAAGTGTGCATACTTGGTAAGTCTGTCAACTACCACCATGATGACACTCTTTCCCTCAGACTTGGGTAAACTTGTGATAAAATCCATTGAAACCTCCTCCCAATGTTGACTTGGAATGGATAAAGGTTGTAATAGACCCAGGATCTTAATTGTTTCAACTTTATTTTTTTGGCAAACCAAACATTCCACCACAAAATTTTGAATATCCGATCTAAGGCCATCCCAAAAAATTTCCTTCTTAACCCTGTGGTAAGTTTTTAAAAATCCTGAGTGCCCTCCTAAGGGAGAAGTGTGCAATTCCATAAGAATATTTTGTTTGAGTTTGGAATTCTTACAGAGGTATAAGGGATCTTTGTACCATAACAAATCATTTTTCCATCTAAATGTATCAGACGTACTGGAATATTGTTGTAAGTTTCGAATAAGTGCCCACACTTCTTCATCATTCTTCCATTCCTCCCTTGCTTCATTTATCCAATCTGGTTGGATAATAGAAATGGTGTACAACAATGCTTCTACATCCTCATCCTTTCTTGAGAGTGCATCTGCCACCATATTTTGCTTCCCTCTTTTGTAGATGATTTCAAAGTCATAACCCAACATCTTTGTCACCCACTTTTGTTGCTCTTCAGAGGATAATATTTGTTCTAAAAAGTATTTAAGGTTATCATGATCCCTTTTTACCTTGAAGTGTCTTCCCATTAGGTATGGTCGCCATTCCTTAAGTGCATGTAGTATTTCCAACATTTCCTTCTCATAAATAGCTTTGTGTAAAAACTTTCCCTTGATTGGACGACTTTCAAAAGCAATGGGTCTTTCATCTTGCATTAAAACAACACCAATTCCATTTCCTAAAGCATCACATTCCACAATAAAAGTTTTTGTGAAGTCTGGTGTAGCTAAGACTGGTGCTTGGAACATTGCCTCTTTAAGATGTTCGAAGGCCTTTGTTGCTTCTGGAGTCCATGAAAATGCATCTTTCTTCAATAATGTTGTTAGTGGTGCTGCTATTTTCCCATAATTCTTAACAAACTTGCGATAATACCCTGTCAACTCGAGAAATCCTCGCAAATGCTTTATGGATGTGGGGATTTTCCATTCCTTAATGGATTTAATTTTGTTAGGGTCTACCTTAACTCCTTCATGAGATATAATATGACCCAGATATTCCACCTCTTGTACTCCAAAGAAACATTTGGATATTTTTGCATATAATTGTTTCTCCTCCAATAGTTGTAGCACCTTGTCAACATGTTCAACATGATCCTTCCAAGACTTGTTGTAGATTAGTATATCATCAAAAAATACTAACACAAATTTTCTAAGGAAGGGTTTGAAAATGGAATTCATCAAACCTTCAAATGTAGAAGGTGCATTGGTAAGGCCAAAGGCATGACCAAAAATTCATAATTACCCTCATGACTTCTAAATGTTGTTTTCGAAATGTCTTCAGTCTTCATTCTGATTTGATGAATCCTGAACGAAGGTCCAACTTGGTGAAGTAAATTGATCCGTGCAATTCATCCAGTAATTCATCAATGACCGGAATGGGAAACTTATCTTTAATAGTGAGCTTGTTGAGCTCCCTATAATCCGAAAAAATGCGCCATGATCCATCCTTCTTGTGTACCAGTACTACTGGAGCAGAGAAAGAACTTTGACTAGGTTGAATTATACCAGCCTCTAGCATTTCTGCAACCATATGTTCAATTTCACTCTTTTGAGCATAGGGATATCTATATGGCCTGATGTTTGGAGGAACACTTCCTGGAATCAGATCAATAGCATGATTATGATCACGAATAGGTGGGAGACCTTTGGGAGTGTCAAATACCTTGGAATGATTGTCCAAGAATTTTTGGAGATCTGGAGAAAGAGATGATTCCAATGTGGAAACATCTAGAGAACATAATTGTGCAATTACACCTCTTTGTTCCTTTTTTAGAAGCTTTGTCATACTGTTAGAGCTGATTATCTTTCCCGGTTTCCCTGCAATACCCCTTAATTCAACTTCCTTTCCTTCCACAGAAAATTTCATGAAAATTCTTGAAAATTAAAAGCTATTTTACCCAAGGATTGTAGCCATTGGACTCCTAGTACAACATCAACACCTCCCATTGGAATGGAAAGCATTGGGCTAGTCAATACATATTCTCCCATGGATCGTTTGATATTATGGCACTTTCTAGAGAAATTTATTGTTCCTCCATTTGCAACCATCACTTGACACTCTGGTGCTAGATATAGGAAGCAATTCAATTCTTTTGCTATCTTACAATGAATAAGATTGTGGGCACTTCCTGAATCAATCAACACTATTACCTTTTTCTTCTTGATTTGTCCTTCTATCTTTATGGTTTGAGGATTGGTAATTCCAGCCAATGCATTACAAGATATGGTCAGATTCATTTCTTCTTTATCTAGGCTTTTTTCCTGGATTATGTCATCTTCTTTTGACCTTTCTTGCTCTTTTTCTTCTTCCTCTTCACAGTCTATGTAGAATAATTTATTCTCAACACACTTATGACCTTTAGTGTATTTGCTATCACAACTGTAACAAAGCCCTTTTGCTCTTTTTTCTTCGAATTTTTATGGTGTCAATCTTATAGTTTGTGGAAGACTAGGGGCAACAACACTTCCATCTTTATAGTTGTGAGTGGTATGCTTCCTGGTTGCCATAATTTTGCTTTCCATTTTTCTTGCTAACCTAAATGCCTTCTCTAATGAATCAGGTTCCCAAAGGTGAACATCATGTTGGATATTATCCTTTAAAGTCCCTATGAACACATCAATCCTATGCTCCTCTGGAATATTTTTTACCCTTTTGTTCAATTTTTGGAACTCCTCAATTTACTCCATTATTGAACCATTTTGTTTGAGACTTATCAATTGGCTAAAAAAAGTGTTGCTTTTTTGTATCCTCATAATGTGCCATCAATTCTTTCGTAAAAATTTCCCAAGTGATAATTGTTTTACGAGAGCAAAGCCATTGATACCATACAAACTGATTTGGTTCCAAATATATAGTTGCAATACATACCTTTTGTGTGATTTTCACATTATTGAGATCGAAAAATTGCTCCATTTGTAATATCCATGTTGCAGGATCCTTGCCATCAAACTTCCTCATATCAATTTTTGGAATATGGTGGGTCTTCAGTCCAACATTAGAGTCTATGAAATCATGATTAACATTTCTTTTGTTCTCATGATTAGTTTCCTTTACTACTCTTTCACCATTAGTCAGCATTTCTTGTAGAAACTTTGTCAAATCTGTCTTCATATCTTCCATGCCTGTCTTCAAATCTATCTTCAAATAATCCATCTTAGCTTCCATGTCATTCATCTTAGCTTCTACACCTTTCTTTAAAAAATCCATCTTAGATTCTACACCTTTCTTTAAACCATCCATCATAGCTTCTACATCTTTCTTTAAACCATCCATCTTAGATTCTGTTACTTTTTGTGCAAGTGACACTTGTTGCACTTGGTCTCGTAATTTTGATATATCATGTTGCATTTCTTCCTCTTCTTCATGAGTCATGCTAGAGCTTTTAGGTTTCTTACTAGGTGTTTGCATTTTCTTTCCTCGGGGCATCAATTACCGATAATAATGCTTTACTATGCCCTTTGAATTCCTTCAAACTAATTTTTCAAACTAAGCTTATGCAAAAATTTAAAAAAACTACACACCTTTTTTCACTTTGTAGGAGCTTGATATTGAATTTGATGTATCTATGTAATTTCAGATCATCCAGTTCTGAAATTTTGACCTGCAGTAGCCCTCTGTGCCCTCTTTCCAATGCCACTAGTCTGATCCAAATTGGATTCTCTAGGGAAGCGTTGTGCCAAATCTCCCATAGTGACCTGATTATAGACTAGTTCAATAGAGCAAACTTGTATGACATGCCACGAGTTACTGTTTCGACCTTTGGCTCTGAAAAATATATACAAGAAACTAAAGGTCATCTTACTTATATACCTTCTTATGAACTTTCAATCCGATGCTTAGAGAGAAAGTTATGATGATTTTCCCCAGGTCACCTGTTTGGAATGTAATTCTGGAGTCTGCAAAAGGACCAACTTCCTCAGATCATATCTCCACAAATATATTGCAAAAATCTCTTAAATTCGAACCCGCGGTTCAGTGCGATTTCATATCAAATGGGTTTTTTTTTAGCTTCTGAAACGTCACAGAAAAAAGTTATAGCGAAAATGCCACGATGACCTATTTGGAGCAGTGAAACCCTAGAATCCAAAGCTCCAATACCAAATGTTATGAAACCAGCTCACAGAAAGATAGAAAAGATAGATTAATGCCTTAGAATTTAGCGTCTTCAAGGGGCAACCTCCTTTACACTACATAAATGAACAATTCTTGGATGATTCAAATGACAAAACCTCCTTTCTATATATAGGAGTCTAAGGAGTCGCAATATAACCTAGCCAACCTAACAATAGTAATATAAAGCCACAAAAATAACAATAGAGGGATTCTATGGGGTACTGTAATAACAATATGGGGACAATAGGGGCACAACAATATTAATAAGGGATACAACTACAATAGTAATGGGGTAATCACTAGTATTATAGGGACCTAACACTTTTGCATTTTGTTGTTCCTTTCTGGAGGAACAACATTTTCACCGTTTTGTTGTTCCTTTTCGAAGGAACAACATTTCTGCCTTTTTTCTTTCCTTTCCAAAGGAAAAACACTTTCACGTTTTGTTGTTCCTTTTCGAAGGAACAACACTTTCACATTTTTGATATTCCTTCCGAAGAAACAACATTTTTGAATTTTTGTTGTTCCTTCCGAAGGAATAGCACTTTCGTTTTTTTGTTGTTCTTTTCAGAAGGAATAGCTCACCTGCATTTTTGTTGTTCCTTTAGGAAGGAAAAACACTTTTGTTTTTGCTGTTCCTTTTTGAAGGAACAACATTTCTGCATTTTTGTTTTGCATTTACTTTATTTGTTGTTCCGATTAAGAAACAACTGCTGTTCCTCTTAAGGAACAACAGTTCCGAGTATGTTTTTCTTTTTCTTGCTGTTCCTCTTAAAGGAACTACAGTTTTTGTGTGAAAATATTCTTTTGCCATCCCTCTAAAGAAACAACAGCTGTTCCATCTAAAGAACATCACTTTTTGAGTGCATTTTTCTTATTTTTGTATGTGTGCTTCACCATTTAGAGGGTTTTTGTGACCAATGGTCATTTAAGGCATAAGCTATACATTTATGCACGAATACAAAAAGTAGAGGATACTGAAATCAACAAACCAAATAAAAATCGTTATATTTAAAGAACTTGCTTTGAATTGATAAGAGAAAAGAGGAAAGGACACAACTATTTAGATCACTTTGCTGTCTTTATTTTCACTAACACCAATTTGATTGATTACTTTTATCATGATGGTTCTTTCTAAATCCCCATAATTCTCTTTGATCATTATTATTGAATAAGAATAAGGGCATATTTTCCTCTATTGAGATGTTCAGACTTCTTCCACCATCCCTACTCTTAAGGAGTGTTGAGCCACCCTCTATATATAAATAGGAAAGTACTATATAAAAGAAAAGAAGGAAAAGAAAACATACATATCTATATGATTACTAACATGATTTGTTAGATGAAGGATAGGGGGTCTCATCAAGAGCCAGCTTACCATGATCGTAAGGAAGAGAATGAAGTGGCATTCCCACTATGGCCACCACACTAGGGATATGATCTAAGAGGCACATCAAAAAAATAAAAGGTCCTTGGAAGAGGAGGTCTCATCACGAGCCGACTTGTCCACCTTTCACTCCTTCCTGGTGAATGGAATTGTGATTCATTTGGTTACCAAGCCAGCACAAAGGATTATGGTTCCAAGGGTGAAATAAGCAACTCTATCAAGGTTATGGACACCTGTGGGTAGTAGAGCTCTGCTGATGGTATTGAAGTCATATTTTTCATACACCAATAGACATTATAAACCCTTCTTCTTATATCTTTATAGTGATTTCAAATGAAATTATGTCATATAACCCTTTTGAACCTTTGATACATGAAAATCATTTATAAATCAATAATAATGGTTAAAGTGGATAATTACCGCATAAGAACTTTCACTCATGTCAGCTGTCCTATCCTCAATTTTTCGCATCATATCACGACATTTCCATATTTATTAGCGATTTCCATCATAAGCCTCGATTTCTGTATTCTACTCACTTTTGTAAACATGTCATATATATATATATATATATATATATATATATACATATATATATATATATATATATACATATATATATATATATATATATACATATATATATATATATATATATATATATATATATATATATATATATATATATATATATATATATATATATATATATATAGATATATATGATGTTCCTTTATTCCATTGTACGATTGCAGTTCAATGTGCTACTCCTCTATTTGACAGCCGAGGATGGCCTATCACACTTCATGGGGGTGCGGGTGATCTCCATAATTCACTGGTATATGTGTCAACTCATTATTCGGAGGTATTATGACTTCATCAAAACTTGGGAATAGCAAGTCTAACGATATTGTATTTCCCAATATGCATGGCTTGCTGTTTAAACGCCATTTCTGTGTTTTGCTCTGTAAAAATTAACAGTGAGTTAAAGTTTGAACAACTTGTTGTTCCATCATCTTCTCTGTGTTTTTTAACAGTGAGCTAAAAATTTGAACAGCTTGTTGTTCCATCGTCATCTCTGTGTTTTTACAGTGTGCTAAGCTTGAACAAGATGGGAGGAAGATCAATTCATAGCGAGCCACAGGTGTTAATGGTCTCTGACGCTGCACGCGAAATCTTAGCAAGGGCAGGATGTATAACCTACCTTAATCATCTACAACAATCTAACAAGATAGTGGCAATTGAATTTCTGCAAAATTTGCAGGAAAATCATTCCATGGTGAGAGGGAGACAAATAGTAGTAACAAATGAGATAATTACTGAAGTTTCAGGACTGCCAGCCGTTGGACCTATATGGACCCTAAAAAAGGTGAGACTGCAAGATGCCATAACCATATTTTGGGACGAAGGGCAAAACCTTATTGTTAAAGGAAAAGGAGTCCTGCCGGAAACCCTAGGAGAGCCTTGGGCAGAATTGGTGAGAATTATCCAAAGCTACATCACTTGCGATGGCAGAAAAGACATGGTAAGACCACGCCATCTCAAACTGTTAGCCATATTAAAACAAAAATATGTTGTGAATTTGCCTGCATTCTTAAAATTTTTATTACATGATGTTGCCTGAAGTATAAGAAAATCTCGCCATGTAGAATCAGTAGTAAGCCATCATGGTTTAATTCGGTTGATAGTCAGTTATAGTCTTGCCCAACAGCAGAGTATTTGGGAAGAATTGATTTTCTCGATAGATGGGGGATTGGCCTTGCTAGCCCCAAAACGAAAACACATTGCTAGCACATCAATTAGACCATCGAAACGAAGACAATCTATCAGATTGGAAAGAAGCAGAGGAATGCTGGGAAATTCCCAGGGAAACAGTAGCTAGCCTGTAAAAATACACAATTCAGGAGACGGGCAACTCCCATGACTTGAAGGAGGGGAAAATGAAGAAGAATTAGAGGAAAATGAAGAAGAAGAACCGGAAGAGGAAATTGAGCAATCCGGTCAGGAAGAAGGGGAGGAAACAGAGCAATGCAGCGAAATTCCACTGCAAAACCCTCTGCAAGAAGATGAATTGGCCCAAATTTTGGCCAATATGGGTGAATATGTCCAACCTCATAGCCCACTCAACCTCGATACTGAAGAAGGGCTGCAGGAACACTCTGCTCATGATAAGAGTGCATCTGAGGAGATGTGTGACTTGGAGGAAGAAGAAGAACAGTCCCAGGAACACTCTGCTCATGATAAGAGTGTATCTGGAGAGATGGGTGATGAAGAGGAGGAAGAAGAACAATCTCAAGAACACTCTGTTCCCAGTCAGAATACACCCGAAGAAATGCACGATGAAGAAGAAGTAGAAGAAGAAGCTACCCAGGAGACAGTAGAACAAACCAGGGTTTTCACCCCTGAAAAACCTGATCAACAGAACACTAAAGAAGTGATCCAAGAAGGAAACATGGAAATTTTCCAAGGTGAGGGTATAATCCCTAAAGTACAAAGCCCAAGCCCAAGAAAAGAAACAGTTGTTCCTTCTAAAAAAACAAATGAAATTAAAAATTTGCGAAAGGAACAATAGAGACTGTTAAATATAATTAAGCAACTTTGACAACAAATAAGGGTTCTAAAACTGGGGAAAAGCTCAAAAAGAACCTATGGAGCAAAGCATGTAGCCACCAGGGCAAAACCCCGTAGAATGAGGATCAAAATAACTCAAATCGAACCTGTTATTATTCGGGATCGCAAGGAACAACATGTGGTTGTTATAAATGCAGAAGCACAAACATAAAACACACCAGTCTGTGAGAAGGAAGTCCAGACAGAGGCATTTTCCTCTAGCATCATGACCAATTGGGTAGTTCATGACAAGGAAACACAGACTATAAAAGCCAGATGTCGCAATTAGGAGATCCAGGTAGATCTCCAGCCCAAAAATGTCATGATGGATAATGACCCAAGGATAGTAAAACTTCAAAAAGATCTGACACAGGCCCAACAAACAATAAAAAAGCTCACAAAGGAAATTGTTCCTCAGGAGAAATATCAGAAGCTACAACAGCAGGTAAAGAACATCAATGCATCAGAAATCAAGGCCTTTGATGGATGGCAAAGGGTAGAGGAAAAGGTTAAAAAGGTAACCAATAGACTAGACACAGTTATGAATCAAATGGATACCTTATGTTCTCTGTATACTGACGTTCTAGCATGTAGGGCACTTGCCAAAAAATATGCTTTGTTTTTGATGGAAAGATATTTACAATTGAAAATTAAGGCCGTCAAGGTAGGGGTACCTATAGAGATAAAAACCATTGATGATTTCATAAGCTGTTGTAAGCATTATGGAGTGAAATTCCATCGATTTTTATGTGAGTTTTATTTACATAATCTTGTGTTGGATGGAGAAACGGAAGAGAACCCTAGCCCTTTTGTGGGTGATATCTAGCTTCAGGGATTCATCTCTTTTGTTGTCAATCAATTAAAGTGGCTTAAAGCCTACAATACCTTCCAGAGACAGGAGAACGAGTTAGATCTATGGGTAAGGAGTGAACCTAGAAACCCATTGGCGCTATGGAATAAGCATAGAAGCTTAATGAGACAGCAGGGTGTGATCCAGACACTTGGACCCATTCACACAACAGTTTTCTAGCAAGGGGTAGAATACTTCCTAGCCATCAAAGACCTTGCCATAGCAACAACCAAATTCTGATACCAGACTTCCAATCGGAATATCCAAAATAGAGAACCATTCAATTATGAAAATTTTAAGCTAGCCGCTGATCCCTTGGTTACCTATGGTGACCTCATCCTGAGAGAAGGCCCATCTTGGTTAAGCTGTAGGTTTCAAAGTCCAATCATCTGGTATCCTGCACCAAGGTATAGAGCCCTATATGAGTTGCCTGAAGGTTAGATAGGGCATATTTTTGAAGTCTTAGCTAGAAATCATGGTTTTAGACCGTTGCATGAAAATCCCTCTCCAACCTATTCCCTAACTGACTTATATGTCAATTATAAGGTTTTCATGTGGGCATGAAAAAGGGTAAGCAGGGGGTTGTGTTGAGCATTAGAAAAGGTATGTAATTGTCACTTATTTCTTTATCTTTTCCTTTAATTCATAACTTCTTTCTATTCTAAGATGGGCATCTGATGAAGGATTATGATAAAGTTAAAGAGATTTGTGATTAACATAAAATGACTAATTATTGCCTTTTTCTATGCAGAAAATGAAGAAAATGGAATATCACCATTTCAGAGGAAAAGACAAGGAAAAACCAATTGTTGTCCCTTTGACAGGAAACCGCATGCAGACGAGGCAATCGAGATCGGAGCGCATGGTCCAGGGAAAGGAAGGAGAAATGCAATATCAGCGCAAGACGAAGAAAAGATAACTGAAGATTATAGATATGGCGAATCCCTTAGGATCCTTTGATCTTGAGGGATCGCTACCTCAAGGCTATTTGTATTTTTGGTTATTTCGCCTGACCACTATAAGAAGGGATAGTGCTACAAACCCAAGGGGTGGATTATTGTTGATTGATAGAATTTGTTGTTCCAATTTGAACTTTGATCATCGACTCTCGTTAGAAGAGCGATCATTGTAACTCTGTTTTTATGATTTATATATAAACTTCGTTGTTGTTTCGCTATCTGATTCTAAGGTAACCGCAGCAGTGCGTCCCTGGTGGCTAAGAACCCAGCCCTAGTGGATCACTTGCTTCCTATATCATTATTTTCCAATTACAAGTCATGCATGGTTTGATTTCCTTTACTTGCTTTATTCAGTAATCAATTGTTCCTTGACATTTAATTTACTTTGTTATATTCGTATTTGAATAGTAAGATTATTATTTGCAACTGAAAATGTTATGCTGTTCATTCTGAAATCATATCACATTGTCTAATTCAGACATTGCTGTTCATTTACAGATTAACATTGTTGTTTATTTACAGATTGACATTACTGTTCATTTACAGAGTAACATTGTTGTTCATTTATAGATTGGTATTGTTGTTCATTTAGCTACAGTTGACCTATAATTGTGATTGTTGTTCATTTGGATTACTATTCCATTACAACCGCAATTGTTGTTCCCTTATAACTGTGGTTAATACTTATTATGCTAAACTAATATTACTGATTCCATCATTCTAGATTTGATGTGTGTTCACATTTAAGTTTTTTGTTCAATATTTCGTAGACTTACGTAGGTTTGTCGTTCCTTTCTTGGATTGCTGTTCAATTCATTTACTAGTTAAAGATTGCTATTCAATTCCTTTCAGTTACAATTGTTGCTTAATTCATTCCTGTAGGATAAGCTTTGTTGTTCGATCTTTTCAATAGATTAGTTATTGTTCCTTTTTCTATTAATTGAATTGTCATTTCAATTATTTTCTTTGGTATGAACGAGAACAATCTACAACTGTAGCGAACGTTGACTATTGCTGTCTAGTTCCCAGATTGGAGATATTCTCTTTGATTGATTTTCATTTGCATCAGCTTACAAAGGAAAGAGTTATCATTGCTGCATCCTTGACTGATGATTGCTGTAGTTTCTTAAGTTAATGATATAGTTACAAATCATTTAAGTTTCTTGCCATTACATTTAGAGTTTGTTTCCAGCATTTTTTTACTTTTGTAAGAGCACTATAATACTAGGATTACTCTTGACAAGTGACCGCCTCAGACTTAGTACACTCTTCAGATAAAAAATCGTACCTGGATTGATAATTAATGTAAGGTAAATAGAGGTTAAAAAGACCCTTTTTACTGTTCAATAGAAAAGGTCACAGAGGAAACTGTTCCTCAGGAGAAATATCAGAAGCTACAATAGCAGGTAAAGAACATCAATGCATAGGAAAGCAAGGCCTTCAATGGATGACAAAGGGTAGAGGAAAAAGTTAAAAAGGTAACCAATAGACCAGACACAATTATGAATCAAATGGATACCTTATGTTCTCTGTATACTGATGTTCTAGCATGTAGGGCACCTGCCAAAAACTATGCTTTGTTTTTTATGGAAAGATATTTACAATTGAAAATTAAGGCCGTCAAGGCAGGGGTGCCTATAGAGATAAAAACCATTGATGATTTCATAAGTTGTTGTAAGCATTACGGAGTGAAAGTCCAACGATTTTTATGTGAGTCTTATTTACATAATCTTGTGTTGGATGGAGAAATAGAAGAGAACCCTATCCCTTTTGTGGGTGATATCCAGCTTCAGGCATTCATCTCTTTTGCTGTCAATCAATTAAAGTGGCTTAAAGCCTACAATACCTTCCAGAGATAGGAGAACGGGTTAGATATATGGGTAAGGAGTGAACCTAGAAACCCATTGCAGCTATGGAATAAGCATAGAAGCTTAATGAGATAGCAGGGTGTGATCCAGACACTTGGACCCATTCACACAGTAGTTGTCTGGCAAGGGGTATAATACTTCATAGACTTCAAAGACCTTGCTCATAGCAGCAGCCAAATTCCAATACCATAATTCCAATCGGAATATCCAAAACAGAGAACCATTCAATTATGAAAATTTTAAGCTAGCTGTTGATCGCTTGGTTACCTATGGTGACCTCATCCTGAGAGAAGGCCCATCTTGGTTAGGTTGTAGGTTTCGAAGTCCAATCATCTGGTATCCTACACCACGGTATAGAGCCCTATATGAGTTTCCTGAAGGTCAAACAGGGCATATTTTTTAAGTCTTAGCTAGAAATCATGGTTTTAGACCGCTGCATGAAAAGCCCTCTCTAGCCTATTCCCTAACTCCCTTGTATGTCAATTACAATGTTTTCACGAGGACATGAAAAAGGTTAAGCATGGGGGTGTGTTGAACATTAGAAAAGGTATGTAATTTCCACTTATTTCTTTATCTTTTCCTTTAATTCATAACTTCTTTATATTCTAAGATGGGCATATGTTGAAGGATTATGATAAAGTTAAAGAGATTTGTGATTAACATAAAATGACTAATTATTGCCTTTTTCTATGCAGAAAATGAAGAAAATGGAAGATTTCCCTTTCGGAGGAAAAGACAAGGCAAAACCAACTGCTATCCCTTTGACAGGAAACCTCATCCGGATGAGGCAATCGAGATCAGAGTGCATGGGCCAGGGAAGGGAAGAAGAAACGCAATATCAGCGCAAGAGTACGAAAAGATAACTGAAGATTATAGATATGGAAAATGTTAGGCCCCTATACTACTAGTGTAACCCCTTATTGTTATTAGTAAAACCCACTTATTCTATTGATGTACCCATGTAGTGCCCATACTGTTACTAATGTACCCCATAGAAGCCCACTATTGTTATTATTGTGCCCTTACATTATTATTGTTATGTCGGCTCTGATTATGTTATGACCCCTTAGACTCCTATATATAGAAAGGAAGTCTTTTCATTTGTATCATCGAAGAATTGTTCATTTATGTAATGTAAAGGAGGTTGCCCCCTCGAAGAGGCTAAATTCTAAGGCGTTGATCTATCTTTTCTATCTTTTCTTGAGCTGGTTTCATAACATTTGGTATCAGAGCTTTGGAATCTAGGGTTTCGCTGCTCCAAACAGGTCATCGTGGCATTTTCGCTATAACTTTGTTTTTGTGACGTTTTAGAAGTTGCAAAAAAAACCCATTTGAGAAGACTTGGCACTGAACCTTGAGTCCGAATTTCAGAGCTTTTCGCACAATAGTTTCGGAGATATGATCTGAGGAAGTTGGCCTTTTTGCAGACTCCTAAATTACATTCAAAACAGGTGACCTGGGGAAAATCGTCATAACTTTCTCTCTGAGGATCAGATTGAAATTTCGTAAAAAGGTACAGAAAGAGGATGGACTGTGGTTTCTTGTGTGTGTGTTTCAGATTCAAAGGTTGAAACAGTGACTCGTGGCACGTCGTACAAGTTCGCTCTACTAAACTAGTCTAAAAGCAAGTCACTGTGGAGATTTCACATAACTCTTCCTTGGAGAATCCAATTTGGCTCAGGCTTGTGGAATTGGAAAGAGGACACAGAGGGCTACTACATTTAGCAATTTTAGAACTTAAATATCCGCAAGCACAGAGTTACAGTCGTTTCAAGATCGAGGTCCTAAAATCAAGAAAAAGCAAGATGAGGAAGTTTGATGGCAAGGATCCAGTAAATTGGATACTTCAGATGGAGAAATATTTTGATCTACATGGTGTACCACTGTTACAAAAGGTATGTATTGCATCTTCATATTTAGAACCAGATCAATTTTTATGGTATAAAGGGCTATGTTCTCGTAAACAACTTGTTACATGGTCAATTCTCACGGAGGAAATGATAGCACATTATGAGGATACAAAGAGCAACACCTTCTTTAGAGCAACACCACAACAATTGGAAAGAGTAAAAGGGCTTTGTGACATATTTGAAAGTAAAATTATGGCAACAAGGAAGTCTACCCCTCACAAATTTAAAGATGGATGTGTTGTTTCTCCTAGCCTTCCACAACCTACAAGGGTTACACCACAACAATTGGAAGCAAAAAGAGAAAAAGGGCTTTGTTACAATTGTGACAGCAAATGCACTAAAGGTCATAAGTGTGCTGAGAAGAAATTATTTTACATAGAGTATGAAGAGGAGGAAGAAAAGGATCAAGAAACATCAAAAGAAGATGATATATGCCAGGACCTGACCCCAGAGAAAGAAGAAATGAATCAGAACATATCTTGTAAACTATTGGTAAGAATGACCACTCCTCAAACTCTCAAAATAGAAGGACATATCAAGAAGAAAAAGGTGAAAGAAGTGAAAGATTACATCAAGAAAGAAGAAATGAATCCAGCCATATCTTGTAATTCACTAGTTGGAATTACCACTCCTCAAACTATCAAGATAGAAGGACATATCAAGAAGAAAAATGTTCAAGAAGTGAAAGATCACATCGAGCGTCAAGAAATGAATCTGACCATATCTTGTAAAGGATTGGAAGAAATTACCACTCCTCAAACTCTAAAGATAGAAGGACATATCAAGAAGAAAAAGGTTCAAGCAGTGAAATATCACATCGAGCATCAACAACAAGTTCTCCAACTTTTAAAGGATAATGCCACTTCGGTGCAAAATCAAATGAAACAACAGGTAGATCAACATCATAGTGAAAAATGTTTTGATGTAGGCGACCGGGTATTTTTATTGCTACATCTAAAGCAAGCTATTTATGAGAAGGAAATGTTGGCAATACTACATGCACTTAAAAAATGGCGACCTTACCGAATGGGAAGACTCTTCAAGGATGAGGATGTGGAAGCATTGTTTTGTGCTATTTCTATTATCCAACCAGATTGGATAAACGAAGCAAGGGATTAATGGAAGAAGGACAAAGAAGTATGGCCACTTATTCAAAAGTTGCAAAAGATCCCAATTCAAACAATATTTCTAGATATTGAAAAGGAAGGAAAAATCATATTGGAACCTAGAGCAGTCACAAAAACAAGAACCTAACAGCTACGAAATCGATCAATTTCAGAGTATCTCATCAAGTGTAAGAACTTACCCGCTGAAGATTACACATGGGAGGACAAGAATTTTATACAGAAGCATCAAGAACTACTCAAGCGTTGAGGACAACACTTTTTCAAGGAGAGGGGCATGTTAGGCCCCTATACTACTAGTGTAACCCCTTATTGTTATTAGTAAAACCCACTTATTCTATTGATGTACCCATGTAGTGCCCATATTGTTACTAATGTACCCCATAGAAGCCCACTATTGTTATTATTGTGCCCTTACATTATTATTGTTATTTCGGCTCTGATTATGTTATGACCCCTTAGACTCCTATATATAGAAAGGAGGTCTTTTCATTTGTATCATCGAAGAATTGTTCATTTATGTAATGTAAAGGAGGTTGCCCCCTCAAAGAGGCTAAATTCTAAGGCGTTGATCTATCTTTTCTATCTTTTCTTGAGCTGGTTTCATAACAGAAAATACCTCAGGATCCTTTGATCTTGAGGGATCGCTACATCAAGGCTATCTGCATTTTTGGTTTTTCTGCTTGGCCACTATAAGAAGGAACAACGCTACAAGCCCAAGGGGCAGATTATTATTGATTGATAGAATTTTTTGTTCCAATTTGAACTTTGATCATCGACTCTCGTTAGAAGAGCGATCACTGTAACTCTGCTTTTATGATTAATACATAAGCTTCGTTGTTTTTCTGCTATCTGATTCTGGAGTAACTACAACAGTGCGTCCCTGGTGGCTAAGGGCCCCTAGTGGATCACTTGCTTCCTGTATCATTATTTTCCAATTACAAGTCATGTGTGGTTTGATTTCCTTTAGTTGCTTTATTTAGTGATCTATTGTTCCTTGACATTTCATTTACTTGCTCTGTTATATTCGTATTTGAATAGTAAGATTATTATTTGCAACTGAAAATCTTATGCTGTCATTCTAAAATCATATCGCGTTGTCTAATTCGAACATTGTTGTTCATTTACAGATTGACATTGTTGTTCATTTACAGATTGACGTTACTGTTCATTTACAGAGTAACATTGTTGTTCATTTACAGATTGGTATTGTTGTTCATTTAGCTACGGTTGACCTATAATTGTGATTATTGTTCATTTGGATTACTGTTCCATTACAAACACAATTGTTGTCCCCTTATAACTGTGATTAATACTTATTATGCTAAACTAAGATTATTGATTCCATCATTCTAGATTCGTTGTGTGTTCACATTTAAGTTTGTTGTTCAATATTTCATAGTCTTACTTAGGTTTGTCGTTCCTTTCTTGGATTGTTGTTCAATTCATTTACTAGTTAAAGATTGCTATTCAATTCCTTTCGGTTACAATTGCTGCTTAATTCATTCCTATAGGATAAGCTTTGTTGTTCGATCTTTTCAATAGACTGGTTGTTGTTCCTTTTTCTGTTAATTGAATTGTCATTTCAAGTATTTGTTTTGGTATGAACAAGAACGATCTGCAACTGTAGCGAACGTTGACTATTGATGTCTAGTTCCCAGATTGGAGATCTTCTCTTTGATTAGTTTTCATTTGCATCAGTTTACAAAGGAAAGAGTTATCATTACTGCACCCTTGACTGATGATTGCTGTAGTTTCTTAAGTTAGTGATCTAGTTACAAAGCATTTAAGTTTCTTGCCATTACATTTAGAGTTTGTTTCCAGCATTTGTTTACTTTTGTAAGAGCACTATACTACTAGCATTACTCTTGACAAGTGACCGCCTCAGACTAAGTACACTCTTGAGATAACAAATCGTACCTGGCTTGATAATTAATGTAAGGTAAATAGAGGTTAAAAAGACCCTTTTTACTGTTCAACAATTAGCTACAATTGATGCTTTCATAAGTTGTAGATCTGGTGATATGTTTATTTCTGATGGAAGTTCAACAAAGAAATTCACATTATATCCTCCTACAAAAACAACAATAGACGTAGATGATGATATTGATATACAAGTAATCTTTGTTACTTCACAAATAGATGAAGAAGACCAGATTTTGAATTTAGTGGAAAATAATGAATCTTCCTCATGGTGTGAACCTAATCAAAGTTTTCAAGAATAATGTAATATTGAATATCTATCATCTCGTTAATTGTCTTTACATTCTGTGGAAAAAATTGGCCATTCTTTAATAGAAATATTTCTAGAATGTTTTTTGAACATCAATAATAATCTGGAAGAATTTCGAAATAAATAATTAATAAAAATGTTACAAGAACGTTCCTCTGCTTATGCATGGGAATACACTGACATGAAAGGAATTGATCCTAATACTTGTATACATCATATCTATATTGAAGAAAATGCCAAACCAATCCTACAACCTCAGAGAAGAGTGAATCCAAATTTAAGAGATATTTTTAAAGAGAAACTACACAAATTGTTAAATGTGAATTTCATTTATCCAATATCAGATAGCCAGTGGGTTTCACCATTGGTAATTGTTCCTAAAAAGAATGGAAAATGGAGAGTATGCATTGACTATAGGGAATTGAATAAAGCTACTTTAAAAGATCATTTTTCACTTCCATTTATAGTTCAAGTTTTAGATACAATAGCAAGAAAGAAATGTTTTTCATTCTTGGATGGTCTTAGTGGATATAACCAGATCCAAGTAGCTCCAGAAGATCAAGATAAAACTACTTTTACCTGTCCATGGGGAACCCATGACTACCGAGTGCTTCCTTTTGGGTTATGTAATGCACCTGGAACATTCCAAAGGGGAATTTTTAGGCATTTTCTCTAATCTAATCCTTGATTATGTAGAAGTTTATATTGACGATTTTACTGCCTATGGAAATTATTTTGAAGAAGCTCTTAAAATTTTGGAAAAAGTTATCATTATATGTCAAGAAGAAAATCTCTCATTAAGTCATGAATTATTTTTTATGATGCTTACTGAGGGAATTGTTTTAGGACACCATATTTCAGGAAATGGAATTAGAGTGGATACATCTAAAGTAGAAGTTATTTCTAAATTATCAATTCCAACTTGCCAAAGAGATGTTAGATTTTTTCTTGGTTTTACTAGCTATTATAGAAGATTCATAGAAAATTTTACAAAATTAACCTCTCCACTTTTCAAATTACTCACAACAAATTATGAATTCATTTGAAATTATGATTGCCAAAAAGCTTTTGAAACATTGAAAGAAAAGATTTATGAAGCACCCATTCTAAGAGGACCAAATTGGAAACTACCTTTTCACATTTCGACTGAGCCTCTGAAACAACTTTAGGAACTATATTAGGACAGAAGGATTTAACTCCTTATGCCATTTACTACACCGGTAAAAATTTGACTACTGCAGAGTTAAATTACATTGGAACAGAAAATGAGTTTTTAGATGTTGTCCATGCCATCAATAAATTCAGACATTACATCACCTATTATGAAGCCTTCACACACACAGATCATTCTACAATTAGATATTTAATGAATAAAACAATCACTAATGGAAGAATTAAAAGATGGTTATTGTTGCTACAATAATTCAATATTACTAATTTGGATAGACCTTGAAAACAAACTACAACTGTTGATTTTCTATCTAGGATTCAAAATGATAATAACGATGTTGCTATAGAAGATAATATTCCAGATAAATATGTTTTTGCAGTATCTTTAAATCTCCTTAGTTTGCAAATATTGATAATTACTTGGGTATAGGGAAGTTAACACCATATTTGATTCCTCGAGAGAAAAGAAAGGTTATTCAAACTAGTGCATCCTATTCATGGATAAATGAAGAATTGTACAAAACAGGACCTAATTTAATCATTCGAAGATGTGTTAGAGAAGATGAAGTATGAGAGATATTGAAGGCTTGTCATGATGAGCCATGTGGAGGACATTTCACTGATAAAAGAACTTCTTATAAAGTCCTTCTCTTAGGATAATATTGGCCTTCCCTTTTTAAGGATGCCAAGGAATATGTTAAGAGATGTGACCATTGTCAGAGAATGGGAAAACTCATTCCTTCAGATGAAATTCCTTTATAAACTCAGGTACTTATTGAACCCTTTGAAAAATAGGCTTTAGATTTTGTTGGTTCAATCAATACACCATCAAGAAAAAAAGGTATATTATTGTTTGTAGAGATTATGTCACAAAATTGGTAGAAGCTAAAGCACTTTCTTTTGCTACTGAAAATGTTGTAGTTTCATTTCTTTTTGAGGATGTTTACACTCGTTTTGGTGTCCTAAGGGAAAATGACAGATCAAGGTACTCAATTTACATCCAAGCTAGTACAAAAGATAATGGAGGAATACAAAATCAAACATAAAAGGTAAAATCCATACCATCCATAAGCCAATGGACAAGTTGAATCTACCAACAAAGTAATTGAAGCAATTCTTATCAAAATTGTGCATTTTTATAGAAAGGATTGGGTAGAAAAGTTTGCAGAATATTTGTGGGCATATCGTACCACATGGAGAAATACAATTGGCCACAGTCCTTATGAACTTGTTTATGGAAACCAAGTCCTATTTCCTATTGAGTTCCAGATAAAGACTTTTAAAACAACAATCGACCTGGGTCTTGATTTATGAGAAGCCCAAAGACAAAGAATAGAACAATTGAATGAACTTGATGAGATGCGACAAGATGATATTCAAAGAACTAATATAGTCTAACAACAAAGATCTAGGTGGCATGATAATTTTATCAAAGAAAGGAAATTTCAACCTGGTGATTGGGCATTTCTTTTTGATTCGAAATTTAAATATTTTCAAGGAAAATTTCAAACTCATTAGCTTGGTCCATATGAGATTGAAATTATCTTTGATAATGGAGTAGTTAGAATCATAACTATTGATGAAGAGAAGGTGACCTTCCTTGTAAATGGTCATAGATTACGAGTATATCATAAACCATTAACAAAGGAAGAATTCATAAAGGATTTGCAAGGCAATTTTGATTTAAAGCTGGTTAAGGAAGACTCTTCTTCCTCTCCAACTTAGTCTTTTATATTTCTAATATATATATATATATATATATATATATATATAATTAAAAAAAATTAAAAAATTTATAAACATGAAAAGAAACATTGTTGGCATGTTTATATAGAAAATCCAAGTTGAAAACCAAGAATTATTGGAAGCTTAGATTTTCTTTTCCCTATTCTAGTCCCATTTTTTTTTTCTTTTTCTTTTTCTTTTTTGAAATAATACAACTACGAAATTGTTAACAATATGTAGCTCTAACACAATTCTGTAGCTGGACTAACAGATTATTATCAGAGCAAATGGAAATTATGATAAATGCAAAATTTCAATGAATATTGCGGCTAAAGCAACTTGACAACCTGTAGAAGATAAGTCAAAGCGGTAAAACAAAGGATCAAAGGTATGTAGGTTATATAATAAAGGAAAAACATTTGAATTATGAAATTAAATGATGGATAACCGTTGTTACTTCTATGCCGAGTAATGATTACCCTTAATTGATTCGACACGACTTTGATTCTAACAAAATATCAATGTCTTATTAACTGAGGTAGAATTTAAACCCTGATATCATTCAAAAATCACCTCACTTCTCCGCTCATTATTCCTTTTCATGTTAAACACCTCCATCTCATTTAACCCTATTCTAGTGCCGAGACTAACTTCACCTAAAACTTTGTTTTCCTAACTCATCTCATACTCAAATTTCTTCCCATTCCTTGAACTTGTCAAAAAGAGTGATTGTGGGTTAAACTTCCTCTGCCATGGGAGTCATTGTGAGGTCAAAGCCAAATGGAATTAGGTTTATGGAGGGTTACCCATAGGTCAAACAAATGTTGCGGCAAGCTCGATGGTTGAAATTTGTGGAGAAATTCGGCGATCATGAAAAGGAAGAAACAACATCTTTTGTTAGGGCGTATGACGACATTGAAGCAAAAATCGGGGACATAAAGCTAGTATTGACAGAATCCTTCATAGCAGAAGCCACATAATTTCCAAGAGTTGGAAAAAGTTGGTTTAAGAATAGAAGAATTGAAGAAAGAGAATGGAGGGTTTTTCTAAAAAATCCAGGTATGGAAATTTCTGAATTTAAAAAGGGAATTCCAGTTACGGATTTGAAAAATAAATGGAGAAATCTGTTGTTGATCTTCAAAATGTTTGTAACTTGTGAAGGAAGATTTGGGAATATGTTCTTTTATCATGTGAGATTAATGATGAATTTTTTAGATGGAAATGAAATTAACCTAGCATATTTTTTGCTTCAAAGTTAAAGAAAAATGGCTAAAATAATTCAAAGGAAAATTCAATCTATAGATAGTGCTCTATATCACCATGGTTTAGTAAAAATATTGATTGAAGCACATCTAAGAAAGACTGGAGATAATTGGGAAGATTTCCTAGTCACGAATCATTTCAAGGAAGAAGAAATGGAAGAGCCTGGTGATAAAATGAAGAAAAGTATAAGGAAGCTTATCCTAAAAGAGAATTCATAGGAACAACACTCAGAATATGAAACTCCTATTACATATATGCTAGTACAACTTATGAAGAAAAATGTTGGAAGAATAGAAGCCAACACTCAAGAAGAAAATTCATCTAAAGAGAAAACAAAGCAAAAGAAGGTAAAGGATCAATCCCTTACTACAAAGCCATCATCTTTTGTGAGGAGGAGTGAAAGGCTCAATAAAGAAATGCATGAACAACCTCGACAATCCCCAGAATTTTTTGATTTAGAAATGGAAACTACAGTTCCATCATCGATTTCATCACCAATTATTAATGCAGTAAGGAAAAATCCAGAAATTGATCGAGTACAACTAGAAATCTACGACTATATAGAATCTTTGGAAAGAAAAGCTACAGGAAAATTCATTCCATCATCTTCAACTCAAGGTGAAAATGAAGCACTCAATTCAAATATTTCAAGGGACTTTCAGGTTGAAGAAACCCTCAAACAAGAAATTTATGAGTTAGAAGTATTGAATAGACATTTAAAACATGAAAATGAAGCAGTGAAGGCACAAAATGAAATCCACAAAACCCAAAATGACAATATACTATTACACCTTGGTATGTGGCACAAGAAAAATAAGAAATTGAATGCTCAGAACAAATTTCTTAAGAGGAAGATTATGGGCTTGAAACACAAAATTCTGATGAAGAAGCCAAGGATGACAATCACTGCTAAGGAATCAAGGAGAAGTAATTTGGATGTCCTTGCTCAAGTATCTGAGGCAGTTCAGTAACAAAAAGGACTTACAAATTTTGAAATTTTGCATGAGGACATGCAATGTCTTCTGTGTGGGGGAATGTTGAACCCCATAATTGCTTCTTTTTTACACTCCTTTTTCCACCTTAATCCTTCCTTTTTGACCTTCATAAGTTACAATATGGGTATCAATTTACAAGGTTGAAGCATAACAGGTATATAATCATCATATATTTCATAAGTTTCATTTGTATTTATTATTTGACTTAATATCTACCTAAGCTACCGAATTACAGTGATTCTGCAACTAGATCCAAGGTTCAATAGGTTGCAGAGCTCCATCCGAGAAACAAGGCACATGGGTAGCTGGAAAATAATGAGGACAACAATTCATTCCTATTTGTAGAAGCTGGATCGATGAAAAAGACACCTTATCAATCCGGTCAAAGGATAAGTCAAACGACGTGGAAGGCACGGATCAAGTGAGCGAGGTACAGATTTTCCATTTCATGAGTTGCTACGTTGTTAGCAAATCATAGATAAGATTACGATATCTTATCTCTTAGGATAATTATAGCTGATGTTGATCAACATAGGCATAAAGCTATGAAAACATTTATTGCATAAGGATTTTATAAATATGCCTCTCGGCATAGCTAAACAGGACGAGAATTGTATTTGTAAAATATTATGTTTTGATATAAAACTCTGTTTCAACTCCATTTCTTGTTGTACATTCCAATGCGTGAAAACTCATTTCGTGAAATATTTATAACGTTGTTTTCTTCTTGTAGGAGGGCCCCCTTGAGACATTAAGGATTTTGTTTATTTACAGTTAGTATTTTTGCACATATTTCCTTTATATTTTGTTGATTCATTCAATCATTCAGGTTTTGATTTTTAGGTATAGATTTGAAATTGTTTTACTAACATTTTATTGATCGGGGAAGGATAGATCTCAAATGCATATGGATAGATATTGATTCAAAATAGCAGTAGGAATTTAAGTTTTATATTGCAATAGTTTTTAATCACAATTTTCATAGAAATAGATTTATGAGTACAATTTGAAGCGTGATTTTATTTAAGTACAAGTGAGGGTTATGATTCTTATTCAAGAAAGTATGATTTCCATTTGAATGTAATTTTCAAGAGTGAATTTCATTTGAGAAAGTGTGTTTTATTTTCATTATAGTAGATGTGATTTTACTTTAAGCAATTGTGAATAGTGATTTGTTGGCATTATGTTCTCTGGTATGGCTATATGTTACAGATGTTGTACTTGATGGCAACTCCCATGACAAGGCTCTCATTTTATTGAAAAATAAGAAGGACGCAGGATATCAGTTCAGAAGGTGCGTACCCGCAGGTACACCTTGCAGGGACCGCGTCCAGAGACGTAGGCCAGCCATTCAGGAGGTGCGTCCACCCAGTGCACACATTTCAAGGCAGAGAAAAGCTCACGTGGGGGTTTCTTGTGTTTTACTCTTGGTATCTAGCCGACAGTATTGTGTTATTATGGTGTCGGCTCGTGGTATTGTTCCATGATTTGAGGAGGAGCTTGCCTATATAAAGCAAAGGAGATCATTTGGTTTAAGCATGGTTTTGGTTGAATATCTTATGAGGGCTAGATCTGGTCTAGATCTAAACAAGGTGAATCTACTGATGGACCGAGATCTCTTCGGCGCATGTTCAGATCTATAGATCTGACTGTCTGGGTTACTTCTGAAGTCTTGAAATCATCTATGCCCGGAGGGACGCAGGTGCAGTAAGGGTTCAGGTGCGCTGGGACGCAGGCGCAGAAGGGTTCAGGTGCGTCGGGACGCAGGCGCAGAAGGGTTTAGGTGCGTCGGGATGCAGGCAGTTCAATAGACTCAGAGCGAGGGACGCAGGCTATCAGTTGAGCAAGGTGCGGCCGGGACGCAGTCTAGCAGTTGAGCAGGGTGAGTCCAGGAAGCAGGCTAGCAGTTGAGCAGGGTGAGTCCGGAAGCAGGCTAGCAGTGGAGCAGGGTGCTTCCTTCTCTTAAAATCTTTGTTTATCATTGTTGTGTTCTGGGTTTGGTCCTATTACTGTTGATCTAGTTACTACAGTTGATTGGGTGATTCTCTCATACTTGATGATCAATTGATGCTTATGGATCCAGTTTGAAAATTTATGAAAAGTGGTCCTTGTAAGAAAAGAAGTAGG
This sequence comes from Pinus tabuliformis, assembly GCA_031772625.1. Lineage (NCBI taxonomy): Eukaryota > Viridiplantae > Streptophyta > Pinopsida > Pinales > Pinaceae > Pinus > Pinus tabuliformis. The sequence continues at coordinate 1,183,579,963 of CM062805.1, read as the reverse complement.
GGGTTGTAGCTCCCTTCCAGGAGAGACTGGAAAACGAGAGAGAGTTGTAGCTCTCTGCAGGTTGCAGCCTGCGTACTAGTAAAGGACTTCACTAGTACAAAACCATTGTAAAAGAAGTTTCTAATTTGAAAGAAGATAAAGACATATTGCAGCAGGTGGTTTTCACCCACATTGGGTTTCCACCTTACATCTTGTGTTCTTTGGTGTGACTATCTGTTTTCTTTGTTCATGCACATTATTTTATGGTACTGACATGCAAATATAATTCAAAGATCAAATAAGGAAGGTTCATTAAAAGAATTAGATAATACTGATTCACCCCCCCCTCTCAGTATTATTTCCAACAATTGGTATCAGAGCAGGTCCTTCTGAGGAAGCTTGATCGCTTGAAGGAAAAGATCCATCAGAATGGCTAATCCAGAAAGAGAGGCACACATCAGGCCACCAGTCTTTGACGGGAACAATTTTACTCACTGGAAGATAAGAACCACTGCATATCTACAATCACTTGGAGTAGAAGTTTGGGGAATCGTAGAAGGAGGATACAAATTCCCATCAGCAACTCCTACAGATCCAGCAGAGAAAAAGCAATATGAGCTCAATGCCAAAGCTGTTACTGTCCTATTGAGTAGTTTGACTCAATCAGAATTTATGAAGATCATGCATTTCAAATCAGCTAAGGAAATATGGGACAAAATCGTCACAAGCTACGAAGAAGATGATCAGGTAAAAAGAGCAAAGCTTCAAACTCTCAGAATCCGGTATGAAACTCTTAAGATGCGTAATAATGAAAGCATAGCTAATTATTTCCTGCGTATGGATGAGATTGTGAATTGTATGAGGGATCTGGGTGAAGAATTTGAGGAAGTTGTCTTAGTTGAAAAAGTTTTGAGATCTCTGTCTGCTAAATTTGACTCTAAAGTATCTGCCATAGAAGAAAAGGAGAATGTGCAGAAAATCACCATGTCACAACTTCATGGGATCTTAACTGCTTTTGAAATGCGACAAGAGGTACCACCAGAAGCCGCATTCGAAGTATCAGAGGAAGAAGATGAGGTAAATTTTGTCAAGAATCTTGAACGGGGAACTGGACGGTTCAAAGGTAAGCTACCTTTCAAATGTTTTCTATGTGGTAGAGTTGGTCACTATGCTGCTAGATGTCCTCATAACAAAGGAAAGATATCTGAAGAAGATGGTAGAAGCTATTATACCCATATTAAAAGTTCATTCAATGATAGTGAAGATATTAGAAGTCTCATGGCACATAATAAGAAGAATGCTTCATCCAATAATAGCGAAGATATTAAAAGTCTCATGGCACATGAAGAGAAGAATGCAGAAACTGAAGAAGTTGCCAAATTAAAAGAACAATTGGAGACAGAAATCAGGGTAAGGGAGCAATTGCAGGATATAGTAAAGGATCAGAGTACAACTATTCAGAAACTTGAATCAAGGATCCTCTCTCTAAAAGAAGATCTTAAAAAATCAAGAGAACAGAACAGAGAAGATCTTGAAGATCAAGAACATGAAGTGATCAAACTAAAGCGACAAGTGGAAGAAGGAAGAAAAGCTGAAGAAGACCTAAGGAATCAATATCTGAAAAAGGAAGAACAACATCAAGTTGAGGTAAATATCTTGAAAGGTAAAATAGAAGAAAAGGATAAGCTTTTACGATTTCAAGATAGTACTAAAGTCTTGGATGATATTCTTAATAGTCAAAGGTCTCCTGCTATCAAGACTGGTCTTGGTTTTCATGAATATGTTGAAGGTGAATCTAGTTCACAAGGTGAGGCAAGAAACTCTAATGAGAAATCTGAAATGCTCAACGAGGAACAACCAAGGAAAGAAATTCCTCAAGGAAGATCCTTTACTCCTAACTATGATAGACGATTATTTCCTCCACTAAAAAATGTTGAATGTTATGTATGTCATAATCTTGGACATGTTGCAGCCAGATGTAGAAGTAGAATGGTTCAAGACAGATCATCGCATCCCAGGTATTTCAGAGGATATTGTTTTGCCTGCAATGCATATGGACACAAAGCAATTGATTGTGATAGAAGGAACATGAAAAATGTAAGATGTTATACATGCAACAACTATGGGCATAAAGCAAGGGAATGCAGGAGCAGATTTCAAAATTCAAAACAAAAGGACCATACATCATCACAGTTGCAGGAATTGAAGAAGACAGAGACAGAAAGGTGTGGCATAATTCAGACAGCGGACATAACAGACACAGGGGAATCTGAAAGTGATGAAATTCAGTATTCCATCTTGCATACGCTGATATAATGAAGACAAGTCGCGTATATACGCGAGTTACAGGCTGCAAAGTCGCGTATATGAAGAAAGGGCAGCAAAACAGACTCAGGTTCAGTCATGGTTGGCTCAGGCTCAGGGGGAGCAGAACAGACTCAGGAAATGGTTCAGTCATGGTTAGCTCACAGGTTCAGGGGGAGCATATAATGCATTGTTGGCATTATGGAGGATGGTTAGAAGGAGATCTTGCTGCAATATGTCTCTATCTCTTTCATGGTGGATTATGGTTCTTTGTTGCAGATCTGGTTCATTTTCAGGAGGAGCATGATCTTAGGGGGAGCATACGCCTTTGCCCTTGATGTCAAAGGGGGAGAATGAAGCTGAAGATTGTAAGGTTGCCATCAAGTCCAAAGGGGGAGATTGTTGGCATTATGTTCTCTGGTATGGCTATATGTTACAGATGTTGTACTTGATGGCAACTCCCATGACAAGGCTCTCATTTTATTGAAAAATAAGAAGGACGCAGGATATCAGTTCAGAAGGTGCGTACCCGCAGGTACACCTTGCAGGGACCGTGTCCAGAGACGCAGGCCAGCCATTCAGGAGGTGCATCCACCCAGTGCACACATTTCAAGGCAGAGAAAAGCTCACGTGGGGGTTTCTTGTGTTTTACTCTTGGTATCTAGCCGACAGTATTGTGTTATTATGGTGTCGGCTCGTGGTATTGTTCCATGATTTGAGGAGGAGCTTGCCTATATAAAGAAAAGGAGATCATTTGGTTTAAGCATGGTTTTGGTTGAATATCTTATGAGGGCTAGATCTGGTCTAGATCTAAACAAGGCGAATCTACTGATGGACCGAGATCTCTTCGGCGCATGTTCAGATCTATAGATCTGACTGTCTGGGTTACTTCTGAAGTCTTGAAATCATCTATGCCCGGAGGGACGCAGGTGCAGTAAGGGTTCAGGTGCGCCGGGACGCAGGCGCAGAAGGGTTCAGGTGCGTCAGGACGCAGGAGCAGAAGGGTTCAGGTGCGTCGGGACGCAGGCGCAGAAGGGTTCAGGTGCGTTGGGACACAGGCAGTTCAATAGACTCAGAGCGAGGGACGCAGGCTATCAGTTGAGCAAGGTGCGGCCGGGACGCAGGCTAGCAGTTGAGCAGGGTGAGTCTGGGAAGCAGGCTAGCAGTTGAGCAGGGTGAGTCCGGAAGCAGGCTAGCAGTGGAGCAGGGTGCTTCCTTCTCTTAAAATCTTTGTTTATCATTGTTGTGTTCTGGGTTTGGTCCTATTACTGTTGATCTAGTTACTACAGTTGATTGGGTGATTCTCTCATACTTGATGATCAATTGATGCTTATGGATCCAGTTTGAAAATTTATGAAAAGTGGTCCTTGTAAGAAAAGAAGTAGGGGGTTGTAGCTCCCTTCCAGGAGAGACTGGAAAACGAGAGAGAGTTGTAGCTCTCTGCAGGTTGCAGCCTGCGTACTGGTAAAGGACTGCACTAGTACAAAACCATTGTAAAAGAAGTTTCTAATTTGAAAGAAGATAAAGACATATTGCAGCAGGTGGTTTTCACCCACATTGGGTTTCCACCTTACATCTTGTGTTCTTTGGTGTGACTATCTGTTTTCTTTGTTCATGCACATTATTTTATGGTACTGACATGCAAATATAATTCAAAGATCAAATAAGGAAGGTTCATTAAAAGAATTAGATAATATTGATTCACCCCCCCCTCCCCCCTCTCAGTATTATTTCCAACTTAATTCAAACAAGTGTGAATGTGATCTTATGCAACAAGTTTGCAGTTTCTTTTAAGTAGGATGAAATTGTTATTTAAACAAGGGGAACATAATTTATTTTATTTGATATAACCAATTCTTTTACTTTTATAACCCATAGAGAAACATGTGCATCTTGATAACTCAAATTGATTTAGGCATTTAATAAGTGACATTAAGGCTTCTCACACATATAGTGCATATACATTTCATTAGTTTACTAGCCCTGGTTGATAAATTTATGTAAGTAATTTAACATTAATTAAATTACTAAACAGTATGGTTGACGATTTTGCATATTTCTATAAAATGTGGAAATGGCAATATTTGAAGGAACTTATAGAATTATGTAGCGTTGACTCTTAATGGTGATAAAAATATATTAGGTTTTCACTATATAGATGCCATGCCACTACCATAGGAATGATTGACCTAAAATATATCAATAATGTTTAATGGTGTTACATTACATAATACCTCATCTAGATTGGGTTACTTGCATATTAAAGTCTCCATTTGTGTCACATGCATACCTAATATTTTGCGTGTTTCTTATGAAAAAAATTGACAATGATACTAGTGAAGAAACACATAAGCCTGATCAAAGATTTTTTCCAAGGGTTCTAATATTTTTAACTCAAAAGGTTTTTTTATACATGCATATTTTTAGAATAAAAATACAATATCCCAATTTTTTCTCCTTGAAAAAATTGTAATAAATTAGGCATGGGTATTTTGATTTTTTTGTTACATTGACCACCATGAGATGGAATGATGTTATGAACATTGAAAATAGTTGTTGGGTATGTTCTATATTCTTTCCACGATTAGCCCCATGTGCGAAGCCGGGGGGATGGGGGGACAACCCCCCCTTTTTGTGCCAGGCGCAGCACCCTAGGATTTTTTTTTAGGCCCTATATTAGGTAGGCAGACCTACCTATGGTTTTGTGCATGAGTTTTGCACATGGTTTTGGGCATGATGGTTTTCTGCCCATGGTATATTGTAGATCCGGTAAAGGGAACTATGGTTATGTTTTAATCTAGGGTTAACTGATTGGGGTTTATGAATGATTTGATATGTATATATATGTGTTGTAATGTTGAAAGGAATATAATGAAAAATCAATCTGGTAGTCTCGGTTTTGGGATCCAGGGGAAAATCTCTGTCTATTTCTTTGTGTTTCTTGCCATTGTATATTTTTTGTTTAAAGAATTCCTATGCAGGTAATTTCTGTATAGAGTTAAAACCTACAATAGTTTTAATTTTGCAATTAATAAAATTATGATGACCAAGACCAAGGAAAACGAGTGCCTATAAGGTTCTCCTTGTTGTAGATTCCCCAAAAACCACCCTCTTTTTTCTTAACTATTTCCAACGCATAGGAGAAAATAATGGTCCCCACCAATGCAAAGGCTTATTCTTATTACCTCAACACCTCCTCTTGATTTATGAATTTCATATACGATTTTTTTCCTCTTGCAAAAACTTAGACAAAGTTTAATGAGGTCTTTTATAATTTCCCTTCTAGTGCAATACAACATTAATAAGTTCTATTCTTTTGTGTTGCAACACTTTGATGTTCCTTTCCCATGAGATATAGAACTAGGAAGTTCCCATTTAGTGGAATACAACAATGATGAGTCCATTGACCTAGTGACGCACCAAACCCTAAATTTCTCATTGCATGTATTGTTTTGAAATTGATTATCTCAATGATATGTATCACTATGAAAGCCAACATCCTGTGACATATTGTTGGGATCTCGAACTTCCAATGAGATGTGTCCAAGATACCAAAAATCTCATGTGATATGTCCCTCATGCATACACAAACCTTTGTAGTATCACACCACTAACGATTGTCTTTTTCATATATCCCCACCTAAAGGAATTTTGAAAACGACAAGTTTCAAGGCATTTATTGCCTCAAAAATCACGCCACTCGCTCTAAAATATCTATAAAATGGAATGTAAGATTATATTAAATTAAATTAAGATTAAGATTAAGATTTAATATTATATTAAATTTAATATTGTATAGACAAAAATAAAATAAAATACAAAAAATTAAGAACTAAATCTCAATTCCTTATTTATAAAAAAAATCATGACCTGACCTTATTTATAAATAAAATCATGACCCGACCTATTCTTTTCCTCCTAACCCATGTGCCTCCACCATCGATCCCTGCTTCAACCATCGAGTGCCTCCGCCATTGATCCCTACCTCCACCATTGATACCTACCTAGCTTGTGCCCTAAACCTCCACAATCGATACCTACCTCTTCCATCAATCCGTGCCTCAAACATCGACCTTATTTTTCCTGCCTCGGCTATTTATCTCATCCTATTCCTTTAACCCTAGCCAACACCCCCCTCCACCATTGATCCCTACCTCCACCATCGATCCCTGCCTCCTCCATTGACCCTATTCCTTTAACCCTAGCCTCTTGGGTTGATAAATCTACTTCACTAGGTGGGGCATATAGATTTGCCCATTTTCCTTCTGGTATGCTCTTTAATTTATTGTTCCCCACTGACTGTTTGGTGCCTCGTTTGGCTACAATTGATGCTTGGTGCGATTTTTCCAATGTAATTTAATGGCCACAATCTTATTATTCAAAAACCAATTTATCTCAAGCTCACAGTTCGGGTAAGATCTCATTGGTCCATATGTGGATTGATAGCGTGAGGATATCTTTGGTATAGAGAAAGCAGATCACTTGAGGAAAATAAGACCAAAAGGATTGAGATGATAAAGGCGACCCATGAACACTAGTTGCAGAGAAGAAAGATTCAATCCCACCAATGCATTTAAGGTGAAACAACAACAATGCCTGCTGTATTTTAAAATGCCCCACCTTTTTATAGATTTCGTCATTGTTACATGCACATAAAATGGCACGAAATATGTGAGTTGTGTTGTCACTCACTGCATTATGAGTTTTCAATTGATCAAAGTTGCGAAAGAGTAGTGAATTTTGAAGCCATCTTATAGGCCACAGGAGCACTTAAATCCAAATTGGAAGCTATCCATTATATAGTGCTCGGAATGAGCCTTCCAATGGTATATAGAAGTCCCAAAATTTACTTATGGATTAGAAGATATGTCATGTTGAAGATCAGGAGTTTTGTTTCCTTGAAATGAAAGAAAAGAGCTCATCGGAGGGCCTCAAGCACAGCAGGTCAAGTATATCAGTGGTGGGAAAACGCTGCAATCTCACATCCCGAAATTCCCATAATATCACATCCCATAGTGCCAAGCTATTGGGCATCCCGAAGTCTCATGACCTGCATGCCCGCGATGCTGGAAAATCAGCGATTGACGGGCCCAATGGGCCATTCTTAAGGAATTGTGGAGGAAAAACGTTGATAGTGTGAATAGTAGGGGAGGGGGGTGATTTTATTTAACAAGTGAATTCACAAAAAACCCAAGGGGGGATGGACCCTTTTCTCTCTCCTAAAGGGGCCATGTGGCAGAATCTTATTGGTCCTAAGAATCCACGGGGCAGTATGGAGATGATGTGGCAGTATGGAGGACATGTGGCACATAGATTCAACTTTTCTAGGGGTCCTATGGGGCCATTTCCAGGTGACATGTGTCACCACTCAGGAAGTGCCACATGGCACTGATGATTTCATCCATCCCGCTTATCGGCGATTGATGAAGGTAAAAGGTTGCAACTCCAGTCATAAGGCTTGTGATTGCGATATTTGGGACCTCCCTAGATGCGATATTTTATAAGATAGGCTTAAACGGGTTGTCGAGTCCATCCCCTATTTTCGAAGGCCGCATATTCAAACACACCTAATCTCGCAGATAGATGATCACAAAGGTCAAAGGGATATCTCAAAGGCAAAGCATAGAAAATCGTTGGTATGTGGGATTTGATGTATTAAAGGAAAAAGGCCCTTGGATAAGATTTTAAAGTCTCTAGCGCCTTTTGGCTAAGAACCTAGTCAAAGCCCCTGGTCATATGAAGAGAACACCGAAAGGGGCTATACCCAAAAGGGGCCAAGGGGCATCAGAGCTCACTGTTCTATGATTTTTTAAAGAGGAAAAGGCTCGATGCAGTGATGCTCGATAATGTGGTACAAAGCTTTGAAGACATGATGGGTCGGTAGTTATGGCTTTAAGGGAAACAGGTGGTGCATTCAAAACCGATATGGATTGGTTCACAAAGGCCCATTGTGCTATGGAATCAGGGTCAGCACTGACAGGAGTGGAAAGAGACTTGGTAGCTCAGGAGGATTCAATTCTCATGCATGGTGTTCCATACAACAGAAATACAAAGTACCGTCCTACGACCCTCTACTTCAGAACCGCAGCACGAAATCGATGGCGCCCATTCACAACTTTCAAGGATGAATGCTTCAAGCAGTGAAAGTAGAAGTGACAGGGGATAGCTGGGCAGCACAGGAGGCCATACCACAAGAAAATTACAGCCTGAGGAAGAGGTGATCATAGGATGGGCACAAAGATATTTCATTTAATTTTCTGTTTGATTGATTACTTATTTTTTTCATGAAGCATGCCTCTCTTCAATGAGAAAATTAAATTTTGTAATGTTTTTGGGCCTTAGAGCCATCCCGGTCGAGACAGCTGAGTCTTGACCGAAGATATTTTTGTTGTAATGAATTCCCATGCTTCCCTCTCCAGAATAAACAAGAGGAAGCAAGACTTAACAAAGGTTTAGAAATTCTAAAGAAAATCTACATGTTATTTTCAGATTGTATGGCTTTACAATAAAGATTTTCTAGAATATGAAGGAAATGGTGGTGATTCCTCCTTCAAGTATTACAATATGTTATCCCTCTTTTAAAACCCATTATGTTCATGTTTCCTCTCTGAATTCAGGAAATCACAACTGTTAGAAATATTTCAAAACTTCCTCATAGTTTCACTAGTATCAATATGTTATGCATGTGCCTATAAATTCCTCACAGATTCATTTGTATTGACATTGTTAATGCTAGTGCCTATATGGATTATTGAAATTATATCTTTAAAATTTTCTCTTCATGAAATATAGCATGCAACCTCTCTTCTACCCATTATATCTACTTCTAACTCAGATAACTATAGGAATTCTGAAAGATGCAAGCTCTATCTGTTAAACATAGACTTATTGATGTTCTAAGCTCCATATGATGAGTTACTCCTTCTCCTTATCCTCTCTCATTACTCTGCAAAATCTTATTAAACTGTAAGTCCTTGAACTACTTGGCCTCCACTTTTTATGCATATTTCTGAGATTTGTATATGTGAATAAGTACTAGAAATTTATGTCTTACTTCTTTAGGTGAATGAACCAACCCATTTTATATACATATAGGATATAATTGAGGTCTACCTTTATTGAGAATCATGGAGACACTCCAACTTTAGATGTGCCCAGGAACTAGTCTTGTAAGAAATCCAAGGTTGTCTCTGGGAACTACAACATCTTATGGCAGCGTTTTCCGTGGATGTATTGAAGGATTTCCCCCCTGGGATACGACAAACTGAGCACTCCTTATGTAGGTGAGCAAAGAAGTTCTGATTGCATCCACATCACCTTGGCCACTCCACACACCTCATCATCATTTTATCATCCTGGCTTTTAAAAGGCCTCACACTCGCTCAGATACATCTCAGCAGAAATCCCCATTTTTATATGACCCAGAAAGATTAATTTTTAGGAAAGTCTAGAAAGAGAAAACTCCCTCAGCTTGTGCTACCATCTCACTAACCTTTGAATCTTGCTCATCCAGCTCTCAGCCCACTCTTACTCACTACTCAGGATTTTTTCCTAAGGCCCTGACGTACCCTACATTCAGTTTAGCCAATCCAACCACTGTGCTCTTGGGCCAAGTTCCTTAGTCAAGTCTCAATCCCCCTCCATTAATCCAAATGGCTCTTCCTAGTTTTTTGCTAAATAAATATGCACCTCTTAATTTACCTCAGCCTCTGAGTTTTATGCCCCAATACTACCTAAAGCTTCTACCTAGGTTCAATGGGGAAGATGATAACACAACACAGAGGCACGTTGAAACCTTTAGTGCCTTTGCTAAGAACCTGAACGTAGGATAATTGGATGTGGTCTTGATACAATTTGTAAAATCCCTTGATGGAGAAGCCATAAAATGGTCTAAAGCCCTTCTCAATGCCTCCATCAATACCTGGGAGGAACTTGAGAACTATTTCACACAAATGGGGTGAAAAGAGAAATCATGAGTAACTCCTCACAGAGTTTAATGCTATTAGGAAAAATCCAAAAGAGGATATCTCAGAATTTATCAAAAGATTCAATAAGCAATACAATAACCTACTAGTTGAGATAAAGCCTCCTCCAACTACTGCCCAGAATCCATTTTGGGAGAATTTGATTCTGACTTTGGCTTTACACTGAAGGAAAGGAAGTCTCTCACTCTAGATCAACTCCAAATTGATGCACTTGAGGTGGAAGAAAATTTCACGTCAGCGAGAAAGTCAAAGGGAAGAAGGAACCTACTGAGAATATAAGAGGGAAAGAAGAGGCATCTTCCTCTGGTCAAGATAGAGAATCACCAGACCCGAAGTTTGATGAATTGGAAAAAATCATCAAGAGTTTATCACCGAAGGTTGGAAAGCTTGAAATTGAGAACAAAAGCCCCACCAAACAAAATTCTCAAGTCAACAATCGGGGTTACAATCAACAATATAGAAGGTCTCCATTACAAATACTTCTGAGGGAGAGAAAGGAACACCTTGATTAGATCCCTCATCCTCTATATTTAGAAGAGGATCTTGGTGAGAAATCATCAAATACACAGGAGATGTAGGGAAATTTGTATTCTACTTTTTCCAAAGAAGAACATTAGAATATGGCTCACCAAGAGGCGAGTCGTGATAGAGAAGAAGTAATAGTAGCAGAAGAGGAAGATATAGATTATTATTGTAAACAATTTGTAGATTTCATGCAAGCTTAGCCACAACGTAAGTATAATATAAGGTCTTCAAAGAAGAGGTCAAGGGAACTAGAACCACAGGAGGGAACTTCTCCCCAAGTTATCCCTCCAGTACTAGACAAAGGGAAAGGTAAGCTCAATTCTGACCCTTCCAAGATAAAAGTCTCTGCAAATAAGGAAAGCAATAGTTCTGAAAGACACACAAAAAAGAAGGCACTCGTTCTGCTAAAAAATTCTTGTGGGAAGGAAGAAGGAATAGAGCCAGGAGGTATAGAAAAAGTCCAACCCACATTCAATCTCCAGAAGGAGCTTGAAAAGGTAAAAATTCATGTTCCTCTAATTGAGCTTCTAAATCAGCCTAATTATAAAGCTATAGAAGAAGATGAGACCTTATTAGAGGAAACATGAGTGCACCTAACGAGGCGGTTAGAGCATCAGCGCGCAAATGAAAATGAAGTATGGAAGTTATATTTTGATGGGGCAAACCCAAAAGAGGAAAATGGCACTATAATATTGTTGGTATCTTCGGAGGGCAGTCTGATACCCCTCTCTTTCAAGCTGGAATTTGAGGCGACCAAAAATGTGGCAGAGTACGAAGCATTTCTACTTGGGTTACAAATGGCAAAAAATATGAATATTGAATGCCTAACAGTCTATGGAGACTCTAAGATGATCGTAAGGGAGATCATGAATCAATGCCAGGCCAAACACCCCAGACTGAGGATGTATCAAAATGAAGTGTGGGATCTAATTGATAATTTCTTCCTGGCCTCTAATATCCAATTTCTACCCAGGGAAGGAAACTCGATTGCCAACTCCCTTGCCGTAGTAGCAAGTAGTTTCAGGCCCCCACAAAGTATTCTCCTCAGATATGAGGTAGAAGTTAGATACAAACCTACAATACCTCATAATGTCAAGCATTGGCAGGTATTCAAGGATGACTAAAAGGTGAAAATATTCCTAGAAGTCATTAGGGAGTTTGCCCACTCCACCATCGATCAAGAAGAAGAAGAAGAAGATTAAGAATCCACTCCATGGAAAGACACTGTGGTTGGGTGCAAAATTTTGCAACTGAAAGGGAACACCAACTTGCGCAGACTGGTCTCGCTGGAAAGGATTTTTAATAAGGATGACATAGTCTCCAAGCCAATAGCCCTAGAGATAGATGATCAAATAAAATATTTCAACATTGGATCAGAGGAGGAACCCCAGATGGTAAAACTATCAAAATGAATACCCTAGTAATATAGACAAAGGTATTTAAATCTATTCAAAATTTACAAGGATGTATTTTCTTGGTCTTATGAGGATTTGAAAGCATTTGATACTAACATCATTCAACGTAAAATTCCTTTGAAGAGTGGAATAAAGCCATGCAAATAGAAACTCAGGCAGATAAATCCACTTTTACTCCCCTCCATTGAAAAAGAGGTGAGAAAGTTTCCATAAGCAAAGATCATAGTGCCTTTAAGGTACTCTAAGTGGGTGGCCAACCTAGTCGATGTCTGGAAAAAAAGCAGAGAAATAAGGCTATGCATAGATTTTTGGAATCTAAATACAGTGTCGCTGAAAGATAACTACCTGCTGCCTAAGATGGACCATATATTGCAGAAGGTGGTTGGCTCAACAAGAATTTCCATGATGTATGGGTTCTCTGGCTACACCTAGGTGGCAGTCCATCCTGAGGATCAAAATAAAACTGCTTTCACTACCCCGTGGGGAACATTCATGTACGCTCGCATGCCCTTCGGTCTCATTAATGCAAGGGCAACATTTCAAAGAGCCATGGACATAGCTTTTGTAGGGGACTAAGATAAATTTGTGGTGGTTTATTTAGATGATATCACAATATTTTCTATGACTGATGAAGAGCACATCCTCAATTTAGGGGTTGGCCAAGGTTTTATCTGAATCCAATTTCTAAGCTCTAGGGATAAACTTGATCAAAAAGGAGGGCAGACCCGAGCATCATCAGAGTCAGATTAGAACATCTGAGCAGAAAATATATGCCAAATATGAGGGATCTCCTTGGTATAAGAACAATGTTCATTATCCATTATTCCTAAGGTGCCCGTTGGGGGTAGATAAATCCAAATATCGAGACCTGAGGTTGTAAGCACATAAATATATCATATCCAATGGCCTACTCTACCATAAGGATCCGACGGGGGTATTGATATTATGTTTTGTGGAGGGTGAAACCCATAAGGTGATAGAACATTTTCACGGAGGAGTGTGTGGAGGACACTTTAGCTAGAAGACCACGACACATAAAATTATTAAGGCAGGGTTCTGTTGGCCTACACTATTTGGGAATGTTCATTCCCAAGTCAGGTTGTGCCAAAAGTGCCAAGTGTTTGCTCAGAGGCGAAAGTTTTCTCCTCTCTGCCTGATTCCAGTACATGTGTAAGAACCTTTTAGACAACGGGGACTTGATTTCATAGGAGAGATAAACCCACCATACGGTGGCCAACACAAGTGGATATTGATGACCACAGATTGCTTCACCAAGTGGGTAGAGGCCATCCCAGTCATAAATGCTACAAACATAGTGGTAACCAAATTTACGGAGGAGAACATATTGTCTCGTTTTGGTTGTCCCTCCAAAATTGTCACTAATAATGCTCAGGTCTTCAAATATGCCAAGTTCACCAGCTTCTGCCATAAGTTTAATATCATCATCAGGCACTCCACTACCTATTATCCTCAAGGTAATGGCTTGGTTGATTCCTCCAACAAGACTGTCATAAGGATGTTGAAAAAGACCATCACCGAAAATAAGAGAAATCGAAACTCCCAACTAAAGTTTTCCCTATGGGCCAATCGGGTAATGCCTAAACGATCCACAAGGAAATCACCTTTTGAGATAGTGTATGGTAAGGCTACAGTCTTCCTGATCCAATTAGCAATGTTGATGGCAAGGTTATTACAAGAAGAATATGAAGAGATAGGTTCCTTAATGCGAAGGATAAATCAGCTGGTCGAGCTTCATGATAATAGAGAATAGGTGGGGGCCAAATTGTCAAATTACCAACAAAAGATGAAATACTTGTTTGGCAAGAAGGCTAAGTATCGATTGCTTCAATCAGGAGATTTAGTTCTCTGCTGGGATGTCCGACAAGAAGACAAAAGCAAACATGGAAAATTAGACCTGCTATGGTTCAACCCTTTCAAGATTGCAGAAGAAAGAGGAAATAACACATACATGCTTGAGAATATAGATGGTGAATCTCTGGAACTACCGGTAAATGGTTAGTTCCTAAAAATTTATTTCCAAAACTAGAGGTGGCTATCTCACATTCATTGTAAATACCGGTGTGTGTATTGTAATTGTTATATGTAATTTTTAGCCTTGTTAAAAAAATCCATTTGCACAGAATTATAGTTTTCTTAAAAATGATTCCATGCCCAATGGAAGGAAAGTTACTAGTTTGCAGGTTATCAACACCTTACTAGCAAGTAACTCTCCCCAGTTGGAGCCAAATGTTGTCACTCACTACATTATGAGTTTTCATTTGATCAAAGTTTCCAAAGAGTAGTGAAGTTTGAAGCCATCTTCTAGGCCACAAGAGCACTTAAAGCCAAATTGGAACCTCTCCATTGCATACTGCCCGCAACAAGCCTTCCAATGGTATATAGAAGTCACAAAATGGACTTATGGATTAGAAGACATGGCTTGTTGAAGATTAGGAGTTCTTTTTCCTTGAAATAAAACAAAATGTCTTATCGGAGGGCCCCGAGCACAACAAGTCAAGCATATGAGCGGTGGGCATATTCTCCAAATCCGCATCCTGCAATTCCCACAATATCGCATCCGTAGTCCCATGGTATCGGGCATCCTACAGTCCCGCCATCCCACAACCCAACGATAGCAACAAATCAACGATAAGCTGACTTAATGACCCATTCTTAAGGAATTGCAGGGGAAAAACATTGATAGTGTCAACAGTAGGAGAGGGGCCAATTTTATTTAACAAATGAATTCACGAAAAAACCAAGGGCAGATGGGCCCTTTTCTCTCTCCTCCAAGGGGCCACGTGGCAGAATCCTATTGGTCCTAAGAATCCATGGGACAGCTGACATCAGCATGACGTGGCAGTACAAAAATGATGTGGCAATAAGGAGGACATGTGGCATGCAAATTCAACTTTTTCAGGGGTCTTATGGGGCCATTTCTGGGTGACACATGTCACCACTCAAGAAGTGCCACATGGCACTGATGACATCATCAATCCCACTTATCAGCGATCAGTGAAGGTAAAAGGTCGCAACTCCAGTCACAAGGCTTGTGATTGTGATATGCGGGACCTCCCCTGATTCGATATTTTATAAGATAGTATTAAAGGGGATGTCGGGTCCATCAACTGTTTTCAAACGCTGCATATTCAAACACCCCCAATCCCGCAGATCAGTGATCGCAAGGGTAAACTGGAAATCTCAGAGGAAAAGCATAAAAAATCATCAGTATGCAGGATTTGAAGTATTAAAGGAAAAATGCCCCAGGACATGCTTTTAAAGGCTCTGGCGCCTTTGGGCTAAGCACCTGGTTCAAGCCTCCGGTCATATGTAGAGAACACTGAAAGGGGCTATATCCAAAGGGGGCCAAGGGGCATCAGAGCTCGTTGTTCCGTGACATTTTAAAGAGGAAAATCCCCAACGCAGTGATGCCCAATAATGTGGTACAGAGCTTTAAAGGTGTGATGGGTTGGTAGCTATGGCTTTAAGGGAAATAGGTGGTGCATTCAAAACCGGTATGGGCTAGTTAAGAAAGGCCCATTGTGACACGAAATCAGGGTTAGTACTGACAGGAGTGGAAAGAGACTTGGTAGCTCAGGAGGAGTTAATTCTCAAGCATGGTGTCCCATATAGCAGAAAGACAAAGTACCGCCCTAAGACCCTCTACTTCAAAATTGTAGAATGAATCTGATGGTGCCCATTCATAACTTTCAAGGATGAATGGATCAAGCAGTGAAAGAAGAAGTGACGGGGGACAAATGGATAGCACAGGAGGCCATACCATGAGAAAATTACAACCTGAAGCAGAGGTGATCACATGATGGGCACGAAGATATTTCATTTACTTTTTTGTCTGATTGTTTACTTATTTTTTTCCTGAAACATGCCTATCTTCAATGAGGTAATTAAATTTTGTAATGTTTTTGGGCCTTAGAGGCATCCCGACCAAGACAGTTAGTCAACCTGAAAGGTGAGACTCGGCCAAAGATATTTTTTCGTTAATGAATTTCCATGCTCCCCTCTCCAGAATAAATACGAGGAAGCAAGACTTAACAAAGGTTCAGAAATTCTAAAGAAAAACTACATGTTATTTTTAGATTGTATCGCTTTACAATAGATATTTTCCAGAATATGAAGGAAATGGTGGTGATTCCCCCTTCAAGTATTAAAGTATGTTATCCCTCTATTAAAACCCATTATGTTCATTTCTTCTCTGAATTCATGCAATCATAGCTATTAGAAATATTTCAAAACTTCCTCAGATTCATTGTTATCAATATGTTATACATGTGCCTGTAAGTACCTTACAGATTCATTTGTATCGACATTGTTAATGCTATTGCATGTATGGATTATTGAAATTATATCTTTAAAATTTGTTGTTCATGAATCATAGCACACAACCTCTCTTATGCCCATTATATCTACTTCTAACTCAGATAAGTATAGGAATTATTAAAGTTGCAAGCTCTATGTATTAAGCATAGAATTCTTGATGTTATAAGATCCATATGGTGAGTTAATCCTTCTCCTTATCCTCTATCATTGCTCTGTAAAATCTTATTAAACTGTAAGTCTTTGAACTACTTGGCCTCCACTGTTTTATGCACATTTCTGAGATTTGTATATGTGAAGAAGTACTAGAAATTCATGTCTTACTCCTTTAGGTGAATGAACCAACCCATTTTACATATATAGGATATAAGTGAGGTCTCCCTTTACTGAGAATCATTGAGACAGTCCAAATTTAGATGTGACTAGGCATTGGTCTTATAAGCAATCCAAGGTTGTCTCTAGGAGCTACAACAAGTTGAAAACCATAACACCCTACAAAATTTTAATGGAGAAATAGTGCTAAAATCCTCCTTGAATCATAAGGTGGTCAATGAAAAAATTACGAGTTATCCCTTGAAAAATAAACAAAAAAAATCAGAACCCTAAAATGGATTTGGTGTATAAAACTCCTCAACCTATAGGTAAATCTAGTTAGCTCCTCTAGAAATTTAAAAAAAAAGAATCATTTTGAATCTAGAAATAAACTTTAAAACCCTCTCGACTTCTCAAAAAACATATTGATTCAAGCTCAACTGCAAACTCCAAACACAATATTAGATGGGTCTCAAAAGAATCTAATTCTAGAATAGAGGTTGATACTTCAAACCCTAGATGTTTGTGTGAAGGATGAAATGACTAAAAAATAATTTTATTTTCTTAAAATATGGCTTGGATCCACTTGCAGCATATAGATCTGATGATAAAATTCAAAACCCCAATATTTCCTCTTCATATATGTAAATTTAAACAAAATATATGACGACCCATGTTGTTCCACAATTTTTTAAGGGTGAGAAGGTTTTAATGTTGAGATAAAGGAGGCCTCCCCATGATACTATTATGCCAAATGTTGATATTATCATTATTTCTTGGAAAAATAGTTAGTCAAGATTAAGGAGGAAGAAAACCAACATTGATAATCCTTTAGACTTGTGAACCTTTTCTAACTTCTATGACTTGATCAAGGAAATGACATCACAATACTGGATTCTTCCTATGAATGACATGATTCCACTAATCATTTCTACTTGAAATAAGCTACAAACCAATTTATATTCAATTTCTAGCTAAGGGAATCTACCATGATGATATACACGAAATTTGATATTGGCCAAGCCTAGAAAATTCTTGAAACAAAAAATGCATACAGAACCCATTGCCTAAAGGACAGACCAACAAATTGTTGATACACGTGGCATAGGGGTTATATGCTACTTCTTTGATTTTTTCATTTGGACTTAGTGTCTCTCCTTCATTGGTGGTTATTTCCTTGACATAGTTACACTAGTGTTGTATTTTAGCTTGTTTGTGAACAAAAATAGTGTTTATATCCCTTAATTAGAGCCACAAGCTCTTCAAATTTTAACTCCATTTTTATTCTTCTTCCCTCATCATAGATTTCTAGCACTAGAAGGTTTCTTTTTCTTCAATCATTAAATAAGGAATGACTTATACCTATGCCATGAGCCTTTGAGTCCCCCCTAGTTTATATTTGAAGTATTTAATATCTTTACTCACTAATTGATATCAATCCCTCATCCCAACCTTAAGAGTGAGCTTTGTATTTTTAAGATTTCCTTCCTAGATGTGGCACCAATGAACCAACCACCCATTTGCTCCAAACTCAAGAAACAAAGTAAAGGAGGTGGCTTAAAGAAAAAAAAATATTGAAATGAAAAAAAAGAGGACAATAATCATCTTGTTTAATCGTAGAAAAGGTGATGTTTCAGTGATCTAATCCAACATAAGATATAATTTGAGAATAAAGAGAGATTTTGCTTTCTACGAAGGAACTATATACCAATAATTGATCTAGCTTAATGTGTCTAGGTCTAATAAATCTATTGGTCCATGTAAGTTTCCCTTTTTCAACCAATATATTCACTAAATCAAGCAATGAAATGGGGTTCTACATTCTCTATATGATTAGATCCCAAAACACCCCCCCTAACCTCCCACCACTTTACTCGTAGTGATGAAGCGTGGTGTCAAAGTCTCTTGCTACAATGTAATTTCAACTGAAATCTTAATCCCTTAACTCCATGACGAATTTCCAACATTTTACTTTCTCATGATAAATTAGAGGCACATAAAGATTAACTACATTGCAAGAGTGTTAGATGAGAGATGTGAGAAACTTGTCACTGGCCAATGATGAAAACATCTAACTTGATTTAAATTTGAAATACAATAATTCCAAAGGGTATAAATTCCCATAGATAAACACAAAGATCCCAAGAAGGGTCTATCATATAATAATAATGATAATGACTCAATATATAATCCTAGAAGCCTATAATGGAGGCTTTGACTTGTTGACCAATGACCCAAGCATGAAACCCATGCGTTAATAAGTCAAATTTCTTTTATTAAAAAAATATATTTTTATTTCTTTTCACAAATACAATTATGAAGACCGACACTAGTTACATTCTTCAACACCATGAACCTCTTCCTCCCCAGTACTTTATTCATGTTGTATCTCATAAGTGGTTGGGGTCACGAACAATACTGGCAGTTTCATTTAGACATCTTATTTTTCTAGAGAAATACCCACCTCCAACTAAGTTGCTAGACTTACATCCACTTCGTGTGTCTTCATTAAGAAACATTTCATACGAAGCACTATATCAACTCTTTAGACACTTAAATCCTATTCAAGCTTAGGTATTTGCAATGCTTTATAATTTAGATGATAATGTTTAAGTTGCAACACCTACTTGTAGTGGTAAGACTATTTGTGTTGGGTTTTCTTGATTGTGATTGCATAAAAAAGGCCCAGATAGTATATTTTGATGCATCTATATTACTCCTATAAAATATCTTGCCAGAGATATCAATATTTGGAGTAGAAATTTGGAATAGAGAAAAAATAGAACCACCAAAAATACCTCCTATGCTTGACAAGACTCCTTTAGACTGCTGCTACTTTAGATACTCTCCACTTATGATGAATTACACTTGGGTTTGTGAGAATGACGCTTCTCCTCACTCTAATTTATAGATTTCTAAAATGCTTCATCTAATATGCTATTGTGGGATTGACAACTCATAAAATTACACAAGTTGAGTTGAGCAAATCATGTGCAAACCCAACAATCATATAGAAAAATGAAAATATCATCATAGACAACTCGGATTTCAATAATTTTCATTGCCTTCGGTTCCTCTCTAAGTTCTCTAATGCCTCCATGTGTCAAATCATCAAAAAGCCTCGTGGTTCCACACCCACCCACTTTCAGATTATGTTGAGTTCTCAAGTTAGCAAGTGATCAGTTCATTGGTAAGGATGAATAGGTTCTCAATTTCTCAAGTTTTTTAAATATTACAAGAATATTTTAAATGCAAATATATTCCTTATAAGTATTATATTCTTGTGGTTTCGTAAATACATTTCTCAACATCCCTTATAACACTTGCTAACAATTTATCTCATTTGATGGAGTGTTATAGGACATTCAACCAAACATGTATTTGTCAGTTTTATCTTCATCAAGTAACAAAGGTTTAAGTAGGATAAAATAAATTGACCAAACATCTGCTACATCATCTAGCAAGCAAAGATCAACTAGAGGTGAAAAGATTAGAAGAAAATTTCATAGACGCATGGAAATTTTTCTCGCTAAAGGGGTTCATGTTCTTATGATAATGAGAGCATAGATGACATCAAGGTGCCCTTGAGGTACAAACATCTAGTGAAAAAATCGGCACCCAAGGATCTTCCTGAAATAAACACTGATTTTTCTGTTAATGAAAGGATATATTGCATTGCCCCATCATCATTACATGTTCTGGGCCTATTTTTTATGGATGGCATAAAGGTATGTTACAAAGGATTAACTAAATTTATGGAGTATGTCAGACCCTGCTACAAATATAATGATTGGGTACAACTAATCCAATATACCAAAGTTGCGAAGATATGGAGTAGCCACAAATTATATATAACTAAAAGACAATGATGAAAATAATGGTGCAACTATGTATATCCATTGAAGGCCAAAAGAAGCAGGGAATATTGTAGGGTTTATAAATAGTACATGGCCCATCACCACAAATAAGCAACCCAATTTCATATTCAAGGGAGTGAAGGAAACCATGTATTCGTATGTGCCATTAAATCAATAGTTTCACGGGAAGAGTTGCTCATTGATTACAATTTTAATAGAATAAATACAAATATTTCTATTATAGGGGCGATTTGTGTTCAATTTAACCCAACTTGTAAGCAATATCTATTGTATGTTATGATTTTCATTTACTACGTGAAGTTTCTATATAAATTTAGACATGTCAATAGTGGTTTTCTTATTAATGAAATGGTGATTAATTGTGGATGAATTGAAAATTACACACTTGATAAATTGGGCGATAAGGGGAAGGCATCAACCTTAAACAATTCCATAGACACTCATGAGGAAGAGCTTGCCTATGATGCAATTTCTTTGTCTGATGATCCAATGTAAGCAATAAGGAAGCTTAAATTCAGAACAACCAAGAAACTTAATTCTTTAGTTCTGATTGAGCCTCGGACAGATGAAATAAAAGGAGAAATGAAAACCTTGTTGCAACTAGTTCATCAATATGGGCTGAGCAAACCATTTAATTATCCCATTTATTTGTGTATGATTAGGTTATCTCATCTTTTATAAAAAACTCTTTATTTTAGAGGATTTTTTGGCGGAGTTCGATCCTCATGCTACAACTATGTGTCAAGACGACGTTGGTAGTAGTGTTGATGCTCCACTTGTGAGTGAGTCACCAATCATTGAGACTAGTACAAATTCTCAACCACCGATATTACGATTTGCACCCCCTAACCAACATATGTCAGGATCTACACATGATGTTGTGGATGCATAACAACATACAATTTCACAATTTGAAATGAGATTTCCTAGATCTTCCCATATTACTAGCATGAGATCACTACTGATCACGTTTTTGGTAGGTGATGACAATGTCCCTATGAAAATAGAGATGCTTCCAGGTATTTAAGAAGTGTTTTAAATATTAAGTACCACCTAAATGAAATTAACATATAGTTTGTGATTATTTTAAACTAATGATAATATAGTTTTGCAGGAAATGATGTTTTTTATAGGCGTTTATATGACATAACATTGGAAATATTTGAGCCGGCCATTCACAGAAACTGCAAATCCCAAAGTTCCAAGTTAAAAGAGGAACTTATTAACATGATGGTTCACATGTTCTGTGACAGTGCATTCAACAAAGCTGGAGTTACCTCAAAGGCATGCCTACATTGAAAATATTTGTGGGACCAATATAGGTCTCAATTGGAAAGGACCAGGTCATATGAGCGCCCTCCATCAATTCCAAAGATGGAGTGGAGAGCGCTTGTGGAAAATGCACAAGAGAAGCACTTCAAAAAGAAAGGAAGACTCCACCCGGACCAAGAAAGTATGAGGCATGTTTAATAATGTAATTATGATTCTTTATCATCATTGCGACATCTAATTAAGTTTTTCAATGTTTTAAATATAGGCTCCCGGATACTTCCAAAGTCACACAGGCTAGAATAAAAAAACATGGGCAACATCATCTTGGTTTTGGTGGTTACTCGAAATTGGATCCAAAAATTGTGAGTATATACAAAAATAATTTGCATCCAAATTATAAATTGTTAACAATTTTAATTTAATGTCACAAAAGAAGACAAATTTATGTTCTAATGCAAAATTGTAGGGGGGGACAATTTAAAGAGACTCCCACGAAGGAAGATCTACAACTTGCTTTCAAGTAAGACTATCAAGTCGTGGTTGAACAGAGGACAAGCTTGGGGTCTTCACAGTCTTCTAGCATCAAGCATAACACTCAAGAAAATAAAAGAAATAGATAACATTTATAAATAATTACTTGTACAATATATTGGTTATTACTTTTGGCCATAAAGTAATATGCTTGATGGTAAAAGTAGGCAAGCAATGTACATACAACACATGTCAAGCCTACTAATGGTGGAGTGCCTGATATTGAGATTGATGTTCAGCTTGGCACTAGAGGTATTTCTTGTGTTATACAAAAATTGTAGTATGGAATACAATTAAAAATATTGAAATGCAAATGGTTTATTAATTATAACCTTTCTTGTTTCTACACCAAAGGATGTACATGATGTCGCTAGATAAGAGGAGGAACATATGGCCATATCCAAAAGTATTCTACTTCCCTCCACCACTGAAGTAGGTAAAGAACACTATAATACTCTTTTTATTAATAAAACATTTGTAATAATAATAACTATAAATATCAATTTCACATTTCTTTCTTATTGCAGTTGACGCCCAACCCCACTTGCAACAACATATTCATAGGACTAGGTTGGCAATGAGACATATTACACTAGAGACCACAAAAACCGAAGGGGGCCAAGATCAAGACATCCTAGATAATTACATGTTAAAAAGGAGAAAGAAAGCTGAAAAAATTACTAAACTTGTTTATTTAGAGCCCATTTTTTTTAGTACCACATTTTTTACTCAGAGGTTGAATGCCTCATGGAATGTGCACATGTAACTTTAGACTATCTTAATAAAAAATTGTGAATTTTCCATTGCAAAAAATTAGAAATATTTTGTTTCATATTGTTTAAAGATATTTTTTGTGATATAAAGAGGGTGTAGAATACCGTATATTCGATAAATTTATGGTATAAGTCAATTAGGTCTATTATGAGCACCAAGATCCTATAATCAGATTCCCGTGTTAAACTAAGCCTTTACACAATATTTGCCCATGATAAATCAAACATCTACTAATTTGTATATCTATCCCACTCCACCATACACTACCACACTCTTATTTAGGTGCTAGCTACTCCTTCTTCAATGCCTAATCACAACAATTTGTGATTATGATGACAATTTAAGTGCATATGTGTGTACTGTCCATGGTGGGACGTACGAATTTTTGCCCCCAAATTACCCGTCAATGATTATAACAACCTTGAATGGGCTAGCACTAGTCCATAATCATCATATCAAAATGACCCAACAAATGAAAATTTGCCATGTCTGTCATAATCACTTCACACTATCTCATGGATGACCCTTTCTACAGATTATATGCATGAATTTATGCAAGGCCATCCCCTTTATCTATCCTATGATTTATTGTGACAACAAGTGAATAAAGGAAAATTGATGGATCTTTGTTGACAAGATCCCCTACTTATAAACTGTAATTTTTTCACCTATTCTCACAATCAATCATAGGGTAGGTAGAGGGGATGATCTGCCAAAATTTCATGGATATAATCTACAGAAGGGGTCATCTATGAGACAATGTGAAGTGATGATTACAAACATGGTAAATTTTCATTTGTCGGGTCATTTTGAGATGGTGATGAGAGACCAGTGCTAGCCCATTCAAGGTTATAATCATTGATGGGTAATGTGTGAAGGACAATTCTTACATACCATAATGGAAATTACACTCATGTGTACTTAAATTGTCATCATAATCACAAATTTTTGTGAAATACCAACTAATATATGTTAGAATTTTGTTAGACTAATATAGATTAGAAAATGCAAAGAATATATAGATCCACCCCTCTTGCTACAAACTCGAGAATTTCATGAGTACATGACGATACCATTAAAAACAAAAAAAAATAATAAAAAGAAATTATTATAATAGTTATATCATTAGAAACACCATGTACCATATTATGAAAACATATTTTTGATGATAATTGTTTTTGAGATGAAGTATTTTGTTTATGATTAATGAATGAATGTTATATGTTAATGAATAACTGTTGTTTATCTCTTTATGTACATGACATTGTACCATATTATGTAAACATATTTTTTATGATAAAATTTATTAAGATGAAATATTTTGTGGATTTACGAATGAATGAATTAATGCTTTCTATTTGTTTTTTTTTTTTTTATGTATCTTAATGTCTTGATTTCAACTATTTCATATATAATAGATAGATTGGGCACTAGGGAATTCAGAGTGATGTGAGGGGGAGGGAGGGGCCATGAGAGCTTCCATATTCATGTGGTTGACCCTATTCATTAGAGAATAAATTAGGATTTGGATAATCTTGGCAGAAAAACACCCTCAATCCAATAGAGCAACAACAAAGTCAATGTTGACTTCTTTGTTGCTTCATCGAGTGGAGGGAGGTTTGCTCGAAGATTAAACTACTCCAACAATTTATCCTCAAAACCAATAGGATCTTATCCAGTTATTCATGCATGCAAGTATTTTTAATTATTATTTATTCATGCAATTAAATTTAATATTTGGTCAAATTTAATCTAAGTGTGTCTCATTGGTCTCATGAATATGTGTAGGAAAGCTAGTTTCAATTTAGATGTTGAAGTGGAATGACTATCTGAAGCAAATAGCTCAAATGGTAAGGGTTTAGGTGAGACAACAGAATTTTTTTGATATTTTTCTTGTATATCTTGACCAAGTGGGAATTACATAAAGTTTTATAAGAAATAACAAACTTTTCCATGAAAAAAATTCATGTAGTATTTGTCTTTCTTTGACAATTGTGTTTTTATTTGAGTGAAAGACCATAAAATGTCATTCTTCATGTAGGGTAGGAGTGTTGGCATTATGACATAGATTTGGCACTATGACACAGGTGTTGTACTTGATGGAAACTCACTCAGATGATAGATCACAGTTCAGACTCACAGAATGAAGAAAGAAGAGGTATACGCAGGTTCCCTATTGACCAAACCGCCTGTACACGTGGGTTAGAAGACCAAAAGGCACGTATAGCATACACACACACTTTCATGAAAGGAAAGGCATGTATAGCATAAACACGCACTTTCATGGAAGGAAAGGCACGTACATGTTGGAAAACTTAGTTTTGGTCCGTGGTATTTGGTCCATGGTATTTTGATCCATGGTATTGGTCAAAGGTATCTTGTCCGAAGTATTGACCCCAGGTATTTGGTCCAAGGTATTGGTTCTAAGTAGTTTTGGTCCTTGGTATTGAGTAAGGCCTAAGACTATAAAAGGAGGAGAAGATCATTAGGCAAAGTCACTCAAGCATTGAGTATCTAATGAAGAGCAAGATCTAGAATACAGGTTATTGGGTTATGGTGCACAACTAGACCTAAATCAAGGAGGAACCTGAGCGCTTGATGAAGGATAAGTTCTATTGATGGGTCAAGAACTGAAGGCTTGAAGTGAAGTATCTTTGTGTGGTTTTGATATTTTATCTGAATAACTGGCACGTGTTGTAGACTGTAAATATGATGATCTAGGTATAACTGAAATCTGAAATTGTTGTAAAGATTAAATCATTATTTATAGATCTGTACGCAAGTTCACTTTAGCAAAGGCACATATACACACTGGTTCTGCATATCAAAACAATGTATACATCTTAAATTTGATTTGCAGATCTGTACGCAGGTTTGCCTTGAGAAAACATCATATGTACACAGGTTTGACACATTGAAGTAGCATATACCTCATAAAATATGCTTTAGCTACTTCTGTTTGCTATTGCAGTGTTCTGGGTTCTGGTTACTGTTATTGTATTCTGGTTACAACATTCTGAGAAGTGATTGATTGATTCAGTTTTGGTTGGTGCACAGGAGATTGGTTGATGCAGATATATTTAATGTTTTATTGATGTTATTGATGGATCTAGTCTAAAAATTTATGAAACGTGGTCCCTGGAAGAAAAGAGAAAGTTGTAGCCTTCCATAGGCCAGCACTTACGTACTAGTAAACATATCAGCTAGTACAAGAGCTAGGGGGTTGTAGCTCCCTTCCCGGAGAAGCTGGAGAATGAGAGAAGGTTGTAGCCTTTTGCAAGTAGAAGCCTGTGTACTGGTATAAGACTATACAAGTATAAAAATTGTAAAAAGAAGTTTCTTATTAAAAAGAAGATAGAGATGATTGCAGCAGGTGGTGTTCACCCACATTTGGTTTCCACCTTATATCTTGTGTTCATGTGTGTGATTGTTTGTTCTGTTTTTACTACACCTAGTTACTATGGTTCTGATGCACTAATTAAATATCAACATATGAGGAATTAACTGAATCATAAGTTTGCAGGATATATGCTAGTTGCCTTAAATACAGTTGCGTATACATGCAAGTTCCATTAATTGAAGTAGTGTATATGAATCTCTTTATGGAAATGAAATATTATTGACTTGCTAATGTTGATTCACCCCCCTCTTAGTATTATTTCCAACAATTGGTATCAAAGCATGTCCTTTAGAAGAAGCTTAATCACTTGAAGGAAGATCTATCATCATGAGCAACTACGAAAGAGAGGGATCCATTAGACCACCAATCTTTGATGGGAGCAACTTCGTTTATTGGAAGGTAAGAACCATAACCTATCTTCAATCTCTTGGAACAGATGTCTGGGAAATCGTGGAAGGAGGGTATACATTTCCATCAACAATTCCTACAGATACGGCAGGTAAAAAGCAATATGAAACCAATGCCAATGTTATGAAACCAGCTCAAGAAAAGATAGAAAAGAAAGATCAACGCCTTAGAATTCAGCCTCTTCGAGGGGGAAACCTCCTTTAAATTACATAAATGAACAATTCTTGGATGATACAAATGAAAAGACCTCCTTTCTATATATAGGAGTCTAAGGGGTTATAACATAATCAGAGCCGACATAACAATAATAATGTAAGGGCACAATAATAACAATAGTGGGCTTCTATGGGGCACAATAGTAACAATATGGGCACTACATGGGTACATCAATATAATAAGTGGGTTATACTAATAACAATAAGGGGTTGCACTAGTAGTATAGGGGCCTAACAGCCAAGGCTGTCAATACATTATTGGGGAGTCTGCCATAATCAGAATTTGTCAAAGTTATGCAGCTCAAACTACCAAAGAAATATGGGACAAGATCATTCTAAGCTATGAAGGAGATAATCAGGTAAAACGTGCAAAATTGTAAACTATCAGAATTCAATATGAATCTCTCAAAATGCATAATGATGAAAGTATCGCTAGTTACTTCTTATGTATAGATGAGATTGTTAATTGCATGAAGAACTTGGGTGAGGAGATAAAAGAAGTTACTTTAGTTGAAAAGCTTTTAAGATCCTTGTCTACTAAGTTTGAATCAAAAGTATCTGCCATAGAAGAAAAGAAGGATCTTCAGACTATTACGATGACACAGCTGCATGGAATCTTAACTGCTTTCGAAATGAGAAAATGAGGTCCATCAGATATGAGAGAAGTTGCATTCAAAGCTTCAGGAAGAGAAGAACTCAATAAATCAGGACATATTTCAGAAGGAGAGGAAGAAGCAAACTTTGTCAAGAACCTTCAACGGGGTTCCGGAAGATTCAGAGGTAAACTACCTTTCAAATGTTTTTCTTGCAGAAGAGTTGGTCATTATGCTGCCAAATGTCCTCATAAAGATAAGCTTGACAAAGGTAAGGAATCAACAAAATGGAATAGAAAAAATGTGTAAGTAAGAAGAGCTACTATACACACGAAGATAGCGATGTTTATCAACTAGTGATGAAGATGAAAATAGTAATGACTATAGACTTCTAATGGATTTTGAAGATGATGATTTCTTGGATGCTTTAGATGAAGATGACCTTTATGAAGAAATTTCTAAACTCAAAATCTGTTTAGAAAAAAAGAATATGTTTCTAGATACTCTAACATTCCAACTTGTTAAAAGAGAAAAACACAATGAAAAACTAGAATGTGAAATTGTGGGTCTAAGAAAGGATATTGAGAAAACAAAAGCTCTCAATCTTAGATTTTCAAAAGGAACAGAAACGTTAAATGAAATTATCAAAGTGCATCATTCTCCTCTGATAAAGACAGGTCTTGGATATACTGAAGAAGCATCCCAAGCATAGAAGTCGTCAACCTCTACTAAGAGCTATCTTGAGGCAGCAAAGAGCAGTGAACAATTTGACAATCGATAGCAAAGGCATAAAGCAGATCACTAGGTAAATCAGGCTCAATTTACTTCAAAGATGAACAGAAGCTACAACCAACCTCAGGCAAATCATACTCAATCTTCTTCAAGAATGAATGTCAATAGGAACTACAATCACCAGATTAGTAGATTCGATAATCACATGAACTTCTTTAATGGCTAATGTTTTTCATGTCATAACATTGGACACAAAGCTACTCAATGTGTTGCTTATAAGACCATAATGACTAGAGAATTACGAAATCAAAGGAATGTGATGGGGATCGTGAAATGGACCTACAATAACTTTTCTCTTCTTGAAAAGGAAATAGAATGCTTTATCTGCAACAACTTTGGTCACGAAGAATCTGAATGAAGGTGTAAATTTCGGCAAACAACTCAGAAGGAGAAAACTTCATTAAATCCCAAAATATGGAGAAAGAAAGAACCACAAACAGAAATATGTGGTATAGCCCTGTATGCATAAGGACAAAAAATCAGTGGTACATTGACAGTGGATGCTCGAAACACATGACAGGTGATAAAGAAAAAATTCAGTCATATAATGCCTTAGAAAAGGAAAAGTGTGGAGTACTAAAAAGGTATGTTTTTAATGATCATTTTAGTGGCTTTTCAGTATGACTTATGAATCTTTTACATCATGAATGAGGAAAAAAATAGAGAATTGTGGTAGAATACGTAGAATTAGGATGCAAAGACTTATCCGTTGATAATTGTCATTCTCCTATGCAGGAAAGGGTAAAGACGAGGAGCTGTTGTTCCAAAGAAGAAGATAAGAACAGGGTAACTGTTGTCCCTTTGACGAAGGACCAAGTGCAGACGAGGCAAAGCAAGCTGAAGCAAACCGGTCCGGAAAAGGAGGAAAAGGTACCAGCTCGGTAGAAGAGAAAGAAGTGATTAGGGATCAACAGTTTTGTGAATCCCTCAGGATCTTCGATCCTGAGGGATTGCTGCTTTATTTATCTTATCACATAGACATCTTCGCCGTTACCCTTATATAAAGGGACGACACTGTTAGTCTGGAGGGGATACTTTTATGTAACTTTTTGTTAAAGACTTAACTTTGATCATCGAGTCTTGTTCAACTTGGCTCATTGTACTTTCTGTTTTATGCATTAATACATGCATTAGACAAGCATCAGTTTACTCTTGTATTTTGTAGGACGTTGTACTACTTGCATTACTCTGGCAAATAGCCTCGGATTGAGTCACTCTTTGAAATAACCGTTCCCGGATTGACATATTAATGTGAGGTAATTAGAGGTGAAAGAGACCCTTTTTATAGCTCTACATTTTGGCGCCGTTGTGTTATATTATTTCCACGTAGTTAATAGGGGGTTTGAAGGGCACCCGTAACCCCACTTTATGGGGTTCGAGGCAGCGCCCCGAAAATTTTTGGTTTTGGACCATATGTTAGGTTGGGCAGACCCACCTATGGTTTTGTGCATGATTTTCGCACATGTTTTTTGGACGTGATGGTTTTTCGGTCCATGGTATTGGACGCGTTGGATTTCGGTCCATGGTATTGGATGCTTCGGCGTATATAAATATGTATTGTAACATTGAAAGGAACATAATGAAAAATCAAGCTAGTAGTCCCGGTTTTGGGATCCAGGAAAAAATCTCTGTGCATATGTGTTTTATGGGTTATGCTCTCGCATTGTTTATTTTCTTCGTTTAAGAATTCGTATGCAGGTAATTTCTGTACAGGGTTAAAACCTACATTTGGTATCGGAGCTATTTTGGCTTCAAGGGGACGCCTTTGTTGCTGAAGGGTTTCGCTCGGGCCTGTGGTAGACCCTGTTCAGTGGGAGATCTGTGAGATCGATTCTGGTGGTGAAAGAAGATGGCGAGCAGTGGAAAGATAGAGATTGAGAAGTTCAATGGTCAGAATTTTGAGTTGTGGAAACTCAAGATGGAGGATCTGTTGGTGGATAAAGATCAGTGGAACGCAGTAGATCCGGGAACTAAACCATCGGGAGTAACCGATGAAGAATGGAAGAAGTTGGATCGGAAGGCAAAGAGCACAATACGATTGTGTGTCTCAGATTCAGTATTGCTGAATGTATCAGGGGAAGCTATGGCAAAGGCTTTGTGGGTCAATTTAGGGACTTTGTACCAATCTAAGTCTCTGGTGAATAAACTATTCCTGTGGAAAAAGCTGTATAACCTGAGGATGAAAGATGGAGACTCGTTGACAGAGCATCTGAATGCGTTTAATACTGTGGTAAGTCAGTTATTATCTGTTGATATTAAAATTTCAGATGAAGATAAGTGCATCAGTCTGTTGTGTTCTCTACCAGATTCGTGGGATAGTCTGGTTATTGCAATAGGTATCAATGCAACTGCTTTGCAGTTTGATGAAATAGTCTCAGCCTTGCTGACGGAGGAGATGAGACGGAAAAATATGGACAACCAGAATGGTGATGTCTTGTCTGTACGAGGACGGTCCCAGAACAGAAACAAAAATAAGTCATCGAGTGGGAGATCTAAATCTAGAGGGAGATCTAAATCTCCAGGAAAACCTACAAAGGTGGTGTGCTGGAAATGCGGAAAGGAAGGGCACTTCAGAAGGGATTGTAAATCTAAAGCTCCTGATAAAGGAAAGGGATCTGATGATGCTCCTTCTGCAGAGGCAAAAACCACCTCAAATGAAGGTGGGGATGTGTACTTGGCTTCTTCAAGTACACATGTAGATCATGAGGCATGGTTGATTGACTCAGGTGCATCCTTTCACTTCACTCCCCATAGAGAGTGGTTCTGCGAGTATGAGAAATACGATGGTGGTGATGTCTTCTTAGGAGATGATAGGAAGGCTAGAATCATTGGTCGGGGAAAAGTAAAGTTGAAGTTGCAAGGTGGAAGGGTTAGAACACTTCCGGGTGTTCTACATATTCCTGCATTGGCCAGAAATCTGATTTCTGTAAGCAAGTTGGATGATGCAGGTGTAAAGACGGTGTTTGAGAAAGATACCTGCAAGATGGTTCGAGGAGCACTGACATTGATGCGGGGAGTTCGGATTGGAACTCTGTACAAGCTGCAAGGTAGCACTGTTGTTGATGGGTGCAATTGTTCTATGGTTCCTGAAAATGGAGTAGAAAATCTAGTGGTCTCTGGAGAGAAGACCATGTTGTGGCATCAAAGGCTTTGACATATTGGAGAGAAGGGCCTTCGA
Source organism: Pinus tabuliformis (assembly GCA_031772625.1). Taxonomy (NCBI): domain Eukaryota; kingdom Viridiplantae; phylum Streptophyta; class Pinopsida; order Pinales; family Pinaceae; genus Pinus; species Pinus tabuliformis. The sequence continues at coordinate 1,183,548,067 of CM062805.1, read as the reverse complement.
ATACTTCATGGTAGAAGGTATGAATGATAGCTCTCTGGATTTTGATTTCTGTGAAAATTGTGTGTATGGGAAGCAAAATCGGGTGAGTTTCCCCTCTGGTGGCAAGAGGACGAAATAGATATTACAGCTTGTGCACAGTGATGTGTTTGGACCTGTGAAGATTCCATCACTGGGTAAGTCTGTGTACTATGTATCATTTATAGATGACTTCTCAAGGAATACATGGATATATTTCCTTAAGAAGAAATCTGAAGTCTTTGACAGGTTTAAAGAATTTAAGGCTCTGGTGGAAAATCAGACAGAGAAGAAGATAAAGGTGTTGAGGACAGATAATGGTGGAGAATTTTGCAGCAAGAAATTTGAAGAATTCTGTAAGAAGTGTGGTATAGCACGGCAGAAGACTACTCCATATACACCTCAGCAAAATGGAGTTGCAGAAAGAATGAACAAGACATTGATGGAAAGGGCAAGAAGCATGCTCAGTGGTGCTGGGTTAGGATAGGAATTCTGGGCAGAGGCGATGGATACTACATGTTACCTGGTCAACAGGTCACCTTCATCAGCGTTGGAGGATAAGACTCCACAAGAAGTATGGACTGGTAAGAAACCTTCTCTTTCACATCTGAGGGTATTTGGATGTGATGCATATGTACATGTTCCAAAGGAGAAACGAACCAAGTTGGATAGTAAATATGAAAAGTGCATCTTTATTGGGTATAAGAATGGTTTAAAGGGTTATAAGCTTTGGAACCCAGTCACACAGAAGGTTGTGTACAGCCGAGATGTGGTGTTTAGAGAGGTAAAAGATGTTATTCAACATGAAGTCCAACCAAAGGAACCTGAGAAGATAGAGTTTGAGCAAAAGGAGGAAGAATCAGACTCTACAGCAGAGGAGGAATCAGAAGATGAAGAGCCACAAACTCCAGCTATGAGAAGATCAATTCGAGAAAGAAGGCAACCAGAAAGGTATAGTCCATCTGCTTTTACTTTGTCTGTTACTGATGATGATCCCAGAACTGTGAAGGAAGCAGTGGATTCAGAGGATGGAAAAGTCTGGAAAGAGGCCATGGTTGATGAAATGGCATATTTGCACAAAAATGAGGCTTGGGATCTGGTGGAGTTGCCAGCTAGAAGGAAACCCATTGGCAGAAAATGGGTGTTCAAGAAGAAGACAAATGCGGAAGGAAAGGTGGAGAAATACAAAGCTCGGTTGGTAGCAAAAGGTTATTCCCATGTGCCGGGATTTTATTTTGGTGATATTTTTTCTCCTGTTGCCAAGGTAACTTCTATTAGATTACTTTTATCTGTTGCTGCTGCTTTTGATTTTGAGGTAGAACATATGGATGTGAAGACAACATTTCTTCACGGGGATTTGGAAGAGGAAATCTACATGAAGCAACCTGAAGGCTTTGCGGTGAAGGGTAAGAAAGAACTGGTATGCAAGTTAAAGAAGTCTCTGTATGGGTTAAAACAGTCACCAAGGATGTGGTATCAGAAATTTGATACATTTATACGGTGACTTGGCTTAACCAGAAGCAAAGCAGATCATTGTGTGTATTTTAAATTAATTGGTGACCATGTTATTTATCTGGTCTTGTATGTGGATGATATGTTGCTGGTTGGAAATGACAAAGAAATTATCTAGGATTTGAAGACCCAATTGTCCTCCAAATTCGACATGAAAGATCTTGGTGCTGCAAACTATATTTTGGGCATGGAAATTAAAAGAGATCGGTCAAAGAGGAAGCTCTGGTTAAACCAGAGGAAGTATGTCGAGACAATACTGCAGAGTTTTAATATCCAGGATAGTAAACCGGTGAAGGTTCCTATTCCTGTAGGTGTGAGGTTATCTGCTGAACAGTGTTCCAAGACACAAGAAGAGGAAGAGGACATGTCTCGTGTTCCATATGCAAGTGCAGTGGGTAGCCTGATGTATGCAATGGTCTGTACTAGACCAGACATTGCACATGCAATGGGAGTATTGAGCAGGTTTATGTCAAAACCTGGGAAGGAGCACTGGACAGCAGTGAAGCGGGTTTTCAGGTATTCGCGTGGCACTAGTGATTATGGTTTGTGCTACCAAGGAAGACCAGGATTGGATAGAGTGTTGGATATTCATGGCTTTTTTGATTCAGACTGGGCAGGAGATCTGGATCAGAGAAGATCTACAAGTGGGTATGTGTTTAACCTATTTGGAGGTGCAGTCAGTTGGATGAGTAAGAAACAATCTGTAGTGGCACTATCAACTACAGAGGCAGAATACATGGCAGCCACTCATGCAAGCAAGGAAGCAGTTTGGTTGCAGAGATTGTGTTCAAGTATGGGGTTAGTACAGGGACCTATAAGAATAGACTGTGACAGCCAAAGTGCAATTTTCTTGGCAAAGAACCCTGCTTATCATTCAAAGACAAAGCGCATTGATGTTCAGTATCACTTTGTGAGGGATATGATAGAAGACAGAAAGGTGTTGCTGGTAAAGGTGGACACTTTGAAGAATACTGCAGATGCATTGACAAAATCTGTGAGCTCTGAGAAGTTCTCTTGGTGTAGAGAAGCAATGGGAATCTCAGGGCTGAAAAAAAAATGACTAAGCTCTCCTGTGGCCCCCTGTGGAAAGAAAACAACAAGTGGGAGATTGTTGGGTTGTGTTATATTCTTTCCACGTAGTTAATAGGGGGTTGAAGGGCACCTGTAACCCCACTTTATGGGGTCTGGGGCAGCGCCCCGTAAAATTTTGGTTTTGGACCATATGTTAGGTTGGGCAGACCCACCTATGGTTTTGTGCATGATTTTCGCACATGTTTTTTGGACGCGATGGTTTTTCGGTCCATGGTATTGGATGCGATGGATTTCGGTCCATGGTATTGGATGCTTTGGCATGTATAAATATATATTATAACATTGAAAGGAACATAATGAAAAATCAAGCTGGTAGTCCCGGTTTTGGGATCCAGGAAAAAATCTCTGTGCATATGTGTTTTATGGGTTATGCTCTCGCATTGTTTATTTTCTTTGTTTAAGAATTCGTATGCAGGTAATTTCTGTACAGGGTTAAAACCTACACGTTGTTGGGGAAAGAGTGTAGCCATTTGTTTTTTTCAGAGTAGTGTACGAACCTGCGTACGGAGCATGTAAAAGCCCTACTCCATTGTCCGCTTTCCTAACAAATTTTCTTTTTCTTTGATTGAATAGAATTTAGTAGTTTATTTAAGTGTATGACTAAGCAGAAAAAAATAGAAAAGAATATCAAGCTTCCATCCAAACCTAAAAAAGCTAAGGGGTTGGTGACCCTTGGCCGAACAACTTTCATAGACGAAATCTATAAGAAAACAGAATCTCAGCCATCAGTAGGTTTCAGAAAAACCATTTCTAAGCAGCCCACTAGTTCCCTTCAGGCCACAAGATCACCATCTGTAGCCTTTGCTGAGGTGCATAGTCAAACTGAAGAGCAGGACTTTCAGGAAATTGAAAATTCCACTCCAGAACTATTGCAGGAAGGGAATTTCAGTAACCTGTGTGAAGGAGAAGGAGAAACAGGGGAAACAGAAGAACCAAAATCTCCCATTGGAACAGATCAGCCATTAAACAACCCAGATAAGGGGAGTGCTGCAAAAATCATTTCTGAAGGAATTCAATCTCCTCAAACATCAGGTATTCCTCTTATCCTAGATAAAGGAAGTGCCATTAAAACTATCCCTGCTAAAATCGTTCCCTCTCAACCTAGGAATACCCTCCTAGATATCCCAGAAGGTTATTGGCACGTATTTGATCCTATGGCTCAGAATCAGCCAAATACTCAAACCTCTACATTATAATATCCTATAGTGGATTCTGTAGCAAATGCACCCATGAAAGTTATCCCTCTTCAGCATATCCCCACCTTTCACGGTCTTACATCAGAAGATCTGGATGCGTTTTTATTCGAATTCGATGTGTTGTGTAGGGGATATGATTACACCACTGATCCCCAGAAATTGAAATTATTCCCCTCAACATTAAAGGGGGCTGCTCTAAGATGGTTTATGGGACTAGGTGGTGGGGTCATCAACAATTGGGATCAAATGAAAGAATCCTTCTTAAAAAAATATCAGGATTATTGTAGGTCTAGAGAATTGAAAGATGAAGTATTTCAAATGACAGCCAAACCAAACGAAACATTAGAGGAATATGTGGAACGTTTTCAATATAATTTACAAAGATCTCCTTATGCACCACTACCTTTACCTGATAATGTGTTAAAAACTGCATTGATAAGGGGCATGAAGGAACAATGGATCGAAACATTAAACATTATGGGAAAAGGGGATATTTATCAAGAGAATTTTGTTGACATTATTGATTTATGCATCAGGAGTTCGAGAGGCAGCACAAGAATAAAACCGGCAGAATATGATCAGTTTGCAAGAGACAATAAGATAGCAACAGAAGGAGTAACGCGTGTGGAGATTGGAAATTGATTAGAAAATTTTAAAACTGATATTCTAGGGACACTAACTACACAACTTGATATTATGCAGGCCAAGCAGAAGCAGATGGAGGCAGAACAGAATTTGGCAATCTTCTGCCCCCGATGCAGAAAAAAACATAGCCACAAGGAGTGTCCACTAGATACAGTCCAAACATGTGCCATCTGTACAAATGATCATGTTATGGAAGGCTGCCCCTCACTTCCTGGATTAAAGGCAGTATATAAGGAAGTAGAGGAAGAACCAGAATCAGTGTACTTGATCAACCAGCGCCGCCAGTGGCAGCAAAGACAATCCGGTATGTTTTTAGACCCAACCTCTTCTTTTCAGCCTCCACAATATAACGCTCAACAATATAATATGCGGCAAAATCAGCCCCCACCCCCATTCCCAAATTGGTCACGACCACCGTTTCCTTCTTCAAACCCATGGCTGAATCATCCAAATCAATCCAGTTGGCCGAATTTCCCTTATAATTCACCATATTGGCAAAATAGCCCATATCCTCTCCAATGGACTCCCCCTACTTCACAAGGTTCATCCTGGCAGACAAACTGGCAAAGACTGATGCAATAGCCAGTAGGAACTATTCGCTCCCTCAACCTACTCTGTCAGCTCTACAACAAAATCCCCAGTCTAATTTGAGACCACAACTCCCAGCTCAACCCAACCCCAATCCAAATAACAGACCGGTCCAATCTCTTCAAATCATTGAATCACCAGAAATAGAACTTGATTTGCGGGAGTGTAATGATATTCAATTATGATCTGGGCATATCATTCAAAATGAGGGAGGTAAAACAGTTCATAATGAAGATCAGTTAGTAAGAGAACATCAATTGCAATGAGAGGATGTAAATAATCAACAGTCTCATAATCAAGCAACCACATCCTCTCCCCCATTCCCAGAACGATTAGTCATACCTCGACCCTTACAGTACCCTGACTTTGACATTCTGGGGGAATTACAAACTCTGTACATAAAAATCCCGTTCCTCCAAGCCATTCAAGACATTCCTATATATGCAAAAACTATTAAAGAATTGTGCATAAAGAAATCGAGGAATATAACAACTAATCCAAGAGTCCAAGTAGTCGGTACTTTATCTGATCTCTTATCTGGGAAAGAAACACCCATCAAATATGAAGACCCAGGAAATCCAATTGTAACTGTTCAAATTTATGGTCAGACCTTGTCTAATGCCTTAGTTGATCTAGGAGCTACAATTAATATTTTAACAACACCACCTGTCAAAAACTCAGCATTACATCTGTAGAACCTACCTCTACTTTGTTAGAATTAGCTGACCGATCTGTGATTAGACCAGAAGGTACTCTACACGATGTCATGGTCTCTGTAGACTCCTGGGAATATCCGACCGATTTCCTGATAATTAATCCAAAAACCCGACTTGATGGACACCCGCTAATCCTAGGAAGGCCTTGGCTTGCCACCGCCGATGCTTACATTGGTTGCCGGCAAGGAAATATGACCATAACTAAAGGACCCGATATTAAGAATTGGTTCTATACCCTCAGCACAGCCAAGTCTCATAATAACTAAAACTAACAAGTATCCTGTATCATACCTTATTGACAACATTAGATCTCCATTAACGTTGCAAGAGGCACTTGATTTTAAAGATCAAATAGAAGATGATGCTATTAATAATTTCATCAGTCAAACTGAAGCTGAATCCTGCACAGTATGTCACATGATAGAAGCAACATTTGATAATGAATTAGAGGAAGATCCTTTGAAAGACACACATGATCAAACAATACCTGTTACTTCTGTCGCAAATAGTAAAATTGTGGAAATTGAACCGGGAAAAACTTTAAATATCAATGTCAACCTCACAACTGAACAAGAAACTAAGCTCATCCATGTATTAAGAAAATATCAACAGGCATTTGCATGGGATTACCCTGATATGAAAGGAATCGACCCACATTTGTGTACACACCACATTTATATAGAAAAAGATGCTAGACCTATCCGTCAACCGCAGAGAAGACTCAATCCTCATTTAAAAGATGTGGTTAAAGCAGAGCTTCAGAAACTGTTAGATGTTAATTTTATTTATCCTATTTCTGACAGTAAATGGGTCTCTCCACTTGTGGTCGTACCAAAAAAGAATGGGAAATGGAGAATTTGTGTAGATTACAGGGAACTCAATAAAGCAACACAAAAAGACCACTTTCCACTCCCATTCATAGACCAAGTGCTAGATATTTTGGCGGGGAAAAAATTCTTTTCCTTCCTGGATGGCTTCAGTGGATACAATCAGATTCAGATTTTCCCTGAAGACCAGGACAAAACAACTTTCACTTGTCCGTGGGGGACATTTGCCTACCGAGTCCTACCATTTGGCCTATGTAATGCTCCTGCCACATTCCAAAGGGCTATCCTTAGCATTTTTGGAGATTTAATTAATGATGGACTTAAAGTGTATATGTATGACTTTACACCCTATGGAGAAGATTTTGATCCAGCACTAAATACCCTAGAAAAAGTCCTACAACGCTGTATAGCTACCAAGCTCTGCTTAAGTCACGAAAAATGTTACATGATGATGACTGAAGGACTTATTCTAGGACACTATATTTCAGCAGCCGGCATTCAGGTAGACCCGGCCAAAATCCAAATACTTTTGCTTATTCCCACTCCTACTACTCAAACAGAGGTACGCAGCTTTCTTGGATTTTCTGGATATTATAGACGATTTATAGAACATTATTCACATATTGCTGCACCTTTATATGCACTAACTGGTAACGTTGATTTTCTTTGGATAGACAAATGTGAACGTGCTTTCAAGGATTTAAAGAAGCTTGTATCTACAGCCCTAGTCCTGTGAGGACCAAACTGGGACCTGCCATTTCAAATATCAGCTGATGCCTCAGATACAGCCATTGGCGCAGTCCTTGGGCAGGAAGAAGATAAAAAACCATATGCTATCTATTACATCAGCAAAAATTTATCCCCTACTGAATTAAATTACACTGTTACTGAAAAGGAATTCCTAGCTGTAATACATGCTGTCAATAAATTTAGACATTATATTACAGGCTATCCTGTTATTTTGTATACGGATCATTCCGCCATAAAATACTTAGCAAATAAACCTATCACAAATTCAAAAATAACTAGATGGTTGATTTTATTGCAGGAATTCGATATCACAATCAAGGACCAGCCTCGAAAAGAGAACCCTGTAGCCGATTTTCTCTCAAGAATGCCAAAATCAGTTGACGCAGCAGTAGTTGAAGATCAATTTCCGGACGATCATCTGTTTGTTGTTGTCGTTCGAACACCTTGGTATGCCGATGTTGCCAATTACCTTGCAGTAGGTAAACTACCAAAACACTTAACCCCTAATGAGCGAAAACACATTGTTCAGAAAAGTACTCGATTTTCCTGGATTGGGGGCTATTTGTTTCATACAGGGGCAGACATGCATATTAGGAGATGTGTTCGAGAAGATGAGATCTTTGACATCCTAAAAGCCTGTCACGATGGAACATGTGGGGGACACTTCGCTGAGCATAGAATGGGACACAAAGTATTACAGACAGGATATTACTGGCCCACGATTTTCAGAGATGCAAAGAAATTTGTCCAAGCCTGTGACAGCTGCCAGCGAGCAGGACGTCCTGGTCAAGCTGATGAGATGCGCCTTAAACCTCAGTTAGTCATCGAACCATTTGAGCGATGGGCTCTTGCTTTCATTGGACCCATCAACCCCTCATCAAATTAGAGAACATATATCTTGGTGGCAACAGAATATGTCACCAAGTGGGTTGAAGCAGAAGCATTGCCAAGGGCCACAGAGGACTCTGTTATACAGTTCCTCTTCCATATATTTGTACGTTATGGCCTTCCGAGGGAAATAATCACAGACGGAGGACCACAATTTGCTGGCCATAGATTAGCAGCAACACTTAATAATTATCATGTCCAGCACAAAATTACTACCCCATATCATCCACTGGCGAACGGACAAGTAGAAAGCAGCAATAAGATAATAGAATCGATCCTAACAAAAACCATTGCCTCACATAGGCGTGATTGGGCTGCCCGACTACCTGAAGCACTTTGGGCCTATAGAACAACATGGAGAAGCACCACTGGTTACTCACCTTATCAATTAGTGTTTGGAAAACAACCCATTTTCCTTATAGAGTTTGAAATCCAAACATTACGAACAGCACAAGAAGTCGGCTTAGATTTAACTGAGGCATAGATTAATCGACTACAACAGATCAATGAATTGGACGAAATTAGGCTCTCCGCACTACAAAATACAGCATTGATTCAACAGCAGCGAGCTAAATGGCATGATGCCCTCATTAAAAACAAAGTCTTCCATGAGGGAGACTGGGCCCTATTATATGACTCTCGGTTTCAGGTTTTCCCTGGGAAACTCCAGACTCGTTGGTTAGGACCATACGAAATCTAGAAGGTACATGACAATGGGACCATCACTTTAACTACCATTGACGGGTCTGGGTATACCTTCAAAGTGAATGGCCACCGGGTTCATCTCTATCGTAAACCACTCACTCAGGAATCCTTCTACCAACAGCTACGCAGAGACACTGATATGGAGATCTTAGGAGAGGAAGAGAAATCTTCCTCACCCGTAATTCATTAAGCAATTCATTTCTTTTCACAATTTGTACATAATCTCTTTTTTTTTTTTTCAAACTTGTTGTGCATGCATAGATTTCAATTTTTCTGTCATTCCTGAAACGAATGGCATTTGCATGTTTCTGCTGTTCCTTTTCAAAAGGAACAGCACATTTTGATTTTCTGCTGTTCCTTTTCAAAAGGAACATCACATTTTGATTTTTTGCTGTTCCTTTTCAAAAGGAACAACACATTTTGATTTTCTGCTGTTCCTTTTTAAAAGGAACAGCACATTTTGATTTTCTGATGTTCCTTTTCAAAAGGAACAGCACTTTTTGATTCTCTATTGTTCCTTTTCAAAAGGAACAGCACATTTTGATTTTCTGCTGTTCCTTTTCAAAAAGAACAACACTTTTTGATTCTCTGTTGTTCCTTTTCAAAAGGAACAACACATTTTGCTTTTCTGCTGTTCCTTTTCAAAAGGAACAACACATTTTGCTTTTTTGCTGTTCCTTTTCAAAAGGAAAAACACATTTTGATTTCTAGTTGTTCCTTTTCAAAAGGAACATCACATTTTGATTTTTGCTATTCCTTTTTCAAAAGGAACGGCATTGTTGTGTTCTGCTGTTTCTTTTCCAAAAGGAACGACATTTGCACTTTTCGAACTTATACTCCTTTATTCATCTAGTATACTTCTTCTCTCTTTGTGACACAGCTAACCTCTTGCTGGTCCAAGTAAGGATGCTTCTTGCCCCTATTCTTTCAAAGTCTTTCAAAGACAAGCGATGCACTTATGCAATGAATCCAAAATCACAACACACTGAAATCAGGCAATTATAAATCGCTATCTTTATAAGGCTATGTATTGGTAGAAGACAGAAGGAAGGATGTACTTATCTTTTGTTATCATTGTCTTACTAATCTTGCCCTGACTGGTTATTTTTTTTATCATGCCATTCTTTTCTTTGATTTTGTTCAGGAATAAGAGCAAAGGGTTTATATCCCCCTATTGAGATGATAAGACTTCTTCCACCATTCCTACTCTTAAGGAGTGTTGAACCACCCTTTGTGGATATATAAGGAATAGTGCTTTATCAAAAAAGGAGAAAGAAAAAGCAAATGAATTATAAATTGTCAAATGCAGGATAGGGGGTCTCATCAAGAGCCAGCCTACCATGATCATGAGGATGGAAGCGAAGTGGCATTCCCACTATGGCCACCACACCAGGGATATGGTCCAAAAGGTATAGTAAAAGAAACAACCTTGGAACAGGAGGTCTCATCACGAGGTGGCCTGCCCACTTTTAGCCCCCTCCTCGTGAATGGCATTATGGCTACCTGGTTACCAAGCCAGCATAATGGCCTACACTTTGACATCGCATTCCTTAATATGCACATAAAGGATCATGGTTCCGCGGGTGAAATAAAAAACTCTGCCAAGGTTATGGACACCTGTCAGCAGCAGAGCACTGTTAATGGTATCGAGGTCACATTAATTACACCAATAGGTAGGATACTAATACTCTTTTGTTTCTTATATCCTAGGCACTAATCATACATTATCTGCCGACTTATATACTGCATGGACATTTATTACACCAATCATGGCAAAGGAGGTGACAATGACCACTTGAGATTTGGCAAGTACGACAGACGTCCTATCCCCTAGCCTCACATCATATCACAGCAGCCTCTTACGTAATACGTGATCTAACTTTACGCCTCGATTTTGGCAAACCGTTGTTTTTCTAAACATGGCATATTTTCATACGTTGTTCCTTTATGACTTGGTTATAGATTGGGGTGCCGCTCCTTTCTTTGACGGCTGGGGCAGCCTATCGCATTGCGGGGGGGAGGTTCACCTCATGATTCCCTAGGTTATGTGTCAGCTCACTATTCGGGAAAGATAGCATACCAGGAAATGGCATGGTTTAACGGCATGACATTTCTATTTTTTCTATACAAGTTGTTGTTCATAACTCATTTCTGTTGCATACTCTGTGTTTTTTTCCAAATCTGACGATCACTACTCTCTCTGTGTTTCAAACAGCACAAGCAACTGTTGTTCCATTGTGAATCCACAGTGAAACCATGGGAGGTAGGGTAGTTCAAAGCGAACCACAAAAGTTGACAGTCTCCACTGTTGCTCGGGAGATCCTGGGAAGAGTAGGGTGGCTGACTTATCTCAGTCGCTTGAAGGAGTCCAATGATACAGTAGCAATGGAATTTCTACATAACCTGCAGGAGGATCACTCCACGGTGCGGGGGAAGCGAATAGCAGTCACCGACGATATAATTGTCGAAGTCTCGGGACTACCAACCACCGAACCTGTATGGACATTGAAGAAGGAAAGACTCTAGGAGATCATGGAAATTTTCCAGGACGAAGGCCAGAGCTTAACAGTTAAAGGGAAGGGAGTCCTACTAGCAAAGCTAGGAGAACCCTGGGCAGAACTAGCGAGAATAGTGCAAAGCTACATCACCTGCGAGGGGAGAAAAGACGTGGTAAGGCCATGACACCTTAAACTCTTAGTTGTTTTAAAACAGAAATGCTCTGTAAACCTTCCTGCACTTTTGAATTCTTTACTCCATGACGCCGCACGAAGCCTGAAAAAGGCACAACATGTAGAATCATTTGTCAGCCACCGTGGATTAATCCGACTAATAGTTAATCATAGTCTCACCCAGCAGCAAAGCAGCTGGAAAGAATTAATTGCAATAATTGAGGGGAGAGCGACAATACCTTCCCCAAAATGTAAACATACTCTAAGCACACCAAAACATCTGGAAAAACGCAGAGAATTAAGAAAACAAAAACCTGTTGCAAGCACATCCGAACGACTAGAAACCCGCCAGGAATCAGCAAAGCGTAAGCATGACGCTAAGACACCGGAACAGTCAGAGAAACGCAGAAAATCAGTCTGGTTAGCCCGGATAAGAGGAAGGCTGGAAAAACTCCAGGAAAGCACTAGCCAGCCAGTGGTAATTGAGGATGAACAACCCGCATGACCAGAAATAGAAGAAGAACAAGTTGAAGGAGAAAAGGAAGGGGAGGTCGAGAAGGCTAAGCGATCCGAAGAAGAAAACGATGAAGTAGCTGAGCCTCCTGAGACAGGAGCCGAGCCCCCTGAGACAGAAGTTGAACATCCTGAGATAGAAGCCGAGAACCCTAAAATGGAAATCGAGCATCCTAAGGCAGAAGATGGACAATCCAGGCAGGAGGAGGAAATGGGACAGTAGGTTGGTAGCCCACCACAGGACCCAGTGGGAGAAGAGGAATTGGCCGTAATCTTGGCCAATATGGGTGAGTATGGCCAACCTTCCACTCCACCATACCTCCGGGACAAACCCCAGGAAGAAGATGCACCTGAAAAACCACATGCAGAAGAGGCAGAGGAAGGAAACCTGCCCGTTCATGATGAAAAAGAGATAGGAGATACTGAGAGGGAACAATCTGTTCCCACGGCACCAGAAGAAATTCCAGAAGAAGTGAGAATAGAAAGCGAAGCCACGGAATCAGCTAGGGTTCTTACCCCAGAACAACCAGCACAAAACAGTGAAGAAGTACCCCAGGAGAAAGATCAAGGGACTAGTCACGGCCCAGAACGTAGGAAAAAGCCTGTTGTTCCTTCTAACAAAACATTGGAAATTAGAGAATTATGGAAGGAACAGCGGAGGTTATTGAGCATAATCGCCCAGCTCCACCAGCAGATTGGGATTTTGAAAGCAAGGTAGAGGACAAGGAAGACCGCCAGTAAGAAAAAGATGACCACTGCAGTAAGAAACCGCAGGATAAAACGGCAGAGGACTAAAAATCGCTCTGTTGATCAAAACCCTGCCCAAAATCCAACTGTTGTTCCAATTGAAGCTGAAGGCCCAGCTGTTGTTCCAAATGAAGCCGAAGGCCCAGCTGACATTCCAAATCAAGCCGAAGCCCCAGCTGCTATTCTAAATGAAGCTGAGGGACCGACTACCATTTCATTTGCAAAGGAACAGCTGCCAGCCGGTATTCGTGTTAAAAAAGAAAAAGACAACAAGGAGATTCAAACAGAGGCACCACCCTAAGGGGTGATAAGGGTTCTGAACTCAAAGCAACGAAATAAGAAAGTTTAGGTAAAACTCCCAGCCTCCACTGATGCATGGAAAAAAGATCCAAAGACAAGGACCTTGCACGAAGGATTGAAAGAGGCTAAGTAAGAAATGGAGAGGCTTAAAGAGCAGACAGTCCCTCGTGAGAAGTATGAAGAACTCCAACAGCAACTACGGAATGTCAATCAATCTGAAAGCCAGGCCTTTGAAGGGTGGCAAAAGGAACAGGAGAAAGTTGCAAAGGTAACCCGTAGGTTAGATACTGTTGTCAAACAGATGGATACCTTGTGTTCTTTATACAATGATGTTTTAGCATGTAGGGCCCCTGCCAAAAACTATGCTTTGTTTTTATTGGAACGATACTTACAATTAAAGATAAAGGCTGTTAAAGCAGGTGCCCCGATACAAATTAATATTGTCAATGACTTTATAGATTGTTGTAAACATTATGGAGTGAAGGTCCAGAGATTGCTATGTGAATTCTATTTGCATAACCTCATGCTAGATCAGGAAACTGAGTTGAACCCTGGCCCTTTTGTTGGGGACATTCAATTGCAAGCATTCATCTCATTCGGGGTCAATCAGATTAAATGGCTCAAAGCCTATAACACTTTTCAGAGACAGAAAAATGGCCTAGACTTGTGGGTAAGGGCTGAGCCTAGGGACCCAGCACAGCTGTGGAGAGCGCATAGAAACCTTATGAGAACTCCAGGTGTCATTGAAACATTAGGACCCATGCACGAGGCACTCATTCGACAAAGTTCAGAATATTTTATTTCTATCAAAGACCTCGCCATTGATGCTGCCAAATTCCGGTACCGAACCTCTAATCCAAACATCCAGCTCAGGGAGCCATTTAAGTATGAGAATTTTCAGTTAGCCGCCAATCGTTTGAATCTCTATGGCGAAAGCATTCTGAGGGCAGGCCCATCCTGCTATGGATATAGATTCCGCAATCCAATTATCTGGCATCCTGCACCCGGATATCAAGCCCTATAAGAGATGCCTGAGGGTCAAACAGGCCAGTTCTTTGACTACCTAGTCACTCACCATGGCTGTAGGCCTCCGCATGAGATTCCTTCTCTAGCCTACTCTCTCACTGCTTTACATGTCAACTACAATGTTTTCATGAGGGCATGAAATAGGGTAAGCAGGAGGGTGTGTGGAGTACTAAAAAGGTATGTTTTTAATGATCATTTTAGTGGCTTTTCAGTAGGACTTATGAATCTTTTACATCATGAATGAGGAAAACAATAGAGAATTGTGGTAGAATACGTAGAATTAGGATGCAAAGACTTATCCGCTGATAATTGTCATTCTCCTGTGTAGGAAAGGGTAAAGATGAGGAGCTGTTGTTCCAAAGAAGAAGATAAGAACAGGGTAACTACTATCCCTTTGAAAAAGGACCAAGTGCAGACGAGGCAAAGCAAGCTGAAGCAAACCGGTCCGGAAAAGGAGGAAAAGGTACCAGCTCGGCGGAAGAGAAAGAAGTGATTAGGGATCAACAGTTTTGCGAATCCCTCAGGATCTTCGATCCTGAGGGATCGTTGCTTTATTTATCTTATCACTTAGACATCTCCGCCGTTACCCTTATATAAAGGGACGACATTGTTAGTCTGGAGGGGATACTTTTATGTAACTTTTTGTTAAAGACTTAACTTTGATCATCGAGTCTCGTTGAAGTTGGCTCATTGTACTTTCTGTTTTATGCATTAATATAAACTTGGTGATTATCTCATCTTCGCGTCTAGATTAGCTTAAAGCGGTGTACCCTTGAGGCTAAGGGCCCGGCCCCGGAGGACACTTGCTTCTGTATCACTACGATTTGATTTCTGCGTGGTTTGTTGATCGTCACTAGTTGGTAATCTGATATGTTTTATAAGTTACATCACATGCTCTGCTAAGATTCGTTCATTAATGTTCTTTCCATTTACTCTGCATTATATTATCAATAATTTCAGAGTGGATGAAATCTTATTAGATTCAACTGAACAGTGTTATCCCTGTGTGATGAAGCTTCTATGCTCAGTATGTGTGTTAAGGTAATTATCTGAAAGGTGTGTTCTTTATGATTCAGAATTCATGCTGTTCCATTTGGAGACACAGTTATAGTTCCTGTTGATGATTGGGATTAAATTCAGATTACTTTCTTAGAGTGTCATGTGTGTATGACTTTCACATGCTGTTCCATAATTGAGAGTTATTGTTGTTCCTTTAGTGGATTGCGTGATTTGCTTGGAGAATGAAAGATTGGAGTTTTGATTATGATAAGAGCTTTTGAGTTGATAGGATAAAGTTTGATTGTTACTCGCGAGGT
Organism: Pinus tabuliformis; assembly: GCA_031772625.1. Lineage (NCBI taxonomy): Eukaryota > Viridiplantae > Streptophyta > Pinopsida > Pinales > Pinaceae > Pinus > Pinus tabuliformis. Next base: position 1,183,532,562 of record CM062805.1, on the reverse strand, counting down.
TTAGTTATAGTGATTTCTGTTCCATTTCAGAATTGTTGTTCCATTTTAAGCATTGTTGTTCCTTTCTAGATTTACTGTTTAATTTCCTATTTGTCGTTCCATTTCTATTTGTCGTTTCATTTACTCGCATTTGGTGTGAGAGACGATCTGTGGCTGTAGTGAGCCTTTGCATTTACTGCCTTGCTCCCAGACCCGTGATCCATGCTCTAGTTTCCTTTCCATCAGTTTCCAAAGGGATGGACTACTGCTGTCGGACCCTTGACTGATATTTTGAGAGTGTGTGCTTTATTCATTTGAAGGAACTTAGTTATAGGCAAGCATCAGTTTACTCTTGTATTTTGTAGGACGTTGTACTATTTCATTACTCTGACAAATAGCCTCGGATTAAGTCACTCTTTGAAATAACTAGACGTTCCCGGATTGACATATTAACGTGAGGTAATTAGAGGTGAAAGAGACCCTTTTTATAGCTCTACAAAAAGAAGGTCTCATTTGGAAATGACACTCCTGCTATCATAAAAGGTAAAGGTTCTATTCTTTAAAAAAAAAAACATTAAAGCTGGGAATGTTATGTATGTTGATGGTCTAAAGCATAACCTATTGAGTGTCAATCAAATGTGTGATCAATGAAATGAAGTTGTTTTTCGATCAAATGGATGAGTTGTTCGTGAGCTTGATAAAGGAGAAGCCATGATCAAAGATATAAGAACTCCAAACAACTTATACATACTCAAGGGAGGACAACAACAATGTTATCTAAGAAAAAATGATGAACACTGGCTATGGCACAGAAGATTAGGGCATCTAAGCTTCTATCAAATAAGAAAAGCAAGCAAATTCCAGGTCATTCGTGATCTTCCTGATATCAACATTCCAGAAAATACAATATGCAAATCGTGTCAATTTGGTAAACAAACAAGGTTGCAATTCCCTGAAAAGGAAGGATCAACTACTAAGCCTCTTGAACTTGTTCATACTAATTTATGTGGTCCATCAAGGAAAAAGTCACCTCGTGGAGAAGAATACTTTATATTGTTCATTGATCATTTTTCTAGAATGTGTTGGATAGGACTTCTAAAGCATAAAGATGAAGCATTTGAGAAATTCAAAGCCTTCAAAGCATTGGTTGACAATGAATCAGATCGCAAAATCAAATGCCTCGGGTCTGATCGAGGAGGGGAATTTTCCTTGGATGAATTTTTTGACTTTTGTGAGGAACATGGAATAAAAAGGCAATTCTCCACTGCAAGGACTCCTCAGCAAAATGGAGTAGTAGTAGAAAGGATGAACAGAACTGTTCAACAAATGGCTCGAGCTATGCTAGATGAGTCTAAAACTCTTGCAACCTTCTAAGGTGAAGCTGCATTCGCTGCCATCACTATTCTCAACAAAGCAAATGTTCGGGCAAACAGTATTCAAACTCCACATGAACTTTGGTATGGTAAGACTCCTACTATAAAATACTTCAAAGTTTTTGGAAGCAAATGTTACATCAAAAGGACTGATGAAAAACTTGGCAAGCTCGAACCCAGAGAAAATGAAGGCATTCTCCTTGGTTACTCTTCCCGAAGTAAAGGATATAAGTGTTATAATAAAAGACTTGGGAAAATTATTGAAAGTATTGATGTTGTAGTTGATGAAGCATGCAAAATTCCAAAGCAGGTAAAAACCAAAGATTGTGGAGAAGATGAGGATTATCCTTCCACATCAAATCAGACTAATTCTGAAGAAGGAACCAATGAAGCACCAGAGGAACAAATAATGGCAAAAGAAAAGACTCCATCCAGGTATGTTCAGAAAAATAATCTAGAGACTCAAATTTTGGGACAAAAAGAGGCAGGTGTGCAAACAAGAACTATTACAGAAGCTTCAAGCTATCTAGCATTGCTTTCCTCAATCGAACCTCAAAATATAAATGAAGCATGCAAAGATGAATGTTGTGTCAAGGCCATGAATGAAGAACTTGAGAAAACTGAAAAGAATAATACTTGAGAATTATTTCCTAGCCCTCATGATAAGAATATCATAGGAACCAAATGGATATTCAAAACCAAGCTGAATGAAAATGGTGAAGTTATTAAATACAAGGCTAGACTTGTTTGTAAAGGATATTCTCAACAACAAGGTATAGATTTTGAAGAAACTTTTGCACTTGTTCCTAGACTTGAAGCCATAAGAATGTTCCTTTCTCTTTCTAGTTTTCAGAAATTCAAAGCATACCAAATGGATGAAAAATATGCCTTTCTTAATGGAGACTTAGAAGAAGAATTACATATTGAGCAACTAGACAGATTCATCCTTGGAAATGATGCAAAACTTGTATGCAAACTCAGAAAGGCTCTCTATGGTATAAAACAAGCTCCAAGGACCTGGTATTACCATCTTGACAAATACCTCCATCAACCAGGTTTTTCAAAAGGATCAGCTGATAGCAATCTATAAAAAAATATTGACAATAATAAATTGCTAATACTTGTTGTGTATGTTGATGATATCATTTTTGGTAGCAATGAAGAAGCCATGAGTCAAAACTTTTCTTTGGTAATGCAACAAGAATTTGAAATGTCCCTGCTTCGTGAGCTCACATATTTTCTTGGTCGACAAGTTCAACAAAATAAAGATGGTATTTTTCTATCACAAACTAAGTATCTCAAGCAGATCTTGAAAAAATATGGCATAGAAGATTCTAAACTAGTATGTACCCCTATGGTAACAGGATGCAGTCTCAGCTCAAATGATGAAACAACAACAATACATCAACCGACCTACAGATCCATGATTGGCAGTTTGCTTTATGTAACAGGTACCTGACCAGACATCATGCATGCAGTGGGAATAGTTGGAAGATTCCAAGCCAATCCAAAGGAATCACACCTTCAAGCAGTCAAAAGGATTTTCAAATATCTTCAAGGAACACATAATTTTGGTTTATGGTATCCTAAAGATATAGATCTTACACTTCATGCATATACAAATGCAGATTGGGCAGGAAGCATTGATGACAGAAAAGGAACTAGTGTTGGTGCCTTCTATATGGGTTCCAGATTAGTGTCTTGGTTCAGCAAGAAACACAGTTCAATTGCATTATCTACAGCTGAAGCAGAATATGTGGTTGTTGCATCTTGTTGCACACAACTCCTTTGGATGATGCAAACATTGCAAGACATTCAGATCACATGTACTCCACACATTTCCATTCTATGTGATAATACAAGTGCAATCAGTATTTCAAAGATTCCAGTGATGCATTCCAAGACAAAGCACATACCCATCAAATATCCTTTTCTACATGAACAAGTGCTTGAACAAAAGGTCAAATTCGAGTATGTTCCCTCCAAAGAACAGGTTGCTGATATATTCACCAAACCACTACCCAGCGAGACATTTGAATATCTCAGACATAAGCTAGGAGTAGTTGATGCATCATCTTCCTGTTGAAACCTATCTGTTTCAGAGAAAAGTGGCTAATGCGAGTTTCATGAAGCGTATCTACGTACATAAGTTGGTTGCAGTGGATACAGTCACGTATATGTTGGTTTGAAGAAAAACAGTGGGTTAGACTCAGAATGAATGGAGTCTGTTATGGGTCTGATATTGATCATTTGGCACAGGTTCAAGGGGAGCATATACTTCTAATAATTCATTGTTGGCATTATCTAAGAAGATCTTGGTACAAATTCACAGTTGTTTTTTATTAAGGTGGAATAGGTTCAGGGGGAGATCATGGTTACTGGTCTGGATAGTGATTGACAGATGCTGCTGATGATAGGTGTTGATGACTATCATGGTCTTGTTTCAGATATTTGGTCTATATGTCATGTATATATTTTAATGTCAAGGTCATGAAATGACTTATTTTGTTTCCCCATTATGCATGGGATGGATGATGTAATGTTCTTGTTTTTACACATATAAGCTTTTGGTATATGCCCACTTGGTTGGGTGGATGAGTCATTGGTGATAGGAAGGTCATTTATGATGTATGTATAGAGTCATGTTATTCTTTTAGAACATCTTTTTGCAGACCTTGCTTATATTTAGGGGGAGCATGGACTCGAGCATGGAGCTCAATCAGCACACTTCAGCATATCAAAGAATTCAGCATGTACTCAGGGGGAGCATAACCCTTTGCCCTTGATGACAAAGGGGGAGAGTGACTTGGGGTTGCCATCAAGTCTAAAGGGGGAGATTGTTGGCATTATGACACATATTTGGAACTATGACACAGGTGTTGTACTTGATGGCAACTCACTCAGATGAAAGATCACAGTTCAAACTAACAGAATGAAGAAAGAAGAGGTATACATAGGTTCCCCATTGACCAAGCCGCATGTACACATGGGTTAGAAGACCAAAAGGTGCATATAGCATACACATGCACTTTCACAGAAGGAAAGGCGCGTACATGTTGGAAAACTTAGTTTTGGTCCGAGGTATTTGGTCCATGGTATTTTGATCCATGGTATTGGTCCAAGGTATCTTGTCCGAATTATTGACCACAGGTATTTGGTCCAAGGCATTAGTTCTAAGTGGTTTTGGTCCTTGGTACTGAGTAAGGCCTAAGACTATAAAAGGAGGAGAAGATAATTAGGCAAAGGCACTCAAGCATTGAATATCTAATGAAGAGCAAGATCTAGAATATAAGTTATTGGGTTATGGTGCACAACTGGATCTGAATCAGGGATGAACTTGAGCACTTGATGAAGGATAAGTTCTATTGATGGGTCAAGATCTTAAGGCTTGAAGTGAAGTATCTTTGTGTGGTTTTGATATTTTATCTGAATAACTGGTGCATGTTGTAGACTGTAAATATGATGATCTAGGTATAACCGAAATCTGAAATTATTGTAAAGATTAAATCACCATTTATAGATCTATATGCAGGTTCACTTTAGTAAAGACGCGTATACACGCTGGTTCTGCATATCAAAACAGCGTATACATCTTAAATTTGATTTGTAAATCTGTACACAGGTTCACCTTGAGAAAACAGCGTATGTACGTAGGTTCAACACATTGAAGTAGCGTATACCTCATAAAATATGCTTTAGCTACTTCTGTTTGTTGTTGCAGTGTTCTAGGTTCTGGCTTGGGTTCTAGTTACTGTCACTGTATTCTGGTTACAGCATTTTGAGAAGTGATTGATTGATTCAGTTTTGGTTGGTGCAAAGGAGATTGGTTGATGCAGATATATTTGATGTTTGATTGATGTTATTGATGGATCTAGTTTGAAAATTTATGAAACCTAGTCCTTGGAAGGAAAGAGAATGTTGTAGCCTTTTGTAGGCCGACACCTGAGTACTAGTAAACATATCAGCTAGTACAAGAGCTAGGGGATTGTAGCTCCCTTCCAGGAGAAGCTGGAGAATGAGAGAAGGTTGTAGCCTTTTGTAGGTAGAAGCCTGTGTACTAGTATAAGACTGCACTAGTACAAAAATTGTAAAAAGAAGTTTCTTATTAAAAAGAAGATAGAGATGATTGTAGCAGGTGGTTTTCACCAACATTGGGTTTCCACCTTATATCTTGTGTTCATGTGTGTGATTGTCTGTTCTGTTTTTACTACACTTGGTTACTATGGTTCTGACACACTGATTAAAGATCAACATATGATGAATTAACTAAATCATAAGTTTGCAGGATATACGCTAGTTGCCTTAAATACAATTGCGTATACACGCAAGTTCCATTAACTAAAGTAGTGTATATAAATCTATTTATGGAAATGAAATATTATTGACTTGCTAATACTGATTCACCCCCCCCCCCCTCTCAGTATTATTTCCAACAAGGAGGAGAAACCCTTACTCTATTAATTGGGCATAAGGTTGTGATATGATTTTTCTTCTATTTTTTAAATTATTTATCACATCTAACTTCTCCTCCTTCCTTTGTTTTGTAGGTACTTTCATTCGCATATCTGGATTTGAATGATTAACTAAGGTTGGAATCATATATGTGAAAAAACTCATCGAAGTACTGCTCAAATTTAGCCCACCAAGCGCTTGGCTACCAGGTGTATGATTTAGTTCTATGTTGCATTTGATTTCAAGCAATTTTTTATTTCTACATTGCAATTCTTCCAAGACCATAGATGTTGAGAGAAACTAGGGAAAACAAAATTACAATTTATTTTATAATGTTTTCTCTTGTTATATTGAAAATTCTTGTGATATAATGTTCGTTCATCATCATCATTATTATTTTGTGTTCATCATCAAGACAATGTGATAAAGAAGATCACATTGCAAATAAGAACACTAGAAATAGGCTCCAAGCTAGGGAAAAACCCCTCCATAGGGGAAAAATCCAAAAACTTCTCTTCTTATAGAAATTCAAGGAATAATTCCAAGACCTTTGATCAATACAACTCACCAAGTGATAGGCTAGCCACCCAAACAACAACGCTTCTCTGTATAACTCAGTTTGTAACTCTTCTCTAGCTTGAAATCTGAACAGAGATAACTTTCTTCCCATACGTGCGAGCTTTCCAAACAAAGAATTGATGCACAATCCAAAAAAATATACCTTCTTTCTTTCCTCATTATCCTTCACCTCTTTCTCACTCTGAATTTTCCTCAGACTTCTTGAAGAGATCGAATTACTTGTGTGACTCAAATGAGGTCGAATACCTCTCCTTTGTAGAGAAATCTAGCGCATTATGTGAGTTAGATTATTCAATTTGATTTCTATTATCTTGACAATTACTTGTGAAATTATATCTTGATTATGTTAGTGTTGCTTTCATCAAATAAATGGCAACATGAAGATCACAAAGATAAGAACGCAAGATGTAATCCCACAGCCAAGGAAAAACCCCATGAAGGAGAAAAACCAATCAAATATTTCTCTAGTAGATTAAATTTGGTTGAGACACAATTGAATATTTGACTAAAGAAATAGACTTACTTCAACCACTAGATTAGTTCCTCTTGTAATTGTCTCTGCAATCATGATTCTTGGCTCCTTCTATTTCAACATCAAAATTTCAACCTTCCTTCTGCAATAGTCTCTACCCTCCTACTTCAAAAATATTGGCCTTATTGCTTCATAAATTTTGGGCTTCCTTCTTCAATAGTCACAACCATTTCGATAATCATGTCTGTGACAAGGAACTTTGGCCACCCTATAATTGTTTCTACAATTCACATTTTCGGCTTCCTCTCTATAATAGTCTTCTAAGATTCTCTACTTCCTCTCCATTTATCGGTCTTGTAATAGTTTCTCTTACTTCTTGAACAAATTATTCACTTCTCTCCTTCAAATGGTGAAATAATAGGTTATTTATACTAATTGGTCATTGTGCATTTGCGCTGACATTAACAATTTGACTTGAACCCAACTTGTAGGCTTGAATGAAGGCTAAATTGATTATGTTATGTTTGGAGGCCAACTTTAAAGGATGAATGGTAATCCTTTTGGGAGAAGGAATTGATTTGGGGGAGGAGACATTTATACACAAAAACATTTTTCCTTTCTTGACCTTAAGGATCCCAAGAAGGGTCTCTTACAAAAATGACTTTGGATTTGACTCAACAAAAATTTGGCTTCACAATGCCCAAAAAATGTATTTGAAGGCAAACATTTAAGAAATTATATTTCAAAGGTGTGCCCTTGGTCACTTAGTTTTGTATTTTATATAATGGTTATGTAGTCAAAGTAACATTTCTTGTTAACAAAAGATTTACATGTAAAACAATCAATTTTTTAGAGTCGATGATAAAAGTTAAAAGAGATGAAAATTATGTTCGTTACCCAAGTATCAACTCGGAAATTTGTGGAATGAGCTATAAGTCAAGAAAAACATCCCTTTCAAGATGTTTGATCGCATTAATTACTTATAGAGAGGTTCCAAAATATTTATTTATTAATCTTGTAATCAATGTTATAGAAAAAAATTCAAAAGGAACTTAAAAATGAAACAAAAGCTTGGAAAGTTGTAAAGAATATAAAGATTTATATGATGACCACATATGTCTTAGAATGTTATCAGGTGGAATTCCTTTCCATGAATGAATGCTTATTGGATTGATCGGAACCACCCTTATGGTACTGTTAGCCCTGAGGTGCAGTGCTACTATTTTGAAGGATAAAGGAAGGAAATGGTATGTTTTGTTGTCGTGGAAAGGTTCCCATATGGTCCATCACCCCACTTTTCTCACTCATCCACTCCCATTCTTGTTCACTCATATCCTAACCCAATCCTTACATCCTAACAAAACCCACTTTTTTCTTGGCCCTACGTAAATTAACCCATCTTTGCCCCAAAAACCTTACCTTTCTGCCCATATGCGCCCTTTGAACATTTCTCGAAGACATCCCGTACCTCTGTGTCTCCCCCACCGTCGATCTTCCCATTGATCTGATGGCCCACACTTCACCTGACCGACATGATATGCTCTATCAATCATCATCGCTAGACCATTCCTGTCAGATCTAACAGTTATTGCACATATCACTCGGGCAACAAGCGAGAGGGATACCCACCCGATAAAGGCGGTTTCCTCTCTCTCCTCCACTGCTACGTGGCACCTAATGAACCACTTACTGCCCGATGTAAACCATTTCCCACTTGGGTAAAACCGCTCCTAGGCGTTATCTTTTGAGCACCACCTCCACTCGATAGTCATTCGATCTACTCATCTAAGATCTGACGGCTTGGACTTATTTCGCTCCCGCCATGACTTCAGGCCTCCCGAAATTGATCTCCTCCGTCCATCTCTCCCGATCCAACGACCTTCATTCATGATCACCTCAGTTCATCCTCTGCTACTTGACCAACATCTTGACCGTTGATCCATCCCATCCAATGGCCCATATGCCCCCGTACCCCACTTCCCATCAGTCACCCTGGGAGGAAAGTTGTTGGCTCTGTCAGTGTTTGTGACAGTCAGACAGTTGAACTGAAATAATGGAATACTTGGCCGAAAGGGGAAAAGCAATAGCATGATGTAGCCGAATCAATAGAAATGATCATGGAACGTCACTGGCACGAACGAGCCACCTCACAGCGTGGCGAAATTATTAGAATCTGGTCACTGTGTTTGTTAGGAAAAGAGACCTCTGGCTCATGTCTGTCTAGTTATGGCATCAAGTAGTTAGAAGCTAGAGGGGATAGATTAAGACATCTCGAGCCCTAGAGAGCCCGAGAGGATTGTAAAAAGCCTATAATGGCTGAAAGTTAGAAGGAATAGGGGTTCAACTTTTGGAGACTATGGATACTCTATTCCTCCCAGCATCTCATCTTCATTCCAGTAATACAAGCTTATTTTGTTGTTACATGTTCAATTACCATTTTCTCTTTTGTTTTAATCTTGCACTTGAATAGGTTATTCAGGTTTTCTTCTATGTCTAATGCCAGATAACTGTCATCTTATCTCTGCGTTGATAAATTAGATTTGCAAGCTTCATTTACTTTTTGTAGCTAGCCATTCATATGTTTTTATGTATGCATTTGTTGATATAGTCAGTATTCTGCATCTATCCATTGAATCTATAAACTATTGAGCACTAGTGGTCTAAAGCCTTGTCAAGTTGAGGGTGTTCATGCATGTCTGGAGTGAAAACAAAGTTGAAACAGTCATCTGACTTGATCCAAACCCCAATCCATTCCAATAGTTCAAAGAACAATATTTAAGATTTATATGTTACCAGGAATCTTCGAGCTACAACCTAGGAGAGTTTCCTGGAGTGCTAACATAATTGGTGCTAGGGAGAGGAGACTGAAGCTCAGCTTCCCTGGGGGATGACACAGATCTAGCTTTGATGATAGATAAAGTATGAACACTATTTGGGTTGTAATCATCTATCTAGCGACTCTACTATAGGACGAACCTCTTGGTGACTCCACTCCATAGTTCTGGCTCAGTTTGGGAGGCATACTCGGAGAAATCCTCAAAAGCCACAAGCTGACCCAGTACCTGACCCTAAAAGGATCATCAAAGAAAGAAAGGCATTATAGAAAGGACCATCAGGTTCAGGTAGCTCTAAACAATATTCTATATCTCTTCAAGAAAATCTTGTAATAGAACAAATACATGTTGAGAGTATAGCATCTAATACTAGCAGTGAAAAAACAAATCTCAGAGATTCATAGAGCTCCTTATTCTTTAGGTTCTTATTTGGTTGTAAGCCCAAAGGAAACCTCTCCTCCTATCCATCATACTCCTTTAGTCATTTCATTCACTCCTCAACCCTCTATCATTCAAACTTCCAGTACCCGTATAGCCACCACAGCTATGGCAGCACCTACCAAAATGGAAAGAATCATAGCTACTAGGTATGGACCTCTAGTACTGCCCACTCCTTTAAATGCCATGCCTACTGGAGAATATCATAAGTATATGCCTAAGTTCACCAGGAATGAAGGTGTCACAACTGAGGAACATCTTGAATCATTATATAGCTATGCTGATAACCTGGACATTAGTGAAGATGGTGTATGGATGAGAGTCTTTGTCCAAAGTCTAGATGGAGAGGCTAGAAAATGGTTCAGAGAACCGACCCAAAGGTCTATAGTAGATATTGAGGCTTTAGATGATGTATTCCTAAAGCATTGGGGGGATAAGAAGGATCTACTCTACTACCACACCGATTTTGGGAACTTAAAGAGGGAAAATGGTGAGTTGTTGTCTAATTTTAATAAGAGGTTTAATCACATGTATAGCAAGATACCAGCTGAAGTAAAACCCACCACCACCTCTGCTAAACTCACCTATGCCAATGCCTTTGATTCTGACTTCTGTCTACTGTTGACGGAGTGATGATGTGCTACCTTTGCTGATATGCAAGATGTAGCCTTGGAAGTAGAATCAAACATCATGGCTGTAGAGAAGCTCAAGGGGAATGTTGATAGAAGGAGACAGAGGGGCAAACCTTCATCATCTTCAGATCCCAAGATAGATAAAATGACCAATATGATAGAGTCATTAGCCTCTGAAATATCCATATTAAAGGTTGAGCAGTACCCTAGGAAAGGAAGAGTTCCTAATACCTTTGCTCCTAGAAATCCAAATCCATATAGAAGAGCTAAGGAGCAGTTGCAGATTCTGCAAAGAAGCAAAGATGCCAATGAAGACCAAAGGGTGAAGACCCCTTTTCAGAATGTAGTCATGGAAGAGGAGAAGTTTGATGAAGATGATGAGATCCATTGTATGGAAGACAAAGCTAGTGCCTCCTTTTTTACCTTAGCTGCCTATGAAAAGTCATTATTCAATGACCAGATCAGTCAAGAGTGGGATGGTGAGTTGTTCTGCAAACTGGTGATCAACAAAGATATGATCTAAGGTCGAAGATGAATAATTTCAAGGAAACTCCTATTCAAAAAGCTGTTGTCCCTACAATACAGCAAGCTAATAAGCATAAACGACTAGTAGTTGATCCCATCATCCTCAAAGCTCCAGCTCATGAGGTAAGAGGCCTTGACAAGTCTCCTTCTCCTTTCAGTTTTGAATCAGAAATTTAGAAGCTAATAATACCTATACCTCTGATTGAACTAGTGAATAATGAGTCCTTCAAAAGATCTATCCTCGAGGCCCTTGAGCCTAAAGCCATCCAAGCTTCCACTGACTATGTAAATCTGCAAGATGACAAACCAGCTATTGTTCTCAGCCCAATGATTGAAAATTATGATGATAGCTCCCCATCATTCTATGTCTCTTTGACTATTCATCACAAAATCCTTCACAACTGCCTTCTAGACACAGGAGCCAACCATAATCTAATACCCAAGGCTGTCATGGATGAGTTTGGTCTTGACATTACCAAGCCTTATCATGACCTATTTTCTTTTGACTCTAGAAAAGTGAAATGTTTGGGATTAATCAAAGACCTAGCCATCACCTTGTCTCAGCTACCCATGAAGAGCATGGTGATGTATATTGTGGTAGCAGATGTACCCCCCAAGTTTGGCATGTTGATTTCCAAAGGTTGGATTAAGAGATTAGGTGGAACATTTCAAAATGATATGTCCTATGCTACTGTCCCAGTTTTTGGAGGTGAGAGTAGGAGATTATACAGAGAAGCTTAGTTGGCTTATATCATTAGTGATGAAAAGAATCCCACTAATCATCCCATCTATGCTGTCGACATTGATTTTGGAGCCTATATTCTTCAGATTGAAGAATCCCAGTTGGCCTCCATGCAGCTTAGGAAACTAGTTTTCCAAATCACAGAGGAAGAAGGCCCACAAATATGAGACATGTTCTTTGATGGAGCTTGCTCTAAGGAAGTTGCAGGGGCAGGTGTAGTCCTTGTGTCCCCCACATGAGAGTGCATTCATTTATCTTTCAATTTAACTTTTCAGGTCACAAATAACATAGCAGAGTATGAAGCTTTGATATTGGGCTTAAACGCTGCTAAAGAAATGGGCATCAAAGGACTGAAGGTGTTTGGAGATGTAGACCTTATCATTCAGCAGGTGAACAAAACTTTCTAAGCAAAGCATCCAAGGCTGAAAGCATATAGAGATGAGGTATGCAAGCTCAAGGGTTCTTTTCATAGTTTCAACATTTCTTACATCCCTAGAATGAAGAACCAACTTGTTGATTCCCTTGTTGTGTCTGCTAGCACATTTATCCCGCCTTTGCCTCCTATATTGACTTATGAAGTTCAGGTGAAATATAGACCATCTCTACCTGACCATGTCAAATACTAGAAAGTTTTTGAAGATGATTATGAAATTAATAGGTTTTTACAAGTCATTGATGAATTTTCCGAAATGCACATTGACCAAGAAAATGAAACCATTGAAGAATGCAACCAGTCTAAGCTAAAGGACGAAATTGGTCAGGATAACATTGTTCAACTGCCTAGTAACCATATACTCAAAGGATTGGTGCCTCTAAAGAATTTGTTTGATCATAATGATGTACCTTATAAGCCTGCGAAAAAAGAAAATGAGTCTGCAGTTCATAGACATAATGTAGGGAGTCCAGACCATCCAAAGTACATAAATCTGTCCACCCACTTGTCTTCTGCCCAAAGTTCCGAGTATTGCACCCTGATGAAACAATTTGCTGATATTTTTGCCTGGGAGTACATTGATATTAAGATCTATGACACAAACATCATTCAGCATAAGATTCCACTGGAGAAGAACACCATCCCTTTTAAGCAGAAGTTAAGACCTATCAGCCCTCTCTTACTGCCTTTGATTGAAAAGGAAATTAAGAAATTGTTGGATGCTAAGATCGTAGTTCCCCTAAGGTATTCAAAGTGTATAGATAACCTTGTGGTAGTAAGAAAGAAGAATGGAGAAATCAGGCTTTGTGTTGACTTCAGGAATCTGAACAAATGCTCTAGAAAAGACAACTACCCCCTGCCTAAGATGGAACACTTGTTGCAAAAAGTTTCAGGGGCTAGAGTCATGTCTTTCTTAGATGGATTTTCAAGTTTACAATCAGATTGTTGTACATGAAGAAGATCAGGAAAAGACCACCTTCACTACTCCTTGGGGAACTTTCATGTACTCCAAGATGCCTTTTGGACTGATGAATGCTGGGGCTACTTTTTAGAGGGCCATGGACATAGCCTTTGTGGGAGAGAAGGACAAGTTTGTCCTTATTTACCTTGATGACATAACAGTCTTTTCCAGTAGTCACAAGGACCATTTGTAGCATTTGAAGAAGGTGTTCCTAAAGTGCAGACGGTTTGGGATTTCTGTGAACCCGAAGAAGTCACAGTTTTCTCTAGAAGAAGGAAAACTTCTGGGACATATTGTTTCTGCTGAAGGTGTGAAGATCAATCCAGCAAGAGGTCAAGAAATTCAGACATTATCCATCCCAAGGTCAAAAAGGGACATTCAATATTTCCTGGGTAAGATTAACTTTGTTAGGATGTTCATTCCAAACTTTGCAGAGCTAGTGAAGCACATCACCTCCATGCTGAAGAAAGGATCAGAAATAAAATGGACAGATGTTGCAAGAAGCTCTTTTGAAGCCATCAAATAAGCTATCATGGAAGCTCCCACTCTAATGATTCCAGATTACACCAAGGAGTTTTATATCTTCTCTTTTGCCTCTTATGATACACTTGCAGCAGTTCTATTCCAAAAAAATGATGAAGGTGTAGAGCACCCTGTGGCCTTTTTCAGCAAAACTCTCAGGGATTCTGAACTAAGGTATGACCTTATTGAAAAACAAGCTTATGCTCTCATAAGATCTTTAAAGGGATTCAGAATTTATATTATGCATTCCAAAGTGGTTGCGTATGTACCTTCAGCCTCAGTGAAATATATCCTAACGCAGCTAGATATTGATGGAAATAGAGCTAAATGTATTGCAAAACTCATAGAGTTCAACATAGAGGTGAAGCCCACCAAGCTTGTCAAAGGCCAGGGCTTGACTAAGCTTATGGTTGAGGAAAATTGCAGTTTGCTAGACATAAATTGCATGGATTCAAATTCAGGTGGTGAGCAGACAGAGGAAGCAGCAGAAGAGCAAGAGCAGAATCAGTCTTTGGCTGAAAATATAGCCATCTGTGAATGGTATTCCAGTGTAGTTCATTTTTTGCAGAAGCTAGAAGGCACAAATGGATCTTGGTAGCCACCAATTATTTCACCAAATGGATTGAGTCTATACCCACTAAGAATGCTAATAATTAGGTTGTCATGAAATTCTTGAATGAGAATATTTTCACTAGATTTGGTGGCCCAACCAAACTAATCATTGATAATGCAGCACTTTTCAGGGCACAAGAGTTGGTTGACATGTGTGAATCCATGGGCATTCAATTAGTGCATTCTACCTCATACTATCCTCAAGGCAATGGCCTGGCATAATCATCTAACAAGAGTCTTGTAAGGATAATAAAAAAACTATTGGATGACAAAAAAAAGAGCTGGGATTCCATGTTGAAATTTGCACTATGGGCTGACAGAGTTACCAACAAGAAGTCCATAGGAAATTCTTCATTTAAGCTGGTTTATGGCACTGATGTTGTTTTTCCTATCCAACTGATTCTCCCTGTGGCCAAATTCTTGCAAGAAGAACAGGATGAAGAGAATGACATGGCAAGGAGGATGAGTAACTTGGTTGAATTACAACAGATCAGAGAACAACTGGTGGAGAAGTCAAGAATTCATCAAAAGAAGATCAAAGAAACCTTTGATAGAAAAGCAAAGCTGGATAGTTTTCAAGTTGGTGACTGGGTTCTCAAATGGGATGCATTAAAGGAAAAGAAGGGAAACCATGGTAAATTTGATGCCTTATGGATCAGACCATTTGTCATTGCTCAAGTTCAGATGATCAATACTTTCATTCTGCAAAATTTAGAGGGGGAAGGTGTTTTTGATGGCTCAGTCAATGGGTCATTTTTGAAACTTTATTTCATATGAGGCTTTAATGCCTTAATATTGTAATAGGTTTTTCAGTTTTTTTTTTATGCAAATAAACTCCATGCCCAATGGAACACTAAGAGATAAGTTTGTTTTGGTTGTCATTGGAAAGGTAGTAGTCTGCAGTTCTTGAAACCTCACAGGGAGGCTTTCATCCCTAGAAGGAGCTAGTGTTAGCCCTGAGGTGTAGCACTACTATTTTGAAGGCTAAAGGAAGGAAATGGTATGTTTTGCTATTGTGGAAAGGTTCCCACAAAGTCCATCACCCCACTTTTCTCACTCATCCACTCCCATTCTCATTCACTCATATCCTAACCCAACCCTCACATCCTAACAAAACCCACTTTCGCCTTGGGCCTACGTAAATTAACCCATCTTTGCCCCGAAAACCTTACCTTTCCGCCCATATGTGCCCTTTGCAAATTTCTTGAAGACATCCCGTACCACTGTGTCCCCCCTGCCGTCGATCTTCCCACCGATCCGACAACTCTCACTTCACCTGACCGACATGACATGCTCAATCAATCATCGCCGTTAGATCATTCCCACCAGATCTAATGGCTATCGCGCATATCGCTTATGCATCAAGCGAGAGGGATACCCACTCGATAAAGGCAGTTTCCTCTCTCTCCTCCGTTGTTATGTGGTACCCGATGAATGGAATCGGGTGGGCTCTGACCTTTAGCGCTTACCACCAGATGACTGCCCGATGTAAACCATTTCCTGCTTGGGTAAAACCACTGCCGGGTGTTATCTTTCGAGCACCTCCTCCGCTTGACAGTGATTCGATCTACTCATCTGAGATCTGGCAGCCCAGACTTATTCCACTCCTACCACAACTTCAAGCCTTTGGCGATTGATCTCCTCCATCCATCTCTCCCGATCCAATGACCTTCGTTCATGATCACCTCAGTTCATCCTCCGCCACGCGACCAACATTCTGACCGTTGATCCATGCCATCCAACAACCCATATGCCCTTGTACCCCACTTCCCATCAGTCACCCGGGGAGGAAAGTTGTTGGTTGTGTCATTGTTTGTGATAGTCAGACAGTTGAACTGAAATAACAAAATACTTGGACGAAAGGGGAAAAACAACAACACGATGTAGCCATACCAATAGAAATGGTCATGGAACATCACTGGCATGAGCGAACCACCTAACAGCCTAGCGAAATTACTAGAATTTGGTCATTGTGTTTGTCAGGAAAAGAGACCTCTGGCTCATATCTGTCTAGTTTTGACATCAAGTAGTTAGAAGCCAGAGGGGATAGATTAAGGCATCTCGAGCCCTAGAGAGCCCGAGAGGATTGTAAAAATCCTATAAATGGCTGAAAGTTAGAAGGAATAGGGGTTCAACTTATGGAGACTATGGATACTCTATTCCTCCTAGCATCTCATCTTCATTCCAGTAATACAAGCTTCTTTTGTTGTTGCATGTTCAATTACCATTTTCTCCTCTATTCTAAGCATGCACTTGAATAGGTTATTCAGGTTTTCTTCTGTGTCTAATGCCAGATAACTGTCATCTTATCTCTACATTGATAAACTAGATTTGCAAGCTTCATTTACTTTCTGTAGCTAGCCATTCCTATGTGTTTATGTATGCATCTGCTGGTATAGTCAGTATTCTCCATCTATCCATTGAATCTATAAACTATTGAGCATTAGTGGTCTAAAGCCTTATCAAGCTGAGGGTGTTCATGCATGTCTAGAGTGAAAATAGAGTTGAAATAGTCATCTGACTTGATCCAAACCCCAATCCATTCCAATAGTTCAGAGAACGATATTGAAGATTTATATGTTACCAGGTATCTCTGAGCTACAACCTAGGAGAGTTTCCTGGAGTGCTAACAGGTACCATGAATGAAATGTGAAGAAACAATTTCAAAATATGTATATAGAATAAGCACATGCTCCTAGGGGCAACACAAGGGAAAATTTATGGACAACTATAGACATAGAGCCTATTAGAGTTTAAACAGAACCACGCCATTAGTTAGTCCCTTGATGCTGATAGGAAAGAGAGAGGAAAAGTGTATAAGACCAAAATCAATCCAAAATAAGATGTGCTCCAACTTATCCAAAGTATGGCAAACCAGTAGTTGAATGAGCCCATGATAGGATAACAGCTCATGTTTACCCCCTTTTTTTCCTTGGAAATCATTCCATTTATGGATTGTAGGAGGAAGTATGGAACATTTATGGTCTCTACAAGTTATAAGTGTGGTTGGTGTCTAGTTGGTATAGGATTATGAATTGATAAACATAAACTATACTTAGTCTTCCTTCATAGGAGATGTATTTTAAAAATATGATATGCTACCCCATTTGTACTAGTGTATGTTCCTCATTTCAGTAACACCCAACTTTCCCATTGTGGAGTCAACAAAGCCTTAGGTTGATGAAAATTCTTGAAACCTCCTCAAGCATGCATAGCCTCTCACATCACTAGACAAAATCCAAATGTAGGATTCTTCCTTTTTGTAACCTTTGTAAGTCCTTTATTATATTACTAAATAGATCCAATTTTTTTTATATGGGTTTTCCCTTTTAAGACAAGATATAGATACTAGATCTAGATATCCTATACAAAAAAATGTATTTGGGAATTTAAATATCTGAAATTTCTTGTATCCAAAACTATAGTTGAATATTAGATATAGATGACGAAAGTTTGAGACATTTGGATCTCATGCCACCTCCACATCTATGCTTATTTCTTTACAATTGGATTATTTAATGGGATGTGAGGACCACATTTTAGACCTTTTAAGTGTTTACTTGCAGGTAGAATCATGAAGTGGGATGTTCGATGTGGAAATTTGGATAATTTGGGTTTTCATTTTGAGTTACTTATTTTTATGAAGTCCATATCTGAACATAAGCATAAATTTCTTCCAGATCTTCAAAGAAGCTAAGGGAAATTAATAAAGAGAAAACAACATGCTTCAATTCACTCAGTCTTCATTCTAATAGTGTTAATTCTATGGATATTTTCAATAATAGAATGTTGAGCAATAAAATATGAAGTCCATCATGTAGGGTTTCTGACAAACTTGGCAGAAGGAGTCTCATAACTTTCCCAACCAATATTTAGATCTTTTCCATATCACCTTTACTGAATATCCTTTCCTTGTGTTGTTACAAATAATTGTAAGCTTCATGCCTTCAACACATACTAACATCCCACATAATGTCTCACCAGATATGACCAATAAATACCTCTTACATTACTAAATTTTTGCACCCTTTTTCTTCGTACAATAAATTCTACTCACAACATAAACAATTCTACATGGCCTACCATTACCAGTAATCCCCACAGGAACACAGTCCATCCTTAAAATGATGAAAACAACTTGCATCCCTCACAACAATTTCTCGCTTGACAATCCTGGAGATGAACTTGGTGGCATTGTGGTAGTCTCCACAAACACGAAGGTTCTTTGTGATCTAGATAGTTGTCCCAGGGCATGTGTTGATAAGGCCAAAAGAAATTTCCAACTTTTTGCTATGACTAAAAAGCATGTGTTCCTTTGCCTCCTCCTCAACATCATGAAGCACAAAATTTGTGTTAGGTATATACCCTAAATCCTCCATCTGCCCAGTTAAGGTTTGCAATGTTGCATAAATTTTCTCAGATTGAGGATGAGATGTGTCCCCTATAAGGAATGCATGTACCCTATTGTTTAGTTCAATCACACTACATCCTAGTGTCTTTTTTAGACCCTTGTCTTTATCAATAACCTTACCTTTTCCATGTTATTCCACCTTCCAACCACTACATAGATGTTTGATAGCAGTACATAATATCCAACATCTTTAGGCTACCAGTTCAAAAGATGTTCAACGACATGTTCTCCAAGCTCTATATTACGGTGAATTTTGGAGGCTTTGAGTAAGGATCCCCATACAACAACATCGGGTTCTGTCAATGTCATTTTGATGAGTTTAAGTGCCTCATATAAATGGTCAACATGGCTAAGAAGTTCAACCATGCATGCATACTACTTCACTTGAGGTGTGATGCTATACTCTTGGTTCATGTAATGAAAATAGTGCCAGCCTTCTTCTAATAAACCCACATGACTACATGCCGACATACCAAAGTGAAGGAGATGTGGTTTGGTTTTGGGACTAATGGTTGTATTTGTGAAAAGAGGGAAATCACATCCTAATCATGGCTATGTACTCTATATCCCCTAAAAATTTCACTCCAGACCATGACATTTTTTCATAGATTTTGTCAAAAACATGCTAGGAATTATCTATACTACTGCATTTGGCATACATATCTACAATGTTGTACCTAAAAAATCACAAATTGTCACTTCTAGCACCATGTCCAAGGTCAAGAAAGCATGAATAAAAATATCCCTAAATTTCATCTAGCAAAAGGTCTATAAGATACAATTAAGGAGCTAAGGTTTCACCATGCACCCCGCATAGTTTCAAAACAACCCAAAAGTTAACAATTTAGGTCATGGAATCACCACTACTTATCCATTTCCTTACACAAGATCATGTGTTTTCCCTTAATTCACTCACTTCCTTTGGGAAATCCTTCCTAGCAAGGTTATCAACTCAGGTCCAAGTTGTTGATTGTCTTTTGGGAGAGATGATGTGGTAGTATGTGGGTCAAATAGAACCAATGCACATCATGAGGATCAGAGTGTCCAAGTTTGTATCTTAGCCCAAGTCTCATTGATAATACAACCATACATTTCTAATCATAATTTTTGAATTTCCATCTACTAGCCACTAAAACATCTCATTTACTACAAGTTGACATGAGGTTTCAAGATGGAAGTTGGAGATATTGTACACTTGGAAAATAATTTGAATGTCATGGAGGATGGAAGTTGAACTTGGTTGAAACCAAAATCATGCTTCATATATCTTTTTTCTTGTATGAGAGGTGTTCTCAACAAAAAATCCATTGGATTAATATTTGGATACATATTGTCTAAGTGCTAGTGAGTTCAAGAGTTCACACATTGCAAGGGAACATTCACCCCTTCAACTATCCATTTCCTCCCTTATTTTTCACTCATAACCCTCTTTTATCCTAACAAATTTCTTTGGAAATTATATTTTTTGTAAGCTTGGTAGGACCTTTCTTTTCATTATCATAAAAAACAGGCAGATTACATCCATATGCTCAATGGTTAGGTGGCCTCAATCTGCCCAATGGGAAACCAAATCTGTTGGCTGCCTAACGACATGATAATCCATCCAAAAGAAAAAGAAAAAAGTCTATCCATCCATGCCAAAAAATTATGATTGTCCTTAAACTACATAAAATCTAAATATATGTACACATACTGAAGGTATGAAAGAGATAAAAACCACTGCATATACTAATAAGTAAAAGAGAAGTGATATGCCAGACTACTCTTCATCTACTGAGTCAACCAAAGTTCGATCCTTTACACTTGACCCGAGAAGTTCACATTGTGTAATGCATGGGATATTTTTTTTGATATGGCTAAGGCAGTCGCTTTGCTACTGTAACTAAAATTTGATTAGCTAAAAATCTTTGCTATAGTCTGGGAAATCTTGAGAAGTTGTGGCCAATCCTAGGGGAATGTACTCCAGGGATTTAACCAGGATACCCTCTAACAACCAATACAAGTGCATAGTCTCCTTATATTGGGAAACCTAACCCCGAGAATGCCCCAGATTAAGCATCAGGGTCTGCCAAACATCTAAGTCAAGGTCTAACAATCCCGCTATCTCATTTAACTTTTCTTCCCATTTATCAACGAGTTGACAAAATAGGGCCAAGCCTCAGTGATACATTATAGCTGCTTCTTTAATAATCCGAGAGGTGGACTTGCGTCCACGCCATTTACTAGAATATGTGTTGGGATTTTTGGAGGTATTGGCCGAATTGGAATTCTTTCCGTGCCAAGAGAGTCCCAAATGGTCTGACCTCTTCTAGAAGCCGATCAAGCTATGATGTAATGTTGATGACACAGATTAAAAGAACTGAAACCCCCAACTTGATACCCAAAATCTTGACCCGAAACGAGCCACAACCTAGGAGCATAGTGATGCAGTGGGTCACACGTGAGAGGACCTGAGACTGATGACCTAAACTCACGGTGAATGAACCAGAGCTACGTAAATTTCTACCACAGAATTCTGCTGCAGGTTGCAGGGACGCTCAATTCCAAACTTATGCCAAGAACATACACAAAATGAAAACTTACCAGATTCAACACTGAAAAGGCTAGGAGAATGCTACGTTAAACCTACCTTGCCACCTTCATAATTTACATTGATTGCTTTCAAGCATGCTATCACCGCTCCATGTGATATGAGGATGCGGAGGGTGGTGAAGGATCACCTTGGGATCTATGATATGTCCATCATATAGTACTGACCGCTATTAAACCACTCGCACCTCGATCAGGGATCTTTTGGCATTATATTGGTTGTATCCTTATACATTTTTAACATACATCATTGAGTATCAAGGGGACACTGCCACATGGTATATAAGGAAATATAAAGCACTCTTAAGCTTAATTACAAACCCATGTCCAAACACTTAATCAAAACCTCTTTGGTGATGATCATATTGGTCATTTCTTGGATTGTACACTCCAACAACATCCAAAATGACATCTATTGTCTCCAATACCTTCGGATCCCAGGTGCATAAAATCTAGGCCCTTGAAATTTGTGAGTAAGGCATATAATGAAGCATCCAAGTGCCTCATCATAGGGAAAAGTTCCATTAAGTGTACCAATCCTTTTCAAGGTTTTCTCTACCTCTTATTTAGACATATCCACAACATTCAACAAAGAAGTCACTGTCAAAAAATGGTTGATTGAATACACACTTTTAATAGTGAAACTCCAATATGAGACTACAAATTTTATAATTAGATATAGTAGTAGAGGGGACCAAGAGAACAACTTTGTGCAACAAGAGAACATTGATGTCTCTTAGAAATATTTATAGTTTATATTACATTTATTTATGAAATAAGATGATTTTGGTTGGGCTAGCTAACATGTCTTAAAGTGAAGGACCAACATACATGTTTTTTATTTGTGTCATATAACGCTACCATGTATCTAGATGCTTTCATGTATTAGATATAACCATGTCATGCACCATTATAGAATCGACTACAAATTTATTGTCTATGGAAAGTAGTTACCATAAATAAGAGTTCCACAAGTTTAAATCTTTAAGGGAAACAAATCTGAACTTGTTTGTGAATTGTAGGCACTGATGTAGGGATGCTCCCTTACACTCAAACTATGTAAGTTAAAGATCCATACTCATAATTTCTATTAGTTTCCAATTATGGACTTCCACTAGAAGGTATATATCCCTAAAAACAAAGCAATCAGATCAATGCTTGTTCAAATCCAACAATTGTGCCGAAATTATATATATATATATATATATATATATATATATATATATATATATATATATATATATATATATATATAGAGAGAGAGAGATATATAT
This sequence comes from Pinus tabuliformis, assembly GCA_031772625.1. NCBI lineage: Eukaryota > Viridiplantae > Streptophyta > Pinopsida > Pinales > Pinaceae > Pinus > Pinus tabuliformis. Next base: position 1,183,509,734 of record CM062805.1, on the reverse strand, counting down.
ATATATATATATATATATATATATATATATATATATATATATATATATATATATATAGATAGATATATATATATATATATATATATATATATATATATATATATATATATATATATATATATATATATATAGATAGATATATAAGGTATTTATAGTAGGTGTGAAAGAAATTTTATAAGAGACAGAGTTCTAAATATTAAGATATGAAGAGAAATTACAAGGAATACTCAAGGGGCATCCATAGTAGATTCTTCAAAATATTGTAGGTGACAAGGTCTAGTTTTGCAGCATATATACATTGATGTGCGAGAGAATCATGCATAAGGACATGGATAGTTGATATCTAACTAATATGCCATGTTATTCCACATTGGCCACTTATGAATTTTTAGTCACCGTGATTTGATTTCTTACAATGTTTCCCAATAGTTCCCACAAAAAGAAATGGGTATGCAATAATAGTGCAAAATCATTTCCTGGCTCGATTTGCATATGGTACTTTGGACAACACCCTTATAAATTTACTTTTTTATTTCTTCAAGACGATCATGCAAAAAGTGGCATCTTAAAGGAAATGTCCCAGGTTACCCTCATGAAGAGGTTACGTCCCAGGTTGCCCTCATGACTCTAATGGAAAAATAATTTTACACTTAGCCTTCTAATGCAAAGGTAATTCAAGATCTTAAAGATAAATTTTTCAAAGAGGAGATTGACAGGTTCTAGGAAGATGTCAAAATTTCATGGATTGGGAGTGATTTCATTTTCAAACTGGTATACTGTAGAGATAATAGAAAATATAAAGTTTTTTTATGACAACACTTGCAGCTTGTGGACTCCTCTAGCTTCAACTCTAGGTGATCAACAATGAAGGATGCTATGTGTGATGGAATTCTTATAGTCTTCAAAATAGTATTGTGTATTATATATATATATATATATATATATATATATATATATATATATATATATATATATATATATATAGATAGATAGATAGATAGATAGATATATATATATATATATATATATATATATATATATATATATATATATATATATATATATATATATATATAAACACATATATCCGTCAAGTATTCGACATTTGAGATAGGTTTTCGAATATTAGATGACCATTGGCCAGAGTATTCGTCAAATACTCAACGACAAATCGACAAACAAAAGTGTCAGTACCACAACACTCCCGTTAGACCGAACTATCATCCATTGTGTATCTAACGATTCACCGTCGACTTGAAAGCATAAGAGCAACAACACTCTCATTAGACATAACTCCCATCCATTGTAAATCCGACCATTCACCGTCGGCTTAAAAGCGTCGTAGTGACAACACTTCTATCGCACAATTTACTTATGTCGTCGATTATCCGATGCATAAATGTCTATTTTTCTGTCGAATAAAGTGACCTATGTTTCAAATATTTGACTACGAATTAGTGTGCGCCCTGTCGAATATCCAATATTTTTACTTCGGATATCCAACGATTTGTAGCATCATAACTTTGACTTATAAACATCAGCTTTTTAATGACCATTTCGACCTTTTATGTGTCGAATAATTGACATTTGTACCATCGCATATCCGATGGTAAATAAAGTATCAACTATTCAACCGAATTCCAACAAGATTTGATAAACATCAATGTGTCAGATATTCAATGCTAATAAGTCACATATCCGACTAATAACTTTCAGTTTTTGGCCCTATTTATACTAGTGACTCTTAAACATCTATGAATTCTCAAATTATTTCATTGATAAAGTAATTTTGATTATGTGACATTTCAAGTATTCATTAATACACTTATTAATTCCTATCCTTTAACTAATACCTACTTGTAAAAGTTTCATATGGATGAGGTTGCATTGCTTTGCATAATAATGTATTTATCTATTTATTTTCCATAGAAAAAATCGTAATATTTATTAAAATAAAAGTGAAAATCACATTTTATAGACATAGCATGTGTGTATTCATTCCTGAGCTGAAATATGTCTGATACAAAATACATGAAGTAGGTCACACAGGCCTACCGAATAAACACAAGAGAGGGCACCATAAAATCCCAAGAATAGGTAGCCATTACAATAAAAAAAAAACTATCAGTAAAACCCAACAAGGATTGTGTAGAGACCGCAAACAATGGGGCACTAACATACTATGCCAAAACCTGAGAATAGAGAAGAACAAGGATCTAAATAAAAAAGGTGATGAATCCAAAGAAATGGATGGTGAAGCCCATCGCCAGCACCAAAGAGAAGATGTTGAAAAAAAAGAAAAATGGGGCCACTGATCCCAAAAGAAATCTTGCGACAACTAACACTACAGCGAAAAACCTCAAAGCACAAAGAAAATAGTATCGAGAAGACAAAACCATACCATGAACCTAGATCAATGGTAGGTATACCCCCAACCAAAAAAGAAGGGGCCATGGGGCCCAAGTCAGGGAGCAGTGCAGAACAAAAACTACAATGAGATGTGGAAAATTGTGATTACAACCCCATGTCAACCTACAAGCCAGAAACCACACTCATAAAAGATCATGTCAAGAGAAATGTTGTAGATATAGAGATTCCCCCTAGAGAAGACAAAGAAAAAACTAGCTCCATAAAAAATAGTGAAGCATGGACTGGGGGCGAGGGAGGATAGGGTTCCATCCTCTTTCCCCTCCGCTCAATGCACAAAAACCACTTGCAAAAGAGGTAAAACATGATATAAAATACTATTACCAGTAGTGGAATAGGGATTTCCACAAAAAATTACCAAGGAAGGCACATTGTTCTGCAACACTCACTGCTCACGTTTTCTCTAGACCTCACCGATCCCCCTACCTATTGCTCCATAATAATCTACTTATTGTTAATAATAATTTTGTTTCTTTTCATATATGTTAAATTTACTTTTTTTTCACTTTTTATTGGTCACTATTAATGTATAATCAATGTAAGTTTTCAACGGATGGAGAAATTATGTTCCTTTTTAGAAAAAACTTGTAAAGTATTTTCTCCTAGAATTTTATATCAATTTAACAATTTTGAGTGTAAATCTTGAAATATATTCAAGAATATTATTGTAAATATTGAAAGATATTCAAGAATATGGAATATTATATATTAAACTAATAATTTTATTCCATACTTTTGTTTTACATTCTATTACTATTCAAACCATTGAATATAGTATTTTCGTTTTTGTAAGTAAACATATCTGCATTATATTATCAGGCAAAAAATTACATGATTTACATTCAAGAGTGCATTCTCTACATCTGTGCGAGGAAACCAGAGATGGGAACTGAAAGGATCTACCCCAAGAATGAGAAACCACTAGAGTTAAGAGTTCTTATAGTTTGCAAAAGACATTTGATAGCTAACAAGAAGTATGTGCTTTAGATCTAGCATTACATTGCTTTGCATGAGAAACCAAAACTGGTATGCAGCCAAAACCATTAGCGAGCCTCGAGGCTCTGTAGCACATGTACACCATCCACACAAAAGTGAATACTAAAGGGGCCTGGCATGAGGCCAGATCAGAATGAGAGAAACAACTTGAAAATCACAATAATATTTGTGTGCTAGACTCTGCCACACTGGTGCCACATTGGACCTGGGCATTTCCTTGACCTTGCATGTTGCTAGTGTCCACTAGACGTTCCTACAGGATGTAGCAACTATAAGGGCTAGGATGAGGAGGGGAGGAAGGAGTAACAACGATTGAGGTGATGGGAGCATAGGAGGGAGGGTATGGGCTAGATGAGGAACGAACAGGAGGGGAATGCGAAGGAGAGGGAGCAAGAGAGGAGGAGGAAGGAGTCTTTTGTGGGAATTTGATGCAAATGGCTCTGGGTAGATGTTTGAGCAAGGAGAATGAGTGGCTCTAGTGGGATGAGAGCTCTATTATTATGCCCACAACATTTAACCTCTCTTGATCTCTCTACATAAGATGCTAAACAAGGAGGTTCCACAGATCCCATAGCGTCGAGAAGCCTCTGCGGTCTCCGCCTCCTCCATAAGAAGAACATCTCTTCTAATGGACATTGGTATGTCATAATTGAACATTGCAACAATGGTAGCATTTTTGAATATGGTGGGGATATGCCCATGGTCTCTTCCTCTATTGGGGCTTCAACCTCTCCCCCTACCATAATTCATTGTTTAATGGAAGCAAAGCAGGGTCCCAACGTCAGATCTAGAGGGAGAGATGGAGGGAATGATAGAGGTAGAATGAAACATGGAAAAGCAAATGTTCATGGCATAAGTCAATTATTACAAGGGCGCAGTAGCAAAGGAGCCTAGTACGAGGACAACAAGAGATAGTGAGTTAGAGTAAAGGCCATGACTACCACTTGGAAGGGGACGCAAGCCAAGTGGAAGCTACTAACAAGAGGACTTAGGAATTGTGCCAGTGGTCTCATAAAACTTTAGATTTATGAATTTTTTTCTTAAATGTCACAGTGCAATCATTTTATATTCTACAATAGAATTGATATTTTTCTAGAAACTCATATGGAATATTATCTATTAAACTAACAATTTTTTTCCATATTTTTGTTTTATATTCTATTACTAATCAAACTATTATTTAACCACAACTTCAAATATTGAATTAAAATAGTTAAAATTCTTATAAATTGAATTATTAATATCGATTTGTTGTTTAAATGTCATTGTACAATCAATTTAGATTCTATGATAGAATTGGTGTTTTGCTAGAAACTCATACCATACTAAGTAGGTTAATGTTTATATTTTATATATATATATAATATGTAGTGATTGTAGTAATTATTATTTCTTCCTTAAGATAATTTATTATTATTATTTTAGATTTTGTTAAAATATGGTTTCAGGTTTACAACTATTAAACTAGGTACACTGGCTTTTTATCTTTTCATAATTTGTTTCTAGGATATTTAGTATAGGATAGTTTTGTAGTTTGCGCATGTTATTTTATTTTATTTGTTTTAGGAATATTTTTCTTTAATTGCTAGGATTTATTGTTGTTTTTATTGTTTACTTTTAAATATATTTTGATTTGAAATCATTTTTTCTTGTGTTGATTTAATTATTATTTTTAGAGCATGGGAAAATTCAAATTCATCATTACTTTTGAAATTTTTATATAGTTAAAAAAATAAGTACTTTATTTTAAACATTTATATTAAGTTTCCAAATTATTAAGATTGATTGGCAATTATGGTGGAACATAACCACTTTAATAAATAATGTAATAACTTTAGAGTAAAGGAAATAATCTATATGTATTTACCTTTGAATCTTACCCACCTAACCACTTAAATATAAACTTCTTCTTTGTTAGATTTTGGGGAAACCTTCAAAGTTAAGTTGTAAAAACATGGCATCTACTTAGTAAAATAAAATCTCTCTCATAGTACCACATTGCTTGCTTTACCCAATTTGAGATGTAAATTTCACAAACAAATTAAAATTGTGAGACTAAATATAAATAAGAAAGTAGAAAGCATTGTAAATAATATGGAAAGTACAAGTAAACTCTTGATAAGTATGGACACTCACTAGTTGTGGGGAAATGCTTGAATGGTACTGAGACATCTTCATTGGGATATGGATGCTCACAGGATATGAAGCAATATCAATTAAAAAGAGATGGTAAGTACATGTGGTTATATGTCAACTAATCATAAACATTCATGGTTAAAAAAAAACTATTCAATAGTGTAAAGTCATTTAGTAAATAAATTACTCCAGTTAATTAGCTCACTGATAAAGACATGTAGATATCAATTATTTGAAGTTTAAGAGTTTCATTTATTTAGAACCAACATTTTGTGGGGCACATAACCTCTAATAATGTTTGATTTTGCTAACTCTAGATGGGGTGTTAGAATCATGAGATGGTAGGGATAGGTTGCCACTATCACATGAAGCCACATACATGTGCATATATTGAAAAGGTTACATGCAGTATGCATAAGATTCTTAACACATGCATGAAGCTCCTCCCTTGTTATGGTGTTTGTTGCTCGATTAGAAGCAATACTATCCATCATTATTTTGTATCTTCAATGGAATTCATTTCACTTAAGAGATCTATCATTTTTCTCTATCCAATTAATTCAACATTCATTCAAGGGTAGGCGAAGGTGCTCAACCATGGCACTATGATCTGGGTTTTTATTATGTATGGTATATTGGGAAGTATTTGGATGGATTTCACATCTTAGATGTTTATCTATAAAATGCTCCTCCTTGGCTCTTACATTCTCATTTTCATTTGTTTCCTATGAAGAGAGAATTTAGGATTATGGTGTTATGGTTTTGTGTCCTATGGCAATTTTTGGATATTGCACACATTAGCATCAAAGTTGGACATCTAGGTTGGCATCTCTAGACTTCCTCAATGGTTTCCCGACAACCTCGTAGTCCATTGTAATCCCATACTCAATCTCAACAAGGAAGGAATGAGAAATAACTACGCTTGTAGGTGCACTTGATCCAAATTCCACTTTCTCAACTAGTGGTGGAAAGCATCCACACCATCTTTCGCAAGTCTACAATCTTCTCTTCTAGTCACTTTATTTTAATTTTCATTGTGGATTTTTGTGTTTTCTGAAACATTCGGTCAAGGGGTTAGCACAGAGCTTTCTCATGGGTTTGGGCCATTCACTCCCCTTCATCCATTGGAAAAACTCTTAGGACAATTCCGTTTATACTAGGCTCTTCGCTTCCCATCCCAAGATACTCGAGGTTATCCAACCCCTAGTAAATAGCACTTGTCCTTCCAAGAGACTACCCTAATCTGTTTAAGCTTTCAAACATATTGCGTCAACATTCTCAGCTCTGCTTAGGTGAGGCTTATTACTAGGAGCATGTGTAGGCTATGGCTCAACTGAGAGCATAAATCTCAACTATCAGGTTTAGGGAACTCACCCCTCAACCAATATAAGAAGAAATGACTCAAGTGGAATGAGAATTGGGAGAAGAATATTTCACCCTAACTAATTTGAACTGTTTTTTAACGTTGCAAAGTGGTTGTTTGATGCTAGTCACACCCAGGGAATATACAACTAATATTTTTTTTATGAAACCAGCTCACGAAAAGATAGATCAATGCCTTAGAATTCAGCCTCTTCGAGGGGTAAACCTCCTTTACATTACACAAATGAACAATTATTGGATGATTCAAATGACAAAACCTCCCTTCTATATATAGGAGTCTAAGGGGTCATAATATAACCAAGCCGACCTAACAATAATAATACAAAGGCACAAAAGAAACAAAAGAGGGATTCTATGGGGCATGATAATAACATATGGGGACAATAGGGGCACACCAATAACAATAAGGGATACAATGACAATAGTAATGGGGGAATCACTAGTATTATAGGGACCTAACATGCCCCTCCACTTCAAAAAAGTGTTGTCCTCAACGCTTGAGTAGTTCTAGATGCTTTTGTATAAAATTCTCATCCTCCCATGTGGAATCTTCAATGGGTAAGTTCTTCCACTTGATGAGATACTCTGAAATTGATCGATTTCGTAGCTGTCGAGTTCTTATTTCTTTGACTACTTCAGGTTCCAATATGATTTTTCCTTCCTCATCAAGTTCTGGCAATATTGTTTGAACTGGAAGCTTGTCACCTATAACCTTCTTTAAGCATGAAACATGGTGTTGGAAATAATACTGAGAGGGGGGGTGAATCAGTATTATCTAGCAATTAATAAATCTTCCTTATTTGATCTTTGAATTATTTTTGCATGTCAGTACCATAAAATAATGAGCATGAACAAAGAAAAACAGATAGTCACACCAAAGAACACAAGATGTAAGGTGGAAACCCAATGTGGGTGAAAACCACCTGCTGCAATATGTCTCTATCTTCTTTCAAATTAGAAACTTCTTTTACAATGATTTTGTACTGGTGCAGACCTTTACCAGTACGCAGGCTGCAACCTGCAGAGAGCTACAACTCTCTCTCTCTCTCTCTCTCGTTTTCCAGTCTACTCCTGGAAGGGAGCTACAACCCCCTACTTCTTTTCATAAAGCATCAGATGATCAACAAGTACATAACAGTTACAGTCCACTACAGATATCAGATCAGCAATAACAGAAGTAACCCAGAACACCTTATCAACAGAGAAATTCAATCAACAGAACATCTTAAGACAGAGACGCAGTTTTTCCTTTTGTGGCCTACGACCAGACGCAGTTAACCTTCTGCTCCTCTGCGTCCACACGCAGATATCCTTCTGCTGCACTGCGTGCCCACGCACTGTTCCTTTAACTGCTCTGCATTCTGTTGCTTCAGGGACGCATCCAGAAACACTATCGCGCCGCGTCTTCTTGCTACAGGGACGCACCCAAAAACACTATCGCGCCGCGTCCTTTTGCTTCAGAGACGCACCTGAACCTTGATCGCTCTGCGTCCCCACGCAGATCTCCAGTCACTGAGATGCGTGCCAGACGCACCTGAACTTTGTCTGCCCTGCGTCCCCACGCAGATCTCCAGATTCTACACTGCGTCCCGGCGCGCTTTCCTTTCACTGTGCCTGCGTCCCTTCGGGTATGAATGATTTCAAGACTTTAAGTGTAACCCAAACAGTCAGATCTACAGATCTGATCTTGTGCCAAAGAGATCTCTGTCCTTTAGTAGATTCGCCTTTTAGATCTAGACCAGATCTCACCCAATAAGATATTCAACCCAAGACATACTCAAACCAAATGATCTCCTTTGCTTTATATAGGCAAGCTCCTCCTTAAAACATGGAACAATACCACGAGCCGAAACCATAATAACACAATACCGTCGGCTAGATACCAAGAGTAAAACACAAGAAACCCCCACGTGGGCTTTTCTCTGCCTCGAAAAGTGTGCACTGGGTGGATGCACCTGCTGAATGGCTAGCCTGCGACTCTGGACACGGTCCCTGCATGGTGTACCTGCGGGTACGCACCTTCTGAACTGATATCCTGCGTCTTTCTTAATTTTTCATAAATTGAGAGCCTTGTCATGGGAGTTGCCATCAAGTACAACATCTGTAACATATAGCCATACCAGAAAACATAATGCCAACAATCTCCCCCTTTGGACTTGATGGCAACCTTACAAACTTTAGCTTCATTCTCCCCCTTTGACATCAAGGGCAAAGGGGTATGCTCCCCCTAAGATCATGCTCCCCCTGAACCAGATCTGTAACAAAGAACCATAATCCTCCATGAAAGAGATAGAGACATATTGCAGCTATTTCCAAGATCTCCTTCTGACCATCCTCCATAATGCCAACAATGCATTATATGCTCCCCCTGAACCTGTACCATCAATCAGAAAAGGTTCAACAATAAGATGATGCATCAACAACCCCCAGCTTTTGCCTGAGGTACTCAAAAGTGTCCCTGGGCAATGGTTTGGTGAGAATATCAGCAACTTGTTCCTTAGAAGGAACATACTCCAACTTGACCTTCTGTTCAAGCACTTGTTCCCGGAGAAAATGATATTTGATTGGTATGTGCTTGGTTTTTGAATGCATAACCGGATTCTTTGAGATGCTGATTGCACTTGTGTTATCACATAAGATGGGGATAGGTGGTGTACAAGTGATTTGAAAATCCTGCAAAGTCTGCATCATCCAAAGAAGTTGGGTGCAACAAGATGCAGCAGCAACATATTCCGCTTCAGCTGTAGACAAGGCAATCGAACTCTGTTTCTTGCTGAACCAAGATACCAGTCTGGAACCCATAAAGAACGCACCACCACTTGTGCTTTTCCTGTCATCCACGCTTCCGGCCCAATATGCATCTGTATAAGCATGAAGAGTAAGATCTGTATCTCTAGGATACCATAAGCCATAATTTTGAGTCCCTTGAAGATATTTGAAAATTCTCTTCACTGCCTGAAGATGAGTCTCCTTCAGATATGCCTGAAATCTTCCAACTACTCCAACTGCATGCATGATGTCCGGTCGGGTACCTGTCAAATATAGTAAACTTCCAATCATAGATCTGTAGGTTGGTTGATGTACTGCTGGAGATTCATCATTTGCACTAAGACTACATCCTGTGACCATGGGTGTACATACTGGTTTTGCATCTTCCATGCCATATTTCTTCAAAATCTGTTTGAGATACTTGGTTTGAGATAAAAAGATTCCTCCTTCCTTTTGTTGGATTTGTAAACCAAGGAAATATGTCAGTTCTCCTAGCAAGGACATTTCAAATTCTTTCTGCATGACCGAGGCAAAGCTTTGACTCATAGCTTCTTCATTGCTGCCAAAAATAATGTCATCTACATACACAACAAGTATTAGCAATTTGTCATTTTCAACTTTTATATAAAGATTGCTATCTGCTGAACCTTTTGAAAAACCTTGTTGATGAAGATATTTGTCCAAGCGGTAGTACCAAGCCCTTGGAGCTTGTTTGAGACCATAGAGAGCCTTTTTCAATCTGCATACAAGATTTGGATCATTTCCAAGAATGAACCCATCTGGCTGTTCAATGTATACTTCTTCTTCCAAGTCTCCATTCAGAAAGGCTGATTTCACGTCCATTTGAAATACTTTGAAGTTTTGAAAACTTGAGAGAGAAAGGAACATTCGGATGGCCTCAAGTCTTGCAACAGGAGCAAAGGTTTCTTCAAAGTCTATTCCTTCTTGCTGCGCATACCCTTTACAAACAAGTCTGGCTTTGTTTCTAATTACTTCTCCATTTTCATTCAATTTATTTTTGAAGACCCATTTTGTTCCGATAACATTTTTATCCTTTGGTCTAGGAACCAGCTCCCAAGTGTTGTTCTTTTCGATTTGCTCAAGTTCTTCATCCATTGCTTTCACCCAACATTCATCTTTGCATGCTTCTTTCACATTTTGTGGTTCAGTAGAGGAGAGTAATGCCAAATAGCTTGAGGCTTCTGCAATTGTTCTTCTTGTTGTACACCTGCTTCTTTCTGCCCCACAATCTGAGATTCTGGATGATTCTTCTGAACATATCTGGATGGAGTCTTTTCTTCTATTCTTGTTTGCTCCTCTGGCTCTTCTTGAGGTTCTTCTTGAGGTTCTTCTTCTTCATCATTCTGTCTTTGAGGGTAGCCTTCATCTTCTTCGATGTCTTCATGATGGACTTGCCTAGGAATGTATCCCTTCTCATCAACCACTACATCAATGCTGTCAACAATTCTGCCAAGTCTTTTATTGTAGCACTTGTATGCTTTGCTATATGGAGAGTAACCAAGAAGAATGCCTTCATCTGCCCTAGGTTCAAGTTTGCCAAGCTTCTCATCAGTATTCTTGATATAGTATTTTCTCCCAAAGATTTTGAAGTGCTTTACCGAAGGAGTCCTGCCACTCCAAAGCTCATGATGAGTTTGAGTGTTGTTCACCCGGACATTTGTTTTGTTGAGAATAACAACCGCAGCATGTGCAGCTTCACCCCAGAAAGTTGCGGGAGTTCCTGATTCATCAAGCATAGCACGAGCCATTTGTTGGATTGTTCTGTTCATTCTTTCAACAACTCCATTTTGCTGAGGAGTTCTAGCTGTAGAGAATTCTCTCCTTATCCCATGTTCATCACAGAAATCGAAAAATTCATTTGAAGTAAATTCCCCACCTCTGTCAGATCTGAGGCACTTAATTTTGTGACCTGATTCATTTTCAACCAAGGCTTTGAAGGATTTGAATTTTTCGAATGCTTCATCTTTGTGCTTCAAAAGTCCCAACCAGACAAACCTGGAGAAATCGTCAATAAATAATATCAAGTATTCCTCTCCTCTAGGTGTTCTTTTTCTGAATGGACCACATGTATCTGTATGAACTAGCTCAAGAGGCATGCTAGCTGATCCTTCTTTCTCTGGAAAGTTAGTTCTGGTTTGTTTTCCAAACTGACATGATCTGCATATGGTGTTGTCAGGAATTTTGATATCTGGAAGATCATGAACTGCCTGATATTTGCATGCTTTCCTTATTTGTGAGAAGCTTAGATGTCCCAACCTTCGATGCCATAACCAGTGCTCTTCATCCTTGCTCAGATAGCATTGTTTTTGTCCTTCTTCAAATATGTACAGATTATTTGGAGTTCTTTTGCCTTTGAGTACTGTTTTACCTGTATCAAGATCACGAACAAGACATCCATTCGATCTGAAAATAACCTTGGTTCTTTGATCACACATCTGGCTGACACTTAGAAGATTATGCTTCAATCCATCAACATACAAAACATTTCCAGCTTTGACCTTTTCTTTTAACTGAGCAATGCCTTTTCCTTTTATAGTTGCAGGAGTATCATTTCCAAAAGAGACTTTCTTTCCCTTTTCTAGAGCAGAATAAGTTTTCTTTATCACCTGTCATATGCTTCGAACATCCACTGTCAATGTACCATAGATTTTCTTGTCCCTCTGCATAAAATGCTATTCCACATCTTTCTGTTTGAGGTTCCTTTATTCTCCATGTTTTGGTGCTTGAGGCTTGCTCCTTTTTCTGCTGAAACCTGCTCCTGCATCCAGATTCTTCATGACCAAAGTTATTGCAAATAGAACATTCGACTTCATTTTCAAGAACTGAAAAGTTGTTATAGGTCCCTTTTGTAATCCCTGTCATACTTCTTTGTTTTTGAGCTTCTCTAGTCATGATTGTTTTATATGCAACACATTGAGCTGCTTTGTGACCAAAGTTATGACAAGAAAAGCATTGTCCATTGAAGAAACTTCTGCGGTTATCGAATCTACCAGCCAACTGATTGTAATTTCTATTTTCATCTATTCTTGGACCAACCTGAGAAGATTTTACTTGTGGCTGGTTCACTCTTAAGATGGATTGCCCTTGATAGTTTCTGTTTGTAATTCGTCCCTGCTTTACCTGATGATCTTCATTGTTCTTTTGCTCATTTCTTCTTGTTGCATCAAGATAACTTTTTGAGGTGGATGCTTGAGAGGTTTCTCCATTGTAGCCCAGACCTGTCTTGTTTAGAGGAGACCGCTGCACATTGATAATCTTATCCAAAGTTTCAGATCCTTTGACAAACTTAAGATTAATAGCTTTTGTTTTCTCAATCTCTTTTCTAAGACCAACAATTTCTCCTTCTAGTTTTTCAAGATGTTTTTCCTTTTCATCAATTTGAAATTGTAGAGTATCAATGATCACATTCTTTTCTTCTATACATCTCTTGAGTCTAGTGATTTCATCATAAAGGTTATCCACATCTATAGCATCCATATAATTATCATCTTCAAATGCCATTAATAACTTATATTCATTACCTCGTTCATCTTCATCACTGTTTGATAGACCATCACTATCTTCATGGGTGTAGTAGCTTTTCTTATTTGCACTTTGTTTCTTGTTCCATCTAGCAGGTTCCTTTCCTTTATCCTTATAAGGACATTTTGCAGCATAATGACCTACTCTTCCACAAGCAAAGCATTTGAAAGGTAGCTTACCTCTGAACCTTCCAGAACCCCTTTGAAGATTTCTGACAAAATTTGATTCTTCTTCCTCCTCTTCTGGAACATGGCTTGCTTCATAGTAATCTTCTTTGCCTGATGCCTTGAAAGCAGCTTCCCTTTTGTCTGATGGACCTCCCTTTCTCATTTCATAAGCAGTTAGAATTCCATGTAGCTGAGACATAGTGAGAATTCGAGATTTTCCTTTTCTTCTATTGCAGATACTTTAGATTCAAACTTGGGGGATAATGATCTTAGAATCTTTTCAACTACTATAGCCTCTTTTATTTCTTCACCCAAATTTTTCATACAATTAACAATCTCATCTACCCGAAGAAAATAATTAGCCACACTTTCATCATTATACATCTTGAGAGTCTCATACTGAATCCTGAGAGTTTGAAGTTTAGCTCGCTTTACCTGTTCATCTCCTTCATAGCTCGTGACCATTTTGTCCCATATCTCTTTTGCTGATTTGAAGTGCATTACCTTCATGAATTCCGTTTGGGATATACTTCCTAATAGAGTACTGACTGCTTTTGCATTTGTTTCATACTTCTTTTTCTCAGCTGGATCTGTAGGAGTAGCTGAAGGAAAAGTATAGCCTGTTTCTACAATGTCCCAAACTTCTGTACCAAGAGATTGAAGATATGCAGTAACTCTCACCTTCCAATAATTGAAGTTTGTCCCATCAAAAATCGGTGGCCTGATTGATGCTTCTCTCTCGTAGTTGCTCATGATGAACGATCTACCTTCAAGCGATCAAGCTTCTTGAAGGACCTTCTCTGATACCAATTGTTGGAAATAATACTGAGAGGGGGGTTGAATCAGTCTTATCTAGCAATTAATAAATCTTCCTTATTTGATCTTTGAATTATTTTTGCATGTCAGTACCATAAAATAATGAGCATGAACAAAGAAAAACAGATAGTCACACCAAAGAACACAAGATGTAAGGTGGAAACCCAATGTGGGTGAAAACCACCTGCTGCAATATGTCTCTATCTTCTTTCAAATTAGAAACATCTTTTACAATGATTTTGTACTGGTGCAGACCTTTACCAGTACGCAGGCTGCAACCTGCAGAGAGCTACAACTCTCTCTCTCTCTCTCGTTTTCCAGTCTACTCCTGGAAGGGAGCTACAACCTCCTACTTCTTTTCATAAAGCATCAGATGATCAACAAGTACATAACAGTTATAGTCCACTACAGATATCAGATCAGCAATAACAGAAGTAACCCAGAACACCTTATCAACAGAGAAATTCAATCAACAGAACATCTTAAGACAGAGACGCAGTTTTTCCTTCTGTGGCCTGCGACCAGACGCAGTTAACCTTCTGCTCCTCTACGTACACACGCAAATATCATTCTGCTGCACTGTGTGCCCACGCACTGTTCCTTTAACTGCTCTGCATTCTGTTGCTTCAGGGACGCATCCAGAAACACTATCACGCCGCGTCTTCTTGCTACAGGGACGCACCCAAAAACACTATCGCGCCGCGTCCTTTTGCTTCAGAGATGCACCTGAACCTTGATCGCTTTGCGTCCCCACACAGATCTCCAGTCACTGAGATGCGTGCCAGACGCACCTGAACTTTGTCTGCCCTGCGTCCCCACGCAGATCTCCAGATTCTGCACTGCGTCCCGGCGCGCTTTCCTTTCACTGTGCCTGCGTCCCTTCGGGTATGAATGATTTCAAGACTTTAAGTGTAACCCAAACAGTCAGATCTACAGATCTGATCTTGCGCCAAAGAGATCTCTGTCCTTTAGTAGATTCGCCTTTAGATCTAGACCAGATCTCACCCAATAAGATATTCAACCAAGACATACTCAAACCAAATGATCTCCTTTGCTTTATATAGGCAAGCTCCTCCTTAAAACATGGAACAATACCACGAGCCGACACCATAATAACACAATACCGTCGGCTAGATACCAAGAGTAAAACACAAGAAACCCCCACGTGGGCTTTTCTCTGCCTTGAAAAGTGTGCACTGGGTGGACGCACCTGCTGAATGGCTGGCCTGCGACTCTGGACGCGGTCCCTGCATGGTGTACCTACGGGTACGCACCTTCTGAACTGATATCCCGCGTCTTTCTTAATTTTTCATAAATTGAGAGCCTTGTCATGGGAGTTGCCATCAAGTACAACATCTGTAACATATAGCCATACCAGAAAACATAATGCCAACAATCTCCCCCTTTGGACTTGATGGCAACCTTACAAACTTCAGCTTCATTCTCCCCCTTTGACATCAAGGGCAAAGGGGTATGCTCCCCCTAAGATCATGCTCCCCTGAACCAGATCTGTAACAAAGAACCATAATCCTCCATGAAAGAGATAGAGACATATTGCAGCTATTTCCAAGATCTCCTTCTGACCATCCTCCATAATGTCAACAATGCATTATATGCTCCCCTTGAACCTGTACCATCAATCAGAAAAGGTTCAACAATAAGATGATGCATCAACAACCCCCAGCTTTTGCCTGAGGTACTCAAAAGTGTCCCTGGGCAATGGTTTGGTGAGAATATCAGCAACTTGTTCCTTAGAAGGAACATACTCCAACTTGACCTTCTGTTCAAGCACTTGTTCCCGGAGAAAATGATATTTGATTGGTATGTGCTTGGTTTTTGAATGCATAACCGGATTCTTTGAGATGCTGATTGCACTTGTGTTATCACATAAGATGGGGATAGGTGGTGTACAAGTGATTTGAAAATCCTGCAAAGTCTGCATCATCCAAAGAAGTTGGGTGCAACAAGATGCAGCAGCAACATATTCCGCTTCATCTATAGACAAGGCAATCGAACTCTGTTTCTTGCTGAACCAAGATACCAGTCTGGAACCCATAAAGAACGCACCACCACTTGTGCTTTTCCTGTCATCCACGCTTCTGGCCCAATATGCATCTGTATAAGCATGAAGAGTAAGATCTGTATCTCTAGGATACCATAAGCCATAATTTTGAGTCCCTTGAAGATATTTGAAAATTCTCTTCACTGCCTGAAGATGAGTCTCCTTCGGATTTGCCTGAAATCTTCCAACTACTCCAACTGCATGCATGATGTCCGGTCGGGTACCTGTCAAATATAGTAAACTTCCAATCATAGATCTGTAGGTTGGTTGATGTACTGCTGGAGATTCATCATTTGCACTAAGACTACATCCTGTGACCATGGGTGTACATACTGGTTTTGCATCTTCCATGCCATATTTCTTCAAAATCTGTTTGAGATACTTGGTTTGAGATAAAAAGATTCCTCCTTCCTTTTGTTGGATTTGTAAACCAAGGAAATATGTCAGTTCTCCTAGCAAGGACATTTCAAATTCTTTCTGCATGACCGAGGCAAAGCTTTGACTCATAGCTTCTTCATTGCTGCCAAAAATAATGTCATCTACATACACAACAAGTATTAGCAATTTGTCATTTTCAACTTTTATATAAAGATTGCTATCTGCTGAACCTTTTGAAAAACCTTGTTGATGAAGATATTTGTCCAAGCGGTAGTACCAAGCCCTTGGAGCTTGTTTGAGACCATAGAGAGCCTTTTTCAATCTGCATACAAGATTTGGATCATTTCCAAGAATGAACCCATCTGGCTGTTCAATGTATACTTCTTCTTCCAAGTCTCCATTCAGAAAGGCTGATTTCACGTCCATTTGAAATACTTTGAAGTTTTGAAAACTTGAGAGAGAAAGGAACATTCGGATGGCCTCAAGTCTTGCAACAGGAGCAAAGGTTTCTTCAAAGTCTATTCCTTCTTGCTGCGCATACCCTTTACAAACAAGTCTGGCTTTGTTTCTAATTACTTCTCCATTTTCATTCAATTTATTTTTGAAGACCCATTTTGTTCCGATAACATTTTTATCCTTTGGTCTAGGAACCAGCTCCCAAGTGTTGTTCTTTTCGATTTGCTCAAGTTCCTCATCCATTGCTTTCACCCAACATTCATCTTTGCATGCTTCTTTCACATTTTGTGGTTCAGTAGAGGAGAGTAATGCCAAATAGCTTGAGGCTTCTGCAACTATTCTTCTTGTTTGTACACCTGCTTCTTTCTGCCCCACAATCTGAGATTCTGGATGATTCTTCTGAACATATATGGATGGAGTCTTTTCTTCTATTCTTGTTTGCTCCTCTGGCTCTTCTTGAGGTTCTTCTTGAGGTTCTTCTTCTTCATCATTCTGTCTTTGAGGGTAGCCTTCATCTTCTTCGATGTCTTCATGATGGACTTGCCTAGGAATGTATCCCTTCTCATCAACCACTACATCAATGCTGTCAACAATTATGCCAAGTCTTTTATTGTAGCACTTGTATGCTTTGCTATATGGAGAGTAACCAAGAAGAATGCCTTCATCTGCCCTAGGTTCAAGTTTGCCAAGCTGCTCATCAGTATTCTTGATATAGCATTTGCTCCCAAAGATTTTGAAGTGCTTTACCGAAGGAGTCCTGCCACTCCAAAGCTCATGAGGAGTTTGAGTGCTGTTCACCCGGACATTTGTTTTGTTGAGAATAACAACCGCAGCATGTGCAGCTTCACCCCAGAAAGTTGCGGGAGTTCCTGATTCATCAAGCATAGCACGAGCCATTTGTTGGATTGTTCTGTTCATTCTTTCAACAACTCCATTTTGCTGAGGAGTTCTAGCTGTAGAGAATTCTCTCCTTATCCCATGTTCATCACAGAAATCGAAAAATTCATTGAAGTAAATTCCCCACCTCTGTCGGATCTGAGGCACTTAATTTTGTGACCTGATTCATTTTCAACCAAGGCTTTGAAGGATTTGAATTTTTCGAATGCTTCATCTTTGTGCTTCATAAGTCCCAACCAGACAAGCCTGGAGAAATCGTCAATAAATAATATCAAGTATTCCTCTCCTCTAGGTGTTCTTTTCCTGAATGGACCACATGTATCTGTATGAACTAGCTCAAGAGGCATGCTAGCTGATCCTTCTTTCTCTGGAAAGTTAGTTCTGGTTTGTTTTCCAAACTGACATGATCTGCATATGGTGTTGTCAGGAATTTTGATATCTGGAAGATCGCGAACTGCCTGATATTTGCATGCTTTCCTTATTTGTGAGAAGCTTAGATGTCCCAACCTTCGATGCCATAACCAGTGCTCTCCGTCCTTGCTCAGATAGCATTGTTGTTGTCCTTCTTCAAATATGTACAGATTATTTGGAGTTCTTTTGCCTTTGAGTACTGTTTTACCTGTATCAAGATCACGAACAAGACATCCATTCGATCTGAAAATAACCTCGGTTCTTTGATCACACATCTGGCTGACACTTAGAAGATTATACTTCAATCCATCAACATACAAAACATTTCCAGCTTTGACCTTTTCTTTTAACTGAACAATGCCTTTTCCTTTTATAGTTGCAGGAGTATCATTTCCAAAAGAGACTTTCTTTCCCTTTTCTAGAGCAGAATAAGATTCAAGTTTTTCTTTATCACCTGTCATATGCTTCGAACATACACTATCAATGTACCATAGATTTTCTTGTCCCTCTGCATAAAATGCTATTCCACATCTTTCTGTTTGAGGTTCCTTTATTCTCCATGTTTTGGTGCTTGAGGCTTGCTCCTTTTTCTGCTGAAACCTGCTCCTGCATTCAGATTCTTCATGACCAAAGTTATTGCAAATAGAACATTCGACTTCATTTTCAAGAACCGAAAAGTTGTTATAGGTCCCTTTTGTAATCCCTGTCATACTTCTTTGTTTTTGAGCTTCCCTAGTCATGATTGTTTTATATGCAACACATTGAGCTGCTTTGTGACCAAGGTTATGACAAGAAAAGCATTGTCCATTGAAGAAACTTCTGCGGTTATCGAATCTACCAGCCAACTGATTGTAATTTCTATTTTCATCTATTCTTGGACCAACTTGAGAAGATTTTACCTGTGGCTGGTTCACTCTTAATATGGATTGCCCTTGATAGTTTCTGTTTGTAATTCGTCCCTGCTTTACCTGATGATCTTCATTGTTCTTTTGCTCATTTCTTCTTTCTGCATCAAGATAACTCTTTGAGGTGGATGCTTGAGAGGTTTCTCCATTGTAGCCCAGACCTGTCTTGTTTAGAGGAGACCGCTGCACATTGATAATCTTATCCAAAGTTTCAGATCCTTTGACAAACTTAAGATTAATAGCTTTTGTTTTCTCAATCTCTTTTCTAAGACCAACAATTTCTCCTTCTAGTTTTTCAAGATGTTTTTCCTTTTCATCAATTTGAAATTGTAAAGTATCAATGATCACATTCTTTTCTTCTATACATCTCTTGAGTCTAGTGATTTCATCATAAAGGTTATCCACATCTATAGCATCCATATAATCGTCATCTTCAAATGCCATTAATAACTTATATTCATTACCTCGTTCATCTTCATCACTGTTTGATAGACCATCACTATCTTCATGGGTGTAGTAGCTTTTCTTATTTGCACTTTGTTTCTTGTTCCATCTAGCAGGTTCCTTTCCTTTATCCTTATAAGGACATTTTGCAGCATAATGACCTACTCTTCCACAAGCAAAGCATTTGAAAGGTAGCTTACCTCTGAACCTTCCAGAACCCCTTTGAAGATTTCTGACAAAATTTGATTCTTCTTCCTCTTCTTCTGGAACATGGCTTGCTTCATAGTAATCTTCTTTGCCTGATGCCTTGAAAGCAGCTTCCCTTTGTCTGATGGACCTCCCTTTCTCATTTCATAAGCAGTTAGAATTCCATGTAGCTGAGACATAGTGAGAATTCGGAGATTTTCCTTTTCTTCTATTGTAGATACTATAGCCTCTTTTATTTCTTCACCCAAATTTTTCATACAATTAACAATCTCATCTACCCGAAGAAAATAATTAGCCACACTTTCATCATTATACATCTTGAGAGTCTCATACTGAATCCTGAGAGTTTGAAGTTTAGCTCGCTTTACCTGTTCATCTCCTTCATAGCTCGTGACCATTTTGTCCCATATCTCTTTTGCTGATTTGAAGTGCATTACCTTCATGAATTCCGTTTGGGATATACTTCCTAATAGAGTACTGACTGCTTTTTCATTTGTTTCATACTTCTTTTTCTCAGCTGGATCTGTAGGAGTAGCTGAAGGAAAAGCATAGCCTGTTTCTACAATGTCCCAAACTTCTGTACCAAGAGATTGAAGATATGCAGTAACTCTTACCTTCCAATAATTGAAGTTTGTCCCATCAAAAACCGGTGGCCTGATTGATGCTTCTCTCTCATAGTTGCTCATGATGAACGATCTACCTTCAAGCGATCAAGCTTCTTGAAGGACTTGCTCTGATACCAATTGTTGGAAATAATACTGAGAGGGGGGTTGAATCAGTATTATCTAGCAATTAATAAATCTTCCTTATTTGATCTTTGAATTATTTTTGCATGTCAGTACCATAAAATAATGAGCATGAACAAAGAAAAACAGATAGTCACACCAAAGAACACAAGATGTAAGGTGGAAACCCAATGTGGGTGAAAACCACCTGCTGCAATATGTCTCTATCTTCTTTCAAATTAGAAACTTCTTTTACAATGATTTTGTACTGGTGCAGACCTTTACCAGTACGCAGGCTGCAACCTGCAGAGAGCTACAACTCTCTCTCTCTCTCTCGTTTTCCAGTCTACTCCTGGAAGGGAGCTACAACCCCCTACTTCTTTTCATAAAGCATCAGATGATCAACAAGTACATAACAGTTACAGTCCACTACAGATATCAGATCAGCAATAACAGAAGTAACCCAGAACACCTTATCAACAGAGAAATTCAATCAACAGAACATCTTAAGACAGAGACGCAGTTTTTCCTTCTGTGGCCTGCGACCAGACGCAGTTAACCTTCTGCTCCTCTGCATCCACACGCAGATATCCTTCTGCTGCACTGCGTGCCCACGCACTGTTCCTTTAACTGCTCTGCGTTCTGTTGCTTCAGGGACGCATCCAGAAACACTATCGCACCACGTCTTCTTGCTACAGGGACGCACCCAAAAACACTATCACGCCGCGTCCTTTTGCTTCAAAGACGCACCTGAACCTTGATCGCTCTGCATCCCCACGCAGATCTCTAGTCACTGAGATGCGTGCCAGACGCACCTGAACTTTGTCTGCCCTGCGTCCCCACGCAGATCTCCAGATTCTGCACTGCATCCCGGCGTGCTTTCCTTTCACTGTGCCTGCGTCCCTTCGGGTATGAATGATTTCAAGACTTTAAGTGTAACCCAAACAGTCAGATCTACAGATCTGATCTTGCGCCAAAGAGATCTCTGTCCTTTAGTAGATTCGCCTTTTAGATCTAGACCAGATCTCACCCAATAAGATATTCAACCCAAGACATACTCAAACCAAATGATCTCCTTTGCTTTATATAGGCAAGCTCCTCCTTAAAACATGGAACAATACCACGAGCCGACACCATAATAACACAATACCGTCGGCTAGATACCAAGAGTAAAACACAAGAAACCCCCACGTGGGCTTTTCTCTGCCTCGAAAAGTGTGCACTGGGTGGACGCACCTGCTGAATGGCTGGCCTGCGACTCTGGACGCGGTCCCTACATGGTGTACCTGCGGGTACGCACCTTCTGAACTGATATCCTGCGTCTTTCTTATTTTTTCATAAATTGAGAGCCTTGTCATGGGAGTTGCCATCAAGTACAACATCTGTAACATATAGCCATACCAGAAAACATAATGCCAACAATCTCCCCCTTTGGACTTGATGGCAACCTTACAAACTTCAGCTTCATTCTCCCCCTTTGACATCAAGGGCAAAGGGGTATGCTCCCCCTGAACCAGATCTGTAACAAAGAACCATAATCCTCCATGAAAGAGATAGAGACATATTGCAGCTATTTCCAAGATCTCCTTCTGACCATCCTCCATAATGCCAACAATGCATTATATGCTCCCCCTGAACCTGTACCATCAATTAGAAAAGGTTCAACAATAAGATGATGCATCAACAACCCCCAGCTTTTGCCTGAGGTACTCAAAAGTGTCCCTGGGCAATGGTTTGGTGAGAATATCAGCAACTTGTTCCTTAGAAGGAACATACTCCAACTTGACCTTCTGTTCAAGCACTTGTTCCCGGAGAAAATGATATTTGATTGGTATGTACTTGGTTTTTGAATGCATAACCGGATTCTTTGAGATGCTGATTGCACTTGTGTTATCACATAAGATGGGGATAGGTGGTGTACAAGTGATTTGAAAATCCTGCAAAGTCTGCATCATCCAAAGAAGTTGGGTGCAACAAGATGCAGCAGCAACATATTCCGCTTTAGCTATAGACAAGGCAATCAAACTCTGTTTCTTGCTGAACCAAGATACCAGTCTGGAACCCATAAAGAACGCACCACCACTTGTGCTTTCCCTGTCATCCACGCTTCCAGCCCAATATGCATCTGTATAAGCATGAAGAGTAAGATCTGTATCTCTAGGATACCATAAGCCATAATTTTGAGTCCCTTGAAGATATTTGAAAATTCTCTTCACTGCCTGAAGATGAGTCTCCTTCGGATTTGCCTGAAATCTTCCAACTATTCCAACTGCATGCATGATGTCCGGTCGGGTACCTGTCAAATATAGTAAACTTCCAATCATAGATCTGTAGGTTGGTTGATGTACTGCTGGAGATTCATCATTTGCACTAAGACTACATCCTGTGACCATGGGTGTACATACTGGTTTTGCATCTTCCATGCCATATTTCTTCAAAATCTGTTTGAGATACTTGGTTTGAGACAAAAAGATTCCTCCTTCCTTTTGTTGGATTTGTAAACCAAGGAAATATGTCAGTTCTCCTAGCAAGGACATTTCAAATTCTTTCTGCATGACCGAGGCAAAGCTTTGACTCATAGCTTCTTCATTGCTGCCAAAAATAATGTCATCTACATACACAACAAGTATTAGCAATTTGTCATTTTCAACTTTTATATAAAGATTGCTATCTGCTGAACCTTTTGAAAAACCTTGTTGATGAAGATATTTGTCCAAGCGGTAGTACCAAGCCCTTGGAGCTTGTTTGAGACCATAGAGAGCCTTTTTCAATCTGCATACAAGATTTGGATCATTTCCAAGAATGAACCCATCTGGCTGTTCAATGTATACTTCTTCTTCCAAGTCTCCATTCAGAAAGGCTGATTTCACGTCCATTTGAAATACTTTGAAGTTTTGAAAACTTGAGAGAGAAAGGAACATTCGGATGGCCTCAAGTCTTGCAACAGGAGCAAAGGTTTCTTCAAAGTCTATTCCTTCTTGCTGCGCATACCCTTTACAAACAAGTCTGGCTTTGTTTCTAATTACTTCTCCATTTTCATTCAATTTATTTTTGAAGACCCATTTTGTTCCGATAACATTTTTATCCTTTGGTCTAGGAACCAGCTCCCAAGTGTTGTTCTTTTCGATTTGCTCAAGTTCTTCATCCATTGCTTTCACCCAACATTCATCTTTGCATGCTTCTTTCACATTTTGTGGTTCAGTAGAGGAGAGTAATGCCAAATAGCTTGAGGCTTCTGCAACTGTTCTTCTTGTTTGTACACCTGCTTCTTTCTGCCCCACAATCTGAGATTCTGGATGATTCTTCTGAACATATCTGGATGGAGTCTTTTCTTCTATTCTTGTTTGCTCCTCTGGCTCTTCTTGAGGTTCTTCTTGAGGTTCTTCTTCTTCATCATTCTGTCTTTGAGGGTAGCCTTCATCTTCTTCGATGTCTTCATGATGGACTTGCCTAGGAATGTATCCCTTCTCATCAACCACTACATCAATGCTGTCAACAATTCTGCCAAGTCTTTTATTGTAGCACTTGTATGCTTTGCTATATGGAGAGTAACCAAGAAGAATGCCTTCATCTGCCCTAGGTTCAAGTTTGCCAAGCTGCTCATCAGTATTCTTGATATAGCATTTGCTCCCAAACATTTTGAAGTGCTTTACCGAAGGAGTCCTGCCACTCCAAAGCTCATGAGGAGTTTGAGTGCTGTTCACCCGGACATTTGTTTTGTTGAGAATAACAACCGCAACATGTGCAGCTTCACCCCAAAAAGTTGCGGGAGTTCCTGATTCATCAAGCATAGCACGAGCCATTTGTTGGATTGTTCTGTTCATTCTTTCAACAACTCCATTTTGCTGAGGAGTTCTAGCTGTAGAGAATTCTCTCCTTATCCCATGTTCATCACAGAAATCGAAAAATTCATTTGAAGTAAATTCCCCACCTCTGTCGGATCTGAGGCACTTAATTTTGTGACCTGATTCATTTTCAACCAAGGCTTTGAAGGATTTGAATTTTTCGAATGCTTCATCTTTGTGCTTCATAAGTCCCAACCAGACAAACCTGGAGAAATCGTCAATAAATAATATCAAGTATTCCTCTCCTCTAGGTGTTATTTTCCTGAATGGACCACATGTATCTGTATGAACTAGCTCAAGAGGCATGCTAGCTGATCCTTCTTTCTTTGGAAAGTTAGTTCTGGTTTGTTTTCCAAACTGACATGATCTGCATATGGTGTTGTCAGGAATTTTGATATCTGGAAGATCGCGAACTGCCTGATATTTGCATGCTTTCCTTATTTGTGAGAAGCTTAGATGTCCCAACCTTCGATGCCATAACCAGTGCTCTTCGTCCTTGCTCAGATAGCATTGTTGTTGTCCTTCTTCAAATATGTACAGATTATTTGGAGTTCTTTTGCCTTTGAGTACTGTTTTACCTGTATCAAGATCACGAACAAGACATCCATTCGATCTGAAAATAACCTCGGTTCTTTGATCACACATCTGGCTGACACTTAGAAGATTATGCTTCAATCCATCAACATACAAAACATTTCCAGCTTTGACCTTTTCTTTTAACTGAGCAATGCCTTTTCCTTTTATAGTTGCAGGAGTATCATTTCCAAAAGAGACTTTCTTTCCCTTTTCTAGAGCAGAATAAGATTCAAGTTTTTCTTTATCACCTGTCATATGCTTCGAACATCCACTGTCAATGTACCATAGATTTTCTTGTCCCTCTGCATAAAATGCTATTCCACATCTTTCTGTTTGAGGTTCCTTTATTCTCCATGTTTTGGTGCTTGACTCTTGCTCCTTTTTCTGCTGAAATCTGCTCCTGCATTCAGATTCTTCATGACCAAAGTTATTGCAAATAGAACATTCGACTTCATTTTCAAGAATCAAAAAGTTGTTATGGGTCCCTTTTGTAATCCCTGTCATACTTCTTTGTTTTTGAGCTTCCCTAGTCATGATTGTTTTATATGCAACACATTGAGCTGCTTTGTGACCAAAGTTATGACAAGAAAAGCATTGTCCATTGAAGAAACTTCTGCGGTTATCGAATCTACCAGCCAATTGATTGTAATTTCTATTTTCATCTATTCTTGGACCAACTTGAGAAGATTTTACCTGTGGCTGGTTCACTCTTAAGATGGATTGCCCTTGATAGTTTCTGTTTGTAATTCGTCCCTGCTTTACCTGATGATCTTCATTGTTCTTTTGCTCATTTCTTCTTGCTGCATCGAGATAACTCTTTGAGGTGGATGCTTGAGAGGTTTCTCCATTGTAGCCCAGACCTGTCTTGTTTAGAGGAGACCGCTGCACATTGATAATCTTATCCAAAGTTTCAGATCCTTTGACAAACTTAAGATTAATAGCTTTTGTTTTCTCAATCTCTTTTCTAAGACCAACAATTTCTCCTTCTAGTTTTTCAAGATGTTTTTCCTTTTCATCAATTTGAAATTGTAGAGTATCAATGATCACATTCTTTTCTTCTATACATCTCTTGAGTCTAGTGATTTCATCATAAAGGTTATCCACATCTATAGCATCCATATAATCATCATCTTCAAATGCCATTAATAACTTATATTCATTACCTCGTTCATCTTCATCATTGTTTGATAGACCATCACTATCTTCATGGGTGTAGTAGCTTTTCTTATTTGCACTTTGTTTCTTGTTCCATCTAGCAGGTTCCTTTCCTTTATCCTTATAAGGACATTTTGCAGCATAATGACCTACTCTTCCACAAGCAAAGCATTTGAAAGGTAGCTTACCTCTGAACCTTCCAGAACCCCTTTGAAGATTTCTGACAAAATTTGATTCTTCTTCCTCTTCTTCTGGAACATTGCTTGCTTCATAGTAATCTTCTTTGCCTGATGCCTTGAAAGCAGCTTCCCTTTTGTCTGATGGACCTCCCTTTCTCATTTCATAAGCAGTTAGAATTCCATGTAGCTGAGACATAGTGAGAATTCGGAGATTTTCCTTTTCTTCTATTGCAGATACTTTAGATTCAAACTTGGGGGATAATGATCTTAGAATCTTTTCAACTTCTATAGCCTCTTTTATTTCTTCACCCAAAATTTTCATACAATTAACAATCTCATCTACCCGAAGAAAATAATTAGCCACACTTTCATCATTATACATCTTGAGAGTCTCATACTGAATCCTGAGAGTTTGAAGTTTAGCTCGCTTTACCTGTTCATCTCCTTCATAGCTCGTGACCATTTTGTCCCATATCTCTTTTGCTGATTTGAAGTGCATTACCTTCATGAATTCCGTTTGGGATATACTTCCTAATAGAGTACTGACTGCTTTTGCATTTGTTTCATACTTCTTTTTCTCAGCTGGATCTGTAGGAGTAGCTGAAGGAAAAGCATAGCCTGTTTCTACAATGTCCCAAACTTCTGTACCAAGAGATTGAAGATATGCAGTAACTCTTACCTTCCAATAATTGAAGTTTGTCCCATCAAAAACCGGTGGCCTGATTGATGCTTCTCTCTCGTAGTTGCTCATGATGAACGATCTACCTTCAAGCGATCAAGCTTCTTGAAGGACCTGCTCTGATACCAATTGTTGGAAATAATATTGAGAGGGGGGTTGAATCAGTATTATCTAGCAATTAATAAATCTTCCTTATTTGATCTTTGAATTATTTTTGCATGTCAGTACCATAAAATAATGAGCATGAACAAAGAAAAATAGATAGTCACACCAAAGAACACAAGATGTAAGGTGGAAACCCAATGTGGGTGAAAACCACCTGCTGCAATATGTCTCTATCTTCTTTCAAATTAGAAACTTCTTTTACAATGATTTTGTACTGGTGCATACCTTTACCAGTACGCAGGCTGCAACCTGCAGAGAGCTACAACTCTCTCTCTCTCTCTCGTTTTCCAGTCTACTCCTGGAAGGGAGCTACAACCCCCTACTTCTTTTCATAAAGCATCAGATGATCAACAAGTACATAATAGTTACAGTCCACTACAGATATCAGATCAGCAATAACAGAAGTAACCCAGAACACCTTATCAACAGAGAAATTCAATCAACAGAACATCTTAAGACAGAGACGTAGTTTTTCCTTCTGTGGCCTGTGACCAGACGCAGTTAACCTTCTGCTCCTCTGCGTCCACACGCAGATATCCTTCTGCTGCGCTGCGTGCCCACGCACTGTTCCTTTAACTGCTCTGCGTTCTGTTGCTTCAGGGACGCATCCAGAAACACTATTGCGCCGCGTCTTCTTGCTACAGGGACGCACCCAAAAACACTATCACACCCCGTCCTTTTGCTTCAGAGACGCACCTGAACCTTGATCGCTCTGCGTCCCCACGCAGATCTCCAGTCACTGAGATGCGTGCCAGACGCACCTGAACTTTGTCTGCCCTGCGTCCCCACGCAGATCTCCAGATTCTGCACTGCGTCTCGACGCGCTTTCCTTTCACTGTGCCTGCGTCCCTTCGGGTATGAATGATTTCAAGACTTTAAGTGTAACCCAAACAGTCAGATCTACAGATCTGATCTTGCGCCAAAGAGATCTCTGTCCTTTAGTAGATTCGCCTTTTAGATCTAGACCAGATCTCACCCAATAAGATATTCAACCCAAGACATACTCAAACCAAATGATCTCCTTTGCTTTATATAGGCAAGCTCCTCCTTAAAACATGGAACAATACCACGAGCCGACACCATAATAACACAATACCGTCGGCTAGATACCAAGAGTAAAACACAAGAAACCCCCGCGTGGGCTTTTCTCTGCCTCGAAAAGTGTGCACTGGGTGGACGCACCTGCTGAATGGCTGGCCTGCGACTCTGGACGCGGTCCCTGCATGGTGTACCTGCGGGTACGCACCTTCTGAACTGATATCCTGCGTCTTTCTTAATTTTTCATAAATTGAGAGCCTTGTCATGGGAGTTGCCATCAAGTACAACATCTGCAACATATAGCCATACCAGAAAACATAATGCCAACACATGGAAAACTGGGTGCACTCGAGAAGATACAGGAAGCTCCTATTTGCATGCCATAGTACCTATCTTTTGCAACACCTTGTACGAACCATAATACTTTGGTGATAATTTATTATCCTTCTTAGCTTGCTTGAGAGACATTTTTTTATATGGTTGTAGCCATAGGAATACCCAATCACCTACATCAAAACTTCTTTCGCTGCGATGTTGATATGGCTGCAGTTTCATTCTATTCTGCACCAAGGTGAGTTTATCCTTTAAGAGTTGGAGAACTTGTTGTTGATGCTTGATGTGATCTTCCACTGCTTGAACCTTAGAATTTTCTCTTACATATGATGTGATGGATGGTGGATGATATCCCTAAAGTTCCATAAATGGGGTAATTTTTGTTGTAGTATGGAAGGAAGTGTTATACCACCATTTAGCCAGAGGCAACCATTTGACACATTGTGTATGTTTATCAGATACAAAGAAACAAAGATATCCTTCCAAACATTTGTTTACTATCTCAGTTTGCCCATCAGATTGAGGATGATAAGATGAGCTATGAGCTAACTGAGTACCGAGACAAGAAAATAATTTTGTCTAAAAATTTCCAGTGAAAATGGGATCTCTGTCGCTTACAATAATCTTTGGGTTTCCATGTAGGTTTTGAATTGTTTCCATAAATGCAGTAGAAACTGTACTCGCTTGAAATGGATGAGATAATGCACAAAAGTGTGCATACTTGGTAAGTCTGTCAACCACCACCATGATAACACTCTTTCCTTCAGACTTGGGTAAACTTGTGATAAAATCTGTTGAAACCTCCTCCCAACTTTGGCTTGGAATGGATAAAGGTTGTAATAGACCTGGGGTCTTAATTGTTTCAAATTTATTTTGTTGGAAGACCAAACATTCTGCCACAAACTTTTGAATATTTGATTTAAGGCCATCCCAAAAAAAATCCTTATTAACCCTGTGGTAGGTTTTTAGAAATCCTGAGTGCCCTCCTAAGGGAGAGGTGTGCAATTCCATTAGAATATTTTGTTTGAGTTGGGAATTATTACATAGGTATAACTGATCCTTATACCATAACGAATCATTTTTCCAACTAAATGTATCAGATGTAATGGGATCTTGTTGTATCTTTTGAATGAGTGCCCACACTTCCTTGTCATTCTTCCATTCATCCCTTGCTTCGTTTATCCAATATGGTTGGATAATAGAAATGGTGCAATGAAATGCTTCCACATCCTCATCCTTTCTTGAGAGTGCATCTACCACAACATTTTGCTTCCCTTTTTCGTAGATGATTTCAAAGTCATAACCCAACATCCTTGTGACCCATTTTTGCTACTCTTCTGAAGATAATATTTGTCCTAAAAGGTATTTAAGACTATCATGATCCATTTTTACCTTGAAGTGTCTTCCCATTAGGTAGGGTCACCATTTCTTAAGTGTATGTAGTATTACCAACATTTCCTTCTCATAAATAGCTTTTTGTAAATACTTTCCTTTGATTGGATGACTTTCGAAAGAAATGGGTCTTTCTTCTTGCATTAAAACATCACCAATTCCATTTGCTGAGGCATCGCATTCCATAATAAAGGTTTTTGTGAAGTCTGGTGTAGCTAAGATTGGTGCTTGGCACATTGCCTCTTTAAGATGTTCAAGGGCATTCGTTGCTTCTGGAGTCCATGAAAATGCATCTTTCTTCAATAATGTTGTTAGAGGTGCTACTATTCTCCCATAATTCTTAACAAACTTGCGATAATACCCTATCAACCCGAGAAATCCTCATAGATGCTTTATGGATGTGGGGATTTTTCATTCCTTAATGGATTTAATTTTGCTAGGATCTACCTTAACACCTTCATGAGATACAATATGACCCAGATATTCCACCTCTTGTACTCCAAAGAAACATTTGGAGATTTTTGCATATAATTGTTTCTCCTCCAATAGTTTGAGCACTATGTCAACATGTTGGACATGATCCTTCCAAGACTTGTTGTAGATTATTATATCATCAAAGATACTAACACAAATTTTCTAAGGAAGGGTTTGAAAATGGAATTCATCAAACCTTGAAATGTATAAGGTGCATTAGTAAGGCCAAAAGGCATGACCAAAAATTCATAATGACCTTCATGAGTTCTAAATGATGTTTTTCGAATGTCTTCAATCTTCATTCTGATTTGATGATATCCTAAACGAAGATCCAACTCGGTGAAGTAAATTGATCCATGAAATTCATCCAATAATTCATCAATAACAGGAATGGGAAATTTATCTTTAATAGTGAGCTTGTTGAGCTCCCTATAATCTCGACACATGCGCCATGATCCGTCCTTCCTATGAACCAATACTACTGGAGTAAAGAAAGAACTTTGACTAGGTTGAATTATACAAGCCTATAGCATTTGTGCAACCATACGTTCGATTTCACTCTTTTGGACATAGGGATATCTGTAAGGCCTGATGTTTGGAGGAACACTTCCTGGAATCAAATTAATAGCATGATCATGACCATGAATAGGTGGGAGGCCTTTGGGAGTCTCAAATACCTTGGAATGGTTGTCGAAGAATTTTTGGATATCTAGGGAAATGGATGATTTCAATGTGGGAACCTCTAGTGAACATAATTGTGCAATCATGCCTCGTTGTTCTTTCTTTAGAAGCTTTGTCATTCCGTTAGAGATGATTATCTTTCCCGGTTTCCCTGCAATACCCATAAATTCAACTTTGTTTCCTTTTGAAGATAATTTCATGAAAATTTCTTGAAAATTAAAAGCTATTGTACCCAAGGATTGTAGCCATTGGACTCTTAGTACAACATCAACACCACCCATTAGAATGGAAAGCATTGGGCTATTCAATACATATTCTCCCATGGATAGCTTGATATTATGGAACTTTCCTGATCAATTTATGGTTCCTCCACTTGCAACCATCACTTGACACTCTGGTGATGGATATAGGAAGCAATTCAATTCCTTGGCTATATTACAATGAATAAAATTATGGGTACTTCCGAATCAATCAACACTATTACCTTTTTCTTCTTGATATGTCCTTCTATCTTGATAGTTTAAGGATTGGTAATTCCAGCCAATGCATTACAAGATATGGTTGGATTCATTTGTTCTTTTTCTAGGGTTTGTTCCTGGTGTATATCCTCTTCTTTTGACGTTTCTTGTTCCTTTTCTTCCCCATCTTCACAATCTATGTAAAATAATTTCTTCTAGGCACACTTATGACCTTTAGTGTATTTGCTATCACAACTGTAAGAAATCCCTTTTGCTCTTTTTTCTTCCAATTGTTGTGGTGTCAACCTTGTAGGTTGTGGATGGATAGGGGTAGCAACACTTCCATCTTTATGGTTGTGAGTGGTAGGCTTCCTTGTTGCCATAATTTTTCTTTCCATTTTTCTTGCCAACCTGAATGCCTTCTCCAATGAATCTAGTTCCCAAAGGTGAACCTCATGTTGGATGTTATCTTTTAAATTCCCTATGAACACATCAATCCTATGCTCCTCTAGAATATCTTTTACCCTTATATTCAATTTTTGGAAGTCCTCAATGTGCTCCATCATTGAACCCTTTTGTTTGAGATTTATCAATTGGCTAAAAAAAGTGTTTCTTTTTGTATCCTCATAATGTGCTATCATTTCATCCGTAAAAATAGCCCAAGTGACAATTTGTTTATGAGAGAAAAGCCATCGATACCATACAAACTGATTTGGTTCCAAATATAAAGTTGCAATGCATACCTTTTGTGTGTTTTGCACATTATGGAGATCGAAAAATTGCTCCATTTGTAGTATCCATGTTCCAGGATCCTTGCCATCAAACTTCCTCATATCGATCTTTGGAACATGGTGGTTCTTCGATCCAACGTTAGAGTCTATGAAATCATGATTAACATTTATTTTGTTCTTGTCATGAATTTCCTTTACTACCCTTTCGCCATCAGTAAGCATTTCTTGTAGAAAGTTTGTCAAATCTATCTTCAAAGCTATCTTCAAATCTTCCATGCCTTTCTTTAAATCATCCATATTAGCTTCCACATCATCTATCTTAGCTTCCACGCCATCCATCTTAGCTTCAACACCATCCATATTAGTTTCCACGTCATTCATCTTAGTTTCTACGCCTTTCTTTAAACCATCCATCGTAGCTTCCATGCATTTCTTTAAACCATCCATCTTAGCTTCTACGTCTTTCCTTAAACCATCCATCTTATTTTATGTTACTTTTTGTGCAAGTGAAATTTGTTGCACTTGGTCTCATAAGTTTGATATATCATGTTGCATTTCTTCTTCTTCTTCATGAGTCATGCTAGATCTTTCAAGTTGCTTACTAGGTGTTTCCATTTTCTTTCTTCGGGGCATCAATTACTGATAATAATTCTTCACTATGCCATTTGAATTCCTTCAAACTAATTTTTCAAACCAAGCTTATGCAAATATTAAAAAAAAACTACATACCTTTCTTCACTTTGTAGGAGATCGATATTAAATCTGATGTATCTCTATAATTTTGGATCTCTCGGGTCTGAAATTTCTTCCAACAGTAACCCTCTGAGTAGTCTTTCTAACCCCACAAGTTTGATAAAGATTGGATTCTACAATGAAGAGTTATGCCAAATCTCCCACAATGACCTAAGTATAGACTAGTTCAGTAGAGTGAACTTGTACGACGTGCCGTGGGTCACTGTTTCAACCTTAGGTTCTTAAAATGATACCCAAAAAAAGCTACAGGTTGTCTTATTTCTTTAACTTCTTACGAAAATTCAATCTGATGCTAATAACAAAAGTTATGATGATTTTCCCAAGGTGACCTATTTGGAATGTAATTCAGGGGTCTACAAAAACCCTAACTTCCTTAGATTATATCTCCAAAATTATAGCGAGACAGGATCTGAAATTTGGAGCCAAGGTTCAAACCAATCTCTTCTCAAATGCATTTTTTTTAGCTTCTGAAACTTTGTAGCAAAAGAGTTATAGTGAAAATTCCACGACGACCTGTTTTAGATGAAATTCTCGAGCTTGCAGAAACCCTAACTTCCTCAGAGCATATCTTTGAAAATATAGCGAGACAGAGTCTAAGATTTGGACTCGAGGTTCAGCAAGATTTATTCTCAAATGGTTTTTTTAGCTTCTAAAATGTCATAGAGAAAAATTATAGCTAAAATTCCACGATGACCTATTTGGAGCAGCGAAACCCTAGAATCCAAAGCTTTGATACCAAATGTTATGAAACCAGCTCACAAAAAGATATAAAATATAGATCAACACCTTAGAATTTAGCCTCTTTGAGGGGGAAACCTCCTTTACATTACACAAATGAACAATTCTTGGATGATTCAAATGACAAAACCTCCTTTCTATATATAGGAGTCTAAGGGGTCACAATATAACCAAGCCGACCTAATAATAATAATATAAAGGCACAAAAATAACAATAGAGGGATTTTATGGGGCACAATAATAAAACTTTGGGGACAATAGGGGTGCAACAATAACAATAATGGAAACAACGACAATAGTAATGGGGGAATCACTAGTATTATAGGGACCTAACATATTTGTACATTGTGGACATATACTAACACCTCAAATTCTCCTTAGGGTTCTACTTGATAGAAATATAACCATATAGGACATGCTTCTCTCGTGAGATCATATGTAAATACAATTGGCTGTTATGGATCAAAGGCATGGACACACTGAATAACACATGGGCATCTCTCCAAAACTAGGTTTCTCTCTAAGCAACAACAAGGATCTCATCCAAGTCGAATCCACAAACTATGATCACTCCTCTTAATGGTTTTTTAAGTTAGTTTGTTTATCCTTATGCGTCATTTTTATATATTCCGGTTCCTTACATACCCTAGAGGCCCAATTAATTCTTCTAGACTTCTATTTATATCTAATGAGGTTAGTTTTTGGACAAAATTGTAAAGAAAAAAAATTTGTATTTGGTTGGGCATGTTTATTAAAATACTATATCAGGTCAAACATTGAAATGTAACTTTAATTTATAAGGAAATATAAAATTTTACTTCAAAAAAACAATATTTGATTTGAAAAAGTTTATTATTAATTTTTGGATTAAAATAATATAACCTTAAATTTTAAGTAGAGGCAAATGGTTCTCCAAATTAGTCAACAATTGTTATAATTGAACAAAGAACTGCATTAATTTTGAATTTTTCATAAGATAATGAGTCCCCTAACCATTTTTTCCTTATTTTTGAGTTATTTCTCTTTTTGATCTAGTGTTGTGTTTTTATTTGGATTTATTTATAATCTTAAAAGAATTTTTTTCATCAATAGACTTTATAGTTAAAGTTCAATTAATTCATAGACAAGAAAGCGTCTCAAATATTCAATTTTTTTATTAATGAGAATCAATTCTGGAAATGATTATTATATATGGGGTCTTATTAAATTGGATCTAATATGTAAACATTTTACTTTGCATCCTAATTTGGGTCATTCATAAATGGGTCATGCTTTAATACTCTAGAATATAGATATTTAGATCCAGAATTTAATTTCATCTTAAGGTCATTATTGTATCTAGTAGCTATAGCATTCAATAGTTTATTCTCTTATTTTCACTCAAATGTTGAATACCTAGATGCCTTTTGTAGAAAACTTAACAAAATGACAAAATTATATTATTGAAATAATATATCAAACTTTGGTTTAAAACATATATGGATATGGAACAAAGGAATATGTGTGTATTTCAAATGTTCCAAATGCCATGATTCCAAATATCTAGAAATTAGGGACACACATGAATATCAGATATATTTTGATAAAGACTTCAGGGAACATATCTAGATCTAAAATGAATTTATATGAATTCACCAAAGCTAACATCTGAATACCAGATTCCAAAGATATATTTCACAATAATAATTAATGGATAAAGAAATACATATTATTATTTCCTTAACATGTTTCGTGGAAAAATAATTTGTATCTAGACAAAGACATGCTACACATAATGTAGTTATCCCAAATTCCTGGATACTAGATATCTTTCCATGTTATTTCATTGATATCATATCTGTATCTGAGCCTCATGGCAATTGTTGGGTTCGGAAAATGAAATATTTTTACCACCTTTTCTCATCATTTTACCCATTTTGTTCATAACATCCAATCCTTTTCATCCATCATCGTCCAATATTTCATCTTTTTGGCTAAGGTATGCCAAGTCTATATTTTCCTTTAATCTATTAAGTCTTGCTTGCATTTATGAAGGATAATATTTGTTTTTGGACATTCATTGAAAAAAAATTTAAAGTGCCTATAGAATGACCAACTGCCACAATATTTGATACTCCAATATTTCAGGAAGTTGTTACTCCATGATTTCTACATGCTGTTACTATCAACAGTCTCGATGTTATCATTGAATGTTGTTGTCACTCATGGTGATACTCATCGAGGATATGGATGCTTGCATGCTATGAAGTAATTTCAAGAAAAAATAGTTGAGAAGCACATGTGGTTAGATGTCTCCCAATCATAAACATCTATGGTTAAAATAAACTATTTGATAACATGAAGTCGTTTGGTAAATAAATTACTCAACTTATCTAGCTCATGGATAAAGGCATCTAGATATAAATTACTTGAATTTTAAGAGTTGCATTTATTTTAAACCAATATTTTGTGGGGCACATAACCTCTAATAATGTTTGAATTTTGAAATCCTTAGATGGGGTGTTAGAATCATGAGAGGGTTGGGGGAAATCTACTACCATCCCACCAAGCCACACACCCCAATATAGGTTCTAAAAGTTACATGCAATATGGGAGTCTTAACACATGCATGAAGCTCCTCCCTTGTTATGACATTGATTTCTTGATAAGACATAGTACTTTCTAGTTCAATTTCATTTTTGTTATTGAATTTAGTTCACTCAAGAGGTCTATCATTTTTCTCTATCTAATTAATTCAACATTCATTCAAGGGTAGGTAAAGGTTCTCAACCTTGGAACTTTGCTCCGAGTTTTTATTATGTATGGTATATTGGGAAGTATTTGTATGGATTTCGAGTTGTATAAGGATGCTTACTAGAAAATGATCCTCCTCGGCTCTTATAGCCTCATTGTAATTTCTTTCTTGTGAAGAGAGAATTCAGGATTATAGTGTTATTGTTCTACATCTTGTGGCTATCTTTGGATAATGCAAAGACTAGCAGTAAATTCAAATGTCTAGGATGGTATCTTTGGCCTACCTTAGTAGTTTCCTAGTGACCTCCTATTCCATTATTAGCCCCTCCTTAATCTCAATGAGGAAGGAAATGGAAATATTTGTGCTTGAAAGTGCACTTGATCCAAATTCCACTCACTCAACCGACGATTGAAAGCATACACACCACATTTCATAGATCTACAATCTCCTCTTCTGGCCATTTTCTTTTAACTTACATTGTGGTTGTTTTTATGTGTTCCATAACTTTCAGCCAAAGGGTTAGCATAGATATTGAACTTGAGTTTGATCATATTCACTCCCCTTCATCCATTGACAACACTCTCAAAACAATGTTGGTTATCCCAGGATATTTTCTTCCCATCCCAAGATACTCAAGGTTGTCTAACTCTTATTGTGTAGCACTTTTCATTCTAGGAGACTACCCTACTCCATTTAAGCATCTAGGGATATTGTGTCAATGTCCCTGGGTCTTCCAAGATGAAACTTATTACCAAGATCGTGAAAGCACTAGTGCCAAATAGAGAGAAGAAAGTGTTATAGACATATTTGGGCACTACAACCCCAATCACATATGTCCATAAACCAAGGGCTTCTAAGTCCTTAAAAGTGTTGTTTCATACCCTAAACGAGAAAGGTTAGCTGATTACATCATCTCTTAGAAGTTCTCCATGAAAAGCTACTCAGAGTTGGTCAAAGCAGGACCATACAGACTGCCCAGTGCTAAAGGTGTGATGCATATTGGAAAGCCCTTCTATAGGGTGCAATGAGCGAGATCAGACAAATGGCACAAGTAGTTTGCTAGGTGGAAACCCAAAGAATCTTCCAGAAACTGCTCATTTGACACTTGCCTCTCTGAGTTTTCCCAAGGATGAGTAAGAGGTCTAAAATTTCCATGTGGAACCAGGAACTATCAGAGAGATGACACTAATCAAAATCCCAAAAGCTGACTCACCCCCCTACAAATATCTATAAATGGATCCCTCATCCATGAGATCCAAAGGTTGGAATTGAGTAATTTGCAAAGAGGTGCTGCTGGTTTCTCTTTGAAGACATTGTTGGGTGATCTTGCTTTGTGTGAGGTGAAGAGGGTTTTCAAGTTGGGAGGATGGTGCTGGGTCAGACCAAGTGGTTGTAATCCTCTCTTCTATGACTTTTACTAATAAAGCTATTTGAGTTTTCCTCCATATTCTTGTGTATCTCTGAATATTGTGTTGTTATATGCATTTCACACAGAATGAGTCGTTCTTGCGGACAAGACTGACCTCCCTAGTATCTAATGATATCTAGTGACAAGCAAGCCAATCAAACTCTATCTTTCTCTAAATATGCAATTTATAAACAAAGTCAAACAAGTGTTTTAGGCCTACCTTGGGTCCAATGCAAGTTTGTGGAAGCCTCGCTCCTTTGATCCAAATGAGCTCCCTTGTAGCGAATCTGCAAACACAAACAAGCACACAAATTAAATAGCACCTGAAAAGCCAATATAATAAAGCATACTTATCATGATGATCAAGGAATTCATGAAAC
This sequence comes from Pinus tabuliformis, assembly GCA_031772625.1. NCBI lineage: Eukaryota > Viridiplantae > Streptophyta > Pinopsida > Pinales > Pinaceae > Pinus > Pinus tabuliformis. The sequence goes on along the minus strand of CM062805.1, from coordinate 1,183,471,293 downwards.
AAATCACATAAGACAATTTGTTGAGAAAAATGAATCTGATTGCATTAATTCAAATCAAAGAAGAACTTTACAACCTGTGCCTTGATGCTGTAAAAGCTCCTCCCAGGTTCCAAAAAGAAGTCTCCTCTACTTTGACAAGTTTCACTCTCTTCGCAATGAAGCCAAAAGGTATGTGATCTCTCCTCTCAAGCTTAACTAGGAAGTCTCAATTCCACTAGCATTTACCCTCAAAAATGTTCAGCTTCTAACCTCCCTAGCAACCAGCCCAATGCCTTAATTTATAGTGCAATGGAGGGAAGTTACTAGGTCCACCTTCAAAGGGATAAAGTCCTCATTCAAAGGGATAGCTCCTCTCATCAAGGGATTAGCTCCTTCTCTTTTGGGATGCATGAACCACCTAAGAGCAAACCATCCACGTCAAAATTCCTTCTAGAATCATCTAGAATTAACCCAAAGTGAGTTTTTTAGAATAAACTTGCACCTTTTTTACTTTCACAGGGGTCTGCACCCACTCCTTTAGAGACAGAGTGGGCAGGTCCACAGGTAACATGAACAGGGGGTGCCGGACTGCAGGCAATAGTGAGAGAAAGTGCGGAACCAGAGGTTTATTGATTTTTAAGGTCTTTCTCTCATTTTCAAAGCTTGACATGAAGAGCTGAGGTTTGATACTTGCTTAGGAGGACAATATGAATGATGATAGACTCATACTGACTACAAATAGTCATGGTGACAATATTTTGTGTAACAGATTGCCCCCTAAAGTGCGAAGTCTGTAGTAGATGAGGATTTCATTTATCATCTAGGAAGAGTGAAGTACTTTATCATTTCGAGGATTATCTTGTGGAGAGCCCGGTTGGAACCTTTAAAAACATTCAATGCAAAATATATATATGAGATCATATCATCGCTGAGGTAGGCATTCCCATACTCAGATCAAACCTGACTAGAAAACTAACTACTTCTGTGATATAAGAATGATCCTGTAATACATCACAAGTATAGACACATGTAGACACAATATGGATGCAACCATCTGTTTATGAATAGTCCACAGTATAATGAATACAAAATTCCTCACAGCCTGGATGGCGGAAACTAGATCCAGGGTCTTCATTTATACTTCCCGAAATAGTACAATTCTATCCATGCAAATGAATGTGTTGAAGTCGAACATGGTAGAAACCACTTGATTACCAGTCAATGATGTAAACTATTAACAAGTGTGAGAGAAACCACCAGTGATGTCAATGGCTCTCAAAGTACTCAGTACAATCCATGAGATGTGAATAGATGTGTTGATGTAAAACATGTCACGGAATCCTTTGATCGAAGGTCAATGATGCAACCTATCGTCGAAGGCGAGAAACCTGCCATTGAGGCATGCAGATCCCAAGGTACTGACGATTTCTAGATCATCTTTCTAGATAATGAGCTAAAGTCGATAGAAAGCGATCTGGCGTAGGCAAGCCCACAACAAGAAATCATAGATCAAGTTTGAAAAAATTTAGTTGCAAGTACTGACTCAAGGATGGTCAAGATGGATGACAGATATTTTGCAGATGAATGGTTTATTTGCACTGACCTCTTGAACACATAATGACACAACAGATGGTTTGGTGACAATTGACCCAAAGTTAATACCCAGAAACCGGCTGAAGACTTTCAATATGGTTTGATCAACTGTTAGGCAAAGGATTTCCCAACCCAAGTGAATAAAAGTGTCGTGTTCAAGAGTGGTTACACAGTATGACAAACAGGCTCATTTTTCTCTATTTTTCCCCACCATTTCTGGAAAGTACCTTTTTATTTTTTACAAGCTTGAGGAGGATAACATTTGCTTGATTATAAGCTCATCCTTTGGATGAGTCCAACTTAGTTTAAATTCGAACCCTAAGAAGGAGTGGTTTGTTCCTGTTTGTAATTGAACAGGTCCTTTACTGTTAAATTTTAACGAGTCCAGTATAGGAGAAACTCGGTGTTTTTCAATTTTAGAGAGTCTGAAAAAACTTAAGAAAACTCCATGGTTGTTCTTTTTCATAAATTTGTGTCTCCCAAGCCTGAAAAGTAGAAAATAATACTTGAGAGAACTGCTTGATCATTACGACCAAGGAGTACTTTTCATAATTAGTGCCTCTGATCCGAAAAAGTAAAAAAGAGATCAAGGATACGTCGTTTCATAACCAGTATCAAATTTGAAACGACAAAAATCCAGCAATCTTTTCATGTTTTTACAGTCAGAAAAGGGCTGTAAGTGGACCGTCTTTTTAGTTCCATTTTAATGACTTTAAAAAGAAAAACTCGGTGAACTTTTCATATTTTAGGAGTCAGAAAAGAGCTTAAAGGTGACTCTAAGGTTTCACTTTTTCGTAAGTTTTAACGAGTTCGAAAAAATGATAAAAATGTACTCATATGGCTGACTTTCAATTTAATTTACGAGCAGGAAAAGACGGAAAGAACTCGGCATTTTCATTTGTTTTACGAGAATGAAAGATAGCAAAATAATCTCAGGATTTTCATGAGTTTAACGAGTCTTGAAAATAAATGAAATTGACTCGAGATAGGTTTCATTTTTACAAAAGCTTGAAACAGAGAAAAACTATGCTTCAAAGTAGTTTCATTTTTACACAAGCTTGAAATAGAGAGAAAACTGTGCTTGATGCCCCCTACGCATAACTGCTGGAGCGCATGCCCCTAAGCTTCATTTCATTCAACTAAGTCCATTAATTAATATCTGGATGGAATGAAGGTTCAGTTACGAGATCATTTGAAAGACTCGACCTAAAACTATAAGAAAATTATGCAAAAAACTGAAATAACTAACCTAAATATACAACTTAACATTTATGAGATCTAGTCAAACTATGGACTCAATTAGAGGAGGATTTGTTTCATTTTTTAACGAGCTTGACACAGGAAAAGAACTATGCATGGATCCGGTTTCATGTTTACGCAAGCTTGAAATGAAAAAACTATGCTTGTTATAAGTTCGCATGCCCCCAGCATAATGACGCAAATCGAGGTACATGCCCCCCCAAGCTTCATTGCATTCAACCAGGTGGATGAAATGAAGGTTTACTTTCGAAATCTTGGAAAGACTCGTGGGAGTTGTTCCATTTTTAGTGAGGTTGACATAGGAAAAGAACTGTCCTAATACTTACTGATTCATTTTTTAACGAGGTCGACACAGTAAAAGGAACTTTACTCGAAAAAACTGATTCATCTTTTAACAAGGTTGACACAGGAAAAGAACTGTCCTCATACTTACTGATTCATTTTTTAATGAGGTTGAAACAGTAAAAGGAACTTTCCTCGAAACAACTGATTCATTTTTTAACGAGGTTGACACAGGAAAAGAACTTTCCTCATACTCACTGATTCATTTTTTAACGAGGTTGACACAGTAAAAGGAACTTTCCTCAAAACACCCTGTTTCATTTTTTAACGAGGTTGACACAGGAACAAAACTATCCTGACGGACACCTGTTTCATTTTTTAACAAGGTTGGCACAGGAAAAGGAACTATCCTCGCACTCACTGATCATGGCTTCCAACTGGAAGAAAGACATGTCAATGGACACGCCTTGATCATGGCTTCCAAGAGGTCTTCATTAGAAGGAAGAATAGTTCTCTGGAAGGAACAAATGTCAAGGGACTCAAAAGGGATAAGAACATCACGTTCAAGTAATCCCATAGAGTTTTCCATGTCAATTACCGGATCTAAATCAAAGGAAGATGAGCAAACAGTGAGAGGCTCACTTACATCGGTAACTGAAAACATGGGACCAGCTACCACATAATTAACCCGTGGCGGGGTAGATACCACTTTAGAATTAGGAACATTTAGGGGTGTCATATTATTGGTAGTTGAAACAAGACTAGGGAACGAAAGCTGGTCTACAGTCACAATATTTCCATTGTGAGGGAAAGACATCACACGAAATAGTGTCGATACGACAGCTTTCATTGCATAAACATAGTCTCGCCCAAGGAGTAAATTGAAATCCAAGGGACCTCGAACTACCATAAAATCAATACAGGCAGTTTTACCTTCCAAGGTAATAGAAACCTAGGAAGGTTCCCTAAAGGTTCACTAATGGTTCTGTTAAAAGCTTTCAGATTCTGCGTAATAGGTGCAAGCTGAGGGGAACCCAAAGCTTTCCAAGCAGTTGAGGATAAAATACTAATAGAAGCACCTTCATCTACCTGTGTGTGATGCATGTCCCTACCACCAACCTTGAGAATGATTTGGAAAGGGATGGAGGAAGGAAGACGAGGTTCTGTCAATCTATTCCAATCAAAGGAAAAGACCTCAGTACTTGGAGGGGGTTCTATAGAAACAAGTGAAATGCCCCCTGGCGTAAAAGAATCTGATGTAACAAGAAGAACCTGAGCGGTATAAAGTTCACTCTCTAAAGGGAGAGTGGGATCGACCGAATGTGAAATTGAATCGACCACTTGATCAACTAATGGATCATCGACTTGAGTGATATGAGTTTCAGTCTCCAATGGAAGAGTGGGATCGACTGTACTTGAAATTGGATCAATCACTCCGTCAGTTGACGGTAGGTTGGGAGAAAGTTTATGGTAAGCAGTTGCAAATTCTCGCTGTGGAACAGTAAGGTTTTCCAACAAATTTGAGGCTTCATCCATGTGAGGGAAAATGTGAGTTTGATGACTCCCTTTGCATAACTTACAAGGAAACCTAACTTTACCCTTTTTCCCAAGAACCTGACTATCACTGGTTAATGGATTAATGGAAAGTTGATGAAATTTTTCTGACCATACTTCCAAGACCTTTGGAATACCAGGACAATTGATAAGGAAGTGGTCACCCTTACAAAGCCTGCAAGGGTATTTGGGTTTATGATGCATGTTGGAGGTTTCCTCAACACAACTAACACTTACAACCATGGTTGGTTGGTTGACTTCTTTCTTATCTTGCTTCTTCTTCTTCTTCTTCCCTTTCTTCTTCTTCTTAGACACCTGGTTACTAGTGTCAAGGCTTTTACCAAGTGAAGAGGAAGAAATGGAGGAAGAAAAATTAGGCGAAGAAGGTAAAGGGTCAACAGAAGGTTGGTGATGTTGTGATGGTGAACTCTGTTGAGGTGAAGCATTCGGTTGAGGTGGAACAATTAGAGTATTTGGGGCCAAAAAAGTTGAGAATAACCATATGGGTAAACCTATTGTAAATCCAGGTAATGACAAAGTAGCCATATAAGGAGGACCAACATTTCCAAAGTAAGGAAAAGTACTAGGATTCTCGTTAAGAGGGGTTCCTTGGTTGGTAAATTCTGGAACAGTTGCCATTATATTCAACTTCAGTGAATTTTATTAACAATTTAAAACTAAAATTAACAATTCACAATTCACACCTAACAATTAAAATTCACAATCCACACCTATGGTCTCTAAAAGTAAAAGCAAACAAAGCACTATCAAATCTAGGAGTCAAACCACACACAAACAGTAACTTTCCATACCGAAAACACTAGTTGGTGATGAAATCCAACGTCGTAGAATTCAATACAGAAATGGCGGTTGGAACAGTTACCCCAACAACCTGCTTAATGAATAGACTGGCACAAGTTTCTCCACTAAACCATCTCGAGTGAAGAGAACCCCCCAAAAAATCCAAGTGAGTCTAGTCGACGTCTGCTCCAGGTACAGTGGGATCTTCCCTCCACCGTCACCTTAGGAAAGAATCCTATAGATTATGGTCACTATGGTTACCAACGGAAACAAATATACCTGGGGGAACAATTTACGATTCAATACACACGCAAGGGCATAGTAACAAGATCAATCCCCTTGAAGGCTCCTTGACATAATCCAAGGTTTACCAACAAGTGACCCCAGGCTCCTCGACAATGGTCAATCCGAGGTTTACCGTTTTTAATACGTGAATATCTTCTATCGTTCCAATGAGGAAGGATTGATTCCCACACTGGTTCAGATATGATCTCGTGCTTCTCCTTTAAGAGGAGCTTTCCCAGAGCATAGATGTAACAATTGGAATTTATTTCCTACCGCAAGATCGATTACTTGTTTGTTTTACTGTCTTGGAGAGTTAAATAAAACCTATTCCAAGACACTAGCCTAAGCTATATTGGTGGAAAGATCCCTAAAAATGTAAAAATTACTAGATGAACTTTAATTAAGCGTTGTGTTATTTATGTTGTTATTACTCAAAAGGGTAAATGGATATGAAACCAATGGTGTTATGACCCGACCCAAAACTGAATGCGATCGAATATGATAATGTAATCTTTTCAATTCGATGAATCCTAACTAAAGTAAGGAGAGAGTTTCCATTCACTTCCAACAATGCAAAAAATTGATCACTAAGAGAAAATATAACAAATTCTCTAATGCACTAATTTCATCAAGAAAAACTAATGCAAATCAATTCCAAAACAGTTTTTATTTTTATTTTTGTGTGTTAAAAACAAGAATAAAAATATTTAAATTCAAATCAAAGAAAGTTGATCTAAATCTACGATTGATTTTTCAAAATGTAAATGATGCAATTGTAATCTATGCACAATTCACTTGAAAAGTATGCAAATGTAAGCTATGCACATTTTTCATTCATATTCTGAAAATGAGAATTCTAACTATGCAAATGTGATCTATGCAAGAGAAATCTCAAACACAATATGATTCTAATGTAATCTAAGAACCAATTAAGTGCAAGTCAAGAAAATTGGGTGAGAGTTCCAAAGATCAAAAAATAAAAACACTCAAAGGCGATTAACATTCATACACAATTTAGCCCCCCCTTCAAGTAATGACCAAAGGAAATCAAATTAAGAATTTCTCAAAAAAGAGACTCAAAACACCCAATTGATAAAAGCTTAAAACAGGAATTCCAATGGAATTATCTAAGAAAAGTTCCTGACAAGTCACGTGCAGATCTAGGCAAAGGCTAAAAACACATAAACAAATCCTAAGCTGACTGAAAGAGAAGATCTTAAGTTTTTCAAAATTTTGACAGGGTTCGCAGGCCCGCAGTTCACACGGGTGTGGGACCGCTCTATGTGTACAGCAAGAGTGCGGATAGGTCTGCATTGCGTTACAAGCAGAGGGTGCGGTCCTCTCCCAAAAGTATGAAAAACAAAAAATAATTCAAGATCTACTAAACCTACCCAATCCCACACACATCAAGCCAAAAACAGAAACAAAAACATAGTTTCTCAAGTCAAAGTAAAAGCAAATCAAGAAATCAAGTCCCCAGCGGAGTCGCCATTTTGTCACACGGAATGAGTCATTCTTGCGGACAAGACTGACCTCCCTAGTATCTAATGATATCTAGTGACAAGCAAGCCAATCAAAAACTATATTTCTCTAAATATGCAATTTATAAACAAAGGAAAACAAGTGTTTTAGGCCTACCTTGGGTCCAATGCAAGTTTGTGGAAGCCTCGCTCCTTTGATCCAAATGAGCTCCCTTGTAGCGAATCTGCAAACACAAACAAGCACACAAATTAAATAGCACCTGAAAAGCCAATATAATAAAGCATACTTATCATGATGATCAAGGAATTCATGAAACAAATCACATAAGACAATTTGTTGAGAAAAATGAATCTGATTGTATTAATTCAAATCAAAGAAGAACTTTACAACCTATGCCTTGATGTTGTACAAGCTCCTCCCAGGGTCCAACAAGAAGTCTCCTCTACTTTGACAAGTTTCACTCTCTTCCCAATGAAGCCAAAAGGTATGTGATCTCTCCTCTCAAGCTTAACTAGGAAGTCTCAATTTATTAATTTTTGGTATGTTCTATGCTAGAGCAATTTATTTAAATTTTCACAGTTAGAAATCACATCAGCATTACGATAAACTGCAGATAGAACATAAATATAAAACGCAGAAGACAAGCCAAGACAAGAGGACACAAGATATGGCACGAGCAAGGGACAAACCCCACAATGTGTGGGGAAACCCTTTGATCAAATCTTCTTTTATCTTCAAAGTTCAGCAGAGAAAGAGAGAGAGAGAGAGATGGTACATTTGCAACAGAAGTCAACACTTTGACTTATTTAGATCTGATCATAGATCATCTCCTATAACGATGAGATTAGTTGAAGACATTCTGCTTCAACTGATACCTATCATCGTGTGGCATCTGGTCCTCTTGCTGCATCACAGCATACTGCACCAAGCTGCACTAATCATGATTATTATCATGTTGCCCATGTCTGTGATCTTATCATGCTGCCCATGTCCATGATCTTATCATGCTGCCCTTCATGTCCATGATCTCATCCGCAACCATCATCATCATCAAGTTGCCCATGCTCATGATTACATTCATCATGATGTTGTCCATGCTCCATGCATCATTGTGCTTCCCATGCACATCATACATCATGCTGCTCATATGTCATGCATCATGCTGCTTATATATCATGCTGCCCAGATGTTGCCCATATAACAATTTATATGTTTTCAGCTGTGTGTATATATGTCCATTTTGTCAACCTCATACATTTGTTGCATATGACAATTTATATGCATTCTCGACCAACGTATATATTACTGCTCAACATCCAGCGTTTATGTAAGATTGTCCAATGTTTATAAACACTTTTATAAAATTGTCCAGCATATATGCAAGACTGTCCAGCGTTTGCTCAGCGTACAGCATTTTCCCAACGTCCAACGTTTATATTATTTCCTAGTGTATTGATTGTCCAGCATTTCCAGCGTATACCTGTATGTAGATTCCAGAAACTCAAGTTTTGTTCCTCTAACCTACAGGCTTCATATATATTAGTTGCAGCTAACAACGTTCCATTACAATGTCCTTCCATTATAGCGTATAACTGTACGTGGATTTCGGAGAGCGTATTATATGTCTGCGTGCTACAGCATGAACCACACTGCCAAATCTAGGGCTGGCGTGATATATATGCTATTATGCGTCCATGCATCTTTGCCTGCATCCTCACTGCGTTCCAATAAATATCTTCATTCCCCATATTATATGACTGTGTGGTATATGACAACGTTCCAAGTGCGTGGTCTCCACATGTTTCTTCAGAACGTATTTCTTTGCTGTGTTAATATGCCAGCGTATATGAATATATATATATATACATATATATATATATATGTGTGTGTGTGTGTGTGTGTGTGTGTGTGTGACATGACCTGTGCATTAGAGTTGTGACCGGCATATTAGCTCCAGCGTATACGTGACCTTCATTGACTGCGTGTAATCCTTTTCAGCTGTTCTATATACCAGACTGCGGCTTGGCTTCATATACCTTGGATCTCTTCGGCCCACTGATCTATGACTCCTTAACTCCTATTGACTGCGGCTTACTGCGGCTGTTCTTTGTTCCTTTGAGACTGCGGCTTACTGCGGCTGTTCTTTGTTCCTTTGAGACTGCGGCTTACTGCGGCTGTTCTTTGTTCCTTTGAGACTGCGGCTTACTGCGGCTATTCTTTGTTCCTTTGAGACTGCGGCTTAGGGCATCATCAAACTAGGGCAGCATATTCCTTTTGTGACTCTCCTTCTCAAAACCCAAGACGTGGAGAGGAGATCACATCAAGAATACATGTCTAAAATGATAACAAATCCTCATCTATTTATACCAAAACGAGGATGATGAATAGACACGTCGGTTGGGCTTCTAGAGCCTACATAAGAGCTGGTCGGCTTGATAATAATTACATAAACAAAATAAATTCATATCTCCATAAATACTTATCGGAATCGGATGATCTTTGGATCAATCCTACACCTCTCGACGAGAGGGATCCAATAAAAACATCAGTTGCCATAAATAAACCGACCCACATGGAGTTTGGCCCTAGTTTCCAATTTAACACTCCCTCTCAACTAGGGAGAAATCCATCCGCTGATCCATATGTACGATTGTACTATCTCTACCATTAGTGCCTTGCACTACACTGCCTAGCTCTGCTGGCTCTACTCAGCTCTACTGGCTTTGCTCTACTCTGCTCAGCTTTGTTGGTTCTGCTCTGCTCTGCTCAGCGCTGCTGGCTCTGCTCTGCTCAGTGCTGCTGGCTCTGTTAGCTCTGCTCTGCTCAGCTCTGCTCAACGTTGTTGGCTCTGCTAGCTCTGCTCTGTTGAACTATGAAGAAGAAGAATTGATCGAGAATGAGTCATATCATTCTCCACTAACCCGAAGTTAGTCTCATAGTGCGTACCACTGGTCCCAGACCAGTCTCAACCGACACGAAGTCAGCGTTATAGTATGTACAACTCTCACTGGTCCCAGACCAGTACTGCATTGACACGAAGTCAGTCTCGGAGTATGTACCACTGGTCCCAGACTAGTCTCAGCCGACCCGAAGTCAGCATCATAGTATGTACAACTCCTACCACTGGTCCCAGACCAGTATCATTGATCCCAGATCAATGGAGGTCATCCTAGTGTAGGGAGTATGGTAGATACAACGATGCGTCCATCGGTACTACTATGGTCCCTAACTTCATTTCCCTTCTCATTGATCAGATGAGAGGTACTTCCCATGAGTCCCAGACTGCATGGGTAGGATGCCTCAACAGGAGAACTTAATCAATCCTGTCCTCACAGGAGAACACATCAATCCTGCTACAATCGCCATGGAGAACACATCAATCCAGGCCTCACAGGAGAACTAATCATCCTGCTACACAGGAGAAGGAATCATCCTGTTCCATAAGAGAGCGAATCATCTTGTCCCACAAGAGAGCGAATCATCTTGTTCCAGTGCACACCACCAGGGGAGGGTGAGTCACCCTGTGGTCGTATGTTGCTCCAGTAGAACTGCAAGCCCCCCAGAGCTCCCAGAGCTCAATGTATGCAACATGCAGGACCCTTCTTCAAAGGTCTCTCGATGACTCCAAGTCGTTCGGGAAAATCACAAATTTGATCTTTCCTCAGGGCTCTGTCCTGTACATCATCTCAATTCGATGGAGCCTCCTTGATCATCGACTTACCATATCCCAGATAAGGCAGTATTTGATGTCTATCTGCTGGAGCATTGTCAAATACGGGATTCCTCAATAATCGAATCCCATCTCTGGTTGTCACAGAGAATCACAGTGGTATTCATCATGTGTACAAACAGCTCACTGAAGAGCTTCAACAACCAGACTACCTCATAGAAGGCCATACTATCAGCAATGTATTCTGCCTTGGTGGTGCTCAGAGTCACCGACTTCTGCTTCTTGCTCATCCAGGCTATCGAGGCAGATTCCAAAGAGAAACAGCACTGAGAAGTGCTCTAATGATCCTCCATACTGCCTGCCCACTCATCATTCGAATAATCATGTGGTTTCATATTTCTGGCAGTGTATCTCAATTCATGAGAGATTGTACCCTAAAGATATCTTAGAAGATTCTTGGCACCAACCTAGTGAGGCTCAACCAAATATGAGCTCACCATGCTAACTGCAACACAGATGTCCGGACGGAGGTTCTCCAAGAACATCAATGCGAATGAGTTTATGAAACTCAAAGGCATTTCCCAAATCTGGTCCGACATCATTACCATATAACTTCTGAAAGTTAAGATCCTCGAGGCAGTCACAAGCTTGCAGCTTATCTTCCCACATTCAGAATCCAACTCCCTCTATCTCCTATAAATGAGAGGGTCTACACCTGTCAGACATAGGTGCCGGTACGAGAGGTTTATCAACCACAACCTTCGAGAAATGGTTTGGATTGGTTTCACTCCTAGTGAATCTCAGCTGCATTAGACAACTATCAATCCTCTCATACTATGCTCAAGGTGTTTTTCTTCAAGCCATAGAGGACTTTCTTCCACCTATATACATGAGATTCCTTGATCATGATTCTCAAACTCCTTGGGTTGTTCCAAACCTGTGAACCTGCTGCATGAGGGGAATGGTCCCCTTATAATATTTTCCTTCGGTACATTTCAGACATGTACCTTCATGCTTCTTTTTGAATTCAGGCATCCTAGTCACCATCTGACTCACAGACCTCCGGCGCTGAGTCAATGGACATGGTCCCCAATGGACTTCCTGCGACTTGATACAACCCTGAACTCAAAGACATCTTTAAAAGATCTATTTTCAAACATGTACCTTTCCATCGATAAGTGCCACCTTGTAACCTTTGACTTCCATTTCCGAGATGGACATCAGGTTCGTCTTGCGATCAGTGACATAAAAGAGATTCAGGGGTTTCTTGCTTTCATGGAAGAGTCAACCATTTCCTTGATGACCTGCATTACCATTCATTCCTTTGATTATGGAAGATGTCGCAAGAATCATTGTTATCTTCATCAAGCGATGTGTCTCTGCCATTCAAACACTCCTTTGCATAACGGCCGAACAAGGCATCTGCGTTTCCTTCCACCCTTAGATCTGAACTTCCTAATGAAGTGATCTTTAGATGGGTCATCAGAAACTTCCACTGCGCCATTCTGATAACATTCTCTGCTTCGACTTCACCCTAGGTGAATTATGAGGAACCCATCGATCCTTCTGTCTTGTCCCAACTACCTTTGGTGATTGCTTTTTCACTCTTGCTTGGGCATTGTCTTCACCTCAGCTCTGATACCATGTTAATTTTTGGTATGTTCTATGCTAGATAAATTTATTTAAATTTTCACAGTTAGCAATCACATCAGCATTACGATAAACTGCAGATAGAACATAAATATAAAACGTAGAAGACAAGCCAAGACAAGAGGACACAAGATATGGCGCAAGCCAGGGACAAACCCCACAATGTGTGGGGAAACCCTTTGATCAAATCTTCTTTTATCTTCAAAGTTCAGCAGAGAAAGAGAGAGAGAGAGAGATAGTACATTTGCAACAGAAGTCAACACTTTGACTTATTTAGATCTGAGCATAGATCATCTCCTATAACGATGAGATCAGTTGAAGACATTCTGCTTCAACTGATACCTATCATCGTGTGGCATCTGGTCCTCTTGTTGCATCACAGCATACTGCACCAAGCTGCACTAATCATGATTATTATCATGCTGCCCATGTCCATGATCTTATCATGCTGCCCTTCATGTCCATGATCTCATCCGCAACCGTCATCATCATCAAGCTGCCCATGCTCATGATTACATTCATCATGATGTTTTCCATGCTCCATGCATCATTGTGCTTCCCATGCACATCATACATCATGCTGCTCATATGTCATGCATCATGCTGCTTATATATCATGCTGCCCAGATGCTGCCCATATAACAATTTATATGTTTTCACCTGTGTGTATATATGTCCATTTTGTCAACCTCATACATTTGCTGCATATGACAATTTATATGCATTCTCGACCAGCGTATATATTACTGCTCAACATCCAGCGTTTATGTAAGATTGTCTAACGTTTATAAACACTTTTATAAAATTGTCCAGCATATATGCAAGTCTATCCAGCGTTTGCTCAGCGTACAACATTTTCCCAACATCCAACGTTTATATTATTTCCCAGTGTATTGATTGTCCAGCATTTCCAGCGTATACTTGTATGTAGATTCTAGAAACTCTAGTTTTGTTCCTCTAACCTACAGGCTTCATATATATTAGTTGCAGCTAACAGCGTTCCATTACAATGTCCTTCCATTATAGTGTATAACTGTAGGTGGATTTCGGAGAGCGTATTGTATGTCTGCGTGCTACAGCATGAACCACGCTGCCAAATCTAGGGCTTGCGTGATATATATGTGTCCACGCATCTTTGCCTGCATCCTGACTGCATTCCAATAAATATCTTCATTCCCTGTATTATATGACTGTGTGGTATATGACAGCGTTCCAAGTGCATGGTCTCCACATGTTTATTCAGAACGTATTTCTTTGCTATGTTAATATGCCAGTGTATATGAATATATATATATGTGTGTGTGTGTGTGTGTGTGTGTGTGTGTGTGTGTGTGTGTGTGTGTGTGTGACATGACCTGTGCATTAGAGTTGTGACCGGCATATTAGCTCCAGCGTATACGTGACCTTCATTAACTGCGTGTAATCCTTTTCAGCTGTTCTATATACCAGACTGTGGCTTGGCTTCATATACCTTGGATCTCTTCGGCCCACTGATCTATGACTCCTTAACTCCCATTGACTGTGGCTTACTGCAGTTGTTCTTTGTTCCTTTAAGACTGCGGCTTACTGCGGTTGTTCTTTGTTCCTTTGAGACTGCGGCTTACTGCGGCTGTTCTTTGTTCCTTTGAGACTGCGGCTTAGGGCATCATCAAACTAGGGCAGCGTATTCCTTTTGTGACTCTCCTTCTCAAAACCCAAGACGTGGAGAGGAGATCACATCAAGAATACATATCTAAAATGATAACAAATCCTCATCTATTTATACCAAAATGAGGATGATGAATAGACACGTCGGTTGGGCTTCTAGAGCCTACATAAGAGCTGGTCGGCTTGATAATAATTACATAAACAAAATAAATTCATATCTCCATAAATACTTATCGGAATCGGATGATCTTTGGATCAATCCTACACCTCTCGACGAGAGGGATCCAATAAAAATATCAGTTGCCATAAATAAACCAACCCACATGGAGTTTGGCCCTAGTTTCCAATTTAACACAATTCCACCAGCATTTACCCTCAAAAATGTTCAGCTTCTAACCTCCCTAGCAACCAGCCCAATGCCTTAATTTATAGTGCAATGGAGGGAAGTTACTAGGTCCACCTTCAAAGGGATAAAGCCCTCCTTCAAAGGGATAACTCCTCTCATCAAGGGATTAGCTCCTTCTCTTTTGGGATGCATGAACCACCTAAGAGTGAACCATCCACGTCAAAATTCCTTCTAGAATCATCTAGAATTAACCCAAAGTGAGTTTTTTAGAATAAACTTGAGCCTTTTTTACTTTCACAGGGGTCCGCACCCACTCCTTTAGAGACAGAGTGGGCAGGTCTGCAGGTAACACGAACAGGGGGTGCGAGACTGCAGGCACTAGTGAGAGAAAGTGCGGAACCAGAGGTTTATTGATTTTTAAGGTCTTTCTCTCATTTTCAAAGCTTGACATGAAGAGCTGAGGTTTGAGACTTGCGTAGGAGGACAGTATGAATGATGATAGACCCATACTGACTGTAAGTAGTCATGGTGACAATATTTTGTGTAACAATGCATTTATATGGTTAATATATATCTGATCCTATATTGTTTACAGTGAAATATCTCTATACTTTGATGGTAGTATGCTGCTGTGAATCTACAGGTGCTCTTTGAAGCTGGACAAGTAAGGAAGCAATGGCAAGATTCTGTCAAAGGGGAAAGGAAAGAAGCAAAGAGCCAAGCGGAAGATTGAGGTTGGTACTCTTTGCTTCTTTCCCATCTCTCTCTCGTAAAGGAAAAACAAGTGACTTTAATCTATTTGTTTCTAAGATAGCTACCCATCTTAGTGGGACTAGCAGCTCTAAATAGACACTAGATTTCCTGGTAAAAAAAAGTTCAAAGACCAAATTAAAGGAACTCACCCTGTGGCCAATGTAATAAGAACCAACTCAAATGGAATGGGATTTAGCAGATGAGCAATGCACCCTCATGGATTCTAAAGTGTTGGATGATTTTGCAGAGTGGGTGTTTCATGATGGTCACATTTGGGGAAGATACAAATAGTTATGTACACAATGAACATCTACTCACACCTCAAATTTCTCCTTGGCAGGGTTCTACTTGACATAAATGCAATTAGAGAGGACATGCTTCTCTCCCCAAATTATATGCAAATACAATCGGAAGCTATGGATCAAAGGGTTAGATACATTGGATGGCACATGGGCATCCATCCATAACCAAGTTACTCTCCAAGCAACAACAAGGAGCCCATCAAATTCAAAGCCACAACCTCTAATCACTTTTGCTAATGGTTTTTCTGTTTGTTTGTTTATCCCTATGCATCATTTTTATATGATTCAATTCATTATAGACTTTGGAGACTTGGTTACTCTTTCTAAAATTCTTTTTATATTTGTTGAGGTTAATTTTTGGACTAAAACTCTTTTGAAAAGACTGAAATTTTGTTTCTAGTCGAGCCTGTCTAATGAAATACTTTATTAGTTCAAACAATGAAATGTAACCCTTTGTTATTAGACAATACAAAATTTTACTTCACAAAAAATAATGTTTCGTTTTTGAAAAAACTTATTATTAAATTTTGGATTAAAAGAATAAAACCCTAATTTTTAATTGGCAAAGATAATTGGTTCTTCAAGTTTGTTAACAATTGTTGTAATTGAACAATCCCTTTATTTTTTATTTTTTCACAAAATAATGCACCCCCTACAATTTTTTTTCTTATTTTCTTTAGTTTAAGGTTATTTCTCTTTTTAATCTAGTTTTATGTTTTGATTTGAATTTTTTATAACCTTGAAAGAAAATTTTTCTTCATTACAGTTTATCATTAAGGTTCAATTAATTCATAGAAACGAATGTGTCTCAACTATTCAAATTTATGGTTAATGAGAATAAATTCTAGAAATGTTTATTATAAATGGGACTCTTATTAAATTGTATGTAATTTGTAAACATTTTAAATTTTGTATCCAATCTGGGTCATTCATAAATAGGTTGTGCTTTAATACTTTGGATCATAGATATCTGGACATTAGATATATAGATCCAGACTTTAATTGCATCTTAAGATCATTATTGTATATGGTATCTAAAGCATTCATTAGTATATTCTCTCATTTTTGCCCACATGATGTTCTCATTTTTGCCCACATGATGTTGAATACTTAGATGCCTTTTGTACAAAACTTTAAAAAAGGGACAAAAGTACAATATTGAAATAATATATCAAATTTTGGTTATAAACATATATATGGATTTAGAACAAAGAAATATGTGTGTACTTTAAATGTTCCAAATGCCATGATTCCAGATATCTAGATATTAAGGACATACATGGATATCAGATACATTTTGATAAAGAAATTAGGGAACATATCCATATATGGAATGAGTCTATAAGTCTTTATCATATCTAACATATGGATGCTTGATACCTCATATATATTTCACAATAATAATTAATGGATAAAACAATACATATTATTATTTATTTATCAAGGTTCTTGCAAAATTCATTTGTATCTGGAATAAAAACATGCTACACATAATGTAACTATCCCAAATTCCTAGATACCAGATACATTTTCATGCTATCTCATTGATATTATATCCATATCTAAGCCTTGTGGAAATGGTTGGGTTTAGAAAATGACATCTTTTCACCACCTTTTCTCACCATTTTACCCATTTTATCCATACCATCCATATCCTTTTCATCCATCATTGTCCAATATAGTAATTCTTGCTTGCATTTGAGAAAGATAATATTTATTTTCAAGAATTCATTGACAATGTGTTGGGAAAGTGCCTATATAATGACTAGTTTCTACATGAGTTGATACTCCAATACTTTAGGAAGTTGTTACTCCATGATTTCCAGGTGTTGTTACTCTCAATAGTCCCGATGCTATTATTGAAGGTTGTCATCACTCATGTTGATACTTGTCAAAGGTGTTGGTCCACATAGTCTCCCATGGTAGCAATGCCTTGTCTATTTCTTGATGACATGGTTGTACCAATCACAGTCGTTATAATCATTCTACGTATGTATAGTCATTCCAACACTTGAGGCAACCTACTTTAGTACAACCTTTATTTGAATATTTTTCTTTATGAATAGTTGTAAAAGATCTTCAGTTTAAGACTTTATTGAACATCTTGAGAATTGAAATATTCTTAAGATTGTTTGTAACTACCATTTCACCAATATTATTTGTAAAGGGAGTCTTTAAAAATAGAACACCTTTCCTCTCGATGGGGATTTATATCTTATTTTTATCTAGATAATTTCATCCATACTTCATGAAGGATGATTAATGAAATGTTCAACAATTCATGTATTCATGAAATCTTGAGTTAAGTGTAGTATTTGAGTTTCTCCCAACTCCTTAATAATGAGGAAAGGTCATTCTCTTTAGGAGGGTTCATTGTAGTTGTATTAGTAAGTATTGTTAGTTCATTTAGTTCGTTAATTATTGTTTGCATTCCTATAAATCTAAATTAATATTATTGTAACTAAGTTTCATTCATTAGAAGACTGTTATTACTATCACTTAGATTTGTGAAAATTTCAAGTATGAAATATTATTATAGCAATTGGAAATTATTTTTCAAATGTTAATTAATTTAACAATTTTTCTGCTACGGAAAATATCAAATAATTCACATTGCAACCTTCACAAATAAAACTGTGAAAAATAATAGCGCTAGAAACTGAGAAATATGCTAGCACACACACATCAAAAATTAACACAATTATTTTCAGACAAATGTCCCCAAAATAAAAAAACTTGGGAAAGCTGGTGCAACAACTGAGGGTTTTATTATAATGCAACAATGTAATTCTACGTACAATATGGATGCACAAACTGGAAATCCACTATAGCAGAAACTGGTCACAAAAATTAATGAGACAAATTTTGTCTCACCTAACACTGATCCAGCTCCGAAACTGGCTCTGAATGGGTTCTATGAAACCCTTACATCAACCATTGTGTCAAAATTTTGCAGGAACTAGAGTGCTCTGCCTAGAACTGAAACTAATCAAGTTGTCTTCCCAATATAGCCTTTGAAAATGACTCACTGGCACCTTTCGAAAGTATTCTCGGCCTCCAGCAACTGAATCGACCCTCTATCTGGCCAAATCGAACTCTACCTCTGTAGATTTTGTGAACCTCACTGAGGAAACTTGACCCTCTTGTAGTTGACTCTCTGAATCTGGAAAAGAAAATCCTCAAGACTCACTATCCCTCCCCTCACTATCTTTGCTTCCTTCTCTAGCTTTCTAGCAACTGTTGCTACTCTCTGGAAATAGAATTGCCCAAGGAAGTCGAACTCCACAAGTATCTCAAGTGTGTTCTCCATCTACCCATCGACTTCTTCTTATAATCCTTTGTTGGACCTCCAATGGTCAAGATTCAAACTTCATCAAGGGCCAATATCATATCGAAGTTGATCCATGTGAGTTTCTAGATGATTCACACCTTATCTCAATTAATTTTGATTAATTAACGAGATTTCCTAAGTTTAGACTTAGGAAATATTAAAAAATAGGTTAATAATCTAATTGAGACACTTCTAGGTGGAATTTCCATAAACAAATTTTGGTTTATGGAGAACTCATATGTTTTAGCTTCTCCACAAAGTTTCGAGACTAGAATACCTTCAATTCTACAGAAACTAACACTCCAGCTTAGTGATGAAGGTGTTCTCTCTCTAGTGCTACACCACCGTTACTGCAAAACCTTGTCTCTATATCACCCCGCTATCATGCTACTAATGTCTGACCACTGCGCACCAACTGTAGAGCTGTAACAAGGGTCTTTTTCACCTCTAGTTATCTCACATTACAAGTCAATCCGGGAGCGTTTTGTTATTGTAAAGGGTATCTCAATTTGAGGCTATTTGTCAGAGTAATGCTTAGTAGTATAGGTCTAAGAAATACAAGAGTAAACAGATGCTAAGCTATGGCTAAATTACTTTTGCATAAAGGAATCACACACGGCAATTTTATCAGTCAAGGGTACGGAAGCAATAACCCATCCCTCTAGAAACTGATGAAGGAAAAGGAATTAGAGTATGGATCATGGATCTGGGAGCATAATAGCGTCTGCTGTGTCTCACGACAGCCTTGATCCTCCTCTCACACCAAACCAATGAATGCAAGTAAAAAGGAACAACAAGAAAGCAGAATGGAACGGCAATTCAGAAATGGAACAGCAGTAAAAGGAACGGCAGTAAAGAAACTAAATCTCGCGAGTTCAACACTCTCAATTCTATACAAAGAAAGAGCAACCTTTTGTACAAGTAGACAGCTTAATCAAATGGAACAGCAAATCACCATGAACAGGAAACGTCAATCATATATACACATAATCTGAAATAATCACTAGTAGCCCACACACGACATTAATTCCATCTTCTTATGATCATCACTCCATCCATATGTAGCTAAAACGTTCCACTTATAAATTCTGTAACAGAAGTGAACAGCTCAGAACAATGTTATGTGATCAATTCTGGAAATATGATGTAAACTTGTTACAAAGATTTACAAAAGGAAAACTACTGATGAACAAGTATGGAACAGCATGTAAGTATATCAGATTATTAAAAACAATAAACAAACCGCACAAAGCCAAACTGTAAATGATACAATCAGCTAGTGTCCGTTGGAGCCGGGCCCTTAGCTTCCAATGGCACACCGCCGTAACTTACTTCAGATGCAGGGAGAAAGTAACACCAAATATATTATATTAACGCATCAATGATAGTACAACAAAACTAAGTCTCAAAGAGACTCGATAGTCTGAGTTTAGCCAACTGTGAAGTCTGTAAACAAAAAGTAAAGATACAAGATAATCAAAAGTCCCTTAAGTCTTCGATGCTGTCCCTTTTTATACAAGTAATAGCGGAGTTAACTATAGAACAAAATAATTGAAAGTAACGATCCCTCAGGATCTTTACTGTTAACTCCTTTCTTTTCTCTGCCTAGCCTTCCGAACTGACAGTCCTTCATCTCGTCCCGGATTGATCTGCCTTGATTTACTCGCCCTGGTCTGGATTTTATTTGGTTTTGGAGGGACAGCCGTTATCTCCTCATGGAATTCTCGTTTTGCACCGCGCTTTCCCGCTTTTGTATTTACCTGCATAGAGAAGATAACTATTAGTGATTGGGTCATTTGTGCTCATTCTCATTACATTCTCCCTATTTTATAACAAAGAAAAGGTTACAACTATTGCTTGAAACACCACTAAGTTATTCGTTAAAACATACCTTTCCAATGCTCTACACACCCCCCGGCTTACTCTGTTTCATGGCCTCATGAAAACGTTATAATTAACATGGAGAGCGGTAAGAGAATAGGCGGGAGAGGGCACCTCGTGAGGAGGTCTGCAACCATGGTGAGCAACCAGATTATCAAAGAAGTGATTCAATTGATCTGCAGGCATATTATACAAGGCCTGGTACCCAGGTGCAGGGTGCCAAATAATCGGGCTACGGAACCGGTATCCTAACCAAGACGGCCCAGCTTGCAGAATGCGCTGGCCATAAAGGGTCAACCGTTCAGCAGCCAGCTCAAAATTCTCATATTTGAATGGCTCCCTGAGCTGGATGCTTGGGGTAGAAATCCGATAGCGGAATTTGGCAGCATCTAGGGCAAAATCCTTAATAGCCAGAAAATATTCCAAGCTACTTCGGATCAAATCCTCATGCATGGGTCCTAGCAGTTCTATGACGCCTGGGGTTCTCATAAGGCTTTTGTGTGATTTCCATAGGTGAACTGGGTCTCTAGGCTCGGCCCTAACCCATAGATCTAGGCTGTTCTCCTGCCTCTGAAAGGCATTATAAGCCCTGAGCCACTTTAACTGATTGACCCCAAATGAAACAAAGGCTTGTAGCTGTATATCTCCCACGAAAGGGCCAGGGTTTAAATCAGTTTCCTGTTCAAGCACCATATTGTGCAAATAGAATTCACACAGTAACCGTTGGACCTTAACCCCATAATGTTTGCAACAATCAATAAAATCATTAACAGTATTAATCTGAATAGGGGCACCTGCCCTGACAACTTTTATTTTCAATCTTAGGTATCTTTCAAGGAGAAATAAAGCATAATTCTTTACAGGGGCCCTGCAAGTCAAAACATCATTATACAGTGAACATACAGTGTCCAATTGTTTAATAACAGCATCTAGTCGACGCGTTACCTTGTCAACCTTTTCCTGTTCCTTCTGCCATCCTTCAAAGGCCTGACTCTCTGATTGACTCATGTTCCGCAGTTGCTGCTGCAGTTCTTCATGTTTTTCCCAAGGGATCATTTGTTCCTTTAACTGCTCAGCTTCCTGCTGCAACTCCTCGTATTTTTCCCGAGGGATCATTTGTTCCCTTAGCTGGTCAGCCTCCTGTCAGGCTTGCTTCATCTCGTGGTGCAAGGCCTTAGTTTTTGGATCCTTTTTCCATGATTTCTCAGAGGCAGGGAGTCTTACCTGGACCTTCACGTTTCGCTGCCTGGAATTCGTATCCCGAATTATCCCTAAAGGTGGTGCCTCAGTTTGGACTGCTTTGTTTTCCCTTTCTTTCTTAACATGAATAAAGGGGTACGATGGCCTCTCTGTAAATGGAATGTCGTCTTGCAGCTCGGTTTTGATTGGAACAGCAGTTGATTCCAATGGGCTATTTGGAATAGCAGTCTGTCCCTCAGCGTCAATAGGAACGTCATTTTGTCCCTCAGTGCTGGTTGGAACAGTCGTAGGTCTATCAGCAGAGTATTGACCTACGAGACGCCTATAAGCCCTTCGCCTTCTCATCTGACAGGACCTTGCTGCGTTTGTCCTTCTTTTTCTCCTTACGGTCCTTCTTATTCTCAGACTAGCTTTCAAACTTCGAATTTTCTGCCGAAGCTGGGCTATAATGTTCAGCAGTCTCTGCTGTTTCTTTCTCAATTTCTTAATTTCTCTTGCCTCGGCAGTGGGCGCATGAGTGGCCCTCAGTTCTGCTCCTCTTTCATCGAGGATTTCTTCTGGCATTCTGGGAGCGAACTGTTCCCGACAAGCATTTTCATTCTCCACGTCATCAGCAGGTGGGTTTTCTTCTGGTGTCTTGGGAACAGATTGTTCCTGGTTGATATTTACATTTTCTTCGTCATCAACAGGGGGGTTTTCTCCTCCTGCCATTTCTTCATGCAATTCTTCATGCGTCTCTTCCCCAGAGGGTCCTTCAGGAGGGTCTGCTGGACTGGAAGGTGAAGCATAATCTCCCAAGCTGGCCAAGATGGTGGTCAGCTCTTCTTCCTCCGCGTGGTCCTGTGGCGGGCTGTCCCCCAATTGTTCCATTTCCTCCTCCTGAATTGGCTGCTCAACGGCTGCCCCTGGATAGTCGGCCTCGGCCTCAGGGTCAGAATGTTCATTTCCTTCCTTGGCTTCTGCTTCGTTCTCAACTCGTTCCACATTTTCCCTCGAGGGTTCCTGTTCTGGCGCTGGTGGCTCATATGTTATTTCGATCGGCTGGTCAATGCTTGGCTGGATTTTCTCCAGCCTGCCTTTTATCCTTGCCAACCGAGCTGACTTCCTAGGCCTTTCGGGCTATTCGGGTGTGCTGGCCACCTGCTCTTCCACCACCACCTTTCTGCGTTTTTCAAATTGTTTAGGCGTGCCAGAGGAATGCCTACGTTTCGAGGCAGCGCGCTCTTCTATGGCCAGTTCCTTATGTTTTTCTGCATGTCCAGATGCTTTAGAGGAATGTTTTCGTTTTACTGACTCCGTGCGTTTCTCGGGTTGCTCGGGTGTACCCGAGGGATGCTTGGGTTTTGGTGATTCTCTGGGCTTCTTGGGAGTTTCAGAGGTACCAGCAGGATGCTTAGCCTTTGGGGATGGTGATGCCATTCCCCCTCCAATTGCTGTAATAAGCTCCCCCCAGCTACTCTGCTACTAAGTGAGACTGTGGCTCACTATCAGGCGGATCAACCCATGGTGGCTAACCACTGCGTCTTCATGGTGTGCCTTTTTCAGGCTCCGAGAGGCATCATGCAGTAATGAATTTAACAATGCAGGGAGATTCACAGAACATTTTCCTTTTAACACAGCCAGGAGCTTAAGGTGACGCGGTCTTACCACATCTTTTCGCCCCTCGCAGGTGATGTAGCTCTGCACTACCTTTGCCAATTCGCTCCAAGGCTCTCCTAGCGTTGCCGGCAACACTCCTTTTCCCTTCACTGTTAGATTCTGTCCTTCGTCTTGGAAAATTTCTATGATCTTTTGCAACCTCTCTTTCTTTGTCGTCCATATTGGTCCTGAGGCTGGTAATCCTGTTACTTCCGCGATTATTTCCTTCGTGACCATTATCTGCTTCCCTCCCACTACGGAGTGTTCTTCCTGCAAATTCTGCAGGAATTCCATGGCCACAGTTTCATTTGATTTACGCGGGCGGCTAAAATAAGTTAGCCACCCCGCCCTTTCTAGGATTTCCCGAGCAGCTTCAGAGACTACTAGCTTACTAGGCTCGCTTCTGATAGCCTTGCCTCCCATGGTTCTGTTTCGGGATCCTAGATGGAACAGCAATTATCTGTCGCAAAAAACGTAATCACAGCCGAGAGAAAAAAACACAGAGCATGCATGCATGAAAATAAATTGTAAATAACAACTTTTTGCAAAAATAGCATTGTCATGCCATTAACCCATACCGTACCTTCGTACCATATCATTTCCGAATGATGTGCTAACACGTGGCCGGTGGAGTAATGAGGTCACCTCCCCCCTCGCAATATGATAGGCTGTCCCAGCCGTCAAATGGAGGAGGAGCCGCCATCCCGTCACCAAGTCGTAAAGGAACAGCATATAGAATTTTGCCATGTTTCAGATTAGACAAGGAAGTACCGAGATCGAGGCAAAAGGTAGATCGCGTTTTGCATAAGCCTTCGTGATGTGATGCAAGACAGGAGGATAGGACGTCTGGCACTCATATAAAGTCTGAGGTAGTCATAGTCAATACCTTTGCCATGATTGGTGGTGATAGATATTCATGCGACGTATCCATCAAAGTGTAAGATATAATTATTACGAGGATAGAAAGAAGTATTTGATATGATCCAAATTGGTGTATATATTATGACTTCGATACCATTAACAGAGCTCTGCTGCCGACAGGTGTTCATAACCTTGGCAGAATTGTTTATTTCACCCTGGAACCATGGTCCTTTGTGTATTTTTTGAAGAGCAATTCTTGTCAAAATGCAGGCCATCATGCCGGCTTGGTAACCAAATACCCATGATGCCATTCACCAGAGAGGCGCGAAACGTGGGCAGGCCGGCTCGTAATGAGACCCCCTGTTCCAAGGTTTGTTTATGTAGTGAACCCGTTGGACCATATCCCTGGTGTGGTGGCCATGATGGGAATGCCACTTTGCTTCCAATCTTATGATCATAGTAGGCTGGTTCTTTAATGAAACCCCCTATCCTGCATTTGACAAATAATTTTATTTTATTTTATTTTTTTTTTTTTTTTTTTTTTTTTTTTTTTTTTTTTTTTTTTTCGCTTTTGCTCTTTTTTCTTTTGAAACAAACTTTGCTCTTGTGTAATTACACATAAGGGTGGTTCAGCCCTCCTTAAGAGTGGGAATGGCGGAAGAAGTCTTGTCATCCCAATAGGAAGATATAAATCTTCTATTCTTATTTCCAAGTAATAATAGAAAAAATTGTAGGAACTTAACATGATGAAATTTTCCAACAAGGCAGAGGAGGTGAGACTATGACAGCAAAAATGATGAGTGTGTGGATCCTTCCTTTGTTGTTGCATCAATGCTAGGGCTTGTTAAAGATGGCGATTTATGATATGCTGATCTCGATATATCCTGACTTTTATATTCAGTGCATAAATGTATAGCTGCTACTTATGGCCTTGGAAAGAGGATGGACAACACATCCTTTATATGAAAGGGACAAGAGCATACTACTCCTTTTTGAAAGGGAGGGTGAGGAGGAGTTCATCTGATGCATTGTCTTAAAAAGGACAGTAAAAGCACACAAATGCTGTTTCCTTTGAAAAAGGAACAGCCAAAAATACTCAAGTGCTGTTCCTTTTGAAAAGGAACAGCAAAAACACTAGTGCTGTTCCTTTTGAACACTCAAATGCTGTTCCTTTTGAAAAGGAACAGCAGAAACACACAAGTGCTGTTCCTTTTGAAAAGGAACAGCAAAAACACACAAGTGTTGTTCCTTTTGAAAAGGAACAGCGCGCACAAATGGTAAAAACATATATACAAAATTTACAATCTTATATACAAGATATGGTAATAAAAGATGAATTTTTTACTGATCTATAGGTGAGGAAGTTTTTGCTTCCTCGCCCATAATCTCAATGTTAGTATCTTGGCGTAGCTGCTGACAAAAAGATTCCCGAGTGAGCGGTTTGCGATACAGACGAACTCGGTGGCCGTTTACCTTAAATGTATGTCCAGATCCGTCGATTGTGATCAGAGTAAGGGTCCCATTGTCATGGACTTTTTGAATCTCGTATGGTCCCAACCAACGAGTCTGAAGCTTCATCGGGAAATCCTGAAATCTAGAATCATATAACAGAGCCCAGTCTCCTTCATGAAATATCTTGTTTTTGATGAGCGCATCATGCCATTTGGCTCGCTGTTGTTGAATCAGTGCTGTATTCTGTAATGCAAAGAGCCTTATTTCATCTAATTCATTAATTTGGTGTAATCGATTTTTTTGTGCTTCGCTTAAATCCAATCCGACTTCTTGGGCAGTTCGCAGCGTTTGGATCTCGAATTCTATAGGAAAAATGGGCTGCTTTCCAAACACTAAGTGATATGGTGAATAGCCGGTGGTGCTCCTCCATGTGGTTCGATAAGCCCACAGTGCTTCGGGAAGTCGGGCGGCCCAATCACGCCGATGTGAGGCAACGGTTTTTGTCAAAATAGACTCTATTACCTTATTGCTGCTCTCCACTTGCCCATTTGCCTGCGGATGGTATGGGGTAGTAATTTTATGCTGGACACTATAGTTATTGAGTGTTGCAGCTAATTTATGTCCCACAAATTGTGGTCCTCCGTCTGTAATTACTTCTCTTGGAAGACCATAGCGTACAAACAAATGGAACAAGAATTGTATTACCGAATCTTCTGTAGCTCTAGGCAATGCCTCCACTTCCACCCATTTGGTAACATATTCAGTTGCCACCAAAATGTAGGTTCTTTGGTTTGATGGCGGGCTGATGGGTCCGACGAAGTCCAGAGCCCAGCGTTCGAAAGGTTCGATCACTAATTGAGGCCGCAAAGGCATTTCGTCGGCTGGACCAGGTCGTCCTGCACGTTGACAGCTATCACAGGCCTGGACAAATTTTTTCGCATCCTTGAAAATTGTAGGCCAGTAATATCCCATTTGTAATACTTTATGTGCTGTTCTTCGGTCAGCAAAATGTCCTCCACATGGCCCATCATGGCAGGCTTTCAAGATATCAAAGATTTCGTCCTCTCGAATACATCTTCTGATTTCCATATCTGCGCCTGTGTGAAACAAATAGCCCCCAACCCACGAAAATCGAGTGCTTTTCTGAACAATCTGCTTCCGTTCATTGGGGGTTAAATGTTTTGGAAGCTTACCTACTGCAAGATAGTTAGCAACATCAGCGTACCAGGGAGTCTGAACAGCGACAGCAAATAAGTGTTCGTCTGGGAATTGGTCCTCAACTGCTGCTGCTTCAACTGATTTTGGTATTCGTGAGAGGAAATCAGCTACAAGGTTTTCTTTCCCCGGTCGATCTCTGATTGTAATATCAAACTCCTGCAACAGGATCAACCACCTGGTTATTCTTCCATTTGTAACGGGCTTATTTGCTAAATACTTAATAGCAGAATGGTCTGTATACAAAATAACGGGATAGCCTGTAATATAGTGTCTAAATTTATTAACAGCGTGTATCACAGCTAAAAATTCTTTTTCGGTGACAGTATAATTTAATTCAGCCGGAGTCAAATTTTTGCTGATGTAATAGATGACGTATGGTCTTTTATCCTCTTCTTGGCCCAAAACTGCACCGATTGTTGTGTCTGAGGCATCAGTTGAAATTTGGAACGGTAAATTCCAATCAGGTCCTCGGAGAACTGGAGCTGTAGATACCAGCTTCTTTAATTCTTTGAAAGCTCGATCACATTTCTCTGTCCATAAGAAGTCAACATTTCCAGTTAATGCATGTAAAGGTGCGCAATATGTGAATAATGTTGTATGAATCGTCTATAATACCCAGAAAAACCAAGAAAACTGCGTACCTCTGTTTGATTAGTGGGGGTCGGAATAAGCAAAAGTATTTGAATTTTAGCCGGGTCTACCTGAATACCAGCTGCTGAAATGTAGTGTCCCAGAATGAGTCCTTCGGTCATCATCATGTAACACTTTTCGTGACTCAAACAAAGTCTGGTAGCAATGCAGCGCTGTAGGACTTTTTCGAGAGTATCTAGAGCTGGATCAAAGTCATCTCCATATGGTGTGAAGTCATCCATGTAGACTTCCAATCCATCATTAATTAAATCTGCAAAGATGCTAAGAACAGCCCTTTGGAATGTGGCTGGGGCATTACATAAACCAAAAGGTAAGACTCGATAAGCGAACGTTCCCCAGGGACAAGTAAAGGTAGTCTTATCCTGGTCTTCAGGGGCAATCTGAATCTGATTGTATCCGCTGAAGCCATCCAAGAAAGAAAAGAATTTCTTGCCTGCTAAGGTGTCCAGTACCTAATCTATGAATGGGAGAGGGAAGTGATCTTTTTGTGTGGCTTTGTTTAATTCTCTATAATCCACACAGATCCTCCATTTCCCGTTCTTTTTAGGTACTACCACAAGTGGAGAGACCCATTTGCTGTCAGAGATAGGATAAATAAAATTAACATCTAAAAGTTTCTGAAGCTCAGTTTTTACAACATCTTTTAAATGGGGGTTGAGTCTTCTTTGTGGTTGACGAACAGGTCTTGCATCTTTTTCGATATAAATATGATGTGTGCATAGCTGGGGATCAATCCCTTTCATATCGGGATAGTCCCATGCAAATGCCTCCTGATACTTTCGTAACAGCTGGATGAGTTTTGTCTCTTGATCTGGTGTCAGACTAGCGTTAATATTTAAAGTTTTCCCCGGTTCAATTTGCACTATTTTGCTATTAGCGACAGAAGTCACAGGTATAATTTGGTCATGTTCGTCTTTCAGAGGATCCTCCTCTAATTCGTTATCAAATGCCGCTTTTATCATAAAACATTGTGTATACGATGTGGATTCTGTTTGATTAATGAATTTATTGATGGCATCGTCTTCCGTTTGATCTTTGAAATCTAGCGCTTCCTGGACTGTTAATGGGGGTCTAATATTGTCAGTGATATATGAGGCAAGGCGCAGGTTGGTTCTCATCATCGTGATGCTTGGCTGCGCTGGAGGGTACAAGATTAGATTTTTGATATCCGGCCCTCTGGTTATGGTCATGTTTCCCTGCCGGCAACCAATGTAGGCGTCAGCAGTAGCGAGCCACGGTCTACCTAGAATTAGCGGATGTCCATCTAGTCAGGTTCTTGGATTAATTATCAGGAAGTCGGTCGGGTATTCCCAGGAGTCCACTGAAACCATGACATCATACAAGGTGCCTTCTGGTCTAATTACTGATCGGTCAGCTAGTTCTAACAAAGTGGAAGTAGGTTCTACCGATGTAATTCCGAGCTTCTGGCAAGTTGATGTTGTCAGGATGTTAATTGCAGCCCCTAGATCAACTAAGACGTTGGTCAAGGTCTGCCCATAGATTTGAACAGTGACAATTGGGTTTCCAGGGTCCTCGTATTTAACTGGTGTTTCTTTTCCTGATAGGAGGTCGGATAAGGTGCCGACTACCTGGACTCTTGGGTTAGAGGTTACATTTCTTTTTGATTTTCTGCTAAATAGGTCTTTTATGGTTTTTGCATATATAGGGATATCCTGTATAGCTTGAAGGAATGGAATTCTTATATACAAGTTTTGTAGTTCTCCCAGAATATCAAAATCTGGATATTGCGTTGGTCATGGAATGGCCAGTCGTTCTGGGAAAGGTGGAGGAGATGTAATTACTTGCTGATGAGCTTGGTCTTTATTTACATCTTCCTGTTGTGACGGCTGTTCTATAGGTAACTGATCTTCAATGTGAGTTGTTCTATGTCCCTCAGTTTCTATTATTCGCCCAGATCTTAACTGAAGATCATTGCACTCCCGCAGATCAGGTTCAATTTCTGAGGATTCTATAATTTGAAGAGATTGAACTGGTCTATTATTCGGATTGGGGTTGGGTTGGGCTGGGAGCTGCGGTCTCAGATTAGGCTGGGGATTTTGTTGTAAGGCTGGCAGAGTTGGTTGAGGGAGTGGAATTGATCCTGCTCGCTGATATGTCGATTTTGGCCAGCTTGTCTGCCAGGGTGAACCTTGCGAAGTAGAAGGGGTCCATTGCGGAGGATATGAATTATTCTGCCAATATGGTGGGGGATAAGGGCAGTTTGGCCAGCCAAATTGGTTCATCCAAGGATTCGGAGTAGGAAACATTTGAGGTGACCAACTCGAAAACGGGGGCTGAGACTGATTTTGCCACATATTCTGTTGCTGAGCATTGAATGGCGAAGGTTGAAAAGAAGAGGAGGGGTCTGAAAACATACCAGATTGCCTTGGCTGCCATTGACGACGCTGGTTAATAAAATATGTTGATTCTGGCTCCTTTTCTGCTTCTTTGTATACTTCCTTCAAACCAGGGAGTGAGGGGCAGCTTTCAGTCAGGTGGTCCTTGGTGCAGATAGCACATGTTTGGACTGTATCCAGCGGGCATTCCTTGTGGCTATGTTTCTTCCTACATCGAGGGCAGAAGATCGCTAGATTCTGTTCCGCCTCTGCTTGCTTCTATTTAGCCTGCACAATATCAAGCTGTGTAGTTAATGTCCCCAGGATATCAGTTTTAAAATTTTCTAGCAAATTTCCAAGTTCCACACGTGTTACTCCCTCTGTTGATGTTCTGTTATCTCTGGTAAAGCGATCATATTCTGCTGGTTTTATCCTCGTGCTGCCTCTTGAGCTCCTAATACACAGATCAATGATATCAGCAAAATTTTCCTGATAAATGTCTCCTTTCCCCATAATATTCAACGTTTCAATCCATTGTTCTTTCATACCTCTAATTAATGCGGTTTTCAACACGTTATCAGGCAGAGGTAACGATGCATAGGGAGATCTTTGCAAGTTATATTGAAAACGTTCTACATATTCTTCTAGAGTTTCGTTTGGTCTGGCTGACATTTGAAAGATTTCATCTTTTAGTTCTCTTGACCTACAGTAATCCTGATATTTCTTTAAAAAGGCTTCTTTCATTTGATCCCAATTGTTAATAACCCCACCACCTAAGCCCATAAACCATCTTAAAGCAGCCCCTTTCAATGTGGAGGGGAACAATTTTAATTTCTGGGGATCGGTGGTGTAATCGTATCCTCTACATAATACATCAAATTCGAACAAGAATGCATCTGGATCTTCTGATGTAAGGCCATGAAATGTGGGGATATGCTGGAGAGGGATAGCTTTCATGGGTGCATTTGCTGCAGAATCTACTATAGGATATTGCAATGTGGAGGTCTGGGTGTTTGGCTGATTCTGCGCCATGGGATCGAATATATGCCAGTAATCTTCAGGAATTTCCAAGAGAGTGTTCCTTGGTTGAGAAGGGGTAGTCTTAACAGGGATTTTTTTGACAACACTCCCTTTATCAGGGATAATGATGGTCCCAACTGTCTGAGGTGAATGAATTCCTTCAACGAAGATTTTTGCAGCGCTTCCTTTATCCGGGCTATTTAAAGGCTGGTTTGGTTCAATAGGAGATCTAGGTTCCCCGGTTTCCCCTGTTTCTCCTCCTCCTTCGCAAAGGTTACTAAGATTCCCTTCGTGCAATAGTCCAGGAGTCAAATTCTCAATTTCTTGAAAGTCTTGCTCCTCTGTTTGACTGTGCACTTCAGCAAAGGCTTCAGATGGTGATCCCGAGGCCTGAAGGGAACTAGTAGGCTGTTTAGAATTGATTTTCCTATAACCTACTGATGGCTGAGATTCGGCTTTCTTATAGATTTCGTCGATGAAGGTCGTTCGTCCAAGGGTCACCGGCCCCTTGGCTTTGGGTGGAGGCTTTTGATCTTTTTCTGGCTTTTTCTGCTTATTCATGCACTCCAACTAAGCTGCTAAATCCTATTTAACCAATCAATTCTGCTAGGAAAGTGGACGGTGGAGCAGGGCTTTTACGTGCTCCGTACGCAGGTTCTTACCTTCCGTTTTTAAAATCCAACCCTCCCCTAACAGATTCGTACACTACCCTGTTTAAAAAGACAAATGGCTATACCCTTTCCCCCGCAACGGCGCCAAAATGTAGAGCTGTAACAAGGGTCTTTTTCACCTCTAGTTATCTCACATTACAAGTCAATCCGGGAGCGTTTTGTTATTGTAAAGGGTATCTCAATTTGAGGCTATTTGTCAGAGTAATGCTTAGTAGTATAGGTCTAAGAAATACAAGAGTAAACGGATGCTAAGCTATGGCTAAATTACTTTTGCATAAAGGAATCACACACGGCAATTTTATCAGTCAAGGGTACGGAAGCAATAACCCATCCCTCTAGAAACTGATGAAGGAAAAGGAATTAGAGTATGGATCATAGATCTGGGAGCATAATAGCGTCTGCTGTGTCTCACGACAGCCTTGATCCTCCTCTCACACCAAACCAATGAATGCAAGTAAAAAGGAACAGCAAGAAAGCAGAATGGAATGGCAATTCAGAAATGGAACAGCAGTAAAAGGAACGGCAGTAAAGAAACTAAATCTCACGAGTTCAACACTCTCAATTTTATACAAAGAAAGAGCAACCTTTTGTACAAGTAGACAGCTTAATCAAATGGAACAGCAAATCACCATGAACAGGAAACGTCAATCATATATACACATAATCTGAAATAATCACTAGTAGCCCACACACGACATTAATTCCATCTTCTTATGATCATCACTCCATCCATATGTAGCTAAAACGTTCCACTTATAAATTCTGTAACAGAAGTGAACAGCTCAGAACAATGTTATGTGATCAATTCTGGAAATATGATGTAAACTTGTTACAAAGATTTACAAAAGGAAAACTACTGATGAACAAGTATGGAACAGCATGTAAGTATATCAGATTATTAAAAACAATAAACAAACCGCACAAAGCCAAACTGTAAATGATACAATCAGCCAGTGTCCGTTGGAGCCGGGCCCTTAGCTTCCAATGGCACACCGCCGTAACTTACTTCAGATGCAGGGAGAAAGTAACACCAAATATATTATATTAACGCATCAATGATAGTACAGCAAAACTAAGTCTCAAAGAGACTCGATAGTCTGAGTTTAGCCAACTGTGAAGTCTGTAAACGAAAAGTAAAGATACAAGATAATCAAAAGTCCCTTAAGTCTTCGATGTTGTCCCTTTTTATACAAGTAATAGCGGAGTTAACTATACAACAAAATAATTGAAAGTAACGATCCCTCAGGATCAAAGATCCTGAGGGATCTGTTAAACTGTTAACTCCTCTCTTTTCTCTGCCTAGCCTTCCGAATTGACAGTCCTTCATCTCGTCCCGGATTGATCTGCCTTGATTTACTCGCCCTGGTCTGGATTTTATTTGGTTTTGGAGGGACAGCCGTTATCTCCTCATGGAATTCTCGTTTTGCACCGCGCTTTCCCGCTTTTGTCTTTACCTGCATAGAGAAGATAACTATTAGTGATTGGGTCATTTGTGCTCATTCTCGTTACATTCTCCCTATTTTATAACAAAGAAAAGGTTACAACTATTGCTTGAAACACCACTAAGTTATTCGTTAAAACATACCTTTCCAATGCTCTACACCAACCATTGTGCAACTCTCATGTTGCATCTGTGTTGTTGGTAACACTTCCATATTGCTGACAACCCTGCATCTTCACTACAACTCCCTCTCAACTATTGTTACTGCAACTGCAACTAATGCAACTGAGACGCATCTAAAATATTGAATCATATTTGTCTTTGCGCTGCATATGTCTCCTACAGGGAAAATTTTAAGAACCCCCCCTAAATTCATAAGTATAATAAATGGGCGAATCTCCATGGTATATAGGAAAAATGGAAGGCGATTTTATCAATAATATAATATGTATATATAATTTTTTGGCGAATCTCTCACCAGGCATGGCGAATATTTTACTCAATTATAAAATCTTGTAAGATCTTGGTATTACCATCGGTTATCATAAACCTGGAGCTTAAAAATTACTATTAGTAATTTATAAAAATTAATAGTTGATTTTTATTTTAACCAAGCTAAAATGTTTAACATACATTAAATTACAACATCCATTTTTACTCTTGATCCTCCGAGAGGGATCAAATATTTTTTCACTCTATGCTAGTTTGCATATCACAATATTTGATACCTCTCGGGGGTTAGTAGATCCGGAGTAAAGATAGATCTATGCTGGTTTAATTCCCCCATTTAAATAGGCTACATTCCAAGTGAATACCATGGGTCAATACCATGTGCCATTTTGGTGAATACCATGAGTCAATACCATGTGCCATTTTTATTTTTATTAATACTAATATTAGGGTTAATAATGTTGTTTTGCATGGTATTAATAACAATCTAGTCCATGGTATTTGTCCCATAGTATTTTGCCCATAGGTTTCGCCTAAATATAACGCATTTTTTGAGTGTTCGTAAATATAAGGTGACTTATGGAGTAAATATAAAAAAATGTTTTATTTGCTTACCATACCTCTCGTTTATTTATAATTTTTATTAATTTACCACACCTCTTTTACAAATATGGTATTTGGCCCATAGGATTCACTTAAATAAAACCTCTTTCTTGAGCCTTCATAAATAGAACGAGGGTTATGGACTAAATATAAAAGGAGGTTTTATTTATTTACCATACGTCTGGTTTATTTATAATTTTATTTATTTACCATACCTTTTGAGTAAGTATAAAAAGACATTTTATTTATTTACCATACTTCCACATTACTTATATTTTTATTTGTTTACACCCTTGCATGTAGATAAGGTGACTTATGGAGTAAATATAAAAAATGTTTTATTTATTTACCATACTTCTCATTTATTTATATTTTTATTAATTTACCATACCTCTTTTATTAATATGGTATTTGGCCCATAGAATTCACTTAAATAAAACCTATTCTTGGAAATGGGCGAATGGATTCACTTAAATAAAACCTATTCTTAAAAATGGGCGAATGGAAGGTTGTAGCTCCTAATTTCAAGGGCTAAATTTACCTTTTTTACCCTCTCCCTTAAAAGAAGGTGGGCTATTTGAGGTGATTTGTAAAAATGTATTATGATACAAAATAATCGCCCACTAAAAATTTAAAACCCCTTAATTTCGCCAAAGGGCGAACATTCGCCCCTAAAATCACCCCTAGTCTCCTAAGCATATGATTGATACTGGCCTTTGCAATATCTATAAAATAATCTGCACTGCTGCTAACTCTGCACTAATACATCTGCTCTGCTGTCAACATCGCATCTACGCTCCTCAGCACCTAACTGCAACTAGTATGCAACTGTCACTCTAGAATCTGACAACATCAACTGACACTAATCCATCCTATTACTGAATATTGTGGGCCCTACAGCAAAGTAATGATCCATGAGGAGGACATGCCAAGAATATTTCTCAGACTTTATAGTTTTGGAGTACATCTCCAAGTTGCCCCACCTCACTCCCAAAGGTATGGTTTCCATCATACAAAATTCTTCCTCTAATCTGAAGGACAACTTGTCTATCTCGACTACAATGTTGCATGGTCTAGATTTTCCTACTTGTCCTTCTTTCTGAGAGGACACTGCATACTATAGTGACCAAACTCACCACATCTAAAGCACTTGACCTTTGACAGGTCCTTCTTACTATTCTCCCCCTACCCCTGACTGGGACCCTTTGATGCTAGGGCCACATTTTTTTTCTTCCTTCTCCCTCTTGATGCCCTTGTTATTGCTTCCACTAATGGTACTGAGCATGCCTCAACTACTCCTACTGTAGATTGGCCCACATCTTGTCCCATCTTGGCAATGTGTCTTTGCCCAAGATAGTTTGGAAAAATACCTGCCAATGCTCCAAGGCACTATTTAGTTCCAATCATACAAGCTCTATGGGTTGGGGTTCCTCTCCAATGGCTACTAGCTCATCACAGACCTCCTAAATCCTAGTGAGGAAGCCATCTATGCTCTCTCCTTTCTTCATTCTTATGCTTCTCATCTTCTCTTGGAGAAACATCTTTTGTTGCTCAGAAGAACTTTGATATAGCGTGGAGAGAGCATCCCACATTTCCTTGGTTGTCCCTTATCTAGCTACATGTGAGACTATATGATCTCAGACTCCATCTAAGATCATGTACTTCGCCTTTCTCATTTCTCTTTTGTACTCCTTCAGTTGAACCACATCCTATAGTACTTTTACAACATTGTCCACATAGACTTTCAGGCCATATTCATCTAGAAGGAAGCACATCCTAGCCTTCCAGATGACATAGTTGGAGGCTCCCTCCAACCTATCCTGATCTCTAATACCAACATTGGCCATCTCAAATCTGCTATGGAAAATCGCTCTTCCTCTACTCAACTGCTTCTCTACTACTCACACTCCCTTCATGAATTCGCAATCCTGCTAGCTGCTACTAGCCACCTCCAACTGGGATAATCATATTTCTTGGCTAGAAGCTCTCTGAGAGAAAATTCCCATGTGTGTGCTTTTCTCTTCCACCCAACGTTGATTCTACTACTACAAACTACAGCAAAACCCTTTACGTCCAACCAAGGAATCTGCTCAGCAAAAATCTGGGTTGTTGTTGCTCCATCTTCTTGTAGGAATCAATATTCTGGGTAAATCAAATTTTCTACTACCCTGCAACTAAAAATAAAACCTTTTCCTAGCAATTTGAATTGTCTAGCTAGGTACTGTGCAGCATGAGAAAATTTCAACATGTTTCTCCGTTTGAATAACTAATTTTCTTTCTTCCACTTCTAAGCTTCCTGGATGATTAATCATGCTACTTTGATACCATGTGAAAATTTTAAGTCTGAAATCCTATTGTAGCAACTAGAAATTATTTTTCTAATTGTTAATGAATTTAACAATTTACCTACTATGACAAATATCAAATAACTCACATTGCAACCTTCACAAATAAAACTGTGGAAAATAATAACACTGGAAACTAATAAATATTGTAGCACACACACACACACACAAAATATTAACACAATTATTTTTAGACAAATGTCATTGAAAAAACCCAAATTGTGAAAACTGATGCAACAACTGAGGGTTTTATTATTATGAAATAGTGAAATTCTGAGTACAATCTAGATGCACAAACTGGAAATTCACTACAAGATAAATTAGCCACAAAAATTAGTGAGACAAATTTTGTCTCATCCAACACTGATCCAACTTTGAAACTGGCTCTGAATGGGCTCCATGAAACCCCTGCATCAACCTCTAAGTCAAATTTGCACAAACACTAGAATGATTTGCTTGGAACTACAACTAATAAAGTCGCCTGCCCAATCCAGCCTTTGAGAATGACTCACTGGAACCTTTCATAAATCTTCCCAGCCTCCAACAACTGAATCGACCCTCTGTCTAGCCAGATTGAACTCTGCCTCTAAATATTCTATGCAACCTCACTAAGGAAACTATGCCCTCCTGTAGATGACTCTCTAGGCTCATTTTCTCTACCCCTCACTATCTCTACTTCCTTCTCTAGATAAAACTTAATCATGAGCCATGATCATGTCCTTGTCAATCTATGTGAGTTTCTAGATGATTCACACCTTATCTAAATTAATTCTGATTAATTAATGATATTTCCTAAGTTTAGACTTAGGAAATATTAAAAAATAGGTTAATAATCTAATTGAGACACTTATAGGTGGAAATTGCAGAAATTATTTATGGGTTATGGAGAACTCCTGTGTTTTAGCATCTCCATAAAGTTTTGAGACTAGAACACCTCCAATGCTACAAAAACTAACAACATTGAATTACAAGTGTATTTTATATGAATTACGGGCGGTTGTTACTCAATCATGGCTATTACAGATTCATGCAAGTTTATATTATTTCTACTACTACAAGAATATTGCGTGTAGTTGTTCTTCCTGGCTTGATGTTATTGATGATATTTGGTGAGCCTATTCAAAGTGGTTATGATATCTTAGTCATTTTTCTTTTGAAAATACTGGATTTGTTTTATTTACACAAGAGAGAGGTTTGGCTATGCAGAGTGTCATTATGGTTTCAATAGTGTGATTTCAATGCCATAATAGTGTGATTTCAATGCCATAATAGTGTGAAGAGCATTTCCATTCAAGAAAGTGTGATCTATTCTACAAAAAGTGCTTGATCTTTGAAGAATGTTTTCGAAAAGGTTGTGCTTCTTGCTCAAGAATGCATGTTAGTAGATAACTAATGTCCTATTAGATTTTTTTTCCTAAATATATCTTGCACAATAAATTTGGAATAAAAGACATACCCTGGTTGATAATTAGTGTATTGAGTGATTGGGTTGTTTACATGGACAATTATAATCCTCAACAATAATCATGTTCCTTGATATATCCCGAGTGCTTAAATACTAGATATATTTTATTGTGTTATCTTATAAATAATATAAAAATGTGAATCACTTGAGGAACTATTTACATAACAACATTATCGAAATCTCTCTTTCAATTTGAAATTGATCAATATTAAATTTGTTATTTTACCAAACCTTCTACATTTCCATATATCAAATACATTTTCCCCACATATAACATCCATATCTGGGCCAGGAAAAGACTCAAAACTATTTCATTCTAAATACATGTGAGTGTAAAATACTTATCAAGCACTATATATGTACTTAAATGCCCAAAATATGATTTTATTCTTGACCTTTTATTAAAAAAAAAAAAGATCCACCATTTTTTAAATTTTGATATTAATATGACTTTTCTTATTACCACTACAATCATCTTTGACCTCTTGCAATTAGAATCATATTTTTCTTTCACTTTGTGACTTTAACCTTCTGGGAGAAATCATTGTGATGAGTGGATTTACCTTGTCAACCTATGTACTTCATCGTACATAGGGTGGTTCTTCCAACTCAAAACTAGATGCTTCCCATTTATGCCACTCATTTCTTGAGGATGAGCTTACTCTGCATTCTTCTCATACTCATTAAAAAATTACATGAAAGGGAAAGATGATGAGCTTTCTCTTCTCCATTTATCGCAATCACTAAAATAATAAGGATGACACCAACCATACTTTTGCCTATTTTTTGGGCTCATTAAAACCTCATGAAAATGACACACTATTGATTATCCTTTGCCTCTTTTTTAGGCTCTTAAAAACTAAAATAAAAGGATATAATCAAACTTACTTGTTCTCTCTTTCATGCTTGCTAATATATGAAGGAGATACTAAACAAAAACACTGGTGAGGGTTGGGGAATTATTGGAGTCCATATGAAGAAGTGAGGACATCAATTCTGTCAACCTTGAATATGACACATATTTGTTTCATTGTCATACAATTAAGTTACAACTTGTCACACTCCATGGATTTTTATCGATATCTCACAATCCATTTTCATCATTTGTGGGTTCCCTTAGAGTCTATTAATGTTATATACCGATGACTGATAAACAAGAAATTTCTAATATGGTCAACATTGGTTCTTCTATTCATATGATGTAGAATCATACCATCGAGGTTTGGATAAAAATCTTGGGCTTGGGGGCATCTCACTCCTATATGTCACCCCTCCCAAGCATTGATGGAGGATTGTACCATACTATGTACTTTTACGAACATTGAAGGGTACTCTTTTTATTTGTGCCTATATCCTACTAAAGTATACTATTTTGTGGCTATGATATTTTTATTGATGGCATGGATCCCCAGTGTGTTCCTTCATGGCCATGTACTAGCATTTCATGTCATGGATCCATAGTGTATAGTGTTAGAAACCTTGTTTAGTTATATTTTGTATTGAGGGTTGATCTAAATAATTAAGTACTTGGATTTGTATCAAGTCCTATCTACTTTGTTCAATTGCAACTCCTTACTTCCACCACTACCCAAGATTATGTAGATTGTAGTGCATGTTAGTCATCAATTCCTTTTCTAAAATTACCCAATAAGGTGTTTATTTTATCATTCTATTTACCAACCTAGGGTTTTTATCACCTTATTTACCACAATAGGGTTGGAAGAAGGACCCTAACATAACCTACACTAGTTTATATAGATAATATACACCTATCGCATCTGTTGAGAGAAATATTACTGCTACATTGCTCTAATTATGTGGTATAAAAGTGATGCATTTCTTTGATGCAATGTTCAAGGAGTGAAGAAGATAAATTCATCACCTTTTTACCTAAATAAGGGATCAATGAAGAGTCAACCTTCTAGAAATTAGTTTTCCAAGATCATCAGTTTGAATGAGAGAGAAATGATCAAGTAGGGTCAATAATTGGAGCCCTAGCCTAACTTCTCTTGGCCCTAGGTGTCCAAAGAAATCCTCTAAGATCTACAAGAAGCATATATAAGGAAGATCATTCTAGGGGAGAGTAAGGGATACATAAACATATTGTAGGTACATTCTAGTGGATGTTTGGGACACCATATTTACATGTTCAAGTGACCTTGACTTTAGACTATTAGACAACGAGGGGTCAATATGAAGGTATTGGAAGGATATGCTCATATCCAAGATATAATATTGTAAGCATTCCATTTCCTTTTATGTGAATTTCAAATTATTTTCCTCAATTCTTATGTGCATTTGGTTTCATTTTATTGGATTTTAACTCACTTATAATTTTAACATTAAATGTATATTATGCTCTATGCTTAGTAGGAATAGGTCCTTTGTCTATAATGTGTGTAGGACTATACGTGTAAGTATAAAGGACAGGGTGTCTATGCGTGGGATTTGAAGTAGCTTCATTAGCTAAGGTCTACATTAGTCAGCCATAAATGGATATCCAAAGGGACAAAATGTTGTCATATTCAAATTTATTCTATTTTCCTATCCTACACTTTGTTAACTACTCTTTCATAAGCCTTACACACTAATTGAATAAGGTCATATACATGCATCTAATTATGATATCACTTGAGCCCTAGAAGAAAATTAAGGCCTTATCAAACCCAATACTCAGGTGATGGTGAAGAGAATAATGCAAAGGGATATTTTTGTCATTTTCTTAGTAGGAATCTTACCACTTGTTTTGCAAACCCTTGGTTGGAAATACCTAGCCATATACTTATCCAAATTCTCTTCCCCAATAACCCTCCCTCTTGTGGCAACTACAAGGGATCCTCAGCTTGATACTCCTATGAGGAAGTAAAAATTCTCAATATCTAGAGTCAGTGTTTGATATTGTACCATGAACCATGAACCATTGGTTCATGGGATCCCACATTCCCACAAACCTATGAAGTAAAGGCACCTAACTCTTCATGTTCTGAGCCCTGAAGAATTTTATGAGGCCACATGCATGCAAATATAGTAGGGTAAATTGATGGTGGAGGGCTCTCAACCCATCCATCTCATGTTCTCACTCTTTCCACTCAATCATTGTAAAACAAAAATAAAAAACATTAGTAATTATCCAATGAAATATCTAAGAAACAACTGCACCTAGCACTAGTTCTAAGGAAATTTGACCCCGATCACTCCAATCTTGAAGCTTAAGAGTGACCATTGATTAGTAAAAGGGTCAATGGAGCGATGAGAGTCTCTATGTCACTCTAGTAGGCTTGAGCTAGAGAAATGATGCAATTGAGGTGAAAAAAAGGGTCAAAACATGTCCATTTCTCACAGGAAAAGTTGAAAAAGATAGAAAATTGAAGCAAAGAATAAAATGACTAACCTAGAAAAATAGTGCATCAAATGGTGTCTTGGATCTCTCAATATTTGTATCATAAGGTTCGTTGAGAAGGGTGTTTTCTCCAAATTTAGCTAAATCTTGCAAAAATACATGTGAAAATGATATCCTTTTACTTTGGTGAACTGTTTTTACTATGGATAAAGAGGTAATTTATGTCCTTTTTTCCTAAGATAACATGTATATTCTCATTTTAATAAACCTTCTAATGTTTAATTTCCTATATGTTATTATTTTCCTTGGTCACTAACAAACTTTTGAAAGCTTAGTTTATTTGTTGAGAAAAATTACATGATGCAATCCTTGGTGTAAAAGTGACATTCACTAGATCATATGACTGTTTTTTTGTATCTTGGCATACGAGGTAGGTCCTTCCATGTATTTTCCTTTGCATTATCAAATTTTTGTGCCATATTCATTATGCCTTAGTTCTAGTTCCATAAGTTTTCCACATTATCCTATTTCTATTTGCACCTCGTCACCTTGTAATTTATTAGCCAACTAGGGGTCTGGTTTGACTCCTTCAACTCTCAACTAGAGTTACAACTTTGGTCCTTCTATACTATTATTAATAGTCCCCATGCAGCTAGTCCATTTTTCATGAATAACATGGGTTGACATGGTATCCTCTCAAACCATGGTGGTCAAACAAGAAGGTCAACTTCTAGGTGGCATAACTTTTGCATTCGAACTTTGATTGACATCTTTCTTGCAGTATTGGGAAGGTCTCTAAGTGTATAAAAGAACTAGGGGGTTTGACACAAGTGCAATTTTTTGTAACCTGCAAAAGATTCATTTTATGCCTCAAACTTCTTTAATAAAGTTTCATACCCCAATTCTCTAAATTGGGACTTGCTAGTAAAAATGTGTTTGTGAGATGATCCCTCTAAGTTTTCTACTCTAAAATCATTGACAATGATGAAAACTAAAATAATGATATAATATGGACCATACCTTCCCATTTTATGATGCTTTTGGACCCAAAAACATTTTACTAAATGAAGTAAGGAAAATTTTCCTCTACCCTCCCTAGAGTACCATTTTTTCATGCATGTAAGTTGTCCATTCAACCTGTTGTCCCTCAGGTTAATCTAGTTAAGGATCAATGCCAATGCATCCTATGGATATTAGGAAAACATCCTTGTTTTAGGTCCCAAGCTAGCCCTTGGACTAGAGGAGGTGACCCTCAATGTGTCACAAATGATAATCGTTTTGAACTACCTATGAACAATTTGTTTAAGCCTTTAGATTTCCAATTTAAGGTGGGTTAAAATAAAATAAAATATGAAGTATTAAAATAGGTTAGAGACAAAAGTACATACAAACTAATATTTCTGGACCAATGCCCCTCCAATGGGAACCTATATTCCCACAACACAAATACTTCAAGGTTAATAGGTGAAAGATTTAGAAAAAAGATACACAAAGTGAATAACATAGATACTCATTCAAATAAAGGAGGACAAATATATGAGACATTCATGAAAATAGCATGATTATTTTCCCAACAATTTAATGAGTAGAAAATGTATTAAAATTATATAAAAAAATCCATTACATGTGTGAAAATAATAAATTCACCTTGTAAACTTAATAAGTAACAATGATCCATTTTTTGATAAATGTATCCATCATGATAGATCACTAATAAATACCATATTAATCACAAAACTTTAAAAAAATACACTAATCAAACTTTAACATAGTCATTAAATATACTCATAAAAAATTGTATATTTTATTGTTATAAATTAATGATTAGTTAAAAGAGTCCGAGAAACATCGGTACAAGATTGTAGTCTATGAAAATAGATTCAATGACTAAATTCCGATCATTTATAGGATGTATAGTTGCATGGAAAGTAAACAAAACATAAAAAGGTTTTTAAATTCACAAGAGAAGAAGCTAATCTGAATTTGTATGATGGGAGGCAAATCGGTTAGTTGATATTTGATTTGTTGTTAAAATTTTCTTCTCACTACCTTAAGTGTTCGTCTTTGTTCCTATCCATGACCCCCTTATCTTTGGTTATTTCTTTTATTCTCTTTTGGAAATTAGTTAACAACTTTCTCATTATAAAACCAATATTTTAAATATCTTGATGTTTTGACTTTTATGAGCATATTAAATTAAACTTATATATCCCCTTTAATATATCAGCACTAATCATTTCCCTATAGCATTCACCTTAATTTTATTCAATAATAATACATATGGGTATATTCAAAGTGTTTTTTCCTAGAATGCAAATCGAGGCCATGCATGGTACTTGGTTGCTTCATCGAATATGTCATTGTGTGTTAGGATATATATATATAAAAAAAAATTATCTCAACTTTGAACAGAAGTAGATAATCAAAGATTAGCACAATTAGCCAAAGGGTTCATAATTAGCATGTTGTAGTGATCCAAAATAGACCTTTCTCTAGTTAAAACTAGGAAAGTGTAACTCTTTTCATGTTGTATATGCATTGCAATTTTTACATTCATAACCATGATAACATGACTTTTAACCTTGTGTATCAATAATGCATTTTTCTGGCAAGAAACCATGATAACATGGCTCAATGTATTTCTTATTTTTATTTTAAATCATGATCCTTTTTCTCCTAGTTTTTCTAAAGTTTATGTGAATGGATTTATTTGTATTATGTTTTCTTATTTAGTGTTTGATTTGCAAGTAGTCTTATTAGTGTTTAAATTTTTGGAGGCGTTACTCATACACCCATAGTGTAGAAAAATATAAACAATAAAAAACAAGTCCCATTACCAACTCTAACCTCTAAAATTTTGATATTTAAAATCGATTTGCAAATAATCCCACTAAATTTTAGATTCTTAATACCCAAATCTATAATATATTGTGATCCATCAACCTGCTTTACTTCACATTCCCAATCAATCAATTAAATCTCTGCACTTCTTACAATATATTTTAAAATGAAAAACTCCTTTGAGCCTTAGAACGTTTGATATTTTTATTACTTGCATAAATTGTCTCCCTCTAAACTTCCGTGCAATATAACAAATATAAACCTGAGATAAAATATTCATTTATAAGGTTTTCATAGAGATGGCTCATTCCCAACATCCAAAGAAAATATTACACGTGTTAAAGAAACATGTGTGCACTATCGATCGGAAAGGAATCCAATGTTTCCTTTTTATATGAATCGTTGATATTATTATGATATCATTTTTACCACCTCGAAATTCATCAAGTGATTTGACCGATATATCAAGAA
Source organism: Pinus tabuliformis (assembly GCA_031772625.1). Taxonomy (NCBI): domain Eukaryota; kingdom Viridiplantae; phylum Streptophyta; class Pinopsida; order Pinales; family Pinaceae; genus Pinus; species Pinus tabuliformis. The sequence goes on along the minus strand of CM062805.1, from coordinate 1,183,426,474 downwards.
TGTTCTTGCATTTATCCTTCAAATTTCTATTTGAGAAAAGAAATTGAGGATAATTTGATAAGGCGATATCACACCTATGCTTATTTTTAAGTTGCCTTCTCGCACAAAGTGAGTAATGTCTTCCATAGAGAATTTTTTCAAAATGTTGAAAGTGTGTGTTTTTATTGATGTCAATTGTAATGTTATTGATGTTAAAGGTACTTCATGGGAGTTATGTCCAGGTTAAGCAATAAATAATAAAGGGCATAACAAGGAAATGGAACAAAATTTGGTGTTTTTGTAAGAATGAAATTTGGTGTTTTCCTGTTATTATTTGATGTTTTTATAGGGGTTTGATATAGACTAGATAGGGTCCAGTGCATAAACACAAAGGCATGGACTGGTATGCATTGAAGGCATAGTCTAGTTATATTATCTAGTAGTATATAACTTGGCAAAAGAAATTATAATTAAAATGAACGACTTTGTCTTGAAATACAACTTCTTTAATCTTGACCCTTAATCCATGATTAACAATGATTAAATCAATATTAGTGAGTACTAGACAAGTTTAGCAGTGCTTAAGTATTCCAGGGTATCAAAGCATTAGGTACTAGATGGAACAGAGTAGACAATAGCCCGCTGTGACATGGCCTTGGTATGATGTGCCTCCTCCATGTGGATGACAAGTGGCAGGATTGATGACATTGGTGCATGTTGTTGTATCATTGTTTGGTTTTGGTAAGTTATCATTTATTAGTTCAAAAAATGAAAAAATGAAAATACATTTTAAGAAAATTCTAAGTTAGGATATGGAAAAAAAAGAATAAGGAAACAAAATGTTAGGAATATTTTGATGAATAAGTCCATATCAAATAAAATGTTAGAATAGATGCCCTAAAAAAGGAAGGAAAAAATAAAATGTTAGATTAGAAATAAAAGAAAAAATAATAAAATTTGAAAGTGTTGCACATCCAAATGCCACTACTGTTAGTCAATTTTATTTTTGCAAATAAAGTTATGTGCAGATTGTTTAAATGCCATACTAGTTCATACAATCCAATCGTACAGTTTAATCAAGATTGGATTAGGTTTAAATTGTTTGTTAATAGGTAACAAATAAAATTGGCTCAACAGTTTAATTTGAGCCAATGGGAACAATAAGGGATAGAAGTAGATTAATCATTAAAAGGAAAATGTTGAGTTGCTAGTCTAAATGCACTTGGGTGACTAAGATTGCAAAAAATGTTAGGAAAGTTAAGGGTAGGTACAGAAATAAAATGAAATTGGAGCATGATAGGATTTTTATCCTAAGTTTAAACATTGGATATCTGTGTATGTAACAAATGGTTTTAATTAACCATAATGTGCTAAATCTCAATGATAATCACGCTTTATCCATTGATTCGCCCCACACTTGTCACATCCGCCATATCTTTTTGACCCCACCATCACCTTCTGCCTCACTCCACTAAACTCCCTCCATTTTCCTTTCATCCCTCACACCTCCCTCTGTTCTGACAGCTTATATTCCTACTTGGCCCTCCCTTGTTGTCCAAACATTATCAGCAGGGGGGTCCGAAGTTGGCAGTTTTAGAAACCTCCCCCCGAAATTGCCAACCTCACTCCTAGTTGTTCAGGACTTAAAATCCCAAACTACTTACCGCCCAAACTCACCCCCAAATGCGGTTTTCAACCTTCTCTGTCACCACCGCTCCCACGTCACTTCCTCTATCCCATCTTTCTTACATTTACCAATCTCCCTCCTATCTGCCCATTATCCATTTAATTCGCCAGCCCTTCCATAATCAATATTCCATCAATCTGTTTCTCAGTCTCGTTGGAGAATTAATACGAATTTAGTCGTTGATTAACAAACCCACTCCATTTTATGCCTTATAAACCCTGTTCTTTCATAAAAATTGTTACACAGTGCATTCCTGTAACTCAATTGATCACTGGATACTTGTAGCTTATAGCTAAAACGAAAAATTCACCATTCAAGTGAACTTTCTGTCCTATTCACAAGCAAGTTGGCATCCAGGTTCACTCAATCTATTTCAATTGTACTGTTTTTCTGTTATCATTGTATTTCAGCCGAATCCTTCCCATTTCTATCACCTTCAGTCTATAATCCAATCACCAGAATGCCTCCTAAGGGGAAGGAAGTTACAGAAACCCCAAATCCTCTCATTCATCCACAAGTTGATTTCCATCATACTCCCTTGGCTGACAGAGACTGTAAAATCCATGAGTCCTTGTCCGAATTTGACTTGTTTGAGATCTATTGCTGGATGGAGGACCAATTCGTTGATCAAACAGATGAAATTGGACTTTGGGACTCCCATCTTCCTCATTACATCTTCCCTCAAACCCATAGAGCACCTGAATTTGTTAGAAAATGTCAAGCATCTTATGACCCCAATCAAAGAGCTATTATCTCACCTACAGGAGAAATCTTGTGCTCCATCAATGCTCAGTCCATTGACCAGATGTTGCAGGCCCCAACCATTGTGCCAAACACTCCTTTTTCTCATGAAATCCTAACAGAAGCCTATCAGAAACTAGATTTCACTAAAAGAGCTCAAACCCTAGAACTTTTCCTAGTTATAAATAACCCTCTGCCTAAAAGAAACTCTCCCTATGATTCATCAATATCCCAAACAGAACCAAGCAAATTACCACCATTCTCTCTTATCTCCTTGATTACTATTCTGATCAATATGTAGATGAAGCCATCATTGGTTTCTTGTTTATCTTTTCTGCTGGTTCCAAACCCACTGTTCTTTTTAACTTTAGTCAATTTCTAGTTGAGGCCATTCATGAACAATTTGTCTAGTTCAATACTCAAGAGGTATTCAAGTATGCTTCAGTACTTGTATATCTTTTTATCTATTTTTAGGGAGACAAGTTTCCATTCACTTTGCAGAAGCTAGATGAAGAAGGGAACCAACAATCAGTTATCTTTTGGACTTCTATGGGAATGAAGGAGAAAGAAGATTTTTCATATAAAGAGTTCATAGAATTGTTTGTTCATCCAGCCATTAATCTTCTGAGTAGCACTCCAGAACCAAGAATTAGTGATGAAATTATAAAAGTTTTGCAGCTAGTTGACCAAGCCACAACAAGAGATTGGTACCTTTACCAAAATTATACAGAGATCAGAGTCTATGGCTGTGAGCTTCCACCTTATAAGCTGCCTAAGTACCTCCCTATGAGAATTTTTGCATTAGAATATATTAGGAAGATTCTCAATGCAAATGAAGTGCATTTTGTGGCTGCAAAGAAGAAATCACAGTTTAAGCTAAAGACTCAGGTTGGTCCATTCATCTGTAACACTAAAGTAGCAGGAGAAGAAGCAGACAGGTTATTGAAAGAGATGAAGTTTGGCCTTATATTTACTTGGTCTTATGACCCAATGGGAGTGATTTCTAAAGTTGGGTTAGAAAATAAATTTACTCCATATCATCACACAGCCAGGCCTGAAATTGAGCAATATAAAAACCTGTTAGAATGGAAGGAAAGCACCCTTCAAGAAGCTGAAGAAAAGGCAGTCTCCACTTCAAATGTACAAACTCCACTTGCATAGGAAAACACAGCCAAATGAGGAAGGGAAGAACAATTGCCATTGAAATAATCAAGTTTCTGAATTCTAAAGACAGTTATGAGCTTGAGGAATTGGGTATTGATGAGAGGATAGCAACAATACTAAAAGTGAAGAAAGTTATTACAAAGAAAAATCTTATTCTTTAGTTGAAGGAAAAGTGCAAGAGTGTAAATGTCATAGTTCAACATTTTTTCAGTAGGCTGGAACCCTTGACTAGCAAGGGTTTTCCCTCCACGTTTGTGTTAAATGATAAGTTAATGCCTATTGAAGACTATGTTTGCAAACTTATAGAAGTTGCAGCCAGTGCAGCTACGGTTTCAAATATAAAGGGTACAACAACACCAAATCTTGTGTTGAATGCACTCCGAGATACCTTTTTCATCCTTAACGAAGTAAAACACATCTTTTTAGTAAAACCCACTTTTACTAAATATACAGAAATGGATGAGGTTTATCGAAGGGTAATTAAGTTATCCATCCTAGATGAAAAATGTTGGGAACAATTAACTGATTTACTCAATTGAAATAAGGATCAACAACATTCAGAATTTTTGGGAACAATCATCAATAGATCAACAACATTCAGAATTTTGGGGAACAATCATCAATAGTTCAACAACAAAATAGTGACAGATTGACTATCAGTTCATTTTTCTGATTTTGTATTAAGATATTTTTGTAAATTTGTTTAAGATATTTTCTTAACATTAAACTTGTATAAATAACTCTCTTTCACGAGTTATTAAGGGTTTCACCCTTCAAGAAACATTTGTAAGCACTAAATGTACTCAGCTTTTTTTGAATCACTAATAGAAAAGCAAAGGATTCTGAATTTTGATTCATATAGTTTCGTATTCCTTGTAAGTTTTTCCAGTTTTCATTCACTGTGTTTTCTTCATATTCTTGAGTTTTACAAAGATAACCAGGTAGGAGCAGTTGTGTTTCAATTACTCCTAGAAACTCTCTGAAGTGATCATCTTTAAAGAGAATGAATTATAGAAACTGTTTGTTTAAGTAATTCCCTCTAAATCATAAAATTATCAGTCTCTTTGTAATCTTAGGCATATTTTGTTAAAACTTTCTGAACATTGTTTGAAGGTTTTTCTTACTTATGGTTATTTGATTTTCTATTTGAAAAACTGTAATAGTCATATCATCTTTCTATTTCTACTCATCACTAGATAAGCTCAATCACTTTGTGGGTTTTAATAGCATCCCTTTGTTTAAGTATTAGTATTATTAAAAAAGGTTAGGCATCACTGTTATAAATCTATTTCATACATTGGTCCTCCAAAATTAAAACAAAACATCCAAAACATTTTAGATGCTCTGGCATGATAGCTAACCATTATCATCTTACAGATACAACACATGCGGTGATGACACGTGGCAAGAAGATTTGGCACTTTTGACAAGTTAACTAGATGATTGGCAGGTGACAAGTGGTAGCTACATGTCAGCACTCAGACACGTGGCATGCTTTGATTGGTCACAACAGATGAAATAGTAGGTGACTTGGAAGGTGATGTGGATATGGTGTATCCCGTATCGGAGCATAAGGCACAAGGGTTTGATTTTTTTTTATAAAAGTCAAAGACAATATCTGGTATGACTTGGCAATGAAGACATGGTAGATGACATAGAAATGGGACCATGTGGAAAACCCTCATTGGTCGACAATGGACTGATGTGGCATACATAGAGATCTCAGGAATTACGCCAGGACCATATTTAGTGAAGTATTCAAGTGTAGTTTGTTTTGGGTGAAAAAGTGAAAAACTAGGGTTCAAGGCCTTAGTTGCAGGAAACTAGGGGCTCAATCCTTGTAGGTCATTGTTGAGGTATTAGGCATTAGTAAGTCGGAATAGATAAGGATTAGAGTTTTTTCTAATATCCAATATAGCCAAGTCATGTTTCAAGGTGTCAAGGTTATGCCAAAGGTATTAGTTACTCAAGACATGGGCCACATAGTGTATGTGTTTAAGCGCCTATGGTTTTTCATTTGAAAGAAAGGGAGCTAAAATGTGAATAAGAACTATGAAGGCCATAGTAAAGGATCCATATAGGAAAATATGCTAAGGAAAATACATAGACATAATCAAAGGCTTGTGCCATATAAGAATATGAAATGCATAGTATGAACAAAAGGTGGTGTGTTGAATTGGTCAAGAAGTCTGTGTGGCCTAGTCAAGCTATAATACTATGGATCAATGTCCATGGTAAAAAAAAGGGATAAAATATAAAAGCAAAGAAAAAATTGAAACTGGTGTTGAAACTGTATATATATGAATAGGGTGAGTAACCATGAGAGAATAACCAAAGCCAGTAATGCTAAGAAAACTATAACATTGTCTAGATAATCTTCGGCAAAATCACATAATCAATCTTTTGTCGACGCGTTTCGAACCAACCAGTGTGGTTCATCGTCAGGACAAGTTGAAGAACTGATCTGGTTTAGCTTGATTAAATAGAGTGTGCAGAGACTCCAATGGCTATATTGCAACGGCTAATTTTGACCTGAGGATCAAAGTCAAACCCCTGATTTTATTATTAATAGAAGCATATAATTTATTATTATTAGTTAATTGAATAATAAATATTATTATTGTTTAAATATAATGGTCATTATATCTTCATATTTATTAAATAACCTATATTTATTATCATCCCTAAATTATAATAATACATAGACATAATCAAAGGCTTGTGCCATATCCCAGGGGGTAATTTTAAAATTATGGTATTAACCTTATCCCCAGGGGGTAATTTTAAAATTAGATTAGATTCTTTGCATGGATTTTTAACCTAGTTATTTCCTTTAACTGTTTTCCTATATATTGATAAGTAATAACATAGTTAATTTTAATAAAAAAATTTAGTAAAAAATATGGATATAAATTACTAAATTAGATAAACATGTACTTTGATTATGGTATTTACATAATAATGATTTAACTAGAATATGATTTTAATATCAGAATTATATATTATTAGGTAAATATAGATTATTTAATAAACATAAATTATTGTATGAACTTATTATTTTAATTTCGAATGGGCCATTACATTAAAATAATTAATAAAAATGATTTATTTTGGAGAAGATCTAGTTCACCATTGGACCCTTAATTTTAATAATTATTATTAAATAAATTCACAATGACCTATTGTAACTATATTATAAGAATAATAGTAATTTAATACTATTTATTGTATTTAAATAATTTTGGGAATAATAATAAATATAGGTTATATGGAGATTTAATTTATTAAGGACCATTATATTTAGTTTACCATTATTTAATTTACCATAATTTATTAATGACCATTATATCTAGTTTACCATTGGACCCTTTGTTTTAAACAATTATTATTAAATAAATACACAGTTACCTATTGTAACTAAATTCTAAGAATAATAATAATTTAATACTATTTATTTGTATTTAAATAATTTAGGGATGATAATAAATATAGGTTATTTAATAAATATGAAGATATAATGACCATTATATTTAAACAATAAAAATATTTATTATTCAATTAACTAATAATAATAAATTATATGCTTCTATTAATAATAAAATCAGGGGTTTGACTTTGATCCTCAGGTCAAAATTAGCCGTTGCAATATAGCCGTTGGAGTCTCTGCACACTCTATTTAATCAAGCTAAACCAGATCAGTTCTTCAACTTGTCCTGACGATGAACCACACTGGTTGGTTCGAAACGCGTCGACAAAAGATTGATTATGTGATTTTGCCGAAGATTATCTAGACAATGTTATGGATCACAGAAGTCTAAATTCCTTAAAACTATAACATATCAAGCAAAGTGAGAGATAGTTATCAAAACAAAGTGTTGAATGAGCTAGAAGAGTAGTGATCAATTCTAGTAGTAGATCAACCCTATAATGGACAAAAGTATTGGTTGAGTTATATAGTACAATGTAGAGAGAAGTGTAGAGTGTTAAGAAAATCAAAGGTGGAGTTGTGTGTAGAACTAGAGAATAGAGAGCATAATGCAAAGTTTAGAGGAGTAAGGTAGAACGAAATTCAAAATCATTGTAAAATTAGGAGATAGTTGTCTCCTTAAGGTTGGAGCCTATGAAATCAAGAGATAGGTGTCTCCTTCAAGTTGTAGTCTACAAAATTAGGAGATAGGTTGTTGGCATTGAGGGGCTTAACCCAGGTTCAGCGTTATCTAGCCAAACAAATCCCTACACTACTAGCCCTTTTGGCATCAGCCTGCGAAGCGCGGATCAAAGTCTCACCTGAAGCAGTATGTGGGGATGTTGGAACCAAGTTTCCACACCCTGAGATGGTCGTGATGTCAATTTATACCCTTTTTTACTACTTTTGCGTAGGTCGCTAGGCCATAGGGTTCTGTTAGTCTACCCTTTAATCCGCCCTTCAGTACCTCCGTGAAGGTGTACAATCGATCTTCGTGCAGCCTTAGCCTGCGATCCAGGTACTTTCGCATTGCTATGACAACATATTGTATAGGTTTCCAAGTTATCTTAAGTGTTTTACTTATCTTACTAATCAACCACAGTTAGCGCCGTGTAACCTAATATTCTTACTTGCGTTTAATTAACCAATATAATCACATATATTCGTGCATCACATAAACATTGTAAATTAAACCCATACGCAATATAACTAGATGTATTAACAGGAAATAAATACACGGAACTTGTAGAATACTTCTCTTTATTGATATCTTCAGATTAATATAGGCTTTATCCACCCTGTGCAAACAGTTGTAGGGGTCTGCGCACTTAGCTGTGAACTTCCACCCTAGGACTCTGCGCACTCAATTGCAGAGCCTCTACCTACGCTAAGAACCGAAACACTTAGACTTCTCTACGAAGACTCCAAAACTTGTCTACTAACTAACTACTTAGAGCTTACATACTTAGCTCCTTTTTATACAATCCCATGGTCTGCAGACCATGGGTGGATCTTTACAGCCGAGTTTACACTTTACAAAATAAGGGTAGACAACCCTTTATGACTCATGACACCTTTGCGCTCCGCGACCAAAAAATGCGGATACTTTACAACTTTATTACAAAATTGTCCCAAAACATAGGCTTTTAGCCCCAAAATTGTCCTTGGGGGAACTTTTTCCCAACATAGGTGTCTCCTTCTTGTTGGATCCTATAAAATCAAGGGATTGGTGTCTCCTTTTGGTTGGTGCCATTATATTGATGTAACAATAGGTTGGTTCCTACCAAAATATTATTACACGCAATCTATATAGTTTCAGCCACATCTCCAACAATTATAAGAATGTATCTTTTGTATGTAGTGGTGAAGGGTCTTTAGACCTAAGCCATGTTTGTGAGATAGTTTGTGTGCAAGTTGAAAGACACATAAACCCCATACCTAATTTATTTATGAGTTACTAGATTAGATGTTTCACTATAGGAAATATGATAGATTCTCTGGTCAAATTTAGATAATTTATCCTTTGAGATATTAAGTAGAGGCAAAATTCTTATGAATTTTCTTAGTGTATCTCGGGACACTTATCTCATCAATATATGATGGTATGATGGTATGAAATGCTCAATACAAGCAAACCTTTGCTTATATAAAAAGCATAATTTATTCGATGAAACCATATCAATATTGACTATCTTGAGATCACAATATGCACTTATCAAAAGCATTTGTAGAATATATATATATATATATATATATGTATATCTATATATATACATATATATACATATATATACATATATATATACATATATATATACATATATATATATACATATATATATATATACATATATATATATATACATATATATATATATACATATATATACATACATATATATACATACATATATATACATACATATATATACATACATATATATACATATATATATATATATATATATATATATATATATATATATATATATATATATATATATATATATATATATATATATATATATATATATATATATATATATATATATATATATACATATATATATATATATATATATATATATATATATTAATCCTTGCAACATCTAATACAAAAATACTAGAAATGTTGCTCACATTAAATCTTGATTTGGACAGATAGTTTGATGGAGATCAATATCCATTAACTCTAATGAATGTAGTACATGTCATCAAAATCTTTGGTCACCTGCTTGGCACAATTTTTCTGTTTAAATAAGCTATGTTTAAATACTAGGTGATATAATCAAACTCATTGAGACCCAGAAGATTGATACTTGTATAAGGTGAATCAAGAAACGTATTGGTCTCTTTGTCTAAATTTCAATGTATTATTTAACCAAATTCCCTCATTCCCTCTACTTTATCATGTGTTACTATAATCTTATTTTGGTAATAGGGAGTATATATAGAGGGATAAAGTAAATTATAATCATTGAAATGGTCAAATGATAATAAGAAGTATTGTAATAAGAACAATCAAACCAACAAAAATAGGGTTTAATAGTAAAAAGTGTGTGTGACAGCGAGAAAAATTAGGATTATGTAAACTTTATAAAATAGGAACAAGGATTCTGAGAGGGATGAAATTGACCTATAATAGGGTTTAAGAATCAAAATAAGACTAGATGTAGCATGGAGTAGGTTAATATTGAAAGAAATTTGTGAAGGTTATAAATTTTTTAGAGGGGTAAAAATGGGCTACAACATAACACAATTTTCCAAAGGTCATGTTTCCTTTGTCTTGTAGTTCTAGACTTCTTTTGCAACACTATAACCTCTAGAAACTATTTATGGGCATGTAGATGTAAGTCCTTTGTGGAAGGTAAGAGCTACTCCTCTTCCTGATCCAATGTAGAAATATAGGGTTTGATATTTTCTACATTCACTATTGAGTAAATGTGCATGCATATGGGTGGACTAAGTCTGTAGGAATTATCTCCCAACTTTTCTAGTTCTCGAAAGGACCATATTACAGATCCTTGAATTTCTTACTAGGACCCTATAGCTTCTCCTTTCTTGACTATAACGATACTTTGTCTCCCACTCTGAATGAATTCTCTATTTTATGTTGATCATCCTTTCCCTTTTACTTTTCGTGGGACTTGCACAATGTCCCATGTAATTGCAAATGTATCTACCTAATTTTCTCAACAAATTTTTCTATGCTTAAAGTATCCCATGTGAGATCCTCCCTCACTCCCCCACTAGTAGAAAAACAACATTAAATGACTAAAAAAACTACTAAAAATTGCATATAAATGAGTAAATTTGGTCACCTGACCATTAGTAGTTTATTTTCTATCATTAATCAAATGATTGTCTCCTTCAACTTTTCGCATATAGAATTGTTAAGTATTGCTTACCAATTGTCCCCTATTTTACTAGTTTGTCATTGGATAACATTTTTCCCAATAGTTGACCATTCTTTATGAAATGTTTTCATTCATTTGTAGGGAAACCTTACCTTTATGCTCTATTAAAGTGAATTCATGAATCCATCCCTCTTTTCCGTCCCATCATTCCTTGGTGTTAATCTCTATAAATTATCATGTACTTTCATTCTTGTTTTAGTTTTCAAGGATCTATTTGTCTCTTAACTCTGGTGGGGGCCTTCCTCTATTAATTTTAGTACCTTTGTTCTAAGGTTTTGCCTTATAGAAAAATGTACCTTAGGCACATCTTCCTCATTGGTGGGTTATCTTTTACTAGGAAAGGATAATCATAATTTCTCTTTAATTTGATTGTTTCTCACATGTTTAACTCTAGCTCATTATGGCACCATTCAAACTCCAACACTTGATGGTTTAGTGGTTCAAGTGATTGTATTAGTTTCTTATACGTGTATGAGTTGTATTATCCCTTATGAGGGAGTTTCCGTGAAGATATATCCATTCATGTTCTAACTACAACATTTATTTACAAAGATATAGGTCTAGTTTTTGTACATTGGATGTTGATTCTTAAGAGTTACTCATATTCCAAAGGTGATGGTAGACTTTCCCCTATCAACAAAAGCACCTTGATTCTATGGGTTAGTATCACTTCATTATGTACCTTGGTCATATTTCCCTCATTAATGCATTACCTCAAACCAATCTAAGAGAGTCCTTATTACTCTCAAACTTGGTAGGATCTCACATGTCCGATTCCAACTTAGTCACATTCCATTGAGAATCATATTTATATATTATTGAATTAGAATCATTTTTAGTGCATTGGACTTGATAAACATTATTGAATAGTCACTGGAGCCATCATCCTAAGCATCCATTAGGACACTCTCTTCAAGTATTCATATCTCCTTTCCCATTTAGCAAATTTCCTTTGGTTGTTTCTTCCCCCCCAAGGGGGAATTAGTTCATATGTATTCGTATTAATTGCAATATTTTCTATGATTCTAGGTTTTTCTAGGCCTCTTGGTTCCATTACTGTCCGTAGGACTATTGACATCATTATATTGTGATATAGTAATTATTAGCCTTTCCCATCCTTTGTAATGGATTATGACACCTTTCATCTCATGGATCGAACCCATTTATATCATGACACAACATTATATCATTATTTGAAGATATAGTAATGATCTTGGTATGCCAACCTCATCCCCATTGGGAGATTGTACACACATCAAATTTTGTGGACTTATTTTTAACATGTAGTTCTCTTTCTCCCCTCCATAAGCCATCCTCCTTCATTTGACACTCCACTTTCTCCTTGGTATTCCCTATATTTAGGTTTAAAAACTTTGATGTTTTCAATCATATAATCTACTCCTGACCTCATACATTAGGGGTAGTATATTTTCTCAGTGTATCTCACTTGCACCATTTATAGCATGTACATATGAATACATGACTATTGGCCTTCATAACCCCATTTCCATCCCCTTGCCACCATCATATGAACTAAAACTTGTTGAAACATCTTAGTGAAGCTTTGAAATTGACCAAAAGTGATCAACAAATATATAAGATCCCATTATGTGTGTGTGTGGATAGGTAGATATACCCCCTGAATTTCCCCTTAAAATGACTAATTTTGACCATTTTCAACTCCCATAAATGTGCCCTATAATGATCCAAGCGCCTTAAAAATGATAAAAAGTTAATAAATACAATCCACTTCAAAAGGGAATTCTCCTTTTATAATTAATCCAACATAAAAGACAAGATGATGTGATCCTAAGAATTGATCGCCTTGGTATATATATAGGAGACAAAGGGTACAATAATAATGAAAGGGTATAATGGAAGGTTTTAGTTAGCTTACTAATAAAACAATAGAAACCTATTAACTCATTACCTAGGGATTGATAAGGTGTTTTATGCTTAATATGCCCTTCCCCTTCAAAGAGTGTTTTCCTCAACACTTGACTAACTATGGGCTATTTTGTATGAATAACTTATCTTCCTATGTTGCCTCTTCCACTGGTATATTTTTCCCTTTTTTATCAATTTAATTGCTTAAAGGATTGACATTAAATTACTAGGACATTCATAAACTTCAAGATACTACATTATACGTGCAAAATTCAGATTACTGATGGACTTCTACCTTATCACTATGAGAGGAAATGGCATTAAAAACCAAACCAACTGAAATTAAACTCGCATGAGGCTTGTTCTCTAGAAAATATACTTAAGTAATATGGTTATATTTGATGAGATAATCTTACTACATAGGAAAATTGTTTCATTCATATCTTATTCAAGCAACCTCAAATTAATTCTCAGATTTAGTTTCTCTATGAGGGTAAAAACCAAAAGAAAATGTATGGAAAAGGAAAAGAATTTTAAGTCTACTAAGGTTGGTAGGGTTTCCTATGATGTCCCCGATTGACAATACTTTAACTATCACAATGGTTTGACCAAATGGTCTTCGAACAACTAGAAGGGAAGAAAAAATTGACACTCTCCAGAGTGTGCTCTCTCACACTCTACAAATCAAAAGTAAAGATGCAAAATCAATGAAATGTATGGCAGCACACCAAACTATGCAAAGAAATGAAACCTATATATGTTTGCATGGAAAGGAAAGACTTGGCTAGGGTTTTATTTCATGGGCTCATACATAGATTAATCATGAGGAACAATACTATGTTTTGACAAGTGAAAAGGGGTTTTTCTAGTATACCCAAGAGACACACATTATCAATACTCACACTCATATAATGTAACATGAATCCAAACAATGCCATGTACATACATCACAAAAAATGTTAGCACAAAAATATATTTGATAGAGTGAACGCAATGTATATAGTAATCATATTGATACACAACCCGAGTATGAAAGTGATGCACAACAAAAATTGATTTTCATAATTCAAACCAAAAAAATGTTCACACAACAAAGTGTTACCACACACATTTGAAAAGTATTATATAGAGACAATGAAAAGTGGATGTGGATGGATTTTTGGGGCCCTCCCATCCATTTGCATTCCCTACATTAGCTACAAAGACTAGGCACATAGAATGAAAAGGAATTCAAGGTTAAACATCAGTACATTGCATTGTGTTAATATATTCCTAATTAAATTACATTCCAACCAGCATAAGCGAACCCTAGTGGTGATTCAATGTTAATATTTTATAATATGGATTTATCTATATACTTCGTAGTCTCCAACTCCACCTCCTCATGTGATATCCATAGGGTCGACGTTTTATACAAGTGTATCAAAGGGGGGAGCGAATAAGCGAATATAATGGATCCCTTGTCTCTCTTAATGAATACAAGTTGATTTCAAATTAAATCCAAGAATGGAGATATGAGTGGATTTCACGGCCATATAGTCAATGAAGCCACCATGTACAACTACAAGCTAATGTCGTATGCAAAATCTAGAACATTTGATTAGATACAAGCCTATTAGTTGCACTTCATCCAAAACATGGAGGTCTAGTAAAACACTTTTAACTCGTGTCAAACACTTCGCAAAATGACCCTCAATTTTATCTAGTGAACATGAGAGAATAATGATGATGTGTAGAAGAAAACCCAATTTGTCATTTCTGACTAGGAGCAATAACCTCCCGAATGTGGAGGTTGATTACAAGATCCCATGAAGGTTAACAGAGCTACTAAAAAAAATCATTAGTAGCATAAATCCCTAATTAAGTCTCCTAATCATGCTAAAACATTGGAATAAATATATAATATAGAAAAATTACCTTGTATACTTCATTTGGTGACTTTTCATGGAAAGAGGCATGAAGGGATAATGTTATTGGTAAAAAATGGGCATTATATAGTGTCAAAAAAGGGGAAGTATAGAAATAAAATTGTTTCAATTGTGAGCCTTAACATCTCCCCCATGTTGAAGTTACTTCCTATCCTCACACAAAAAAATACAACTGTTATCCTAATAAAGTACCAATTGTGTTGTGGTCTAGATGAAAAAACACAAAATTGATCATTAAGGCACTTAATGTGTTGATTTAGTTGGTGGCAATGGAAATATTCACATTGGCCCCACCCTTCTTCCTTATTTCATTTAATTCCTTCTCCAATGATTTATTGTGAATGACTAGGCAGTAGTTCCTTTGACACCATTTCCTAGGCTAATTTATACATTTACTCATTTTTCAACACCGACCTGTCAATCTCTTCTTGTAGTTGCACATTTTTACTTTTAAGGAAAGAGTTCTTATTGCTGATATAGAGATCCAACACAATGAACTATTCAACTATGGCCTTCAATTTTGAAATCTTCTTACCTTTCCTCCTTAACTATGCAAATGAATGTCTAGTTGGAACAATAAATGAGGCAGTTGGAATAGGTTGTTCATAATAAGCAGTAATATCTTCGAACTTGATTCGTAAACTTCCATGGATATTCCTTTGGGAAGTTTGTCACAAAATATATGATAAAACTATATTTAAAAATCTAAAATCCATATTATTAGGGTTTTATTTCTCTTTAGATTTGAATATATGTAGATTATTGATAATTATGTATGCATGCAAATTAAAATTATGTATAGAATAGGGAATAGTGAAATAAAAACTAAACAACCATGATTTGGCACAAGATATGACCTGGGAAACCCTTTCGGGAGGACACCCCACTAGAAGGTGCGGTCATTGTGCTCTCTTTCTCTCAATAGAAAATATTTAAGAATACAAAGATGTATTACCCGTGTCCCATGGAATACTACAATGCACAAATCCTCTCTATGTGTTCTATATCCTATCCCTCTTGGCTATTTTTTCTCATCTATCGAAAAAATGCAATCGAAAATAATAAAATCCCTTTTCCTTCTAGTGGCTTGCTTATAACACAACCTGATAGCCTATTGGTGGTTAGGTTTTACTACTTAAATTGTTAAGCAAATTTACAATATGGACTCCTCTAGATTCTTCTTCATCATAATCATGTGGCTAGCCCCTTTTCCATGAATAATGGGGGTTGATTTGACATCCTCTCTAATTATGGTGGTGAAAACAGGAAGGTCAACTTCTGAGTGGCATAACTTTTGCATACAAACTATGATTGATCTGAATGGAAAGTGGCATTGACCCATGGTATTGTAACTTAAAAAACGTTATAAATAACAAGCCTCACTTTGTTAAAGGAGAGAATGGTCCTCCACATTGTAATAGCCAAAAGCTTCTTTCATTTAATTAATGGTTTCTTAAATGGCTAATGGTTATCTTCTTTATGTATTGAGTGTGTGTATCTTGAATATTGTGTTGTTTCTTTCATATCCCAGTGTAGTGTTCAATGTTCAGGTCTCCTAGATATTGGCACCTCCCAAGATCCAGATCAGTGGTATTAGAGCGGGTTATGACTCCATGCCAACTAGGGTTTGCATAATAGTTATGTAAAGGTTTTTGAAGATCACCTATATGAAATTTCAAGGGTTATCGAGATGGGTTCTAGAAATATTTCTCCCTATTGAGCAGCGTGTGTACTCTTGTATTTTTCTATTTCTCTTCTTTTGGTGGGTGCTCAGTGGAGGGGAAATGTGTTCAAGGCATTTCATAGTGTGCCCTTCAAGAGTTGCTGGGTTTTGGAGTATTTGAATCTATTACTATAGCAGTATGGGGGCATGCTTCTTCCATAATAAAGTTCCTAGGGATTATATTTTCATTTCTCCTCCCATTGAGCTTTCTTTGCAAGTGTGTTTAACATCAAGAATATATTTTCCAAATATCCAAAATTCAACAAGTTCGATCATGACCTCTCAAATGAAATCAACGATTACAATCTTGCCATTGAGAAACAACATGGCCAATCTCAGTGTCTTAGATATAGCCGATCTGGAATCTTTCAAGCATGTCCTAAGCCTCCATGTGGTGCTTGACCACTTGGATGCCAAGCTTTTTGAGCTGGTATCCAGGTCATAAATGTTCCTTGGGAAATTTAATTCCTTGGGCATGACATTCAACCTAGTGGCCAGATGCCTAGTGACAAGACCATCAATGGAAGAGACAATGCCCTAAACACTTTCTTTAGTGGAACTGGAGCCGAAAATCATATTCCACGTGATGTATTTGTAGATCTGGAACTAACTATCATACACAAGGTGCGAACTGGTACTTATCTTCAACTTTTCCATCCTCTACTCCATTTGGTTGATGCAATGTAAACCAAAACCAAATCAATAAACAATTTGTTCACTCTCGTGGGAGGACAAATTTTGTTTTCCAAAATGAGGGGTGTCCCTCTACTCCCACATGCCTAGTCATTTAGATCCATCGCCAAAAAAAGGAGAGTGAGGAGGCCCAAGAGAAGAACAGTGAGGCGACCAATCCAATTTTTAAGAGAAGAAAATGGACTAGTACCATCAACGACATTGGATCTAACCTGTTGAAGAATGTAACTAGGCTCGATATTCATAAATTGTATTTGAGTCATAATGAAATTTATTTATCAAAAGAAAGGAAAAGGAATTTGTATTATTATTAATATGACTTATTAAAGCATGGGTTTCATGCTTAGGTCATCATTTTAGGTCACATTCCCCATTGAGTAATTCCAAGAATTATTCCAAGTCATTAGGGTCATTGTGCATTTAAAGAGATCCTTTTTGGGCTTTGGAATCATGTAAAAAGATTTATTATTGAGTCAAATAAGTCATTTTTCACCTCCACACCAGGTTGGCCTCAAGGAGATCAAGTTGGCCTTAAAATGGGTAATTCCACCTCACCAGAAGCCTATATATTGAAGTAGTTTGAACTCATTTGGAGTATTCTCATTCACTCAAGTTTGATACTCAAGAAGGAGGCAGAAAAATTGTCAAATTAAAAGAAGAGAAGGAGAAGTGCTAGAAATATCAAGATCGATTTTTTGGGTAATCTCTCTCTCACATGTGTGGATTTTCTGGTCTACCACTGGAGGGTCGAAATGTTGCTGGTGGGACAAATTTGTTGTTCGTCTAACTGTTGGTTGAAGCTATTGTTGGGCTAATTGTTGGGTCGAAGTTGTCGTTGGCTAGTTGCTCAGTTGAAATTGTGTCTGGGCTAACTGTTGGGTCAAAGTTGTTGTTGGCGTTAAGGGAATTTTGAGGTCTAAAATGGGCCTCCTAAAAAAATGTACAACCAAAATAAAATTTATAGGAACCAATAGGATTTAAGATGATGATGTCAACCATGGGGGATGATTCACCATTTCTGGAGTTAATAAGTAAAAATATTAAAAAATAATAAAATAATAAAACTACTTTTTCAACTCGTATTTTCAACTTATCTCCTTAAGGTTTTACTCAAATTTCAAGTGGGAGTACTCGTTGGATACAAAATTTAATTCTTCATCCAAGGAGTACCCATGTTGTGTACTTTCGATGGACCCTGCTACACGAAAAATGAGAAATACATGAAAAACGTGATTAAATTTAGTACTTAATTTTTTTCTTATTGTAAAAAAAGTTTTCTACTAATATTGTAAAAAATATATATACAAAACGTAGTTTAGTAATTTCTGATATTAATTTATTGTTACGTATTAAGATTTTGGTAAGTATTTTCATCTAGTAATTAGAAAACCGTGAATGCATTATTAAGAAACCAAGTAATATTAGTAATTGATTTCATTTAAAACTAGGAAATAAGGACTATGTGATTTATCTTCCTCACTCTATATATATATATATATATATATATATATATATATATATATATATATATATATATATATATATATCTTATGGAGGTTGAAAGAGAAATCACATTTTTTCATGTAGCAAGGTCCATCGAAAGTATGTAACATGGGTACTCCTTGGATGAGGAATCAAATTATGCATCCAACGAGTGTTGCTGCTTGAAATTTGAGTAAATCCATGGGGAGATAAGTTGAAAATACGAGTTGAAAAAATAGTTTAAGTTTTTTCCCTCTAAAATTTGATGATGTATCTAATTTTATTTTATTATTTCCAATATTATTTTAAAATTTCCTTAGGAGGCCCATTTTAAACCTCAAAATTCCCTTAATGGCTAACCCTTGGGTCGAAGTTGTTGCTGGGCTAACTGTTGGGTAAAAGTTGTTGGAATAATTGTTAGGCCGAAGTTGTTACTAGGCTAACTATTGGGTCGAAGTTGTTGTTGGGCTACTACTAGGTCGAAGCTCTACTAGATCAAAGTTCTGTTGCTGTTACAAGTTGTTGCTACTAGGTCGAAGTTATTATTGAAAGGGTTATCATTTACATAAGGAAGAAAGGGCTAACTTAGTGTGGAGGAAGTATGTGTCTAGGTCAAGAGTCTTGGATCATCTCGTGAAATTATTAAGGAAGAGTTGTTCACTGGGTTTTTCCATAGATAGGGGTTTTGCCTTAGTTGTCAACCTACCTCTGGTGTTTGTGATATTTGTGCTATTATACTGGTAATTTCTTGATGAAATAAAATATAAAAGAGGAACATAAGAAAACATAAGTATAGCATAAGTAATTATCAATATAAAGAAAATCTTTGTGCCTTTCTAATTTTCTAACATGGTATTAGAGCTAAGACAAAGAAGGGAAAAAGACAACTCGAAGATCTATTAGAAGGAGAATAAGGTGTTTTTAATAAGTTTGAATAAGGATCATCAAAAGGATCATATAAGAAGTCAAGCCTACCATCTTCAAGGACAATGTCTAACTCAATGAAGGGAGAAAACAAATTAGAAGGAGAATCCAACTACAAGGCATGGAAGAAGAGGATAGACCTCATCCTTGAGAAGAATAAACTATTGGATTTAGTCAAAGGAAAAGTAAAGAATCCTATTAATGAGTCAAGTGATGCAGAAAAGGAAAAATTTAGGGAAACATAAATATTGGCCATGACTCTAATGGTGGATGGAATAAAGGATAACCTCATTCCATATATATGCAACATAGATTCTGCTCAAGAGATGTATGAGGCATTATCCAAATTATTCCCTATCAAGAATATAGGTCAAATAGAAAGTCTTAAGAATGAACTAAGATCTATAAAGATGAAAAAATAAGACATTGTGGCATCCTTCTTTATGAGAATAACTAGAATCAAAGATGAACTCCAGGTAATTGATGAGATAGTATTGGAAATGGAGCTTGTAATTACTGCACTTCTAGGTTTACGAATGTCGTGGAGTGCCTTCTCATCAGGTCTCAACAGTTGGAAGGAGACTCATACATTAGAACAACTATGGAATGCATGTAGTTAGGAAGAAGTCAGAAATTCTCTAGTAATCAACAAAGAGAATGAAGAAGAAAAAGTTTCAAATACCTACTCCACTTTTCACAAGAACAAAGGATCATTCAAGAAGTCTAAAGGGCCTAGAAGGAAGATAAACATATCCAAAATTGAATTCTACAATTGTCACAAGATGGGTCACTACAAAAGTGAATGTCCTAAAAATCCGAGAAATAGAAAGATAAATAGAGATCATGCAAATGTCGTCGAAGAAGGATCTCCAAGGAAGCACAAGACCAAAGAATCAGAACTAAAGGACTTATACTACTAAGTCCTTCTACTCTAAGTTTTTTACTTGTTTTGTATCTTGATTTCTAGAACTTGTAGGTTTAACATTCTTTGTAAAAATATTGTTGAATTGTTTTGTTAAAGTTATAGGTATCCCTAGAGATTGGATTAAGAGGGAGCCCTCACCATTTTCCAAAGATAAGTATCTTACTCCATGTATTATCCTATATATTTGGGTTTCCTTTTTCTCATCTAGATGTGTTTACACTAGATGCTAATCACATTTCTTTTATATTTTTCCTTGTTTAGGAAAAACTTGTTGATATGCTCAAGGGTTATGAAGAAGACTTCACAAGACAAAGCATAAAAGTCCCATTAGAATTGATGACCTATAAGGTTTGTCTCAACTCAAAGGTATGTCTTAGATTATCAATATTTTTTCTCTTCGTGATATAGTTATGTTCATTTATTCAAAGAAAATTTATTTATATTACTAACATGTGTTATGTCTAGGACCTTTGAATCATAAAAATTCTTGTTTCAGAGATTAATCACTAGATTGAATCTACCCTCATTAAAACCATTATTTTTGTGGAACCCTAATAGGTTCTCTGTAAAAGCCTAACCTAAGGGTATGCCATTGTTAATGGGATAAATCCTATTCTGCTTAGGGTTACTAATGAAATCTAGAAAATACTATTCTTTTGATGTTTGGGGTTTTGATGGTAATGTCATGTTTGGAGTCTTGGTATTGTTATGGAAACCCTAGTCCTTTAGGGTTGGATGGTAATGTGTTCCTAGACCTTGAGGTTTTGTTAAATTATGGTTTATGAGTAAAAACCCTTATGTATCGAGAGTAAGCTCCTAGGAATGAAACCCTAGGTGTATGTTTGTCTATCTGATCAAAAACCTAGCCTAATCAAGATTGTTATATGTCTGAATTGAAATGTATTGATATTTGTGTCTTGGGTTTGTCCTTTATATGATATGCTTGTTCATCTAGATATGGTTTTTTCTAACCTAATTGTTGATAAGTTCCGGGGTTTATAACTAAGCCCTAGTAAAAGTTTGATATTCTAGGATATGGTGATGTTGTTTCCACTATGATGATAAAATATAGGGCTTACAACAAACCATAGTAGAAGTTGGTCACATTGTTGAAACCTTGTTATGATTGTTTTTTATTATTTTCATCTAAGGCTTAGTGTCTCATGTATGGAATCTAGGGTTTGCATTAAATCCTATTAGAAGTCTAACATATGAATTCTAAAGTTGTTGGATGCATTGTAGAACTATACTTGTTTGAATTGCTTCTAGGGTTTGAAATATATTATAGTAGAGTATGCCATATCTCTAAAGAATTGTTCAGAACCTAGATATAATGAAGATCGTTATCCTGATTGAGTTTCTTAAAAGTATATATGATGAAGTCTAGGGTTTATGAAAAAACCCTAGAAAGAAGTTGAAGTATAGAAGTATGTGTCTCTTATTGATTATGAACATAACTAAGTTTTGGTATTTTGATAGCTAAAGTCTAATGCTTCCATTATAATATGATTATGTTATAGTTAACTTCATGCTTCTATATATATTTGGTTGTACGTGTTGTTTATGTTGTGTAGGTACATAATCTTCAACTTGGTGATGATGTTCGTAATTTGATAAGCATGATGAAGGAAGTTATATGAATTATGATGATCAAGAAGGATGGAAGCCATGAAAGACTCTCTGATGTTATGGAAAGAAGTTAATCCCCCTAGTTAAGAGGTAGTCAAGATAAAAGGAAGGATATCTCCCAAGTTGAGAGGGAGGGCATATTATAGTCATGATGAACACCTTGAAGAAGAAATTGGAGAATGAATATTGAGGTGTTGTTGAAAGAAGGAAAACCAAATTTGATTGTTGCATGTGATGTAGGAACGGAATACTGAATGATTGGGGAAACCTTTGTCAAGATTTGTTTGGGAAGCCTCGAAGTCCTACTGTGATGAATTTTGAGGCAACATCAAGATGTCAAAAGACCCCGAAGGTTTGTCTTTACTCATGAATATGTGAAAAGTTGATACTAATTGGGGTTGTGACTGTTTAGGTAAATCTCTTGAAGTTTTTGAAAAGCATGCTTAACGTTAGAGATATTTGATGCCTTGAGGCATTGTGTAAATGCCTGATAGGACATCTGGTCAACCTATATGTTGATGTCTAGATCCTGAAGTAGGGAGGGTGGAATTGGTCATGGAGCTCTAACCCCTAACAAGCACCTAGATCCCTGGGTTGATGGTTAGAAAGTAATCCTGATGGTACCTAGATTGGATGAAAGCTTTAGTCCATCTTAGTCCCACCTAGATAGATTGGCCTAGTCAAGAATCTAGTCAGTGGCACTATAAGTGCTTAAACTCTTCATGATTCATGTGTTTTGAGATCTTCCATGTACTTGTATATGTAAGTATGAATACCTCCCTATTTTAGAGGGAGTGTTGAAGAATGTAACTAGGTTCAGTCTTCATAAATTGTATTTGAGTCGTAATGAAATGTATTTATCAAAAGAAAGATTTTTTTTTTAATATTATTAATATGACTTTTTAAATCATGGGTTTCATGCTTGGGTCATCATGTTTTAGGTCAAAGTCCCCATTGAGGACTTCTAGGATTTATTTTGAGTCATTAGGTTTAGTTTCCATTTAAAGAGACCCTTCTTGGGCTTTTAAATCATGTAAAAATATTTATTATTGAGTCAAATAAGTCATTTGTCACCTCCACACCAAGTAAGCCTCAAGGAGATCAAGTTGGCCTCAAATTGGGTAATTTGACCTCACTAGAAGCCTATATATCGAAGCAGTTTGAATTCATTTTGAGTATTCTCATTCATTCAAGTTTAATACTCAAGAAGGAGGCACAAAAAGTGTGATATTCCAAGAAGAGAAGGAGAAGTGTTGGAAAGATCAAGATCGAAGATTTTGGGTCATATCTCTTTCACACATGTGGATTTTGTGGTCTACTAATGGAGGGTCAAAATGTTGCTGCTGGGTCGAAGTTGTTGTTGGGCTAACTATTGGGTTGAAGTTGTTGTTGGGCTAACTACTGGGTAAAAGTTTTTGTTGGGCTAACTACTGGGTTGAATTTGTAGTTGGGCTAGCTGCTAGATTGAAGTTGTTATTGGGCTAACTATTGGGTTGAAGTTGTTTCTAGGCTAACTTCTAGGTTGAAGTTGTTGTTGGGCTAACTGTTGGGTCGAAGTTGTTGTTGGGCTAACTGTTGGGTCGAAGTTGTTGCTAGGACATTGTTGGGTCAAAGTTATGCTAGATTAAAGTTTTGTTGCTGCTACAATTTTCGCTACTAGGTCGAAGCTATTATTGAAAGGGTTATCATCTACACAAGGAAGAAAGGGCTGAATTGGTGTGGAGGAAGTTTGTGTCTAGGTCAAGAGTCTTGGATCATCTTGTGAAATTCCTAAGGAAGAGTTGTTGAATGGGATTTCCCCTAGATAGGGGTTTTTCTCTAACTGTCCTCCTACATATGGTGTTTATGATCTTTCTGTTATTATTTTGGTAATTTCTTAGTGAACTAAAAGATAAAAGAGGAACATAAGAAAACATAAGAATATCACAAGTAATTATCAATATAAAGAAATTCTTTCTACCTCTCAGATTTTCTAACACGACATGCTAATTGAAATTATTGGATATTTAGATCCCCTGGATGTTGTACGCACCTCCATAGTCACCAAATCATGGTATAGTATTATCCAAAGATCTTCTTCATGGAGCGATGCATATTGTAAGAAAATTCATTAACTCATCAATCATTTCAAAGAAGGGTTCCTGCCTGAAACACCACCAAAGGACTAGGTTACACAACTTGTCAGTCAACAACATGGAGTAGCATTGGTTCATGGTTCTGTTCAAGTTCCATGTTGGAAAGGCCATTCTACTGGAGTGAACCATTATCAAATGCAAATTGGATCAATTTTAGCTAGTGTTGGTGATCAGATAGCACAGATTTGGTGCTTGAAGAATTTTCATTGTTTGGAGGAGTATTCAAATCCAAATAAGGCTCTTGTAGTTGACTTAGACTTTGACAAGACCAAGATTGTAGGGCTTGTTGGAGGAGACATTTTCATTTGGAAATGTCATGGGAATAGTCATTTTCTTAGTTCCCACGGTTGACCTATTCAACATGCACACTTATTATGTTATATAGACCCAAAAGAAGCTATTGAATGTGGGGATGGAGCAATTCACATATTTTCCATATACAATAGTCAATGCTCTCATATATTTAGGAAACATGGTCATGTTGTGACTTGCCTCTCCATAGTCGATGAGGAGTTCTTAATCAGTGGTACTTCCCTTGGGTCGTTGTCTGTCTCTGATGCAACTTTTGGGCAGAAAATAACATCTCTTCAACATTAAACTGTAGACACAGGTATCAATTTTCTTTGGGTAATCCATGGTTCTTTTCAAGGATTTTTTTTGTTTTTTATTATTATTTTGTGAACAACATCTAGTCATGCATACAGTTGGGATTTACAGATGTACAAGCCACTGTGGGAGACATGAGTAAGCCCCAATGTGATATATTATGTGAATTCTCAAGTGATAGATTCATCGACACTAGTGTTAGGTGGCATCAATGGTGTTTTACAGATAAATGATGCTAATAGTGGTCAGATCCTTTCCAGCTATGTGACAACAACAAAAATTACTAGTATTTTTGAAGTGCCTTTTTTGGTGCGACTAGAGGAGTCATATCTATTGAGTTCATATTTTAACATTTATGCCATATTTGGAAGCTTTCCAACTCTTCACAATTGGGATTACCATACAAACATTTCTGATGGAATGGAAAATTCAATGGTAAAAGTATGCAAACAAAGATGCGCTTAAATATCATCTACCCATGGGAGGGTGTTTGGTGCCTAGGCTTACGACTATTTGGAGGTTGCAATATTAAATTGGATAGCCATCAAGTTACAATGCCCATATTGTTGCATGACTATCCCATGCATTTTTCCAAACATGGGACCTATCGCCATGCATATGAAGAAAACAAACTTACTTTTATTGTTCTTGCGACAAGGCTCATGGAGGTTTTGTCCTCTAAATTTCATGGATTTATGTCTACAATGGATGAAAAAAGTAATAATAATAAATAAATATAAACCACCATATGTCTACCTAACAAACTGATAAGAAAACTATCTTGAGGTCCATTTGTTACGCCATCAATCGCCAGTCTCACATATGGCCAACAAGAATTACAATGTATCTCTATCCCCAAAACTTCATTAATCATGGTTTTAGGCCATCCACAAACCCATGGTTATGGGTCAACCACAAAAAACCCTTGCCACTGAAGTCCATTTGCTAGGTCGCACACTATCTGCATCACAATTGGCCCATGAGCATTACATGGTATCTCTATCCTGATATATTAATTCATCATGATTATGGGTCAACTACACAAAACCCTTACCACCAAAGTCCATTTTCTAGGTTGCACACTGTCAACATCATAGTTTGCCCACAAGAACTATAGGTTATCTCTATCCTCATATCTTTGTTCATCATGGTTAAGGGTCATCCAAAAACCCACATTTATGGGTCAACCCCGAAAAACCCCTATCTTCAACAACACTTGGCTTTGGGACATTCACAAACCCACAGTTATGCTCCTATTCAACAAAGGATTCCCCAAAGGGAACTTGATGCAATGGGGACCATTGCTTCCTAAGGGGGGAGGATTGATTCAAATTGAAATTGGCATTGACCCATGGTATTATAACTTAAAAAGGGTTATAAATATTAAGCCTCACTTTGTAAAAAGAGAGATTGGTCCTCCAAAATGTAGCAACCAAAAGCTTCTTTTATTTAATAATTGGTTTCTTAAATGGTTAATGTTTATCATATTTATGTATTCTGTGTTCTTATCTTGAATATTGTGTTGTTGCTTTCCTCTCCCAGTGTAGTGTTTATTGTTCAAGTCTCCTAGATATTGGCCCCTCCCAAGACCTGGATCATTGATTGAGGTGATTCTTGCATCGTTGGAAAGGACTCTTTGTGTAGAATACAAAAAAAATGTGCGTCACTAAATTGGAAACTTTTTACCCCAAAAAAGATTGTTTGATGCCTCAAAATTCTCCCAGAAGGTTTCAGACCCTGATTTTCCAAACTGGGTCCGATTTATAAAAATGGTCCTGAGAGTTGATTCCTCCACTTTTTCCACTCTAAAGCATCAATATGGATGAAAAAAAATATAATGATTCAATGTGAATCGGAAATCAATAGGCGTGGATGGAACAATAATGTCTTTCGAGGTGTACATTAGAAATTGTGGGATTATAATACCTATTTCGGGGCCTTTTGGATGAAGAGGTATAGTTTTTCTTGGATCTTGATGATGAGGAGAGGATTAGAGCTCTTTATAGTGCTCTAGAGGGGGAAAAGAAGCTTCCTCAGTCTACTAAAGTGATCCTCTTTTTTCGATACTCCTGGTCACCCTACTAGTGACAACAAACTATTTTCTCACCTTATCAACCCTCCTAGGGTTTTTTCACATTGCTCAATTTCAAATATAGTATCATCACTCTTGTTTACCTCCTCATAGTCAACTCCCTTTCCACTGTCACCCAACTCCCTTTCCCCTGTCACCTTCTTCAACTATTTCTATGTTGGATAATTAAGGTGATTCTCTTGGCAATTAGGATTGGGTATTAAATTTATTTATAGCAAGGAAAGTGTTCCATGTATCCTACCTTTTTCTAAAACCTTATAAAATCGGAACCATTATTAACCCATGGTGATATAGACTATGATTTATGTTTATGAGGATTCATTCCACCTTATTTTCCATGTGACCAAGACTTTTACGAAAGTAAAAAAGGAACGTTATTGTATACCTCCCTTCAAACGTAACATATTCTCGAATGACGAAGAGGATCTTCTACCACTTGTTAACATTTGGTGATCTTGACACCCCTTTTCTTAGTTGGGATTCAAATCCTCTGAGTGCAAGAATTGTCTCCAAACCAACTTCTTAATCTAGTTTTGTTGGTTTGGGGGATTCTGGGGGCTTATGCCATTTAATCCTTTGAAATGGGCATGAATGAGTCTCCAACATGATCAATCTATCTATCAAAACTTTGTGCAAAATCCTGGGCAACTACATTGTCATTGTTGGAAATAATACTGAGAGGGGGGGGTGAATCAGTATTATCAAATTCTTTTCAATATACCTTCCAGATTTCTACTTTAATTTATTCTTCAGATATTGATCATTAACTTGTATGTCAGTACCATATAATAATGAACAAGAACAAGGAAAAACAGATAGTCACACCAAAGAACACCAGATATAAGATGGAAACTCAATGTGGGTGAAAACCACCTGTTGCAATATGTCTCTATTTTCTTTCAATTAGAAACTTCTTTTACAATGATTTTGTACTGGTGCAGTCCTTTACTAGTACGCAAGCTGCAACCTGCAGAGAGCTACAACTCTCTCTCATTTTCTAGTCTCTCCTGGAAGGGAGCTACAACCCCCTTTTCTCTTCTACTTCTTTAAGGACCACATTTCATTAATTTTCAGACTAGATCCAAGAACATCAAATAATCATCAAGTACATGTGAATCAACCAATCTCCTTATACAATCAAACCAATGAACCACCCAACTTCTCAGAATGTTGTAAATAGAAAACCAATACCAGTAATCTAACCCAGAACTCTGCAGCAATAGATAAAAGGCAGCCAACAAATATTTCAAGAAAAGTCCGCAACTTCACCAATATAAACCTGCGGATGTCCACAGCTCTTCTGTGCCTGAACTGCGCAGATCCACACCTGATCCTTCTTCTGCTCTGCGTACCTCCGCACCTACTCCTTCCGCTGCACTACGTATCTCAGCTCAGATCCGCACCTACACTGTCTGTCTGATAGCGTAACCCCGCACCGGTCCTTCTGTTCCTCTGTGTACCTCCGCACTATGCTTTCTATTGCTCTGCGTACCTCGCACCAGCACCTTCTGCTTGCCTGCGTACCTCCGCACCTGCGCCTTCTGCTGCGTTGTGGACCTCCGCACCTGCGTCGTGGATCGCCTGCGGACCTCTAAATAGATCCAAATTAACAGTCCTCCAATGTGCCACAGACAGTCAGATCCACAGATCTGATCATGCGCCCGAGAGATCATGACTTATCAATAGATTCGCCTTAAATTTCACCTTGATTTAGATCTAGCTTTCAAAACCGATTACCCAAAATTTCAGATCTTAAGATATTCAAATTTTCACAAGTGTCTAGCCAAGTGATCTCCTTCCCTTTTTATAGTCAAGCCCTTATTCACACCATGGGACAAAACCATCAAAAACCAATACAAGGGATCCAAACTGGCGTTCAATAATTTAGATCCTATACCACAGGCCAAAACCATAGGATCATGAACGACAGGCTAAATACCAAGGGCCAAACATAAGAAACCCCACATGAGCGCGCTTCTCTGCATTGGAGTGAGTGAACTGGGGTCTGCACCTTCTGAATGGAGAACCTGTGGGTATGTCCGTACTTCTTGGTCAGCTAACCTGCAGGTCCGCACCTTTTGAAAGTTGCACCTACGAACCTCTTAATTTCCATCATTTTGAGAGCTTGAACAGAGTTTTGCCACTTGAGTGAGTTGCCATCAAGTACAACACCTGTGCCATAGCGCCAAACCTGAATCATAATGCCAACAGTCATACCCATAAAATTTCCTAACAAATTGAAGCCATCTTGCATCCTTCAATATGGATTTTCATACATTATATTTGACATATGCCTCTAAATTTTTATTGATAGAGACTCTTACCTCATATATCCAAAATTACCCATACCATCTTTAATGGAGGAGTATAAAGGTACCTTATTTTTCAACAAGGTTCTACCAATCATGAAGGGGGAAGACATATGAGAATTAGAAGGTGAGTTGGATGAAGTCAATTTATTGGTCAAAGAATTCATTCCAAGTTTGTTAATTATTGAATAGGGGGGCACTTCATTGAATAATCATGCATGTAGATCATGTTGATTCATAATGAGTGCTAGGTGGTGCAGGTGGTGGAGAGAATGATAGAAAGTGTGATGTGATAAGGAATAATGGTAAGAGACAACGAATGAGGTGGTGGAGTAGCCACCTATGTAAATGATGTTCAAGGATTTTTTCATAAACATAATTCCCGGTTCTATCATGTTAAAAACATAATAGAGCATGCATAATTCCAATCATATCATATAATTAAAACATACTTGCAAATAGATTCTTAGAAACTTTCTGTTGACAAGAATACTAAGGTTGTTGATCATGAAAGTGTTGGGGGGTGTTCAACACTAGGATGCTGAGAATTCCAACTCTGAACTGTTGACATTGTTGAGTGCTAAGGCTGGTAGACATGAATTTTATTTTCTTTTGAACAAATTCTATTGTATATTTGCAAAGGAAAAATCAACCACCCTATTAAATGATTGAACCAAAAAAACCTTTATATTGATGAATATCTAAAATATGGAAGAAGAAGAGGAGGGATCTGAATTCATTTGGTGGCTTTAGACCCTAATTCAATAACCATCTACTACTAAGGAACCTAAGAGAGTGTAAGTTGACTTGCCTGGGCATGCTACAAAAAATCTTGTAACCATTATGTCTTCTTGTAACCAGGGTTATATGATTGAATGTTAGTTACAATAAAACCTATATGTTATAGGCCATTTTGTCACATCTGGTCAATAGGCCTACAAAATGGATCAATCAACTTTCATGAACATGTTGTCATGATCCCTTCACAAATCCCTAAGCATGAAATTTCCAAAAATTCCGAGTTTCTGGGATTAATTGCTCAAAATAAATGTTTTTAGTGATAGTGCACCCTGTCCCTTTAGCCACTTGCATTCAACATTGGTTTCTCCGTTCTGCACTAGCACTGGCCAACACTAGTTTCTCCCTTCAGCAGGTGCACTGATTCTAGAAATTCGAGAAAATTAAAAATAATTCTGAAGCTTCCTCTTCCAAAAGCTTCTAGGGGTTGTTTTAACCATTTACCATGGATAAGAAACTCAAATCTTATCTGATCCTACCTTGGAGAATTCACCTCTTATCCCTTTAGCTCATCCTCCCATCATAAGTGTATCTCAAGCTCATTATGGTAAATCCTAAACTACTATACCTCTCCTATAAATTTACTGCCATCCATGGCATCAGGGTTGGGTTTTGGAGATTTATTATGCCCTTATGTCATTGCCTTGAATATAAAGGAGTCATCATATTAATGCATTAGGGTTGATATTGAGGTTTGCTTTGTGACAAGGAAGGAAAAGTCAACTTGGGGAGACATCTACAAGATCAGATACTATTTATGGTTTTAAGCTCTCTCCAATTTCTATTAATACAAAGATTATATTATTTTCCTATATGTGTTGTGTTATGTTTACATTCATGTATTTCAATGCCTTGTTAATTCATTGAATAAACATGTTAGACTATGCTACTTAGTTGTTGTAGATCCTTGGCTTGTTTTAGTTGTGTGTGCAGGTTCTAATTATAACACTTTGAGCTAAAATTGGAACTTACAAGCGAGGAGGAAGGAAAGCTTGCTACAGATTCAAAGTAGGCCTCTTTTCCTTTCTCTAACTTCTCTAAGGAAAACAAACTCTATATTATTTTCCTTTTATTGTTCTAGAATACTCCAATAGGTCTAGGGAATTCACCTTTGTTCATAATCGTAAATTCCACATAACAAATTGGTGACTCCACTGGGGATTATTTTTTCCCCTTAGTGGTTTCCTTGACCCTAGCACCTTTTTCACCTCTTGAAGCAACCTTGATTTATTCAGCCACACCTTAATTGACCCTAGGAAAACCCTTATCTGAGATTGGTTTGATTTTTTGTGTCATATTTTCGATGAATTTGCCTAAGGACACCCCTTGTTCTAGAGACAGAGTGCTCCAATGCACCCCCTCCTTCTCTGCACCTGTGATGCATAGAACTAATGCCTATTCTACACCTATGTTGATCCCTATAAGATGAAAAAAATTACTTTTATTGCCTTGATCTCTGATTTGATTTGGTCCATCTTGTTTTCCTTCTTTCCTGAGTGTGTCCATATCTCTAAAAAGCCTTCACTTATTTTTCTTTTGTTTTTATGAGCCTTTGATAAGAATTGATTTGGATTTTTCTTTGCTCTTCTCATTTAGGTCATTGGCAGAATTTTGCTTAATCATTGATTTCTTGAAGAAATTGATATTACAGTCATCATTTTGTGTAGTAAATCTCATCATTTTTTCATTTTACATTGTATTTAGGGTTTTGTGTGAGGAATTGGAATTAGGAACAATTTCATTAGGATTTTTCTTTAAAAAAAAAATTGCTACATTTTGTATGCCATATTACTCTTTGTTTCTTCCCTCCCGTACATAGAATTTCATTCAAGAGAAAAGATTTTATTTTATCATGCTAGATTGCATCTTTAGGATATTCAGGTGAAATTTGCAGTAAGCCTTGAAAACTGAAACTTAATTCAAGATAAACTTTAAAATTAATTGAATCAATCCTAAGGAGAATTTGAAACATTAATGCAAACACCTAGAGGTCTAGGCCAGGGAAAATTCTAATGATGGAAATTTATCTTAAAGTTTAGAAACCTTTGCGAATATCACGTGCCAAGAATATGAAATCTGTAAAATGATTGATGATACTTTTGTAAAAATATTCAAATGTCTAATAATTTGATATAGTCACTATATAATTTTTTGGAGATTTTTAAGATAAGAAAGTTTTATACTATAAAATTTTGTTGAATAATATTTTAGGAATAATGGAAATTAGCGAATTTTTTTTTGGAAAAAAAATGGAAAATTAGCCCACTTGCAAATATTCCCAAAAATTTTCCATGGTCTAGGCTAGAGATGTGTTCTGACGTCTATAAACATGGGAGCTATCATTTTTTTCCAGTGTTGCATTCCAAGAGCGATATCTCATTCCACGTATGTATGTGTGTTGGATTTTTGTCCATGTACCTTTGGGTATATTGTATGGCACTCCACGAATGAAAATTATATGGGAATAATCTCATCATACGGTTACCCATTATACAACACTAACATGGATTGTGCTTCCACGCACCTTTGGGTATATTTTGGAATTCCACACTAGGTTTCTATCCTCACTTTAGGTAACTGGATTGGTCACCTTGTACACTATGATACACCGAACACAACATTCAGGGAGATTACCTTCCTGTACATAAATCCTGGGTTCTCCAAGGTGGTATATTGCAGTTCACAGTTGCTTGGTAAAACCTTTTGCATATATTACTCTTTTTATTTATTTTTGTTGTTAATTTTTAAAATTTATTAAACTAACGTGGAAGAAAAACCTCCTTAACCCCATTGTTCACTTAGGATCGAAATATTTCCTCCTCTTCCTCCTGAGGCAACTCCTGGACTTCGTCGAAAGAATAGAAATATGCAAAATACCAAATCTAGTACCTTTGAAGCTACTCTTTATGGACCTACATCTGAAGTTGAACAACCAAAAGCATCTCTTCTTGTGAGTACTCAACCCAATATCACTTCCCAATTAACTGGTGAGTCTCACATAGTTGAAAGAGAAGCACTTGAGACTTTATTACTTGAGTATCTTGAATCAGAAACATTACAACTGGAGGTTATACAACCTAAGGCACCTCAGTTAACTACACTTGTTACTTTAGGGGCTTCCTCTTCTCTTCCCCTATCTTTAACTGAACCACAACCTGTACATCTTGGTCCCGACGGTGAAGATCTTCCACCTGGCCTGTTGACTATTGAGGATAATCCTCAAGAAGAGTATTGACCCTCCTTTCCTACCTATTTCAGAGGGACTCATCTTTATCAGGCCCATCATTTACCTTCTCCTAATCCATCACAAGCTCTTTTGTCTAGTTCGTCTCCTTTCAACTCACCCTTGAGTTTCCTTCGACAATCCTCTTTGGGAAATTTAACCATGACTGTGGTTTCTCAACCCACATCTGCTACTATGACTAAGACAACCAATGTTTTCTCTTCTTATATGTTTACAAAATTACCAAAGATAAACTTATATGGTGGCTTGTTCATACCACCTGGTTACCAATTGTTATCTAGTACCTTTTCTGGCGCAACATCCTTTCCATGGACTTCTCCCATGTATTCCTCTTCTGGAACACCATCTAGCACTTCTTTAATGAGCACTACACAATCTACTCTTCCTCTTCCATCTCAAACTTCAATAGAGCAGCAACTTGGTTCTTATGCTAGTGGGTATGGGCACCTACAATAAATCACTCCACCTTATATTGGGTACCCTCCTCCTAGGGGAAGTTTACTCCTTATTCACATCCTCTTTCAATAGGGGGAAACCTGTCGTCGAAATGTTCCCATCACCTCATCAAATACCAAAAGATAGTGCTCAGCCTCATTCGAGTCCTCCATATCAAGAATGGCTTCCAATCCTTGGAAACCTACATTTCCCATACAACTTAGCGAGGTTGTGAATCAAATTCAAAACTTTCAACCTATTCCACCTACATGTCAGATCCTTATTTTTCAAGCTATGTCTCAACCTATTCAAGCTCAAGTTCAAGTAAGTCAACCTTTGAAGGCTCTACCTCAAACTCAACCTCTTCCACTATTATCTGGGGCCTCCCAAGTCCCACTTACCTAGTCTCTTCAAGGTTCCTTACAACCTCCACCACTTACTCAGGCTATTCGCCAAATGAAAATGGGTCAACCTATATACGGTATGGAATAGACACAACATACCTCACCTTACTTAGGGAGGATGCAACATCCCACAAGGAAATGATTTCAAGGTATTTCTCAAATTCCTTACCAAGGTCAGCAATTCAACTCATCCATTTCAATCTTTGCAAGGTTATCCTGTAGCTGGACAACAAGGTTATGCTTATTTAGGTTATCAAAATACTCCCTATCTAGGAGCACATATACCTGTTACTCAAGCCATCCCATCTTACCCAGGAAACCCCCCACATGAATTTAATTACTAGTTTCCATTTGTGGTTATTCTTGAATTTCCATATCTAACCCGACTTACAAATGATCCCATTTGTCACTCTCCTTAGTGTCTGATTATTCCTACAAAATTTCCCAATGATATCCTAAAAGTTTAGTGGAAATCCTAGAGAAGACCTGTCTATGCATGTCATGACGTATCATTTATGGTGTTCTTCGAACTCTTTAAATGGTGAATCTATTTGATTACATCTTTTCCAGTAGACACTTACTGCTACAAAAACAAAATGGTACATTAAACTGCCACAAGCTTCATTCGATAATTTTAGTGCCTTAGCGACCACATTCTTAACTCATTTCCTGTTACCCATTCGTTATGAGACCAGAACTGAACTTTTGACTTCCTCCAAACAATATGATTCCACTCATATTTATGATCCTATTCATGAGTGGAAACGTCACCGTCATTAGTCAAAACCTCCATTCCTAACCAATTGTTAGTTGAATGGTTTATTAAGTTTTTGTTACCATCCATAACAGAAGACGTTGGTAAAGGCAAAATTGTGACCGAAGAGTAGGTAATTTCTTGTGCCCAATAAATTGATCTTATTTATACCCAATATGTCACACTCTATGATAAAATACTAAATGCTCCATGACCTTCCAATACTGTTCCTTAACCTCCCAGTAAAGAATCACATGTTGTTGATGGCGTGATTGGTTATGCCAGCCAGTAGTCAGTAAATAAACAACCTGGTTCAACTCTTCTTGTGGCTACCCAAAACCACTCTCCTACCATTCCTGTAACTTCTATGTCTGAGATCAATGCCGTCCAATCCACGAAAGGAAAATATCAGCAACCAAGAAGTAAAAAGAAAGGAAAAGGCAAAAAGAATAAAGATAATCCTCCACAGGATAAATAAAATAAATAGTTTTCCGAAGAAAAGTGGAAACCTCATTACCCTTTCTTAATCTATAATGAGGAGTATTTCACTCGTGATTTTCCACATTGGGTAGAATTAAATCAATTCCTGAAATCATTCGTAGAACCTATTGTGTTGACAGATCCCTTTCCTACTTATGAGACTAACATGGTTGCTCGGGATCCTACATACACTTCTAACACGGTTATGATGCTTTCCTCCACCAAGAAGAAAAATGATGTTATGATAGGAATAAGAAATAAGGACTATGGTAATGTGAATCCCTCAATTGGTCAGGCTAGTGATCAACTTTCTAGTTCAACCTCTTCTTATTATGATCCTACTCCAAATGTGATCCTTACTAAATTAAAAATTAGACCTCCCAAGGGTGTTATTCATAAATCCATATTCAACCTGCGTGCGAGAGATGCACAAAATTTTAACATAGATGAGGATATGGCTCAAGCTCCTTCAGCTATGTTGACCCTTGAGGTGTTTCAAAATTGTCCCACCCAGAAGAAGTCTTTGCTTGCCACAATTGGGGCTATTGATCCTTTGGATTCTAAACTTGTAATATTTAATCATGAGAATCATAGGCCCAAACTTCCCGCATAATTAGCTTTCATGATTCAGGTTGTTGTTAGAAGTAAGAATATCCAGC
This sequence comes from Pinus tabuliformis, assembly GCA_031772625.1. Lineage (NCBI taxonomy): Eukaryota > Viridiplantae > Streptophyta > Pinopsida > Pinales > Pinaceae > Pinus > Pinus tabuliformis. The sequence goes on along the minus strand of CM062805.1, from coordinate 1,183,390,413 downwards.
AGACCATTGTGGATGAAGGGGCTTCAACTTATATCATGTCTCTTTCTTGTTGGAATGCCATTAGTTCTCCTCAATTAAATCAGTGGCCAACTAATCTGAAGGCTTTTAATGGAAGAGGATTCAAGCCTTATGGAGTTTTGAGTTTGTTACAAGTTGAATTAGGTGGAAAAATAGTGTCAGTAGAAGTCGAAGTTATTGGCATACCATTAGAGTATAATATTCTACTGGGTTGTACATGGGTATATGTTATGGTTGTTGTGTCGACTTATTACAGACTGATAGTCTTCCCCCATAAAGGGGGCATAGTGGCCATCGATCAACTCACCTTTTTTTCAAATAATTCTCAAGTTACTGGAAGTATCAGTCTTGTGGGAGAAACTCCACATCCATATCAGCATGTTGAGGTGGGATTGCTTAAGGAATTCCCTTATGGTAACCTTTTCTTTTCCTCCTTCTCTTCCTGATCCCATTCCCGATAATGCAAACTCGGTTGCCTGTGTCAACATGATATTTTCTTGTGGTACTCCATCTGATATTTGGATAGTACCAGATGCATCTAACGTTGATACCTTCGGTGATCACGTGTCGCTCAGTCCTATTGAGCTCAAATATAAAGCCATCTATTCGGCCTATTTGGCACATTCTAATTTTTTCTCTACAATCAATTGGTTTGATCATTCCTTAAATTATGGCATGTCTTTTTATCTTTTCTTCAATATGTTTTCTAATGATGAAAGTATCATGGAGGTCATGACCAAATGATGCATCATGGGATGAAAATCATCATCGTTCCTCCTTTCCAGATTCTTCCGAGGATAATCTTTGTGATATCTATTCACCCAATGTTGACGAGATATCAACAAATTCTATATATCCATGCTATCGATTCTGAGAAAAAAATGTCGAATATTAAAGAGACCATCCCTCTTGATATTTCAATCGAACCCAAAATTGTTGACAATGTACATATCTGTGTGTCCTGTTCTCTCGAAGAGATCAAGATCTATAAAGCCCTTTTCCAGGAATTTTGATACGTTTTCACCTGGTCACATGAAGAGATGCTAGGTATTGATCCAAATATTGTTGTATATGAAATCAAAACATATCCCAATGCTAAACCAGTTTGTTAGTGCTTACGACTGGTCCATCCTAAGAAGGTTGATTCTATTAAGGTTGAGGTTGAAAAATTTCTTCATACTAGTTTCATCTACCCAATACCTCTAACTAGTTGAGTGTCAAATATTTTTCTTGTCATGAAGAAACAGGGAACAATTCATGTGTGTGTTGATTACCATGATATAATAGTGCTTGTCCTCAAGACAATTATCCTACCCCATTTATTGATCAGATTGTTGATGATTATGCTGGAAATGAGATACTTTTGTTTATGGACGGTTTTTTTGGCTACAATCATATCAATATTCTAAAAAAAATGAGACATTATAAAAACAATCTCAATCCACAGAAGTTCATGTTTTGTGTGCAATCCGGGAAACTTCTCAGCTTTGTTGTATGAAATCAAGGAATTCCTATAGATCCATTAAAAGTCCAGACGATCCTAGATCTTCCTGATCCTTCCTCTCTTGTCCAACTGCAACGACTCTAAGGGAAGGCTAACTTTATAAGGAGATTTGTTCCCAATTATTCTGAATTGACCAAAGGATTTACTCAACTGTTGAAGAAAGGGGTTCCCTTTCATCGGTATGACACTTCCCAAAAGGTGTTTGATGCTTTGAAGTTTGTTTTGGTTTGAGCATCATTGTTGTATCCCCCGGATTATCAACGCTATTACTCCATGTACCTCGACGCTTCAGTTACTACCATCACTATGGTATTGGTCCAAGAGGATGACGTTGGGGATGAACATCCCATTTATTATTTGAGTCAGAACTTAAATGATACCAAGGTCAAATATACTCATGTTTAAAATTTAACTTTGGTGGTTGTCCAAGTTATCCAAAGGTTTTGTCACTATATACCAGTTCACAAGACTATAGTTGTTTTTTATTGCAACCCTGTGACATACATCTTGTCACGACAATTGATGCAGGGAAAGTATTCCAAATGGATTATCCTCCTATAGGAATTTGATTTGGAGCTCATGAAATCCAAATCCAAGAAATCCTTAGTATTTTACGAATTGATTTGTGACCTTCCCACTCCTGAGATTAAAATGATATCTGATGATTTTATTCTAGATTAGTCATTTTTCCTGATAGATTCATCTGACCATGGTATGGAGACATAATTATATGTCTCTAGACCCATAATTTATGGCCTGATACCTCTCGCTCTAACCAATGATGTATTTGGTATCAAGCTAAAAACTATGTCATAATTGGTGACACCCTTTATCATTGTGGTATCGATACGATTTTTTGATAGTACCTCACTCATGAGGAGCCTGAGAAATCTCTAAATGAATTCCATATTGGGGCATGTGTTGGGCATATGTCTTGTTATGCTACCACCAAGAAGATTTTACATGTTGGTTACGTTTGGCCTACTATGTTTCGCATTGTATCCTCACGGTCCAAAAGTGTCATGCCTACCAGATATATGATCATAAAACCCATGCTCCACCAACTTATTTACACCATGTTATCACTGTTGGACCTTTCACAAAATGGGGCATTGAATTTATGACATATAATCCTCACTCCACCGGGGGGCATGGCTACATCATTGTGGTGGTAGACTCTTTTACCAAATGGTCTGAGGTGATGCCTACATACAATAACACTGACGAAATAATTTCTTTCTTTCTATTCAATCACATCATTGCAAGGCTTGGTGTACCACAAGCTACAGTTATGGACCATGGGAAGCATTTATGTAATCACATGATGTTTGAAATCACTACCAAGTTGGGCCTTCACCATGAAAGCTAAAATCTCAACTACCCATAAGCGAATGGGAAAGTTAAAGCAATCAAAAAATTCTTGAAAACAATGCTTTAGTGCATGATTGAGATCCATAAATCATATTGGCATTTTATCCTTTATGCAGCCTTGTGGGCATATTGTACCTCTGTTCGGATTGCTACCAGATTCACACCATTTCAATTGGTGTATGGTCTGGAAATAATCCTTCGTATTGAGTGTGAAATTCCATCCCTGAAACTTGTTTTCAAACTCCTCCCTGCCACTTCCTCAGAAGAAGAACGTCTCTTGCATTTGACATGCTTAGATAAAACCTGGTGCAATGCCACAATGGCCAATGAGGCCCACAAGAAATGCATTAAGCCATAATATGATAAAAATTTCAAGCCTTGCGCCTTCTCATAAGGTGACCTTATCCTCTTGTATGATCAAGAGTATGATAAGTTAGGGTCTAGAAAGTTTGAGCGAATGTGGCTAGGCTTGTACATAGTTAAAAATGTTCTTGCTAAAGGGGCCTACGATCTTATTGATTTTGATGGAGTTCCATTGTCATAGCTCAAAAATGGGTGTTACCTTAATAAATACTATGCTTAAGTCATTTTTACATAGTTCACTATGTATATATTATCCATAGGTGTGTTGAATGTGTTTGTTGTGTTCCCTTTGGAGTTTCCTACCATTTTTGTTAATCATGTTTTACATTTGGTCTATCGATGTTGACGTCCCTTCAACCATATGTTGGTTATGTTGATGGCACTAGTCATAGTACTCAGAACCTTTCCTCTGCATCATGGGCTATATATGATCTGAATGGCGAGTTAGTGAGTTTACAAGGGATTTGTATAATTCACTCTACCAATAACATCACTGAGTATAGTGCAGTGATAGAGATGTTGTCTGATGTTATTTCTCATGGTATCCGTCGTAAAGTTGTCAGACTTGACTCACAACTTTTAGTACTAGACTTGACTAATGTCTATTCAATTAGGAGTCCAACCATGCCTCGTATGTTTTTAAGGGTTCTCTTTTGGAAACACAATTTTATTATATCCAATATCAACACATTCCTAGAAGTCTAAACACAATGACAAATGCATTGACAATTCATGTTTTTGACAGACATTTTTGACATATGTAAATTAAATTCAATTCACATCACATACATTCAACAAGATAATAGAACACATAAAGAAACATTGATAGGTAGATATTTGTATATATATAAAAGTTTGGTTTTACAAAAATATGTTCCTGAGACACATATGGCCACATGACCTATCATATCAAAAATACATGTAGTCAAAACATGGCTCTATAAGCCTCCTAGTAGACTAATCCTTATGGTTCTCATGATAACACACAATTGCGCGAGCTACTTTGCACAAAAACTGGATTATACACTCAAGCACTCCAATAGTATGGTGTTGTAGTCTCATAGGGATATGATTAACCCTTGTCTCTGGTATGCCCTAGGCCAATCCCTCTATATGTCGCTTGAACTCTGCAAGAGTCTTAGCCACATTGATATCCTTCAATACCTCCCATGGCCATGCAACAACTTGTACTCCAATCTATGCCTATTGTGGGTCTCCCACATGTTGAAACAAGTCCAATGTTTGCATGTAAAAATCGATAGTTAGTCTTGGATACATGAAAAAAATAAAATAAAAAATGTAAAACTAAAAAAAAACAATCAAAATGATTTTTTTCTTGCCTTTGGGTAGCATGAGCTATGGATCTTCGTGGTCATCCATCCCTGCATATTGATTTTCTTCAACCATAATGAGTTGAATACACAACCATCGAAAGAAAATTAGTGTGAAACTCATGGAGGACGAACCAACATGTCTAGACATGAGGTCTACCCACCTCCTCATCCATGGAGCTTTAGGATCCAACAACTCGACTGAGATATGATGTGGACAGAGTAATGGAATCCTCTCTAGAGAAAATGAGATCAAAATGGAACCATACCCAAAGTTTTTCAATTGGCCATCCTTTTCCTTGGTGAGTTGTTGTTTCATGTTAGCTAATGACCCCTCACCCTAGTTGAATATTGCCGACTCTATGCACTCTAATGCATATTGCATTTGGGACTTGTTAGCCAAATGCAAGGTATCACTGTCGATCAATCTAACAATAATGAATAGGATATTCCTAAGAGGAAAACAGACAACATCCTTTATCTTGATTTTCCCATATTTGGTTGGTTGGGATCAAGATCTATAATGTGCAACAATATATTCCTTGACAGTCTCTTCCCCCCTTCTTGAACAAGATAACGAGATAAGAGAACCTCTCCTAGATAAACCTATGTAGAGCTAAATGTATTCTACTTGTATGTTGAGCATATGTGCTCCAAACCTAAAGGATTGTGCCCGCACATCCCATGCCCAAACAAGATACTCCAATAATTCCATATGTTGTCTCATCCCAGGAAGCCAAAAGAATTTGATAATCCCACAATTTCTCAATGTCTAGATGGTTTTTGGATCACTGGCAACACCCATGTCTTGGACTTCATGTTCTCTTTCTCACAAAATCAGAGCCATTTCGTTCCGATGGATATCTAAAACATGAAATTAAAAATCATTAGAACAAATCTCATGCAAAAGTATGAGAAGAACTTGGGTGAAAAGAGTAAAGTAATGCACCTAGTGTACCCTACTAAAGGGAGACAATGTGTTGCAATTCCCCCCATAGTTAAAGTTTTACTGGCCCAATGCACTTTTCGACACTGCTAGGGTGCAGTGGGGCTAGGGTGCAAAATTATAGCCCTAAGTCACTAAAAACTTGAAAAATAAATAAATAATAAATAATAAATAATTGCATGAAATGAAAAATCAAAACCATGAAAGAAAAGAGGAAGGCAAGATCTCCTACCTGGAAGTGACGATACTAAAAATGATCCAACGGATTGGCCACAATCAACTGTTGAATATGAAGGGAAAAAATTACTCAGTACTCACTCACCATAAGGAAAAATGTGAAATGGTAAAAATGAAATTATATTTCTTCAATTTATGGTAATTTTTAATGATTATTCAATTATATTTTATTTTTTTGACCTAAATTGACCTAAATTTACCATGTATTGGATATTTTTAATCTTTTGGTGGTGTTCTAAGTAGGTTAGTAGCTATCTGAAAGAACTTATGATGTTTCTGAGTTGAAACAAATCATTTTTACTACAAAGCATACATTTATCACTTTTTCGGGTTCTGTAAACTCACAAAAAAGGAACCCCCTAGAGTCCTCTTTCAACTCTTTTCAAACTCCCTAAACATGAAAATTTTACCGAGCACTTGTCTTTTCGAAATCACTAAAGTAAATGAAAAGATGTATACTTAGTATAAGTTTAACCCTTTTTCAGATTGAGATAGACTATTTACGAAAAAGGAATACCTTAGTTGAACACGGCTAAGAGGTTCTCCTAAGTATCATTTTATGCCTTTCAGAATCAAGAGACAACTTTATGGAAAGGAGCCTTCGGAGTTTTCTTTTTTACCTCCTTTTCAAACTCTCTAAAAATGAAAAATATGTCGAGTTTCACCTTCGCTAGACTCGTAAAAACATTAAACAGTGATGAACTCATCGAACATGACAGGAATGAACCACTCCTTCTCGGGGTTCATTAAAAATACTCAGAGGGATTCATCCAAAGGATGAACTTACAGATCAAGCATATGTTATCCTCCTCAAGCTTGTTAAAAAATAAAGAGGTACTGACCAGAAATGGTTGAGGAAATTGGGAAAACAGGGTACTCCACCTATTAAAGGCAACAAGTCGCTCTTGAACATGGAACTCCTCCACTTAATCTCTGTGGCTATTAGGTTGGGAAATCTTATTTTCTTTTTGGTTCATCACACCATATCAAAGCCTCTGTATTTAGTTTTGGGTTAATGCTTCCAAATCCATTCCATGTCACCAATATGTTCAAGAGAAGTAATTCAGTTAATATATGCTACAATACTGCTAAGCCTTTATTCATGTATTTCGTTCTTAAACCAGCTCTGTATCAACATCATTTTGTCTCACAGCTTGACACATGTTCTGTGTCGTTGATGGGGAATACATCAAGGCCCTCCTTCGATGGGTCGCTTCCTGTCAACATCAGCTCATTATCCAGGAAGTTGATTTAGAAACTCCCTTCGGTACCTTGGGACTTGCATACATCAATGGCAAGTTTCCTCACTCTCGACGATAGGCTTTCGACTAAAAGATTATGTGTGGTGTTCAACTTCACCTCATTCATTCACACCATATAGATTGTACTTTGGTACCTTGAGATCCATTATTATCATCGGTGGTTTCTCTCGTGTCTTTTAACAACTTACATCCTTGGTCAGTAATTAGATGGTGCCTAGCATGTTTGACTTCAGCTCATTTATTAACATGGTTAGACTCGTACATTGAACGATCAATTGAATGAGATATAAGACCCCAGATGTAGTTCCATCCATCTGGGCTATGATTTCAGGACTAATACGAAGATTACAAAGTATGATGGCTATGATCATACAAACAATTATCCAAGCACAGGTCCACTCTCTATCATCAGTGGACGATAATCCTTGATCATTGTACATATAATGTTAGCTTTTGTTTTGAGCATGGGTATTCTTCCCTCAACAAATATATCATGATGACAATGTATTGTAATAGATGATTATCTCAACCAGTTGTTCTTAATCTAGACTTGTCACAAGGTAAAGCACTTCAATTATCAACTGCTGGCATACTTTTTACTTTAGGGAGCAATCTGTTATAGGTCATTTTGTCACATCTGGTCAATAGGCATGCAAACCAGATCTATTAACATCAATGAACATGTTTTCACCATCCCTTCACAAATCCCTGAGCATTACCTATCCAAAAAGTACGAGTTTCTAGGATTAACTACTCAAAATCATTATTTTTTGTCCCAGCACACCCTGTCTCTTTAGAAAGTGTGTTGATTCTATAAATTCGGGAAAATTAAAAATAATTTTGAAGCTTCCTCTTCCAGAAGCTTATAAGGGTTGTTTTAACCATTTACCATGGATAAGAAGCTCAAATCCTATCTGATCCTACCTTGGATACTTCACCTCTTATCCCTTGAGCTCATCCTCCCATTATAAGTGGATCTCAAGCTCATTATGGTAAATCCTAAACTAGCATCCCTCTCCTATAGATTTGTTGCCATCCATATCATTAGGGTTGGATTTTGGAGATTGATTGTGCCCTTATGTTGTTGCTTTTAATCTAAAGGAGTCATCATCTTCATGCATTATGGTTGATATTGAGGTGTGCTTTGTGACAAGGAAGGACAAGTCAACTTGGGGAGACATCTACAAGATCAACTACTATTTATGGTTGTAAACTCTCTCATATTTATATTAATACAAAGAGTATCTTGTTTTCCTATATGTGTTGTGTTATGTTTACATTCATGTATTTCAATGCCTTGTTGATTCATTGAATAGAGATATTAGACTATGCTACTTGGTTGTTGTAGATCCTTGGCTTGTTTTAGTCATGTGTGTAGGTTCTAATTATAACACTTGGATATACAATTGGATCTTACAAGTGAGAAGGAAGGAAATATTGCTACATATTCAAAGTATGCATCTTTCCCTTTCTCTAACTTATACAAGGAAAAAATTATATTCTTTGCCTTCTGTTATGCTATACCAATCCACTAGATCTAGGGAATTCACCTTTGTCTGCAATTGTAAATTCCACATAACACTATAGGTGCATAGAGAAATGTTCTTGTTGCTTCCTCTTACTTTCCCAAATACCAATATCCTACAAGTCGCTATTTTGAACGCTCCAAAATTATTTTTAATGACCAATTAAAATGAGTACAAGGTGCTGAAGATACCATATAATATTAATACTTAGAGTAAAATTAAATTTTATATTTATTTTATTATACCTTTTCCTAAAATTAAAGAAACCAAAGTGTTGATGTTGATGTTGAAACTCTTATTTTTCTATCTTCCTTTTTTAATAGACTGAATGAAAAGAGAACTGATGGAGAGGGGGTTGGCCCATGAAAATAATTGCAGTAAATTTCACTAGATAGACATGAGATCAATAAGAATGGCCATCCCAAGCTCTATAACAATGAAGTTTTTTGTGACCCTGATAGTAAAAAAATTAAGATCTTTGTTTAGAAGAATCAAGGTAGAAAAAACTTGCTCCTTTTGAGACAAGATCATTCTACTTCTCTTGCAACTGGTGGTCTCCCTTTCATTAGAAATCTAGGGGAGTGTTTTCCCATCAGTTTATCATTTTTCAAGCAAACTTTCTTGTCCAATTGTACCAGAGACTCATTTTCACAATTAGACGTTTATTTTTATCTTTCTTTTTTTGGAAAAGGAAAATAAAGAAAGAAAGGGGATCAAGGAGGAATTACAATAGGCTAAGGATCCCTTTTTCCCACTAATCCATCTCATATTGTTGTGAGATATGTTGAATGAACTCTTATTGGCTAAGGGGATTTTAATATACTTTCAATGTGTGTCCATTAACCAAAAAGAATTTCCTTCCCCGTTGAGTTTCTTAATTCTAGCTAAGCCATTATTAAAGACCTAATCAATCTCTTATGGGACCATCTAGTGTGTGGTGAACTTTCCTTTTAATTTTTTAAATAATGAGTAAAAAAGGAGAGCCTAGTCACTTGAATTAAATTTCTATTTCTATAAGAACCTATCGTGCCATTTACTCCTTTGATGTTGGATGAGAATTCTACACTAAATAGCCTCCTAACAAATCTCGTTCAACTTGTTTAATTGAGATATTCTTTGTTTTGGGGCTTCTTAAAGGTCCATTCCCAACCAAGCTATAGTTCTAAAAAAATTCACCTAGAACTCTATTGCAAGAAGAATTTTATTTCCATACACCAATTCATATGGTGTGAACTTGGTAGTATCTCTCCATGTGGTCTTATAGGCCCAAAGTGCCTCGGGAAGTCGATCTACCCAATCTTCATGATGCATCTGTATGGTCTTGGTCAAGATTGCTTCAAGGAACTTATTGGTCAATTCTACCCGCCCATTGGATTTTGGATGGTATGGAGGGGACTTTCGGTGCTTAATTTTGTATTTCTCAGTGATGGTTTGCACCAACTTTGATGTGAATTATGTTCCCCATTTTGTTACAATTTCCCTATGCACACTAAAATTGGTAATACTATTTTCAAATAAAAATTCAGTAATGGATTCTTCAGTATCATGGGGAAAGGATTTAGCCTCTATCCATTTAGTTACATAATTAGTGCAAACAAACAAAAAAACCCCTTACCTCTAGACATTGTAGCAATTGGTCTGACAAAGTCCAGAGCCCATTTTCCAAAAGGATCAATGAGTACTTGTGATTGAAGATGCATCTCATCCGATTGCACTGAGTGGCTAATTCATTAATAGTTGTCACATATTCGAACATATTCTTTGGTACCACTAAAAAGAGTGGGCCAAAAGTAAATTGATTGAAGATCCGTGTATGTCGTTCTTCTATCGGTAACATGTCCTTCAAAGAGTTCTTTATGACATGATTTTAATATATCAAGCATTTCATTCTCTAATATTCATTTTCTAATAATCATGTTTGATATGGTACGAAAGATATCTCTTTCAGTCCAATATTAGGAGGAAATATCTATAATGATCCTCTGTTTTTATTTAGGTAATAAATGTTGTGGTAATCTTCCTATAACAAAATAATTTTCTACATCTACAAACCAAGGAATGTTAGTGGATACAACAAACAAATATTCATCAGGATAATCATCATTTAGAGGGTTATCTAGTCTTTCATTATGGATCCTAGAAAGGAAATATGCTACTAAATTAGTTTTCTTGAGCTTATCCAAATTAGTAATATTAAACTCATGTAATAATAAAAGATACCTATTAACTTTTTCATTTATTTTTGGTTTAGTCATTAAATATTTTACAGTTGAGTAATGAGTATGCATAAAAATATCAAACCCAATAACTAGTTTTTAAGTTTGGTAATTCCAGAACGGGTGCTTGACTGTTATTCTTATTTAGCTCCTCGAAAGCCCTCTGCTGACCCTTCCCCACTAGAAACTCTTGCCACTTTTTTTTATGGCATGGAGCAGTGCTTCTACTACTAAAAACAAGGCTATGAATTTCCTCAGGTAATGTGGTGCCCCAATGAAACTCCTAACCCCATAAACATTAGCAACCATTTACCATTTCACAATGGCCTCCATCTTGGCAGTATTTATCTTTAACTCTCCTCCACCTACCACATACCCCAGATACACCAAAGGTTGTTGTACAAACTCACACTTGAGATTTTCTACAAGTTTCTGCTTGTTTAATGTTTCCAGCACTTGCGTCAAATGTGAGATGTTCTCCTCCGAGGTAGCATTGTATACCAATATATCATCCTAATAGACATTAAAAAATGAATCTATAAAAGGGTGTAGTACATCATTCATTAATCTCATAAACATAGTTGGTGCATTACATAGGCCAAATGTCATGAATAACTAGTCATACAAACCTTTCATGGTTTTGAAGGCGGTCTTCCAGGCATATTCTTCTTTGAATCGAACTTGGTGATATCCAGACTTTAATTTTATCTTGGTGAAGTATTTTTCTTGCTACAACTGATCCAACAAATCATCTATCCTAGGTAGGGGGTACTTATTCTTGATTGTGATTTTGTTCAATGTCCTGTAATCTATACACATCTGCCAAGTACCATCCTTCTTTGGAACAATGATGATGGATGACCCATATGGTGATTTACTCAATCGAATGACACCTTAATCCAATAGCTTCTACAACTATTTCTTCACTTCACTTGATTCTATAACAAACTTCTCGTATAGTTCAATGTTTGGCAATGGGGAGTTTGATAGTAGTCGATCTCGTGCTCCACTTACCTCTTAGGTGGTAAAACTTTAGGCTCTCAGAAAACATCCTTGTACGCCTATAGAAACTATTCTAGTTGTTGTTTCTATTTCTTAGTACATCCCTCTAAGGAGGCCTTGCCTATTATTAACTATTTTATAGATTGATTATCTCTTACAAAAAATAGAACATACTTCTTGCTGGAACTGATCAATATCTTGGCTTGGTTGGAACTTACCATCAATTTTTTTTACTTTCCTTTATGCAAGTTGATGGTGAATGATTTTCCATCCTTGATGAGCCAGTACTGATTGGATATCCACATGAATATTTCATCTTGTATGTACATGTACAGACTCCCAAACAGGACTTTGCATACATCAAGGGGAACCACATCTAGTTCTACTTCATCAATAAAATCAACACTGATAGCAAATCTAATTTTGTGCTATTTTGTTACCTCCATCTTTGCATCATTGTTTACCCATCCCAATGTATATGGTCTTGGATGATCACAAACTTCTAGCCCCAACTTCTTGACTAGCTCTACTGCAATAAGGTTCACTTGTGATCCTGAATCAAATAGAGCATCAATCTTTGTCTTATTGACTTATGTCATTATATGGAAGAGTTTCGTCATTTCTTTCTCTTCATGTTGCTGAAGGCTACTCAGATTCACCACCTTTTTCACTGATGTATACAATATCTTCTCATCTGCATCCAAGAATATTTTAACTTGTTTTCTCGAAGTAGTGGCCATGAGATTATTCTTCTTATTGTCTTTCCTTTTTTTCTTTAGGTTTAGCTCAAGATGCAACTTCCAACACTTCTCTTTTGTATGGATTTCAATGTTACAGTGGTTGTAGTGGTTGTTGGAATCTTTGCGTTGGTGTGTTGTGGTTGTCATCTTTTTATCTTTTCCCCCTTTTTTCTTCTTCTTTCCCTCCTAATCTCACTATGACAAACACCCTCCAAAATTTGGTTGTCACTTTAATTTTTGAGCCTACTGTGGACCTAGCAATCATTCTTTCCATAGCCATTTTATGTTTGATTGATAAGTGTCAAAGGAACATGCTCACACATGCTCAATTTGTGACAAGTTCATAAGCACACTCTTTTATGTGAGCTTAAAGAGGCATAAAACAAGTCCATCAAGACAGTGCCTATGTGATGTTCAACCTATGTCGACAATCAGTGCACACTTTCATTGACAGTCTCTCAATTTTGGTTACAAATGTACTTCTATTTTGGTGAGTTTTTCAAACTATCACTTTTGTGTGCCTTCACATTTTCAAGTGCCGCTTTCATTTTTTGATTGTCACTTTCACTTGCTTTCACCTTAACTAGGGCCATTGTCATGTTATTTTTTCTATGGAATGTATCACTTTCACAATTGTTTTCATATCGTAAGTGTCGCTTGCACTTTTCTCTTCATATAGAAAATGTTGTCTTTTGGCATTAGAAGTGTCGCTTATCATGTGAAGTGAAGTTTCGATTTGTTTCAAAGGTTAAATTTGGTGTTGATGAGTCTTTATAGTCATGTAGACATGTTTAACACTCATTCCCAAATATTTATGTATTGTCACACAAGTGTCGTCACTTTCGTCGCAAAGTGTACCTTTTGCGTCACACTTGGAGAGGTATGATTTATCATTGTCGGACATCATGTTGTTCTTGTTTTCTAAGTGATCAATGTTGTGTCATCCACTGTTTGAGTGTGTGATCTTGATCTACTTTTGTCTCTGTTCACCAGATCTTCATTGATCCCACACTTAACCTTATCTGGAAAAATTTCACTCCCATTAAACTTGACTTCAATCCATCTTCCTGAACTACGCACTACATAATATCAACCCTCAAGCCCTAACCTTACCTCTTGGAACTACGTATTGTGTAGTTACAGTGCCCAACCTTGACCATTGAGATAAACTGTAAAATTTATGCCCTCCAGTTAGCCACAACTACACACTATGTAGTGTTAAGCCTCACGCTACCATCCTCACACCTTGATCTGCACAACTACATAATCCATGAGACTATTGTCCCTCCAAAACTGTGCATTGGGAAATTTCAAGCCTTAAGCCTCAACCTTGAGCTCTTGATCCCCTCAACTATTCAGTCTCCTAGCTTGTTCTTCTACCAGAACTACGCATTAGGCAACTCCAAGCTTCAAGCCTCAACCCCTAGCTCTTAAGCCCCTCAACTACGCAATCCTTTGACCCTCGCCATCCTGAATTACGCATTATGCAGTCTCAAGCCATAGTCTTAGACCTTGCCCTTTGGAATTGTGAAATACCTGAGTCAACCACTCAATCAGTCAGTCGGTTCCAGCCCTAACAAGTGGTTTCATGAAACATGTTAGATTAGGACTTATCGGACTAATGTCGGCTTGTCTTCAGTGGTTTTCAATTGCAGTCACTCTATATTATCATGAAAAGATGGTGATGGAGGAAAAGGAGAAGGAGACCATGCTAGAAGACACCTATGGAGCTGAAGAGATAAGATGATCATTTGGTGAGAAGACAACGGAACACCAGAATACAACAAAATCTCAAAAATCAAGACCACATTGAAGACTCCTTACTCTCAACCCAAATGAATGAGGAAGAAGAATAACGTGCACCATATCTCAAGAAGACTCAAAGGAAACAACAAAAAGAATGGCTTGACATTACCATGTCATCATACAGTCCCTGTCATCAATGTCTTGTCATATCTTGTCAAAGTTTCATGTCATCATTGGCCAAATCATTTTTTGATTTGTAATTTCAATTTATATGAAATGTAATGGAAATCGAAATTCCAAGAGCAATGTATAGAATGTGAAAAGTCATGAGGGAGTAAAAAGGTCATAAAGAAGTCAAATAGTCATGAGGGTATTCCAAGAGTCACAAGGGAGGTGAATGTTCACCCCATTTGTTATATATACACCCTCATAGCTCATGCAAAAGACTTTTCACCTTGGCTCCTACTACAAGCATAAGAGAGAAAGATAGTTCTTTTAGAGCAACAAGTGGTTGCTCTAATCCTCCACTAGTGGGGCTAGTGGTGTTCTTTGTACCGATGTATCTTGGAAGTTTTGCTTAATTATAAATATCATTGAGACAACACACTTTCATGCGTATGTCGTAAATATCGTAAGACTATTCTTTGAATGTTTGTGATGTATGTTGTTTTCAAGTGTACTAGGGAAATTGAACTATTTCAATGGCTTTGGTACTTATCTTGTTGAAGGTGTGTTGTATTTGTTTTAAAAATTATTTCTTCCATGTGAACTATTTCATTGATTGATCAATGATTCATTCTTATGTATATGCTTGTGTGTCTTTATTAGATAAATACTACTACTCATACTTTAAAGGCTCACTTTTCATGTCCCTTTCGGTAGAAGAACCTTGATACATTCCACAACTGAACATTCCATGAGGCATTTCGACTTGTTCATATGAAAGATCATTTACATTTCTCTCTCATGCTGAACTTCATAGCCATGACAAATCTATAAGAATACGTGGTAGTCGGGCCTTGATTCCGAAAGGGCTCCCACACCAAATGGTGTGAATCTAATCTGGACTTCTCATTAAGGAGACCCTCTTGGTTGATGAATTCTAGCACCACCAACAAATGGTGCTAGAAGGAGGGCTAGATGACAAGTTGTGCCCATTGAGTCTATTTTGAATCTCTTATCTTAAATGGCTCATCCCCAAATCATAATCCCGAAATGTTTCTCTAACCTATCCCCTGGTAAAATTTTCATCTCCGCGGAACAACTTGATGACTTGTCACAATTTAAGTTTGATAGTGAGGGTGATATGTCCATTATCGAGCATGCATCTATTTTTCTTAAGTTCTATGAATACAATGAAATTAAATGTGAATATTTGGCTTGTATTATTTTCTGCCTCACACTCGAAGGTAGAGTTAGTTGATGGTGTCACACCCTACCACCCGCTTCCATTCATTCTTTTGAACACCTCATCAAGGAGCTTCATTTATCATGTGATGGGTATCATTACCAAGATTTTATTAAAATAATTAATCAACTAATAATGAAGCCTAATGAATCAATTGAGTATTTCTCTGACCGATTCCTTCACCTTTGTTATGAATTTCCTGAAGAAGACATGGATTGGGATTTCTTTAAACAAAAGTTTGAGTGTTTGGTTCATATCTATTTGAATGATGAATTTGAACCTCCTGATTTTTCTGCTTCTCCAACTCTTGTAAATCATGAGAAACCTTTAATTTCAGAGGAGGAACCTACTATTCCATTTTTCCCTTGTCCTCCTCCTTTTCCAGTTCTGATATGGGTGCCTCCTTGTGATGATGCCAAAGTTGGGATGTTTGAAAATCAGATCATCGGTCTGTCTCTTAAACCTTCATCCATTTGTCATGATCCATATTTGATGGAGGAAACCTTGGATTTGTTCAGGGAGCCCATGGTGAAGGCTAATTCTTCCACTCCTCAAGATGATACTAACATTCTTAACCTCAATCTTGAATATTGTTCCACTGAAAGTATTACTTCTTTAAGGGACATATTTCATCCTCTATCATCTACATGTCATGACTCTTTGTATCATGATCTGCTTGATCAATCTGCTCCACCAACTTATTCTTCACACACTCTTTATTTCCAAGTTGCGGGTTCAAATTGTGATTAGGTACAAGGAAGTCACATTACACAGGTAGAGGGGTAGGAAAGTGAAGAGACCTTTGATATCTCTTACATTTTTCAAATTCCCCATGTCAGGATGATGCTCTTCCATTCTTGGATGATTTTCGATATTCTAATCCCGTAGCAAATCAAATGGGATCAATTTCTTTAGATCCATAGCCTTGGTAAATAATCATTTAGATGATGATGACTCTATTGATGTATGTAATGATGAATGCCCAGGTGCATCACCTGATATTTCAGTTTCTCAAGAAGATTTTGATTTCAAATATTTGGATCTAGAATCTGATTTGGTCAAAGAATATGTTCTTATGGAAACTTCCTCTCTATCTCACTATCCCTTTTGTTCTATCGTTTTCAATGCATCAACTTGCGATGAGGATACTCCTTGCTCTTCAAGTTCTTCAACCAATGAGTTAACTTCTCAATTGACACAAGGTAGTGAGGTTATCTATGATGAAAAAGGAAACAATCAAATCATTAAGTATTCTTTCCATCCCTCATCATCTCTTGTTTTGCATGAAGACAAATCTTGAAATCAACTTTCTCAAGAAATTTCCCATACATCTCTAGATTTGTGTTCAGAAGAATATTTCAACTTGAGTAATCTGGTTGTTGAAGTTGTAAAATATGACCAAATCAGTGATATAGATGGTTGTCATCCAGATAATAGTGGTCTCATTAAAATAAGTGAAAGCAACTATCCTCACACCATGCAAGATTTGATCTAATCTTAAAAATTCAATTTTACAATCCTTGAAATTTCTAGGACTTGTCAGGAAGTCGAGTCACTTCAAATTCCATTGATGGTTATGTCAATATCTCGCAACTCTGGTAAGGTCCCCGAACTAAGTCAGATCTTGTTTTCCTCGCAAAATTATTTTCTTTATATGGTTTCACTCGATTTAAATTCCTTCTTGAAATATGTGTGGTATTTCGGATATAGTATTTCAAACTTTCAAGATTCAGTTTTTGATCGGATTCATGATTCTATTTCAATTGATTTTTCTCCATGCAAGGATCTTGTACTTAACTCTGTTTTGGAGTGGGAATCTCTCATAGAAGCATGGAACTGTGAAGTTGACCATTTCAAAGGTTGTATTTGGCCAAAGGAATCATGTCTATTAGATGCATTTTAGAATAGTTAGCTCCTAGTTTTTCCTGTGAATGTTATATTACTAATATTTTTCTTCATCACACCTAAAATCCTCTTGAATATTAATGAATACATGAGTTATCTTGCGAATCAAATTCTTCATAACTCATTGTATCCTGACTAGTTTCATGTGTTTTCTATATCAAAATTCCTTTTCATTTATTTCGATGATTGCGATGCTAGTGCAATGTGTTACCAGTTATAAGGAAATGGTTTGCTATATTTATCATGCAAGGAAGATGATTCATATTTTCAAGGCACTCGTAAAGATGTTCAAACTGATTAATCTTTTTTGTCTATTAATCAAGAATATCATGCCACAAAAGGTCCATCCGATCATAATATTAACTATCATTCAATTTATCATTCTCTCACCAGTATATCTGACGACAATGTTTTCACATTGATCAATCTTTATGGTTTATCTCACTATTCGGATACTTGTTAAGTAGTTGAGAAACTTTAGCCTTTGTTGATGGTTATGTCATGCCCTCGTTATCTTGAAAAGCCTTCCGAATATGATCAGACTCATTTTCCCTTGCAAGATTCTCATCCCGATTCCACGATTTTAATTGAACATTCATCTTGTCAAGAATTTCAGGGTTTTCAAGACGATTGTCTCAAATTTCACGATCCAATTGCTGAATGGTGGGAATAATCTTACCTAGAAAGATCTCTCGTAGATAAAAAGTTTTTATCTTTTATCATGCTTGCTAAGGGGGCAAGTACAGGTGAATATACATTGGAAATTTCATTATACATGACCCTAAACTTCTAGCTAGTTAGATTAGGAGAAGGTCTAGCTGCATATCAGTTTCCCTTGCAAATTCATCCTGCACTCATTTGATGTAGTCTTTATTGTGTTTTCTAACTTTTGTCTTGCATTCTGTTTTTTATTTAGCCTCCTTTTGCTTTGTCTTTCTAGTTTTGTTTCCTTGTTGTTTCTTTTCTTTTGTGTTTTCTTTAATAATACTTCGCATGAAGTATGTTCCCTTCATCTTGAAAGAGAATGTGAAAAAATACAAAAGGGTCTTATGACACTGCAACATTTGGCTATCCTTTAGTCCTTCTTCTTCATCTTGGTTACACCTTTTGGTTGATGATGTTCTGATGGAAAATACAATCCTTACATAAGGAAAGATTTGTGTCAAACTGTGGTATCCGTGTCTATTATAGAAACCTCATTACTACACTCGATTGTTTATGTTTTGGTGTTTTCCACACTTATCTGATTAATTAGGGAAGGACAAGCTGAAAATCTAAACAAGCAAGCCAATATGAGAGGTTATATATATCATTCTTTGAATGAACAACCTCTTCTACTCTCAATAAGTTGGGATTGTTCTTCCACCCCATGTAATGAGTAAGTGTTGATGCACAATCCTTTATAAAATAAATAAATAAAGGGTGAAAGAAGAGAAAGGATTCCTATGCAAGGAGGTGAAACAAAAAACTCTGTCGGGGTACTGTCTAGGCTTGCTGGCAATGGAGAAATGTTTGTGTTCCTGAAGTGACTTCATCGAGGTATTTTCTAGGACTGCTCATAGCAGAGCAACACTGAAGATAAAAAATTATACTCTAAATATCTTAAGCTCATGAATAACATTACACTTATCCTGATTCGAAACATTGTGATATAGTTGTCTTTGTGATTGTGTTCAAACGAGAAAGGATGAAGGGAACTATTTTTATACACAGGATAAGTGGGGAAGCCAAAGTAATATGAATGATGAATCAATACTTCATGAGAAACTAGACCCTGCACGTAAGATTTAACTAAGGAAGAGAAGTTGGAGTTCTACCAGTGTGTCGCCAAGTGTTGTCGTTGTGACAAAAACCCTAGAAAATTTGGTCTACACTTGAATTTTGGAGCCTACTATGGATTTTGCAATCGTTCGTTCCATAGTTACTTTACGTTTCATCAATAATTGTCAAAGGCACATGCTCACACATGCTCATTCCACAACAAGTTCATGAGCGTGCTCTTTTATGAAAACTTAAACAAGCATAATGTAAGCCCATCATGATAGTGCATGTCGGATGTTCAACCTATGTCAAAATTCATTGTGCACTTTCATGGACAGTCTCTCACTTTTCATTGTGAATGTCCTTCTATTTCAGTGAGTTTTTCAAATTGTTGCATTTTTGCGCCTTTGCATTTGTGAGTGTCACTTTCATGTTTCGACTATCTCTCTCACTTTATTTCACCTTAAATAGTGTCATTTTCATGTTATTTTTCTCTAACATGTGTCATTTTCACCGTCATTTGCATATCACAAGTGTCGCTCGCACTTTTCTCTTCATATAGCAAATGTCGTCTTTTGGAATGGGAAGTGTCGCTTATCGTGTAAAGTGGAGTTTTGGTTTGTTTCAAAGGGTAACTTTGGTTTTGATGAGTCCTTCTAGTAATGTAGACATGTTTTACACTCATTTCAAAATATTTATGCAATGTTTCATAAGTGTCATCAATTTCGTCACAAAGTGTGCCTTTTGCGTCCCATTTGGAGAGGTATGATGTATCACCATCACATTGAGGACATCAATTTGTTGTTTTTTTCTAAGTGATCAATATTGTGTCATCCACTATTTTAGTGTGTGATCATGATCTAGTTTTGTCTCTATTCACCTTATCTTCACTAATCCCACACTTAACCTTATACTGACAAATTTCACTCCCGGGCAACTTGAATTCACTCAGCCTTCATGAATGCACACTACATAGTCTCAATCCTCAAGCCCTAACCTTGCCTCTTGGAATTCTGTAGTCACAGTTCCCAACCTTGACCCTTGAGCTCTAGAACTGTGTAATTTATGCCCTCCATTTAGCCACAACTATGCACTGCGCCGTGTGAAGCCTCAATATTCCAGCTTGACACCTTGAGCTATGCAACTGCGCAATCCATGAGAATTTTCTCCCTCTAGAACTATGCATTGTGAAAATTCAAGCCTCAAGCCTCAACCTTGAGCTCTTCAGCCCTTCAACTGTTCAATCTCCCAGCTTTTTCTTCTTCTAGAACTGCACATTGGGAAACTCAGAGCTTCAAGCCTTAACCTTGATCTCTTAAGCCCCTCAACTACGCAGTCACTTAGCCTAGCCTCTCAGAACTGCACATTGGGAATCTTCAAGGCTCAATCCTGAAGTGTGAGCTCCTAAGTCCCTCAACTCCGTAGTTCCTTGAGTTTTTCCTTCCATAACTGCACATTGGGAAACCTTAAGGCTCAAGCCCCATCCTTAAGCTCTTGAACCCCTCAATTGTGCAATCCTTTGATCTTGGCCATCTTGAGCTATGCATTGCGTAGTGTCAATACTTGGTCCTATACCTTGGCCTTTGCAACCTTGCAATCCCTGAGTCAATCACTTAATCAATCACTTGGTTCCATCCTTAACAAGTGTTTTCATGAAAGATGTTAGATTAGGATTTATCAGACTGATGTCGGCTTTTTAGTGGTTTTCAGTTGCAGATACTCTATCTTATCATGACAAGATGATGATGGAGAAAAAGAATAAGGATACAATTCTATAAGACACCTATGGAATTGAAGAGATAAGATTATCATTAGGTAAGAAGATGAAGGAACACCAGAGTAAAACAGAAGATCAAAAATCAAGACCACATTGAAGACTCCTTACTCTCAAGCCATAAGAAGGAGGAAAAATAATAACATGCACCATCTCTCAATAAGACTCAAATATAGAAGCAACATGAATTGCTTTATATTTCCATGCCATCATGTAGTCCATGTCATCAATGTCTTGTCATATCTTGTCAAAGTGTCATGTCATCATTGGCCACATCATTTGTGGATTATGTAATTTCAATGTATATGAAATGTAATGTAAAGTGGAAGTCCAAGAGCCATGTATAGAATGTGAAAAGTCATGAAGGATTCGAAAGGTCATAAAGAAGTCAAATAGTCATGAGGGTAGTCCAAGAGTCACAAGGGAGGCGAATCTTCATCCCAATTGTTATATATGCACCCTCATAACTCATGCAAAATACTTTTCACCTTGGCTCCTCCTACTAGACATAAGGGAGAAAGATAGTTCTTTTGGAGGAGTAAGTGGATGCTCTAATGCTCCACTATTGGGGCTAGTGGTGTTCTCTGTACTGATGTATCTTGGAAATTTTGCTTAATTACGAAGCTTGTTGAGCCAACACACTTTCATGCATATGTCGTAAATATTGTAAGACTATTCTTCGAATGTTTGTGATGTATGTTGTTTCATCTATACTTAGGAAATTGAACTATTTTGGTGGCCTTGATACTTATCTTATTGAAGATGCATTGCATTTGTTTTAACGATCATTTCTTTCATATGAACTATTTCAATAGTGGATCAACGATTCATTCTTATGTATATGCTCATGTGCCTTTTCAATATCAGTACTACTACTCTTTTAAAGGCTCACGTTTCCTCTCCCTTTAGGTAGAATAACCTTGATACATTTCACAGATCCAAAAGGAATTCCCACTTATTCATATGAAAGCTCTTGCATGTTTCTCTCTCATGCTAAACTTTGTAGCAAAGGAAAATCTATAAGAATACATGGCAGTTGGGCCTTGATTCCGGAAGTGCTCCCACACCAAATGATGTGAAGTGTAATTGGGACTTCTCACCAGGGACACCCTCTTTGTTGATGGAATTCTAGCACTGCCAACACCTCCATAGAAGTGGCATGTTTCTCCTTCTGCTTCAATCCACTTGATTACCCTTTCTTTAGTACTATGTTCTCCAAGTATTGTTCATGTACACAACTTTCATCCACTGACTTGGGCTTGAACAACATCACTTGCTCTTGTAGATGGTGGTGTAAACCCCCCATATACTTGAGGAGTACATTTGGGTTCTTTGGGGAGTTACCCAACATTATGGTCATCTTTTTGAACTTTGTGGTGTACTCCTACATGCTTTAGGCTGACTTTCTCCTAAATTATTTCGATCAGATCCATTGGTCTTCTACATACCCAATAGGTTAAAACTATGACTTAATGAGGGTTTTGAAGAACTCCCACTTAGTCACTAGAATCTCGCCCTCCAACCTCAGGGTCTCTGTGTGGATTTCCCACTAAGTTAGGGCATGGACCTCTAATTTCAGTCATGCAGATGAAATATTTTTTATTCCTCAATCTGATGGACACTGAAATACACTTCTAGTTACTACAACTAGTGATTTAACTTAAGAGCGATTATCTCACCATGGTACAACATGATATCTACCTTCGCTTCCATTTTGAAAAGGGTTTGTGATTTATTCACAACACATGAACTAGTTTGATCCTTTTTGGGTCCTTTCTTCGATTGGTTCTTTGTTTCTTCCCAATCTCTTGATTCCCCTTCTAATTTGTCCTCTACATTAGAACCCCCATCTTCTTTGAATATCCCAAGCTTATTTCTTAGGTCCACCTTGAGGAGATTTACATTACAATGTATATCTATGACTTGTTGTTCCATCCATGAAAACCTCTCCTCTGCAGGAAGATGAGGGTTATTCATAGATTCATTAGCCATGATTAGGTTTTTATTATTTTTTTCCTCTTTGATCTAGTTCCCCTCAAAATA
Source organism: Pinus tabuliformis (assembly GCA_031772625.1). Classification (NCBI taxonomy): domain Eukaryota; kingdom Viridiplantae; phylum Streptophyta; class Pinopsida; order Pinales; family Pinaceae; genus Pinus; species Pinus tabuliformis. Next base: position 1,183,367,260 of record CM062805.1, on the reverse strand, counting down.
TCCACAATATCCACAAAGAAACCAGGATTTGATACCAATATGATTCGTAAACTATTGTGGATATTCCATTGGATAGTTTGTCACAATAGATTTCATAAAATTATATTTAAAATATGAAAGTATACACTATTATAGTTTTATTATACTTTTGGATATGTATATTTACTATTAATAGTGCATGCATGTGAATTTAAAATTATTCAAAAAATAGAGAACCATGAAATAAAATATCACACACACATTCAGCACAAGATATGACCTGGTGTTATAGGCCATTTTGTCACATCTAATTAATAGGCCTTCAACTGGATCAACCAACATCCTTTGACCCCTTTTTTTCATCATCCTTGCACAAAGCCTCAAACATGACTCATTCTAATCCATGAATTTCTGCCTGAAAGCACCTTGTTTCAGTCATTTTAAGGAACAATGCACCCTGGTCTCTTACTGGCCAACGTTGACTACCAGGTGTCCCTTATTTGCACATGCGCTGATCACCAATAGATTGCTCAGTGTTGGGGCTGTGTTGATTCTATAAATTCGGGAAAAAGAGAAAGAATCCTGAAGCTTCCAGGTCTGTTGTACCCATTTACCTTAGATAAAAGTCTAGAATCATGTCCTATCCTACATTGGATTTTTCATCCCTTATCCCTTGATCTCATCATCCCATCAAGAGTGGATCTCAAGTCTAGATTGGTAAAAGGATAAGAATTCATCAACCACCTCCTTCACCTATATATTTACTTCCATCCATAGGCAAGGGGTTGGATTTTGGAGAGTGATTCTACCCTTATGTTTCTAATGTGAGAGATATATTTCCATGCATTAGGGTGATTAGAGGTGCACTTTGTGACAAGGAAAGGACAAGTCAACTTGGAGGAGCTCTTCTACAAGATCAACACCTATTTTTGGTTGTAACTCACTCAATTTCTATTAATGCAAAGAGTTCTTTGTTTTCCTATATATGATGTTATGGTTTCATATATTTCAATACCATGTTTATCTATTGAATAAAGTTATTAGATGATGTTGCATAGATTCATTGGATCATTGGCTTGTCTTATATGACTGTGCAGGTTCTAATTATAGTGATCAAAGCTAGGATTGGAGCATTCAAGCCAAGGAAGGAGCGAAGCATACGACAGATTCCAAATAGGCTTCATCCTGTTATCTATTTACTTTAAGGAAAACATTAGTCCCTTTATCTTTTTTCTTTTATAGGTAATTCCACTAGGCCTAGGGAAGATACTTCTATCCACAATTGTAGATTCCTTATAACACTTGGGAAACCCTTTCAAGAGAAAAAACCAGCTAGAAGGTGAGGTCATTCTGCTCTCTTTCTCTGAATATAAATAAGATTGTGAATACAAAGAAGTATGGTCTATCGCCGGTGGGATACTACAGTGAAAAAATCCTCTCTGTGTGTTGTATCTCCTATCCCTGTTGACTATTTTTTCTTAACTATATAACAAATTCACTCAAAGAATGGAACCCCTTTTCCTCCTAGTGGGTCGATTATGACACAACCCGACAACCTACTAGTGATTAGGTTTGACTACGTCAACTCTTAACCAAAGTTACAATATATACTCTTATAAAGTATTATTCGTCATAATCCCATGTATAGCCCCTTTTCCATGAATAATTGGGGCTTTTGTGGCATCTTCTCGAATTATGGTGGTGAAAAGATGAAGGACAACTTCTAAGTGGCACAAATTTCGCATAAGGACTCTAATTGATGTGATTATTGCATCGTTGGAAAGGTATTTGTGTGTAGAATAGTAAAATTAGGTGAAACGATATATTGCTAAAGTCCCGCCCCACCCCAAGAAATTCATTTGATGCCTCAAAATTATCTCGGAGGTTTCAGACCCCAATTTGCCAAACTAGGTTTCATCGGTAAAAATGGTCCTCATAGTTGATTCCTCCACTTTTTCCACTCTAAAAGAATTGAGATGAATGAAAAAAAATATAATGATATAATAAATATCAAGTAGAGGTTGTGGGAATTCTTTCCAAGACATGTTATAATTAGAAAACGGATATGGATAGAGTGTCTAGGTCAATCTAATTTTTTCTAGATCTTTGAAGCTTATATAAGAATCATTCTAAATAATCCTATAAAATTTAATCTTCTTTTTGTGCTATTTTGAAAATATCTCCCCTTAAGTATTTAAATTTATAGTAATATTGATATTTCTAAGAAACATTATATGAATTTCATCCCATGTTTGTATGCTATTCTCTCCCAGTCCCATGAACCAATGCAAGGTTGAGTCCTTGAGAGTAGCTAGGAATAACTTAACTTTTTTTGCATCATGACAATAATAATAAATATGGCACTGTATATAAAATTAAAATATAAATGTTTTAGGGTATTAAATGACTATACCATGAAAATGGGGCAACACTAATGTGGGAATATTTTTTATTTGAACCTGTGGAATAGGATCTACAATGGGAAATCCAAGTGATACCTCATCTTCATCTCCTATATGCATGTCCTCTTTTCTATGAATGTGAACTTCACCTTCTCCTTTCATACTCACCCTTTCAATAAATCTAAACTACTTATCTATTGGAGGAGTCTCCATAACTCTAATTGGATTGGAGCCAATTTCAATTTGTAGGAGCTAGAGTTGACTTCCTGTAGTGGTTTCCTCTACTATGGGTTTTGTTTGAGGGATTACAGGGTTCATGGCTCTTTTTGGTTTGACTTTTCAAATATTTGGACAATGAGGCTCTCACGTCGGACCTACTAAAGGGTTATTAACTACTAATTTTTGAAATATGAATCTACTTGCCCTAGCTATTTGCTTTTGGACCTTTGAACTACTTGCCCCAAAGGTTGGATTTGACAGTGCAGTCTTATCTTCTTTTCTTCTTTTATATGTAGATATTATCAAGTTAGAATTCAAAGGATTTTTCGTATCAAAAGTGATTACCTTTTCTCTTCTTGCAAATCTACCACTAGTGCCTATAATCCTATCCCTATTCATGCAATCTTAGCATTACTCTCAAAACCATGAAACAAAATTGTCGGATATAGAATGTTAGTATAAAAAGGAATTGTGCACAAATTTTTGCACAAAAATGAAAACAAAACCTCAACGTATTTATCTCCTTAGTATCCCCCCGAAAACAATGCCAAAAATATCAATTAGTTTAATTGCTTAAAGGATTTTACAATAAATTAGTGACCATGATATTTGTAAACTTTGGGATACTACACCATATGTGCAGAGGTAAAATTGTTGATGGACTACTACCATATCATCATGAAATGGAATGACATGGACAATCAAACCAACTAAATTTAAACTCATAGGATACTTGGTCTCTGGACTATAGAATTAAGGAACAAAATTATAAGGATTTCATGAGATATTCTTATTACATAGGACAAATGTCGCATTTATATCTCGTTCAAGAAACCTCAAACTAAGTTTCAAATTTAGGCGAAGGTAAAAACCTCAAGTAAATGAAAGGAAAATGAAAATACTTCTAAGTCCACTAAGGCCACCAGGGTTGCCTATGATGTCCCTAATTGACAATACCTGATATGTCATGTTTTTTGGACCAAACGGTTGTTGAAAAACCATGAGGGCGGCAAAATTTGACACTTCCCATAATGTGCTCTCTCACATTGCAAATAAAAAGTAAAGCTATAAAATCAATGCTCTATGGCAACACACAAAATTATGCAAAGAAATGAAACCTATCTATGTTTGCATGGAAAGAAAAGACTTGGACAATGTTTTATTTCATCGGCTCATACACGTACTATTAATGAGGATCAATACTATGTTTGGACAAGTGAAAAGGGGTTGTTATGGTATACCTACAACACAAACATGATCAGTAGTCACACTTATATAATTTAATATGAATACAAACAACATTGTGTACCTGCATCACAATAAACTATTGACACAGCAATATATATGATAGAGTGAATGCAATGGATACAATAATAATATCGATACACAACTAGTGTATTAAATAAATACACAACAACAAATCTATTTTCTCATTTCATACCAAAAAAGAGTTCAGACGATAGAGTGTCACAACACACCTTAGTTAAGTACTATACATAAAGGATTCAAGGTAAATGTGGCTAGATTTGTGGGCCTTCCTAACCAAATACATCACCCGTGTTAGCTACCTAGACTAGGAATAGAGCATGAGAAGGAATTCAAGGAAAAAACCATCACATTGCATTATATTAATATGTTCACAATTAAATTACATGCCAACTAGCATAATAAAACCCCAACAATGGTTCGATATGAATACTTTATAATATGGATTGATCGATTTACTTCCTAGTGTCCACCTCCACCTCCTTGTGCAATGCACAAAGGGTCGGGGTTTTATATAAGTGTGTGAAATGGAGGAGTGAGCAGGAGGTCTTGGAGGTCTTGTCAACACACGTTGACCCATGGCCAACACTTTGCACAACAACCCTTGATCCAATCTAGTGAACATAAGAGCGTAATGATGATGCGTAGAATAAAACACGTGTTGTTGTTTTTTTCCTGGAGTAGTGGAACCCTCTCAAACTTGGAGGCCAATTACATGATCCCATGAAGGTTATTGGATGTGCTCAAAAACCCCCATTACTAACATAAATCCCTAATTAAGTCTAATAATCATGCTAAAATGTTGGAATAAATATATAATAAAGACAAATTACTTTGTAGACTTCTTTTGGTGACTTTTCATTGAAAGAGGCATGAAGGGATGATGTTATTGGTAAAAAATGGGTGTTATATAGGGTCAAAAAGGGGGATATTAGTAGTAAATTGTGTCAATTTCGAGCCCTAACATCCCTTTTAATGAAGTACTAAGTAATTTCTTGATTTCAAAACAATTTAATCCTTATTTGAAGGATTGTTTTTATTTCTAGTATGATTTTTTTCTTCTTCATTTATCTTTGATAAAATAGTTTGGACTAGGATTTTGTCACTAATTCCCTTCTTTAAGAAAAAGACATGGAATAATAGATGTACATATGAATATGGAAGAAACCTCAATTTGGAAGCCTTACTTTCAATCCTTTACAACACCTTATAGGGGCCACAATACTTGGGTGATAATTTTTGTCCTTCTTTTCTTGCTTGAGAGACATCTATTTATATGGTTATAACCTAAAAAATATTTGTTTCCCCACTTGAAATTCCATTCCACTATGATGTTAATATCTTATTATTTCATTCTATTTTATGCTATAATCAAGTTGTCCTTAAATATTTTGAGAACCTTTTGTTGGTTCCTTATATGGTGCTCCACTACTTGAACCTTTGTAGTCCCTTTTTAAGGGTGATTCCATTGATGGAGGATGATATCCATAAAGTGCCATAAATGGGGACATGTTTGCTGAAGTATGGAAGGATGTGTTGTACCACCATTCTGTTATGGGTGTAGCAACCCTGGTGAAAATTCCATGTAAAAAATATATCAGGTCATGGTGATGGGACATGTATTACAAGTTGAATGGTGGGGAAACATCCTAGTGGGTGTTCATTTGGTTATTCTGGCTAAGGAAATTGGCAAAGGCGGTGGCTAAGGCTTTGGAAAGGCATGAAGCAATTTTGGCACATTAAATTATGAAAATAAAGGAAATTAGGAGAAAAGGAAGGTGAAAGGTCACAAGTTGCATGTGAGGACAAAATTGAAGGAAATTAATGAAAAATGAAGAAAATAGAGGCCTTATTAATAAAAAAGCTTATGAGGATTGGTGGGCAAGGCTTGGTCAGTGAACCTTTTGTCAGTTCAGTGTTGGATCTCTCTCATTACCCTCTCTCTCTCTCATACTCTTGGAGATTTAGAGTTTTCTTGGAGCACTCTTGGAGGGTGTGGCATACTTGGATTTTGGAGCAAGAAGGCAAAGGAAGAGTAGGAAAGCACAAGAGGACATCGAGATCAACATCGACAACGACATTTTCTTTCAGGTACCAAGTTGCATGTATATTTTCCTCACTAGTTTTGGCACGCATGCCATATGAATGTGGTTTGTTGGTTGTGATTCGTCATTCTCATGGAGGATGGTCGGAATTGATAGTGGATTCCCTAACCTTGCCATTTCCTGGATAGCCATTGTGATTGTGGGTTTATTTTCATTTTGTTTTGTTTTGGTTGGTTCTCATGTTTCCTTAGCTTGGGTTAAGTTATTAGTCTTGGAGCCTTGGTGGGACAAACACTCTGGAGCTTTGTAACAACTTGCATTGAGTTACTAGTCCCATAGCCTTAGTTGGAAAAATTCTCTAAAGCCCTTTGTGGATTGAGTTACTAGTCCCAGAGCCTTGGTTGGATAAACACTCTGGAGCCCGGTCAAAGTTTTGGGTTGAGTTACTAGTCCTGGAGCCTTGGTTGGATAAACACTCTGGAGCCCGGTCAAAGTTTTGGGTTGAGTTACTAGTCCTAGAGCCTTGGTTAGACAAATGATTTGGAGCCCTAGAAGGCTTGGATAGAGACCAATCTGGTTCTGGTTTTGTGATGTTTGAATATGAGGTGGAAACATTGTTTGATGGGTTGAGGTGGATGGCCTCTCGAAGCCCTAGATGAGTTTTGATTGATGTGTTCTATGAGATCCCACATTCATGCTTGGAATATGGCATGGGGGCGAATGGCTGAAGAGATATTTGGCTCAGCCATTCTATGGTCAGGTGGAACGTGGAAGTCCCATCCCGGGTTTGGATTTTGCATCATCAATATGAGGTTATTTCTCCTTGTATTTCTATGAGTATTATAATGGATTATATGTGGATTAGATGGCTATTGTTTCCTTGGTATTTTTGTCCCTATTATGTTGGTTATTTATATGTTTTATGACAGTAGTTATGTGTGGCTCTCATCATGTTTTTACCTGTAAATGAATGACCAATGTATCTACGGCCTAATGGATGAAATGGTAGTTGATGTGTTAAGGCATGAATGTTTCTTAGCGATTCTCATCAAAGCACGAGATCCCTATGCTCAAATATGTTGTTTACACCTATAGATTACATATTCGTGATATGTTTGACGAAATGTCTATCATGGCTAGTACGGGTGCAGTCAAGGTCTCATTCAAATGATTTCCTTTTCACTGTCATCTCCTTGTTAATTTATTGTTCTTGAGGTATCATGAAATTATGGGAAGTGACTTGGGCTCTAGGCCTAAAAATCTGGCTAAATTCTCTATGACGCTAGCATATAACTGACAAAAAGAGTCCTTAGATGCTTGTAAGAAGATTTGTCAGAGCATCCAGAGGTCCCTGGACGCTGGCATGCCTATAGCATGAGATATTATAAAGGTAAAGTTGTCCAAAAGTTCAGTGGGACCCAAGGGAAATTTGCCTGAAGTGTTGGATTGGTTCCTGAGGGTCCTAATGCTGATGTTGAATTTCTGTATGGTGTGTTTTTGTCGGTTCCACTTCCTTAACTTGACTTAGGAGGTCTAATCATATCATAGTAGCCTCTCATTGCATATTTACCTTGGCTAGTCGATTGCTTGGGTAGATGTGGGAGGAGGGTGTTACAGAGTGGTATCAGAGCATGGTTGCACTCTCTTTGGGTCTAGTTTTGTTCTCTTTGTTTCATATATGATACTACAGAGTGGTATCAGAGCATTGTTCACCCCTCAAACTAGATGGGTTGTTTGTGTTCTTCATGCATTCATGTCGAGTGCATGTGTGTCTCTTATGCTTGTATTCCATGTGCTTGTTTCATTGCATGATGGTTACCATGGTTGTAGTGTTGCCACCATGCAAATGTCGATGGTGTTGTTGTGGGATGTATCGTCTATGGGTGTATATGCATTTCCATGTCGGTGTCTATATGCATGCATTGTCATGGTTATAGTTATGCATGTATAGTAGGTCAAGCATGCATTGTGAGGTCATTGCATGCAATTAGATCATCGTGATGATATTGGTATGTTATGATGCTAATGTGTTGGCTGAGATAGAGTAGGAGATGCATTTCATTAAAGTGAAGTTGCAACATTGGACCTCGAGGCAAGAGAATTTCATCATAGAAGTTTGTATATTGGGCATGCAAGTATGTAGGTTAAGGATTGTTATATGCATTATGGTTATGTGTATTCCTTTCATTCTATTAATGTTATGGTTACATACATGATAAATGTTAGTTGATTAGTATAATCATATGCACATGTGTCAGATAGTCATGAATGATAGTAACATGTGGTTGTATGCATTGCTATTGTTGTTTTAGGATAGTTAACTTGATGATTATGTTGTATGTTGTTGATGAGTAGGTTATACATTAACTTGTTGTTGTTATATGATAGTTGGCTTGATGATTAGGTTATATGTTGTTGATGAGCATGATACATAACTTATTGTTGTTAAATGCTAGTAACTAGCTTATTAGGGTTATTACATTAAGATCTTGATGTTATATGTTTCATACTAAGTTGGATTTTTCTATGCAGATGGTTAGGGTTATAACATTCAGGTATGGGTCGACTTATGTTGTGATATTATGTCATACTGATCTAGACTAACTGTGCGGATATGATTATTATGTATGAATGATAATTTTTTATGAGTTTATGATGTGAACATGTTAGCTAGTGACTATTATGGATATCATGATATTAGTTATGTTTGAGTTGATATGTTGTGAAGTTATATTATGCTAATATAGCTTGATTGTGTAGACAAGATAGCCCCCGCTGACATACATTAAGGTATGAGTTCACTTATGTCATACATTTGGTGCTTGACTGTTTGATTATGTCATCTATTTGGTGCTTGAATGTTTGGTGTCTATTATATCCTCTAGTTGATTTATTTAACATGGTATGTTTGCAAGTTGGTTGAATGTTTGATGAATTGCATAATATGAGCATGTGTTCAAATGATCTTGTTTTAAGATGATTGTACTAACACAAATGTGTTGAGATAGTTGATGTGTACTTGAGTGTAATAGGTGGTAGTTGTAGCATTATGTCTAATGACTATTGATTATGACATGATTGTTAGTCTTGGTAAAGGTTGATTTCAAATTGATAGATATGATTATCTTGATATTTGAAACGTGTGGTTGACATGTGCAAATAGTTGTAGGGTAACATGGGTATTAGCGTGACAAGGTAACAATTGATGTGTTTATATAACTAATAGTTGGATGATGTGATAGCGCATAATAAGACTCAATTGCAACAAGATAAATGGTAAAAGAAAGGAATTGGGCAAGAATTCCTTTGGCTATGTTGGAAACCCTAATTCCAAACGAATGAATGATTTACATATAGGAAATCTTCTTAAATATCATATGACATTATGTGGATATGTGCTAGACTCAAGAACATGTACTTGACATGTATATTAGCTAGTATCTAGTTACAGGTGGATCTATCAAGGGAATTGGAGTCCCTTAAGAGATAGTGTGGATGTGTTAAGCTACAAGGCAATTTGCTTGACACAACAAGGTAAGGTAACTAGTATGTTGTTATGTTTATGTATGCACTAATAGTTATGTGCTTATGGTAGTATGATGTAGGGAATTGTATGGAAAAGAGACTTCCATGAAATCCTGAAGAAGGCTTGGGTTGATGTGTCCTTTGGAAGCAATGGAACTATGGGATTTGAGTCATGGTGTTTGTTGCTAGTCTTGTGCTTTTGGTATTTTGTGATTTACTTATGCTTGATTTGCAGTGTTGTTATGTCCAGTGCATGATCATGCCACTTTGTTTGTGGTGTCGTATTTTTATTGGTTTTTGTGGTTTTATTCTTGTTTGTTTCTTGTTCTTTCCTTTTAATTTTTGAGTATTAGGAATTGGTTGGGAAAGAGGAAAGTTAGTGCAACTCAGAGAGAGATGAATGAAATCCATTAGGAAATTTAAGACTCAAATGAATCTGGTACATGTATAAGGGAAGTTGAAGGCAAGAGTATGACAACCAATTGGACTGCTTGGGTCCATTGGTGTAAATGGACGATGGCAGAATAGTTATGAGAAAGGTAATCAAGAATGGTAAGGTGAATGGACTTAAGGTGTCATATGCCTTGGCTATGTTGGGAACTATTGTTCTTGATATTGTACATGTGATGGACGCATAAAGGGAGTTTTCTTAACCTTTACCTTGAGATATTTTAATTATGTTGTGACCATGATTATGCTGATGTCTATATGTGTATACATGATTGTATGTATGTATGTCATGCCTGACAGGATCACCATGGATCATGATTATGAACACTAACATTTATATGTATATATGTGTGTGTGTGTGTATATGTCGTTGTCTAACATGACCATGATTTATTTATGCTAATGTTTATGTATATGTATGTATTTGTCCATGTATCTATGTCACTGTCTAACAGGGTCATCAAGAATCATTCTTGTGAAGGAATGATTTCTTACACGGGTGAATGACACAAAGAGGTCCCTGGTTTCTGAGGAATCAAGAGGGAAGAGTAATCCTAATAAAGGGACTTTTCTTACCTTGATCTTGAGATCTTTTCATTATGTTGTGACCATGATTATTCCGATGTCTATAAGTGTATACATGTATGTATGTATGTATGTCATGTCTAATAGGATCATCATGGATCATGATTATTAACACTAGCATTTATATGTATATATGTGTGTGTGTATATGTCGTTGTCTGACATGACCATGATATCTTTATGCTAATGTTTATGTATATGTATGTATATGTCCATGTATCTATGTCGCTATCTAACAAGATCATCGGGAATCACTCTTGTGAAGGAATGATTGCTTATGCGAGTGAATGACATGAAGAGGTTCCTAGTTTCTGAGGAATCAAGAGGGAAGAGTAGTCCCCATAAATATAAAAGTTAGTATCATGTGGTTATGAGTTTATATTACATTATTGTATATTGTTTATGTTATCGACAGGTTATACCAAAGGATACATCAGTGAAATGAAAGAAATGTGTTTTGTAGCATGATGTGACAAGCATGGATAAGACACTGGAAGCAAGGTTGCTTGGTAAAGACAATGTGGTTTGGATATGTGGTACTACTGTTGTTCATATGTTGTGATTGTTGTACATGTTGCATCTATGATGTTTTGTGCATGCGGTGTTATGTATATATAGTGTGTGTACATGTTATTTATGTAATTTTAGGTACAGGGTGGTATGGATAGTCTTGTGTGAATATTGCATATGTAGTGTTGGGTATAGATGATGCTATGTACAAATTGTATATGTGGTGTTGTGTACATATTGTACTCTGTGCATGATGTATATGTGGCATTGTATGCATATGGTGCTCTGTGCATGTTGGATATGCAGTGTTGTATACAAATGACGTTATGTACATGTTGGATATGCAGTGCTATGTACATGTGGTGTTGTGTGCATGTTGTACATGTGGTGCTATGTACATATGTTGTTGTGTGCATGATTGTACAAGTGGTGTTGTTTTCAGGTGGTGTTGTGGACATGTCGTGCATGTGGCTCTGTGTACATGTGGTGTCACGTACATGTCATGTATGTGGTACTATGTACATGTGGTATTTTGTGCACATTTTACAAGTGGTACGGTGTACATGTTGTGTTGTGTACACATTGTGCAAGTGGTGTTGTGTACATGTGATATTGTGTACACATTGTGCCAGTGGTGTTGTGTATAGGTGGTACTGTGTACATGTTGTACATGTGGTACTAGTGTACATGTGGTACTGGTGTACATGCGGTACTAGTGTACATGTGATATTATGTGTGTGTCATACATGTTGTGTGGTGCACATGTGATACTATGTATGTGTATTGTGTAGTTGTGGTGTTATGACACGCGTACTCATTGTGTTGTACTCTATGTCGTACTTGTATTTTGTTGTGTTGTACACCAATTGTAGGTACATGTATTGTGTGGAGTTGTACATCAGGTGTAAGTTTATGTATGTGTTGTGTTGTGTTGTACACTGGGTGTAGGCTTATGTGTGGTATGTCAGGTATAGGTGCATGTATTTCATGGTGTTTTATGTCGTGTTTGGTTGTATATGTGTAATGGACACTATGGGTATGTGCACATGGTTGAGGAGAAGGCATGAGGTGTTTGTTGGGTGTGGAAACCGAACCTCTGTGCTTACAAAATAAGTACAAAGGTGGGAGATAAGGATCGATTAAAGGATAAGTATCAAAACTTTATTTTAGTTTTATTATGCATGTGACTTGTGATTATGGTCTATGATGATTTCATGTGATTTATGATTCTGGAATTTTCACCAGGGTTGTTACATGGAATTTAATGTGGTTTATGATGGTTACATGTGATTTATGATTTTGAACTGTTGTGTTTTGAGCTAACCTGATGTGATATGTTTATACATGACGATTTGGTCAAAGATGCTAGTTTGACTTGTTGTAACAGGAAGCAAAGAGAATTGCAAGTGTACCTTATTGATGGGCCACCAATGAGGTATGCTTTGATTTTATTTAAATTTTTTTTGAATCTGGGAATTATGTGCTTGGTACAGGAAAGCATGAACATGCCCACTTGGATGGTTGAAACTGACTACAAGAATTAGCAGCAACAGTGAAAGGAATTGGAAAATGCAGCAATATGTTGGTAAAGTATTGAGGAGCATGGCCATTGTGCGACACTAGTACCCAATAGTGTCCATTGATTGCCATGAACATGCTATGAATGGTATGATGGTTTGAGGTAGGATACGCCTTGGTTTTGTATCTTCCAATGTGAGGAAGCCTTTCCAAGGGATGGACTGCGCGAGATGGGGGTGCCAGCGGAACTTGGAAGGTGAGTGACTGCACGGAAGAGGATGATCAAATTGCCCAAGGGACTATGTAGCAGAGAAGGGAAGGTCATGGATATATTTGTTTTGGTCATTAGCATTGTCAGATGGAGTCAGATGCACATTAGGAGTGTGCCCTAGAACAATGAGTTGGTAATTGTCCACTAAGAGGACAAGTGGCATAGGATTGTAGCACTAGACATTTGATGTGGATTTTACTTTGTAGTGGATTCTGGACTTTATAGGAAGGAGGTGAATCCTGTATTACTTTGAGGGTAGAGGTGTGAGACTCTGGATTCCCTTATTGCAGATGCAAGCATCATATCCTTTTATTTGTTGGTTGAGAAATGTGCATATGCGTATATGTGTGTATTATTGTAAATATTATATCGAGATAGATTTATAAATCTCCCTAGACAGTATGATTATTTGATGGATGAAGAAAATGAGTATATGTTGTTGTTATTGTAAATACTGTGATGAGTTATGTTTTAAAGCTCCAGTAAATGGTATGTTTGTTATGTTTTAGTAGGTGGTCTTTGCAAGTATTTCAATTAGCTATGTTATAAATATCCATGGGAAGTATGTTTTGTTTACCACATTTTTGTGGTTATAGGTGTTGTTGAACACCGAGGACGGTGTTCCACCAAGGGGGAGGATTTTGTAACAACCCTGGTGAAAATTCCATGTAAAAAATACATAAGGCCATGATGATGGGACATGTATTCCAAGCTGAATTTTTGGGAAAACATCCTAGTGGGTGTTCATTCAGTTATTATGGCTAAAGAAATTAGCAAAGGCAATGACTAAGGCTTTGGAAATGCATGAGGCATTTTCGGCACATTTATTTATGAAAATAAAGGAAATTATGAGAAAAGGAAGGTGAAAGGTCACAGGTTGCATGTGAGTAGGAAATTGAAGGAAAATAATGGAAAATGAAGAAAATAGAGGCCTCATTAATAAAAAGGCTTCTGAGGATCAGTGGGCAAGACTTAGTCAGGGAACCTTTTGTCAGTTTAGTGCTAGAGCTCTCTCATTATTCTCTCTCTCTCATACTCTTGGAGACTTAGAGTTTTATTGGAGCACTCTTGGGGGGTGTGGTGTAATTAGATTTTGGAGCAAGAAGGAAAATGAAGAGTAGGAAAGCACAATAGGACATCAGGATCAATAGCTACATCAGGATTTGGTTGCAAGCACCGAGTTGCATGTATGTTTCCTCACTAGGTTTGGCATGCATGGCATATGCATGTAGTTTGTTGGTTCTGATCTGTTACTGGTATGGAGGATGGCTGGGATTAACAGTGGATTGCCTAGCCTTTCCATTTCCTGGATAGCCATGGTGATTGTGGGTTTATTTTCATTGTTTTGTTTTAGCTGGTTCTCATGTTTCCTTAGCTTGGGTTGAGTTCTTAGTCCTAAAGCCTTGGTGGGAAAAACGCTCTAGAGCCCTTGGTTGGTTTATTTACTAGTCTTGCAGCCTTGGTTGGATAAACGCTCTAGAGGCCAGTAAAAGTTGTGGGAGAGTTACTAGTCCTGGAGCCTTGTTTGGACAAACACTCTGGAGCCCTAAAAGTCTTGGATAGAGACCGATCTAATGATGGTTTTGTGATGTCTGACCATGAGATGGAATCATTGTTTGATGGATTGAGGTGGATGGCCTTTGGAAACCCTGGATGGCTAGTAAGGGTCCATTCAAGGTCTCATTCAAATGATTGCTTTTGCACTATCATTTCCTTGTTAATTTATTGTTCTGGAGGTATCATGAAATTTTGGGCAGTGACCTAGGCTCTAGGCCTAAAAATGTGGCTTAAATATTAGGAACGCTAGCACAGAACTGACAAACAGAGTTCCCGAACATTGGAAAGTAGGCCTGTGAGAGCATCCAGAGGTCCCTGGACGTTGGCATGCCCATAACATGAGAGCATCCAGAGGTCAAGTTTTCCAAAATTTCAATGGGACCCAAGGGAAAGTTGCCTGAAGTGTTGGATTGGTTCCTAAGGGTCCTAATGATGATGTTGAATGTCTGTATGGTGTTTTTCCATCGGTTCCACCTCCTTAACGTGACTTAGGAGGTAAAATCATATCATAGTGGCCTCTCGTCGAATGTTTACCCTGGCTGGTCAGTTTCTTGGGTAGATGTGGGAGGAGGATGTCACAATGGGGCAACCACTTGACCTATTTTCTCTATTTATAAAATGGAAAGAGAAAAATATATCGTTCTAAATGTTTATTCACTGATCTAATTTTTTCTCATTGGATTGAGGATAGTAAGATGAGTTGTGAGCCCATTTAGTACCCAAACAAGAAAATAATTCAATCAATTTTTTTAAATGAAAATTAGATCTCTTTCACTTACAATAATCTATAGGATTCCATGTATCTTTTGTATTATTTCCATGATTGTTGTTTCCACTGTACTTTCTTTAGAAAGATGAGAAAGATGGGAAAAATGGGGATACTTTGTTAATTGGTCTATTATTAGCATAAAAACATTATTTCCTTCATATTTGAGTAAACTTGTAATAAAATACATTGAATCTTCTTCCTAACATTGACTTGTTATAGCTAATGGTTGTAGGAGACCCAAGATATTGACCATCTCTCCCTTATTCCACTAGAATACCACACATTCAACCAAAAAAAATTGAACAAAATGTTTAAGAACTTTCTAGAAAATATCCTTCTTGATCTTGTTATACGTTTTGAAGAATCTTGAATTTCCTCCTACCAGAGAAGTGTGTAATTCCAAAAGGACCTTTTGGTTTGAGTTAGGAATTCATACATAAATATAGGTGATTTTTATACCAAAGTAGATCATTGTTCCACCCAAATACACCTATTGCACTTGGGTCCTCTTGTATTTATTGAATGATCTTGCATATCTATGATCTTGCTTCCATTCTATACTTTCATCTTCCACCTAATCAAATTTTAGAATAGAAATAATACACAATAAACCCTCTATTTGTTTTCGTTTCCTTGAAATTTCATATGCCACCATATTATGTTTTTTCCTTTTCGTAGATAATTTCAAAGTCATAAACTAGCATCTTTGTAGCACATATTTGTTTCTCTTATGAAGATAATCATTTCTCCAAGAAGTACTTCAAACTATCATGATTTGGTTTTACTTAGAAGTGTCTTCTTGTTAGATAAGGGTGTCATTGTTAACTGAATGTAGTATGGCCAACATTTTTTTTTCATAAATGGGTTTGAGAAATATATCTCCATTAAGTTGGCTACTTACAATGGAAAAAACCCTCCCTTCTTGCATTAAAACTGCACTAATTCCATGGTCTGAGGTATCACACTCCACAATAAAGGTTTTTATGAACTCAAGTGTGGCTAGGATAATAGTTGTAAACATAGCCTCCTTATGTTTTTCAAAGCATTTGGTTACTCGAGTCTAAGAAAATGCTTCCTTATTTAACAATTATGGTATAGGTGTTGTTATTTGACTATAAATCTTGACAAAATTGAAGTAATAACCTTTCAATCCTAGTAATATCTTACGTTTATTCAAGTTTTTTGGTATTGACCATTCCATAATAGCTTTAATTTTGTTAGGGTCCACTTTGATACCTTCATGAGATATAATATGACCCAATTATTCCACTTTTTAAACCTCAAAGGCACACTTGGAAGGATTTGCATTAGTTGTTTCTCTTCCAATAGTATTAAGACCATGTCAACATGTTATACATGCTCCTCCAAATATTCATTATAGATTAGTAGGTCATCAAAAAATACTAACAAAATTTTTCTAAGTGCTTTAAAATAGAATTCATTAACCTTTGAAATGTTGAAGGTGCATTAGTAAGTCCAAATGGCATCAAGCCCCAGGAGTTAGCTCAATTGGTTGAGTTCCCTTTATTAAAGAACCTTGCTAATGGGAGGTCACAGGGTCAATTATCCTCAATGCTCTTGGGGATAAGAAGTGCTAATGAGCTGACAGGGAGTGATCCCTTTAGGTGGAGATGCTCAGATAGTTTCCATGGATGTAGCGACCATCAATCTCTGTGTCGAGGTAATTTCTTCTTACCTCATTCTAATTTGACGATACATTGAATGAAGTTCCAAATTAGTAGAGAAAACCACCCCATGAAATTCATTTGATAATACATCAATGATATGAATATGAAACTTAGTTTTGATACTCATGTTGAAATGTGGCAACAAGAATATTCCAATTTAATTTTTCCTTGAATTAAATTGTGAATTAAAATCAAATTTAGTCTTAACATCTACTTGGAAATAATTAATTAAGTTGTTTTGACTTAATTAGTTGGAGAAATTCAAGTTACAAGTCTTTCTAAAGTCATGCAAGAATTATCCCTTAAATTAAGGAGATAAGTCTTAAATTAAGGAGATAAGATTGAGTTATATTTGAGTTGTAATTAGTTAACCTAGTTTACTAAGTTAAGTCCAGTTAAATTAGTTCCAAACTGTTTGAGGAACTAATAGAGAGTTAATAGTCAGTTGATGCATGCATGCACTCAACTAGTGTACTCCAGTTAATTGAAGATTCCCTCATCAGAAACTCATGCATGTCTATTATGAGAAAGACCCAGTTGAGATTAAAGTCAAGGACAGTGTACTATCAGTTGCATGTGTTTTCTTATAAAGAAAACTCATGCATGTAGTCAAGGAATCATTCCTTGAGGATTGCGCAGTTTTGACAGTGTGTGAGATCAGAGTGTTCCACTTGGTTGAAGGTGAATCATCCCAGAGGAATAGCGGAAGGAAATCGGAGCTTGGAGGGCAGAGAGGAAGGCTTGAGAGAAGCCAGGATTTCTCGTGAGCATCGATGAGGATTGTATTGAGAGCTGGCTAGCTGTGAGAGCTAAGGCTTTGTATAATTCCTATGTATTTCCACCTTGTATGATAATACAGATAGTGGGGTTTTTAGCTGAGGCTTTCCCCAAAGTATTTTCATGTGTATTGTGCATTGATTCTTCTTCTTTTGGTTATATTGTTTAGTTAGATTTTAAGCTTCTGTGGAAGTTTTTTGTAGTTTCATGATCCGGATTATCCACAGTTTCTAGTTCATTCTGCCAACGTTTCAAACCCCAAAGGGGGTCCATCATCAGGACAAATCGGAAAGAATATGAATGAAAAATTATTGAGAGAAGAGAGCCTTGCGACCTGAATATAAATAAACCAAGAACCCTAATTTTATAAAGGCCGACACATGATTTCTAATTTTTATTAATTATTATTTTATTTTCATTAATTATTTTCCTTTAAAATAATTACATAAATTTTTATAAAATTCTATCTATAAAAGTTTTATAAAAACTTTAATTAATTATTTAATTATTCCTTATAAGTCTTAATTGATTAATTCTTTTTTATTTAATTAATTAATTTACATTAAATTATTTTAACCTTCCTTCAATTAATCAATTAATTAATTGATTGATTAATTAATTAATTAATTAACTAATTAATTAATTAATTCACCAAATTAATTAATTTATTAATTTTAATCTTTTATTTTTATTTGATTAATAAATTGATTCATTTATAAATTTGTTTTTAATTAATAAAATAAATTTGTTTTTAATGAATTAATAAGTCCCTATTAAATTTAATTAAAATCCAATTAAAAGTGTTAAAGAAATTAATTTATAATACTAAAGCTCTAATTCTTATTTCATTTAAAAAAAATTATTTTATTTAAAATTTTTATTCCAATTGAATTTTTATTTGATTAAAATTATTATTTCATTTAATTTTTTTTTTCATTTAAATTTTTTATTTCATTTAAATTTTATTTGATTAAAATTTTTATTTTAATTTCTCTCTATAATTAATAGATTAAATCAAATTAATTTATTAATTTAAATTGTTTAATTGATTTTGATTTTTGAATTTAATTAAAATCAATTGATTCATACTACATCCTAATGATTTAATTTAATATAATTCTAAATTTTCTATTTGATTAATGTTTGTTCGATTAAAATCTTAATTACACCTTATTCTTATTAATTAAAATTATTTTTAGTTATATTTTTTCAAATCAAAGATATTTTTGGATTATTATTAATCATTTGATTTGTTATTTGAAAGGTTATGATTAATTTCATATTTTATTTTATTATATTTAAGAATTAATTTAATTTAATTTAATTAATATAATTAATTAAATTAATTAGATTAATTTGTTTTAATTGTTTTAATTAATTAATTAATTAAACTTCCGAAATGAAAGACCCCTTATTTCCGATCTTATGCTTCCAAGGGTCCAGGGGGTTTATTTGTTTGATCAGAAGAAGCCAATTTCCACTGATTTCACTCCCATTGTCCCTGTTGAGGTTCTAAGGAAATTTCATAATTTCAATGGCCTCCCTCATTTTTCTTTTATGATAGTTGTCCTCTCTTGCAATTACCTTGGCGTCTTCCAAACACACATGATGTTTGGTCTTGGACGAGTGCTCTGCAAGGGCCGATGTGCAGGATCTTTCATTCTTTATGTCAGCAGCATGCTCTTTAAGTCTTATTTTCAGAGACCAACCTGTTTCCCCAATATATTGTTTAGCTTGATCTTTAAGCTTCCGCAAATTCATAGTAGAAGTAGGTTATAGTATTCTGCTTTGATTTATATTGCATTATCGGGTTAACCTACACTTAGATTTTCTACATGGTATCAGAGCCAAGTTTGTAGAGAATTTTCTACATGGTATTAGAGCGAGATTTGTAGAGAAATTTTATACATGGTATCGGAGCCAAGTTTATTGGAGCTATGAACAGTATACTGAGAAGAGAATTCGAAGTTTTAAGTTCGGGGTTGCAGGTGCAAATCGAATTCACATCATACTTCAAGGTTGGCCAATGGAGTTCTATGGCTTGAGACTTGAGTATGCCTTGGAAGGTAGCTTGAATTACATAGCATGGAAAGATATAATGGAGGTTGTATTAGAAGACAATGGCTTGAAGGAATTCATTGATCAAGAAATCCCAAAGCTAGCTTCAACTAATGTGCAAGAGTTGGCTGAGTGGAAGAAGTGTGTGGCGAAGGCGAGATAGATCATCCTTGAGGGAGTTCGAGACCATATTGTCTTGAGTCTCCATGGGAAGGATAATCCATGTTCAATGTGGAAGATATTGAAGGACCTCTACCAGAACAGTAGTGACTAGAGGAAATTGGTGCTCAAGGATAAGCTTCGAAGAATCAAGATGGTGAAGGGTGATACTATTTCCACATATTTGAACAAGCTCACCACCTGCAAAGATGAGCTTGGCGGTGTGGGAATAACTACTGCCAATGATGATATGGTGAGCCTCTCTCTCCTTAGACTTCCAAAGATTTGGAATAGCTACCAGGACTCTGTGAATGGAAGGGAGAAACTGTTGGATTGGGAACAACTGTGGTCGGATCTTATGTAGGAGGAGATCAGGAGGAGCACACGAGATGGTTCTTCATCCAAGGATGATGATGAAGAAAATCTGGCCTTAGCAAGTAAGGCAAGGAAAGGGAAGGGGAAGGCTTCCCATTTCAAATCGAATTCTTCTCATGGAGGGAAGAAAGGTGACATGTCTAAAGTAAGATTCTTTAATTGTCACGAGATGGGACATTTTGCGACTAAATGCCCATCGAAGAAGTCCAAGAAGGGATCCTCAGAGGGATCGGAAGGTGAGGCATTAACCGCTCAGTTCGAAATGGACTTTACCCTCATCGCATGCATGGTGTCATCGATGATGGGTTGTGTTTGGTATCTTGACAGTGGAGCCTCATTCCACATGACCGGTGATAAAAATTTATTTAGTGCCTTGGAGGAGAAAGACCTCAAGATGCGCATAGAGATGGGTGATGACAGAAGGTATAATGTTTTAGGAGTGGACACAGTTGCTTTTCAAAGGAAGCATGGAGCTCCTATCACCTTGACAGATGTGAAGTATGTGCCTGGATTGAAGAAGAACTTGGTATCGGTCGCGATGTTGGAGGACAGAGGCTACGATGTTGTCTTCAGTAAAGGAAAGGCACTCCTAAGACACATAGCCATGGGTCAGACCAAGAGGATATGGATTCAGGTGAAGAATATCTATAAAATAGAGGAAGATGATTGTGTAGCATTAAGTATGAAAAGAAAAATTGGTGCAAAGCCAAGACATTAGCGAGTTGTGGCATAGGCGGTTGGGCCATTTGCATCATGGGGCTTTGAAGATAGTGCAACAGATATCTATAGGACTTCCCAAAGGTAAACTTGAGCAAGTTGACACAAGCAAATGTTGTACCTTGGGAAAGTACACCAAGTCTTCCTTTCATGATCGAGACAGTCAAGCAAAGGCTATCTTGGAGTGAGTTCATACTGATGTGTGTGGACCATTCTTGATGGAATCCACAGTGAAGCAAAGGTATTATTTGATTTTCATTGATGACTATTCTCGTAAATGTTGGATTTATTTCATGCAGAAGAAGGACCAAACATTCACAAAGTTTTGTGAGTTCAAAGATTTGGTCGAGAAAGAGTCAGGGAAGAAGATCAAGGCCTTGAGAAGTGACAACGATTGAGAATATGCCTCTCAAGAGCTTAAGGACTTCTTTGCAGCGGAAGGAATTAATTGAGAGTTGACAGCACCTCATAACCCACAGCAGAATGGGGTGGTCGAGAGGAAGAACAAAATTATTATAGGGGAAACACGGGAAATGTTGCATGACCAAGGCATACCACTTCACTTGTGGGTTGAGGCATGCAACACAATGATCTATTTGTAGAATAGAAGCCTGCATCACATACTTGGGATGAAGACACTAGAGGAAGCTTTCTCCAGTAAGAGACCAGACGTGGGTCACTTCAGGATCTTTGGCTCATCGGTATATTACCATGTGACAAAGGATGCACGAAAGAATATTAAGCCAACAACCGAGTTGGGGATACTTGTGGGGTACACTGATATACCTCACAACTATCGGGTGTACCTGCCTACCAGTCGAAGGACAGTGGTTTGTAGAGATCTCAAGTTTGATGGGCAGAAGGCCATGCGATTTTCCCTTGGGAGGGAGCTCCAACTACAGGCTGTGGAGGAGCTGTTGGTTCCTAAGGAGGAGGAGCCTCAGACTGATGTGGAGTAGCCGAATGCAAAGGTTCCAAGAGTGGAGACATCCACTCAAGCAGAGTCTTCCAAATATGGACGGAAGCGCACAAGAGAAGTTGACAGATTGTTGGAGGATGCGAGAGAGAATGTGGGAACACCATATTCTCAGCGCAGAAAGAGGAGGTCACCTGAGAGGTACACTGGATACATAGCCTTTGTTGGGGAATGTGTTGAGACTGAGCCATCTTCCTTTGAGGAAGTAGTGCAGCAGCTGATTTGGGTTGATGCTATGGTGGAGGAGTATGACTCTATAGTTCGTAACAATGTTTGGGACATGGTTCTAAGACCAGAGAACAAGTCAGTTGTGAGTTCTCGTTGGCTTTACAAGGTAAAGCAAGCTGCTGATGATGGAAGGATCATGTTGCCGCAGTATAATCCCTTTCTTGTTGAGAGGGAGTGTTGAAATGTGGCAACAAGAATATTCCAATTTAATTTGTCCTTGAATTAAATTGTGAATTAAAATCGAATTTAGTCTTAACAACTACTTGGAAATAATTAATTAAGTTATTTTGACTTAATTAGTTGGAGAAATTCAAGTTAGAAGTATTTTTGAAGTCATGCAAGAGTTATCCCTTAAATTAAGGAGATAAGTCTTAAATTAAGGAGATAAGATTAGGTTATATTTGAGTTGTAATTGGTTATCTCAGTTTACTGAGTTATATCCAGTTAAATTAGTTCCAAACTATTTGAGGAACTAATAGAGGGTTAACAGTCAGTTGATGCATATATGCACTCAACTAGTGTACTCTAGTTAACTGAAGATTCCCTCATCAGAAACTCATGCATGTCTATTCTGAGAAAGACCCAGTTTAGATTAAAATCAAGGATAGTTTACTATTAGTTGCATGTGTTTTCTTATAAATAAAACTCATGCATGCAGTCAAGGAATCATTCCTTGAAGATTGCGCAGTTCTGACAGTGTGTGAGATCAGAGTGTTCCACTTGGTTGAAGGTGAATCATCCCAGAGGAACAACACAAGGAAATAGGATCTTGGAGGGCAGAGAGGATGGCTTGAGAGAAGCCAGGATTACCTGTGAGCATTTGTGAAGATTGTACTGAGAGTTGGCTAGCTATGAGAGCTAAGGGTTTGTATAATTCCTATGTATTTCCACCTTGTATGATAATACAAATAGTGGGGTTTTTAGCTGAGGCTTTCCCCAAAGTATTTTCATGTGTATTGTGCATTGATTCTTATTCTTCTAGTTATATTGTTCAGCTCGATCTTTAAGCTTCCGCAAATTGATAGTAGAAGTAGGTTATAGTATTATGCTTTAATTTATATTGCATTATTGGGTTAACCTACACTCAGATTTTCTACAACTCATTTTTTTGTTTTCTATAATATAGACACATACACCATGAACCATCCTTTTCAGTAACCATTAATCCTGGTGAAGAGAAAATGCTTTTGTTGGTTGAATGATGTCAGCCTATAACGTTTTTAATCAAACACTCAATATCACTATTTTGTGAAGATGGATACCTATAAGGACTAATGTTAGGTGGTACAGTTATATGTTGCAAATGAATAACATGGTCGTGATCTTGAGTAGGGAAGACTGTTAGGCATTTCTCTAAATAACTTGGAATGGTTCTTCATAAATTTTTGGAGATCCACTAGAGCATAGGATATATATGTTTGAACATCTAATAAGCACAACTATGCAACTACATCATGGTGTCCCTTTTCAGTCAATTCGTGTTGTTTGAGCTTATCACTTTAGATGGATTCCCTTAAACACCTCTATGCTCAATTTCCTTGCTTAGAGGAAAATATCATGAAAATATAACGAAAAATCAGGGCCACTATTCCTGTTGGATTCATAATTACACTAAGAGGGGAGTGAATCAATATAATAACAATTTTTACCTATTTAAATCCATTCAAACATCATAAAACATCAATATCATAAATTAAACAATTAACAAAAAATATATGTGGATACCCTCATGGGAGAAAACAATAAAGAATATTTATATGAAAGATCTTGTAGTCACCAACTTACTAGAGACACCAATCCCCTTTGCTGCTACATAACCACCAACATATGAGAGACATCAATCCCCTTTGTTGTTTTATAGGCACCAAGATATAGGATACACAAATTCCCTCTCCTACTTTGTAGGAACCAATATATAAGAGAAATCAATCCAATTATTTATTTTTTATGCACCAACCTACATGAGAGACCAATCCCTAATACTACAAATATTCATAGGAATCAACCTAATTCACTTAGTTTTATTGCTTCTTCATATTGTTTATTAGTTGATTCTACTTTCACCAAGTCTTCTTGTTATTTCTACCTTCACTAAGTTTAATATTTACTTCTTCCTTCATTGGCTCTACCTGCCACTTCTTCCTTGATCAAGTCTACTTCTCCCAAAACTTGTTGCTTTTGGCTTCTTCCCAAGAAATAACTTGCACAACATGCAACATATCCAATTTTGAAAATCTAATTCTAAATTTTTTACCACGTGTACCTAGAGATATCTTCTTTGTCTCATCCAAATTTCATAGTATGAAACATCTTAGAAACAAGGTTATAGAAAAAATCCCAAGATGAATTATTGAAAGCATATTTTAGGAGCATTTATGAACACTAACTTTCTCATATGATATGTCTGAATTTATAGAGAAAAAATGTCTGAAATTTCTATTCTAGGTACCTTGAAATATCTTTTATATCTCCTCCAAATTTTATATTTTGAAACATCATAGAAAGAAATATATATCAGAAATACCAAGTTGACCTATTTGAGGTAGATTTTATGAGCATTAAGGGAGCCTAAGTTCCTTTGACCATATCTCCAAAAATTATAGTGAACCAAAGTCTAAAATTTTAGCCAAAACTTCATGTAGATCTTCTATTTGTATCCTCCAAGTTACATGTTTCAAAACATCCAAGAAGAACAATTATAGCAAAACTGTCAAGCTTACCTATTTGATGATCCTTTAGGAAGCCTAACTTCCTTAGATCATATCTTTGAAATTATACCAAAACAAGGTATAAAATTTTAACCACTGGTATATGAAGATCTTATATCTAGATCCTATAATTTTCACATTCTGAAACATCCTAGAAGAAATGTTAGAACAAAAATTCCAATATGACTTGTTCACCCTATAAATCATATTTTTTATTCCACCTTTGGACTCCAAGAATTACCCAAAAATTATTCCTCAACTACTCTTGCGGTCTCAAATCTCTTCTTACTTAAACGGTATTTAAATGAACTGATATGCCCTTTATTTATAGTGTTTGTACATTCACTTATGGAGATGACTTGCAAAATTAGTTGGGTCATCTTGGTGAAATATTTTATATCTCCTCATTCCTATGGAATTAGAGGGAGTTCCATATACCATTAGAAAGGTCTTGGAATAAAATTTACAACTTTATATGTTATGCTCCTATTTGAGCTAGGTAATTGGAGTAAAAGTTTCTTAAAATATAGGGTAACCAAATGGGGCATCAAAAGTTCAAAAACAATATCTCCAACAAACTTCATTTCCCAATCTTTATCTTGGACATATGTAGTCTCCCCCTATCTTTGACATCAACGACAAAAATATTTACAACAATTCCTAATGAGTGTACCCATTGGAATCCTGATATAACATCAATACCACCCATTTGGTTTTCAATCATGGGACTATTCAATAAATACTCCTCCATATTCCACTTAACATTATGATACTTTCTTGAAAAATTTATGGTTCTTCCATATGTAATCATTACTATAAATTCTGATGTTGGAAATATAAAGCGACTGCGAAGTCTTGCCAATTTGTAATTGATGAATTTATGAGTACTGCCTAAATGAATCAACACTATTTATTTATTAATTTTTATATATCCTTCAATATTGATGGTTTATGGAGTAATAATGCTAGCCAATGCATGGAAATATATTGTTAAAGTAGTATATTCTAGCTCTACTTCTTGTGACAATTCTAATTCTTGATATTCTTCCTCTTCATAGTCTATGTAGAACAATGTTCTCACTACATTTATGCCTCTTACTACAATTTCTATCACAATTAAAACATAGTCCCTTTCCTCTATTTTCATTTGTTTGTTGAGGTCTCAACCTTATTGGTTGGATGAGGTTAGGGGATGGACCATGATATTCTCAATAGTTGTTAGTGACCACTCCTCTAGTAGCGATATTTTTACTTTTAACTTTCCTTACTAGACTGAAAGCATGCTTTAGGGATCTAAGTTCAAAGAGATGCACCTAATGTTAGATTCTTTCCTCTAAAGTTCCATAAAAAGGTATAACAAATTATCCTTTGAAATTTTCATTGCCCTGAGAATCAACTTTTGGAATTGTTGAGTGTTCCCTATAATTGGAACTCCTTGCTAAATATTTACCAATTAACTGAAGATTGTATTTCTCTTAATATCCATATCATGTGCTAACCATTTTTTCATTAAAAAAATGGGCCAATCTACAATAGAATATGTTTTCCTTTCACAAAGTGATTGATACTGCACAATTTTGTCCTATTATAAATAAAAGGACACAATATTTACCTTTTGTGAGGCTATCACTTAGTGTAGATCAAAGTATTTCTCCCCCCAAAATATCCATATTGTAGGGTGTTTATCATCAAACTTCCTCATATTAATCTTTGGAATGAAGTAGTTTATTGGTGTTGAATTGAACCTTTGATGTTGGTGACCTTAGAGTAATGAATGATCATGATTCTCTAATTCAATATTTGTGCTCTCTAGTTGTGATAAAATACTCCCCAAATGTGATTGAGTCCCAACACAGTTAGTCTCCTTATTTTCATGATTTCCTTGGATCTCCATATTTCTTTTAGGATGCCTCTATGAGAAAACATTTTCCATGGTATTCCTAGATTATTGTATTTCTTCTTTGCTAGATTTATGCATTTATTCCTTCATGGATTTTATTTCTCCCCTATTTTCATCCATCTTCTTATCCATCTTTTTCATTTCATCCATCTTATTTTCCATTTCCTTTCTAAGGAATTCCTAAGAATGACTCATTTCATCAACTTGGTTATTTAATTAGGAGAACCTGCATTATTAGTATTCACTTTATTTGATCTCCTTAAGTATAAATTTGCATGTTATTTCATAATAAATATTCTTAAAGACTTCAGGAAAAAATAAATATAAAAATAAAATACACGTTCTTAAAGAACTATCAACATCCTATTTGGATTGTGTACATCTAACTCATGTAATTAACAATTCAATCAATTATCCACACACTATGGTCACACATGTCAACAAATATATTAAAGCATCACATTTATCCATTATCACATGACCATGGTCAATTTGCCAAAGCTTTATGTGTGTATGTGTGTGCGCACACACACGCACACGTGTGCACGCACACACACATGACCTCACATCACTTATCATAGTTCCCATCATTTCCTCATTATAAAAAGAGTTTATTTGTCTTATAATATAATGGGAATAGTTAACCCTGTTCCATTGATGGTTGACTAGATTGAAAATAATGTTAGTTAAAATTGAATTAGTAGATGATCAAAATGTTAGGAATTACATTCATACACAATATCTCATCATTTCCCTACTCAAAAATATATCTTATTGAACACATTAGTGCACGGGGCCCTTCATAGCTCTTATAAGAACCACATAGGTCACAATAAAACTCATCGTACATTATTCCTTCAAAAACATGGTCACTCATATAGTTACATAAATAAAGTTTTCTAGAAATCTAACCACTTGAAAATCCGCTCCCTTTGAAGTTCCAATCCTCTAAAACCCAAACGTATGTTCCTTTTATTCATGGGATCATGGAAAAATATCTAAAATATTCATAAAAAGGGAACATCAAACCCATTTTCAAAATATACACATATCTTAGGAACAACAACAAAAATGTGACATACAAAATCAAGCCCCTCCTACTTCAAGGAGTCTATGATTTTTAGAGTTATATTGGAGTTTTGGGCATAGGGAAAAGCAATAAAACCATAAAATCAAACTTGAGGACTATATTACCAACATCAACCATGACAACACCATCAAACCTACAATTGCCAAATGTTCTAACAAACTAAGAATCAAATATGCTTTCACCAAACTACAATTTTATCCAGAACTAAACAATACTACACAAGGATCATTAGAAAAGTTATTGATAATAAAAGTAACGCTAACAACATTAATTAAGAACATCATTCTGAACTTGGTTAATCTTCATTAGAAAAAATTTGTGGTCTAAAATGAGCCTCAAAACAAAATTATTAAACCAAAATCAACTTTATAAGAACCAATAGGATTCAAGATGATGATGTCAACAATGGGGGATGATTCACCATTTTTGGAGTAAAAAAGAAAAAAGATTAAAAAATAAAAAAACTCAACTTGTATTTTCAACTTATCTCCCAAAAATTATACTCAAATTTTGAGCAAAAGCACTAGTTGGATACTAAATTTTATTCCTCATCTAAGGAGTGCCCAAGTTTCATACTTTTGATGTACCCTGCTATAAGAAAAATGAGAAACACATGAAAAATGTGAATGCAATCACGTTTATCATGTTTTTTCATGTATTTCTCATCTTTTTTGTAGCAGGGTTCATCGAAAGTATGTAACATGGGTACTCCTTTGATGAGGAATTAAATTACGCATCCAACAAGTGGCCCGGCCCAAAATTTTAGTAAAACAATAGGGAGATAAGTTGAAAATACGAGTTGGAAAAATGGTTTTTTCTTTTTTCCTTCTAAAAATTGATGATTTAGTATAATCTTATTTTATTATTTCCACTATTATTTTATAATATCCCTTAGGAGGTCCATTTTAGACCTCAAAATTTATCTAATGAATAATCCATAATTAACCAACTTTGAAACAACAAAACCTCAAGAATCCCAATTGAATCAAATTCCCCCTCCTACACGCTCTCTTCTCCTTACCCTTGTAATAACAATTTTTCAAACTATACTCTTTTTGTCCACCCCTTCCCCCACCTTCTGTCACACTCCTCCCTTGTGCCCTCTCCATTCTTATGTCTTCCCTTTTGTTCTCCACTCTCCTTTACCTCCTATATGCCCTTTTTAAAGTTAATTTGCCCTTGTTTACTACCCGACCCCTCTCCTCTTTCTATTCCCCTTAATACTCAAACCCCCTCGTTTATAACTTCCTCACCCCCATTATTTACTATTCTCTTTGTCCATCCCCCTCACCCAAAAAAAACCAACCTCATTTTCTTCTTCTTTATGTTTTCTATAATTCTTTTAACATCCCTCACCCTTCTTTTATCTTCTTTTCCTTTCATTTATAATCTATACTTTCCTCTTCTCTTTTTCCCTTCTCCATTTCATTGATTTTATAATCTATACTTTCTTCTCTTCACCTCATACTCATACCTATATTTTAATTCCCTTCTTTTTTATTCTCATATAATCTTTTTTTACAATTTTTCCACTATTTCCCTAACTATTTTCCTCTTCCTCTTTTGATACCTATCATGTATTTAATTTTTATATAGCTTCTTATACATTAACTTAGCATGAGATTCCTTTAAATGTTCTTGTTTAACTATTTCTTATATCTTTTGTTTACTATTCGTATTTTTAATTTTTTGTATTGGTGTAATTTTTTATAAATAAATTAGTATCTATTGTGTTTATATACTTTTGAGAAAAATGTGTAAAGTTTTTCATGGTTAAGTTTGTGATATATAAGTAACGGTATATAAGTAACTTTATATATATATATATCAGATGAGGTAGATTTGGAATTTATTTACTATTTATTTTGGAGTTATCACAACATTTATTAAAAAAATTAAGTCTCTATTACATTCAAACCACTTAACATTATTCAAAGTTCTTTTAGATCTATCAAAGATCTAGTTGACCCTACAAACATGAAAGGTGTGTATGTGATTCCATGCTCATGTAGGATGCCCTATATAGGAGTTGCTCCATCAAACAAATAATTCAAGAGCACACAACTGACATCAAACATGATTAGTCCTTCTCTTCAGCTTTAGCCGAGTGCGCTGAGAAATCTAAACACCATATATGTATTAAGGAGTCCAAGGTTATTTCCAAGATTAATCACTTCCATTATAGGAATTTTGGGGGGGGCATTGAAATCGAGAAGCAGACCTACATTCTAAACAGAGATAATGGTTGGAAAATAAGCAAGAGTTGGACTCCTGCCCTTGCTTCATCATTTGCTTAGTGTTTTCCCTCATCCATTTATGTATTAATTTATTTTCTTTTAGTTTTAGATGCATCTATTCATTGTTAGGATTAACCTTTACTAGGCACATGGTTTTGTGGCCCGTGGTATTATGCTAGTTGTATTTGGCTAAAAGAAGCCTATAAATAGGCCTATTTGTCTCCATTCCAACTATGCCAAGCACCAAGGTGCCAAGGGTTGAGCAGGGTCTCCTCATCCAGTATGAGGGGGCCAAGGGTTGAGAAGGGTTTCTCGAGTCAGTGTATGGGACCAAAGGTTGAGAAGGGCTCCATGATAAGCTTGGTCAGGGTTTTGTCCGAAATCTAATACAATATTATTAGGCTGGATTTTTCCCCGAAGCATGGGTTTTCCAAGAGTAATTCTTGGTGCACTTATGTGTATCATTGCTTCTATTTCTGTTAGTGATTAATATTTTTATTTTCCTTGCCTTTTATTACATAACATTCATTTGGTATGGCTTTTATTTTATTAATTATATTTTATATGAATTTCCTCTTTTACTTAAAATATTTATTTACTTTCAATAATAATAATAATATTATTATTATTATAATATGTGACATTGTTCATATTTTTACTTAAATAATATATTTAAATCCTTTTTATTTTATACCCTTTAATATATATTTATTAGGATAACATTTTATTATTTTTTTGTCGGGTTTCTCTTTTCTGACTTTTTTTTATTAGCTTTTTAACCATTTTCCTTATAATCTTATATTAAATATTCTATATCTTAACTTTTCTTTGGTTCAAGAATTTCCATAAGTTCAAAAGAGAATTACATCGATAAACATCATCTTTGTTGTCTTCAAACCTCACTCCTAATTATTATTATTATTATAATTATTTACTTTTATGGCTTTATAACAATATTCTTTTATATGACATTGTTTTTATTTTTAAATAAAGAATAAATTTAATTCTTTTTTATTTTATATCCTTTAATACATATATGTATGAGGATAATATTTTATTATTTTTTTTCATGTTTCTCTTTGTGACCCTTCTTTATTTAGTTTTTTAACCCATTTCCTTCCAATATTATATTAATTAATCTATATCTTAATTTTATTTAATAGGTATAGATAATTTACTAGATTGTTCGCTATTTTATATATATAAAAAGTGTTAACATATTTTATATGTCTTGTTTTCTTTTTTAAGTCAAATTTTTCCATTTGTTTAAAAGAGAATTATATAGCGATAAGCATGATCTCTACGGTCCCCTGGCCTCTTTCAAAATATACACATATCTTAGGAACAACTACAAAAATGTGAAAGATGATCAAGCCCCCCCTACTTCAAGAAGTCTATGAGTTTTTGAGTTCTATTGGAGTTTTGGGAATAGGGAAAAGCAATAAAACCATAAAAATTAGACTTGAAGAGTATATTACAACATCAACCATGACAACACCATCAAACCTACCATTTCCAAATGTTCCAACAAACTAAGCATCACATATGCTTTCACCCAACTAAAATTTTGTCCAAAACTAAACACTACTACACAATGATCGTTAGCAAAGTTATTGAGAACAAAAGTAACCCTAACAACATAAATTAACCAACTTTGAAATAGAAAAACCTCAAGAATCCCAATTCATTCAATTCCCCCCTTTCACGCTCTCTTCGCCTTACCCTTGTAATAACATTTTTTCAAACTATACTCTCTTTGTCCACCCCTTCTCCTCCACCTTCTCTCATATTCCTCTCTTGTGCCCTCACCAATATTATGTCTTCCCTTTTGTTACCCACTCTCCTTTCCCTCCTATATGTTCTTTTTAAAGTTAACTCGTCCTTGTTTACTACCCAAACCCTCTCTTTTTTTAAAATTATCCTATGATTACTTACTACCCGACCCTTCTCCTCTTTTTATTCCCCTTAATACTGAAACCCCCTTTGTTTACTACTTCCTCCCCCCCTTTCTCTACTACTCTCTTTATTCACCCTCTCCCAAAAAAAACAAAAAAAAACAAACAAAAAATCAACTTTCTATTTTTCTTCTTTATATTTTTTATAATGATATTAACGTCCTCACCCTCCTTTTATCTTATTTTCCTTGTTTATAATATATACTTTCCTCTCCTCTTTTTCCCTTCTTACCTTCATTTCCTTATTTCGATAATCTATACTTTCTTCTCTCCACCTCATAATCTATGCTTTAATTCCCTTCTTCCGAATTGACTAGAGTGAGATTTTTGGCCCAATACCTGGAGATGGAGGGGGGTTAAAGGCATAGTGAACATGCTTCTCCATGTGAGAAAACTAATCCTCCAGATGGTCCAACTTCGCATATATGCATTGTTGTCCCTGCTACAAAGTGGTCATTCATTTTTTCATGTGCAACTGGTTACGCTGCAAGTGGTTCATGAAGCTAATAACAATGTTTCAATCGTCATGACGGTCTCTTCCAAGTTGCTCCATGAGAAGATTCATGTGTTGAAAGTGATTTTCAAGAGTGTTGAAGTGGGTTGGAAGCTCTATTTTGTCGGGAGACTGGGCACGGTTAAGGTCCAACTCCTCTCCCATGTCGATGTTATCCCGCCTATTTTCCCCCCTTTGGCCTCGAGGCCCAACACGAACATGAGCCCTATCTCGTTAGCATTACATGGGAATGGGGCAGGGTTTCATTAACCAAGAAATGACACTCCATGGAACTAGCCGAGTCCCAACAGTAACCCAAGACTCTTCTAGACACACTACCCCTGCCCCACAATGTACCTGTAAATTTTTCAGACATCTAATTAGTAAAGCAGATTCCCACACCTGTCCACATACACCATCGCTTGACTCTCACAGGATCCCCTTTGACCACGCTCTTCTGGAAGCTAAGGTTCTGGATTTCAACGAGTGCCTTGCCTCTAAAGGATTTAAACTTAGTGATATCGGTATGCAAGGAATTGCCACCCTTGTATCTACGAGAACCAATTCTTGGAAACCAAACCACCAAATACTAGCAAGGTCTCAAACTTGCCAAGGGAGCCCACATTGAGCCACATAAACCATTTCTTCATAGACAAGGTTAAAATATACCAACCGAGTCACCTGGGAATATGGTCCCTTGGTTGGAAGTATAATAAACAAAACAAAAAGGTCGGTCTGGGCTTCATGACAACCTCAAACCCTACATCATAAACAGGAAATAACACCAATTGATGCCAAATGTAACACACGGTAGAACCAATTGTTGAATGGTTTAAATCAACAACAACAGAACTAGATGACAAGCATGAAAAATATTCTAGATAACAAGAATCAGAACCACCTTCTACAGAGACCTTTACTTTGACAAGTCCCAACCACGTTCATCAGACCTTGACATGTAATTGCATAAGATGACTTCGAGAGCATGTGAATGTAAAAGATATCTTGGGTCTTGAATGCACACCATCAAGACCCACATAGAGAAACAAAATCCACCATTAGAGAAACAAATGCCATTGCCAAAGAAACTATCGCCCCCTCTAGAGCAACGAATGCCACCACTAAATAAAAAAATGGCACCACTACGATACGACAAAAGTTTTGCTAGGACGTTCTCACACCACATAGCAAGGTTTGACTCTAGCGAAGGGTGACCTTGCATTACAAATTGACAAAACCTTCCCGTCACCCACTTTCCCATACCATTATTGTCAAACTCCTTCTACATCACCAAAGAACCTCAATTAACCTCCGCGCCTGCTCTAGAGCCTTCACCATGCGCAGGGAAAGCGTCGGATGTGTGCCACCCACCTGCTTAATTAAGATTCCAAGTGGGTATGTACGGTGGAGCCCCTTCGACATTTGAACTCTCCTTGTTGAGCACCCCCATCGTGGATTTTATATCTTAATTTTATTTAATAAGTATATATAATTTACTATAGTGTCATATCTATATCTATATATATTGAATTTATATTATTGGTTTTTTATTTATGTTGATTCTATTTTTCATTAAATTTGTAGCTATTAATAAATATTTATTATATTATTAATAAACATTAATCTTAATAGCTAGTTACCCATTTAATATTTTATTATATATTTGGCCTTTGACTTTCTCTAACATTCCATTTAGGTTTAACCACATTGGTTGGGTGGAAACTTTTACCAAGAAATTGTTCATTGTAATTATTCTGAAAGAATTTCATGATCCAAAATATTATAAATCACATAAGCTTGAACTCAAATAT
The DNA here is from genome assembly GCA_031772625.1 of Pinus tabuliformis. Classification (NCBI taxonomy): domain Eukaryota; kingdom Viridiplantae; phylum Streptophyta; class Pinopsida; order Pinales; family Pinaceae; genus Pinus; species Pinus tabuliformis. The sequence goes on along the minus strand of CM062805.1, from coordinate 1,183,332,993 downwards.
AATTAAAAATATTTTAATATCGACATTAAATAAAATATTTAATATTAATTTTATATATATCAAGTGCAAAATTTCTTTTAAAAACAATTTTATTAAATTCGAGGCTAAAAAATACTACATTGTTTATCATAAATAAAATAGGTAAAATTATATATATATATATATATATACTCAAATATAAATAAAATATTTCAATATCTACATTAAATAAAATATTCAATATCAATTATATATATATATATATATATATATATGAATGAAGTAAAAATTTTCTTTTAAAAACAATTTTATTAAATTTGAGTCTAAGAAATACTCCATTGTTTATCATAAATAAAATATTCCAATACTCACTATAGTAAAATTATATATATATATATATATATATATATATATATAAAATATGAAATCCAAATTTTTATTTTTTTTATATGATTTAAATCACATATATGAAGTTATAATTCTCTAGAGAATTGAATTAGTGACTTTTCAATAGTAAAAAAACTTTAACCATAAAAAGGCCAATTAAAATAACCCTCCAACCTAACAAATTTTAGTATTTGATATTTTATAATTGTCAAATATTTTTTTCATATAATTATTGTTTTTAAATATATATTTAATAAATAAATAAAAACTTTATGTTTTGATTAATACTTAATCATTGTTCAATAACTTTTGATGTTACTATTCATACAAATATAATAACTATCTAAAAAAACATAATATATTTGGATAATACTTTATCAGTGTTCAATAACTTTTGATGTTACTATTCATATAAATATAATAAATATATAATTAAATGACCTTGGTCCTGAAGATGAACTTTATTGGCAGGTTCGAAACATGGACCATCAAAACCAATGTGATTTATAAAAAAACAATACAATATATATATAGATTAATACTTTATCACTTTTCAATAACTTTTGATATTACGGTTCATACAAATATAATAAATATATAATTAAAAGACGTTGGTCTTGAAGATGAACTTTATTGGTAGGTTCAAAAAGAGGAACATCAAACGTTGCCAATGTAATTATAAAAAAACAATATAATAAATATTACTATTCATACGGATATAATAAATATTATTCTTCATATAAATATAATAAATATATAATTAAAGGATCCTGACCTTTGTCCTGAAGATAAATTTTATTAATAAGTTCAAAAAATAGAACATCAAACATTGTCAATGTAATTTATAAAAAAACAATATTCAAACATAAAAGCAAATCCTCCACCCCAATTAGTGATATTTATAATAACTTTTAAAATTGTACAATAATGGTCGACGGAGCAAGGATCGCCGTGACTGCGATACCGAACAAAAAACTGGTAAACGCCTTTATTGCTCATAATGTAGCATTGTTATTATCATAGGTGTAAAGGAGGAATGCCAATGTCAACCTTTAGGAGCAATCTCAATCCGAAAAACCCAGGTTCCAGTCCCAATCTGCGTAACAGTGAGCCATGTACCCGCAGGATTTTTCATCCCTTCGAGAAGTCAAACTTTAGCTTGTTTGGAATGTGATGTTTTCTCTGAGTCTAATTAAATTGTTTTTTTCGCTAAAAATCATGGAAATTTAAGTAAGATTTTGATAAAAAATTTCTAGAGATTTTTGTAAATCCAGGTTACAGTTGTTAAACTTCAAGGTTTTGGGTGTTCCAGAGAATTTTTGACACTTCCTATTTTTTTACTTAATCTGATTTGTTCAATAACTTTTTTTTTCAGAGAAAAAACCAACATAGATTTATATTAAGAAAATATAAAAGTCTTCAATACATAAGGCTGTAAATTGAGCTGAAGAAAAGCCCCACATGATTACAGAAAATGATACATATAGTCCGAATCATCCATATCTGAAACAGGATAAACCTATACATCACATCTACAAAGCCCGCTTGTCCTTAAAATGCCACAGATTATACAAAAACTAGAAGGAACAGCCCTTCAATGATTACATTACAAATAACACATAAGAAAAAAACGAGCAGACAGCTCTGCCTTTAAAGTGTAAACATTTATCAAATAAATGTGTTGTTGCTGGGACATCTTTGGCTTTCATATGCAGCTAGTAGTTTGGGGCAAATCTTTGTCTTTTATATGCAACTTATTAGTTTATCTTGGGTTTTGTGATGGTAAACAATATGCATCAGCAATGTTGTGTGGATTGAATTTAATTGGCGTGTTTTTTTAATTTTGATTGTTTTTTAGAATTAGGTGATAAATTTTGAGTGAGATTGTAATTTTTAATTGTTTAAAATGTGTTTTTAAATACATAAATAAATTTAACAAATTAAAATAACTTCTAAAATACTTAAATTATATAATTGTAATTCTAACTCATCTATATTTCATTTCTAAAAAAACCAAAAAAAATTACACCACTATCTCATTATTAAATGCATTAATACAAAATACATACTATCGGCAAGAGCTAACGACCCTGCGATAGGGCATTAAATGCCCACTTAGCTGCAAGCTCTATAGCCATATCACTTTCTGAGGGGGAAGGAGTGTTGGAAAGTCACCGCTAGTGTGTTTTATATGGCTATCGAGTTTGCAGCTAACTCGTTAGCCCTTGCTCATATTATTTACTTAGTGCAACAGCTTGATTTATCTTTCCAAAAAAACTACACTAAAAAAATAAAAAACAAACAATATGCATCCAATAACAATACTTGTGTATAAATCTATTTATACACAATTACATTTAAATGTTATTCCCTTATATATTCAATTGTATATATTCCCATGGATTCTAAGTACATATACTAAAATATTGTTTTTCAAAACTTTTCATTTAGAATTAAAAAATATACTAACCAGCAACTTAAATATACTAACCAGCAACTTAAGGAATGTATGTCACAAATATGCTTCACTTTATATCCAATTGTACATATTCCAACATTTTAAAACACCAACATTTTAAAACACCGTTTATTGTATATATTAATGCAATCCACTACTGAAGATAATATGCTCTAAAACACCTTTCTTAAAATTAGTACATATTCCAACATATAAAATATTTAATGCACTCGACTGTTGAGAATAATATACAGTAAAACACAGTTCTTCACTTTATATCCAATTGTATATATTCCCACACATATAATATTTTAATGCAATACACGGTTAAAAATAATATGCTGTAAAACACAGTTCCTAAAATTAGTAAAACACAGTTCTTACAGACTCCTAATTTAAGATAAAGAATTAAAGCATGGGTTAATCAGCAGGCCCATTCTTAATTTGCAAGGAAAGAATTAAAGAATGATCTAGTTTCTTTGTTCTAAGATTTAGAGTTTTCCCTGATATAATTTCTGGTAGAATTTGTTGGAATAGCCCTTTGATATGCGAAAATTTTTTATAAGCTAAGTTTTTTAGAAAATTGAATTTATTTATACATTTTATATATTAAAAATATATTTTAAACAATAAAAAATAATATTTTAACAAAAAAATTGTTTAATTTTCCAAACAATTAAATTTGTTTTATTAGTTTTAATCTTATTTTTTCACTCATGTGACTATCATCCAATGCATTGAGTGTTAAGTAGACTATTCAAAAATCATGAGAAATTAATCTAATCAATTAAGATTACCTCTCATAAAATGGTCATAAATGAATGATTTACTATCATGAAAAATTAATCTAATCAGAAACTATTACCTCTGGTAAAAATAGTCATAGATGAACGATTTACTTAAAACAATTGAATCCCAAAAATGATATGTAATATAATAAAATTATAAACCGCAAAAACACTAATACTTAAAACTAAATCTATTTATACATTAAAAACACATTTAACCCAACAGAAAAATATGTTCAGCTGAATTCCAACCAAAAAAATTTGTTTCACCAAGTTGTCTCACAAGCAGTTAACATGCCACATCAGATATTCACATAATAGTTGGACATATTGCAGCTTTTTAAACGTTCATTCATGCCTATGCAGAGCTGCTTCGCTGGTTGACTTTGTATTAATTCCAGACAAAGACCTGCAACGTTTTTGTAGAAAATGAATGCGAAAGCGACATGTAGTTGGAATTAGTAAACACAATATCGTGGAGTGGCAGGTTGCAAGGACGAAACCGGGCAGGACAAGCTGTTCAGAGCGACGTAAAGTGTAATATGGAGGGTTGCTTTCGTCACACAGGAGGAGGATGGGAGAAACTTCTGAACATTATTAAATCAACAACTCCACATTAATCATTTTAATGAAATGTTGACATGCTACAACGTAGCAGTTGATTTAATGCCTGTACTTATTGAACGATACATCACCATCACATCATAACGTCAATATTAAAATTCAATTTCACAACAGACAGATTTTAATTCTACTTAATACGCCGTGGAAGTAGATATTCGTCCTGTGTGGAGATCCCTGCAACTGTTCAGTTACTGCTGGATAAATCTCCTCTTGTAACGCTGAACCTGATCCGGATAATTAATCTAATCTGACTAGATCTAGAAGCCATTTCTGAATACAGAAGACGAACTCAATTGCTGCATATGAGTTGTCTTTATTGGAAAAAAGAAATATAAGTTGGTAACCAATAACCATTTATTGAGGTTATTTATTGATATGTTTGTGGGTAGTTTAACTGTTTTAATTTTGGAGGTTTGGCATATTTTAGTTAAATTGTAAGAATTTGTTGGAATCATAAATTTAATTTGTAGATTTTGTACAATTTTCGGTGTCTTATAAGTTTTAGATTATTGAATTCAATATTTAATTGTTGAAATAAGTGGTTAATTTGTAGATTTTGTACAATTTTCCGTGTCTTATAAGTTTTAGATTATTGAATTCAATATTTAATTGTTGAAATAAGTGGTTTTATAAATATTGAGTATTTATTGTTTTTTATCGTTTATATTGGATGTTTTGTTTTTTACCCGTTCTTAAATAAATTTTGTTTTTTAATCACAATTTTGATGATATAAGTTTTGGTTACATTATCATTTTTTATTGTTTAAAATGTTTTTTGAATGCATTAATAGATTCAGCTTACATATGCTATTTTTGGATTTTTAAAGATATAATTTTGACTCCGATTCTAGAAAATCATTGCAGAATTTTGGATAAAATTGAGTGGAAAAATATATTGTTAAAAAAAGAATAGTTAGAATATCTTTATAATAATGTTTACTTTCTAATTTAAATGTTTTTAGTTGATGTTTACTTTTTAATTTAAATGTTTTTAGTTTTTGTTATTTTTGTTGGGTATTTTAATTTGTTCTTCTTTTAATCTTTAATTTTAGGTATTTTTTTAAATTTTAATTAAAATTGTTTTTTAAATTTTAATTAAAATTATTAAAATAATATAAAAATCATGTACTCCTATTAGAAGAGCAAAAACAATCAGAAAATTTTAATATATATATATATAAGTAAGAGTAAATAACTAACATTGAAAGAGCATTTATATTATATAATTATATTTTTCCTAACAAATATATCATACATTACAGAAAATTTATCAAAATTTTTCTCCTTTGATAGGAGTACACGATTTCCGAAGAAAATATATGTGAGCAAAAAGATGGATACATAATTTCCAATAAATTATAAAAAAAAAACCAAAAATTATTTGGTCCCATAAAAAATAATTACACAACACCAATGTTTAATAGTTGAAATACGTTTTTTTATAAATATTGAGTATGTATTCGTTCTATCATTCAGTTCAGATGTTTTGTTTTTGGGTAGTTTAGTTATGGGATAGATTTTGTTTTCCAATAAAATTTTGATGATATAAGTTTTGGCTACGTTGTCCATTTTTATTATTCAAAATGTTTTTTTCCATGTATTAGTGGATTCAGCTCTATACGCATGTGACTTTCCATATTGCAGAGATACAACTTAAACTTTAGGTTTTAGAAAATTATTGTTAAATTTTGGACAAAATTAAGTGGAAAAACATGTTGTTCACAGAGTAAACATGAAAAATAGTTAAATTACTTTTCTAATAATTTAAATTTTTTTAGTTTTTGTTTTTTAAAGCTATTTTATTTTTATTTTTTTATATCTTTAAATTATTTAAATTTTAATTAAAATTGTTTAAATTAATTTTAATGATATATATATAAAACAGGAAAGAACATTTATATTATATAAATTCATGTGTTCAAGCAAATACATTAAACATTACGAAGTTAATTCATCAAAAATTTTCAATTGTTTTCTATTTTTTAATAGGATTACACGAAAATACATTTGAGCAAAAAAAGGTTTTGTGGGTAAATACATTACAAAACTGCCCCAACAAAACATAAAATTTACAATATATAATATTACTAGAGAATTTTTTTATGCTAACTCTTGAAGTCTCTAAGAACATGGAAGTATTTCTTTAGATGGGATATCTTTCACAACTTTTCTAACTATTTTCATGGTGTTTTCCATAAATTTCTTCTTTGGGAGGAAGACTTTGACCAAATGACGCAAGATTAGGAGAGAATCTCTCATAACATGAAAGTGTGTTGACCTACTATTCTTTGGCTAACAAAAGTCCTTTAAAGAGACCTGTTGATGGTGTTGGACCCACCAACATTTAGGGGATCTCCCTAGTCTGAAGTCCCAACTACACCCCACACTGTTTGGTGTAGGAGTCTCATCTGGTATGATGGCCCGGTTTCCATTATCTTAAATGTTTGCCTTAACTCTTACTGGTCAGCACATGAGAGTGGTATGCTTTGTCTTCAAGGTTCACGTGCCTGGTGAGTGCTAGTGTTACTTGTGTCAAGGTTTTTTCACCATGGAGAGAGAGGGTGGAAGTGAGTCTCTAGTCGAACGGGAAGAGTCCCAACTCTATAAGAGACACACAACACAACAAGACATGCACAGCTTCCGACGGATCAATCCACACAGATGTGACAATCACACAAACAAGAATGAATAACACGTACAACATTCAACAGAGTATTCCACGCGAGTGCGACGGTCGTTATAACAAGTTTATGGGAAAGGTTTTTTCTGATGTCTGGTGAGGCAGCCCACATGGGAAGGACAGTGTTAACAACTTATAGAACACATTTTCATAAACATATGTATTAGAAAAACCGAAAGAGCTCAAATGTTTTAACACAAGTTAAAGCAACATGCATTACAAGTGTTCCAAGATTAGTCTTACAAACAGTTAAAATACATGTGTGAAAATGTGTTGGCATGTCATGAGGGTTCTGAATTAAGAAAAAGTTCCAAGACATATCTGTACACCATACATCACTAACCCCGTAAAAGGGGTGTTGGAGCCACTGCTTGCTCCTCAAAGAAAAGACTACAGACTCTCAAGGCTATGTGGGAGGAGCCAAGGTGAAAATTCCTTTGCATGTACAAATGAGGGGGTATTTATAGCCAAGGGTGAAATTGGCCCTTGTGACTGTTCGACTTCCCTCATGACTGTTTGAATTATTTGACTCTTTAGCTTTACATGACTCTTCATATGACATGTGGGTCTCTTGGACTTCCATGTTACATTACATTGATTTACAACAATATGGCCCATAGTAGTGATGTGGCCGACATGACTCATGACACAACTCGACACGATAGTGTTGGTATGTTCATGTTGCTATTGGTGTGCATATCAAGGTGCAGTGTTATTGAGTGATGGATATGCTCTTGGTGTATCGTAGCTTCACCTTCGCATGGCAAGGTGTATAGAGTCTTCGATGGTCTTAGTGTTCACTCGATGTCGCATGTGCGCGTTTCTCCTTTGCTTGTAGTTTGGCATGCTTCACATGTTCATTCGTTCGTGAAAAAATCTCCTCACATGCATCGTTCGTTAATTCGTTCACGAACAATTTCCTTGCATGTGCTCTCCTTGTTCATCCCGTTCGTCATCGTGTGATGTCTCATCCATGTACATGTATCTGCAATCACTCATGATGAGACAAAATCAAATCCATAAACCTCCTAGTCTACCATCATGCATTGTTGTTCGCTTTCGGATGTAGGTGACCGAGAGAGAGGACAAGGCTATGAAACTGCGCATGGCAGGTTTCAAGCTGGGATACAGGCTTCAGGCACTACTGGTGAAAATTGCACAGAAACTAGTAGGAGACTGAGATGGACAACCCGGATCAGCAATGACTGTCAACGGGATCTAGCTCAGCTGGAGGGAAGATCTGCGCAATTTCTTGAGGAAAGTAGTGTAGGTAGTAGAGGGGGGTTTGGCAATAAAAATTGAGCAATTCCTTTGGGGAGTTGGTAGTGGGATGCGGGAGGCTTGCCGAGAAAAAATGATCCAAAATGGATTCAGTTTTGCCTCAATATTAAAGTATTCAAATATAGGTGAAAGTGGGCTCATGTTGAAGTGCTCGTTAATACGAATCCAATGGTGCAAACAACGTGTAAATCCGAGTCCGGATGAAGAAATTAGAACCAATCAAAGATTTAGGTCAACAGTCAATGCCTACGTCAGCAAGACACGTGGAAACGTGGGAATGAGTCACAGGTTCTAGATGATGTCAACGCAGAAGGTGATGTGGTAATTTGTGATTGGTTCATACAACGGGTGATTGGATCAGTCCGATCAACGAACGAGAGCAGAGATCGTCTACTTAGAGGAGATCAATGCATATCACGTCAAGACATGCAAGCAGGTTAACCTTGAAAATGGATGTGATATGGTTATTCAAAAGAAGTTAAACTTCTTTGAGTTCTGGCAAGAAAGCGGTAAGTGGTATATCGTGCACCTTAAAGGCTGGAAGTGGTTTTTCGAAAATTCATGCGATTCCACTTAGTGGTCGACACGTAGCACACCAAAACAACTTTTCTCATGTGCTTTCAGAGTCTTAACCATTGGGCTAGTGGGAGCACGATATTGCGCGACAGCCATAGGATTGAGCAGGATGAATCGACGGTGAAGATCAACAAAGTTGTTGGATCGCGTGGGGAACACGATAACCGTTGGATTTCTTGGTATCAGGATCTACGTCAGGAAAAGGCTGGACGGTCGGGGTCAACCCCACGCCTGTCGGTCCTTTGGTTTATCCTTTGATTTTAATGTTATCATATTATTCCATGTTCACTGCAGTTTGTAACTATACATGGTATATTAATACCATATCACCAAAAAAGATGACCGGTGTGGTTTTGAACCATTCCAGGGGGTATGGAGGTCATAGTGGTTAGATACAATCGAGTTTATACTCATTTTGACTCAAAAACTCGAACTGAACACAGTGGTGAGTTCCATTTTCATTTTTGAGACTTTGTTTTTGAGCTCATACTTGTAACACCAATTTGAAGACATAATCAAGAGGTCAGCACTGGAAGCGAAAGGACTAGAAGACGTAGCCAAGAAGTATGGTGAACTCCTTTATTAAATTTGGCTGTGTTGATATGTTTGAATGTGTTTTTCAGGTTGTTTATGTGTTTATGTTATTTGCAATCTTTTCGATCCGTTGCACTAAGTAACATAGGCAACTTCACACATAGTATCTAATACCTTTTTCATTAATGGATCAAGTGGTATCAAAGCTCAAGGTTTTTAAGGTTGACAAGTTTGTGTGGAGATTTGAATGCTTACTAGGTTGAGGCTCGGACGAGGTAAAGGCGAACTTTTTGAGGTGAATCCAGAGATTTGAAGGGTCTTTTCACAAAGAAGAATGGCAGATGAAACTCCACTTGGGTCAGAATCCCAATTCTTGGATAGTTTCATGGAAATACGTGCAATGGTGGAACAGATGTATAATGAGTTTAAAAAGGGTAAAGGTGAAGGCACTTGATCACTTAAACCAGACAAAGGAGTAGAGGAACCTTTTCTTTTTGTTCCTCCAGATAAAGAAGATAAAGGAAAAGGAGGAATGCTTCCTCCACCATCTCCTCCATCATCACCATCATTGTCATCATCATCATCTTCTTCTCATAAGACTAGTTCTTCTAAAAAGAAAAATAAGAAATCCTCTTTGATCAAATTAGATGTAAAATTTGATTTGCCAATTTATGATGGAGAAATTAACACTAAAAGCTTGATAATTGGATAAGACAAATTGATGCATATTGCACGGTGCAGAAAGTTGATTCAGAAAGGAAGAAGATCTAGCTTGCTAGCCTTCGACTTGGAGGAACCACACTTGTATGGTGGGAGGGCAAGACACAAGTAGATCTCCAAAAACATGGTAAAATCATTTCAACTTGGAATGAATTTGTTTCTGCCATTAAAAAGCAATTTTATCCTTTGGCTTATATGCAACAAGCAATGATGAGTTGGCAAACACTGCGTCAATTAAAAGTTCAAAGTGTTCAAAGTTATACTCAGGAATTCTATAAGAGAGCTTTAACATTAGGCATATCATTGGACTCACCAAAGACATTGTTGAAATACATAGGTGGTATTCATAGTTATTTGAGCCATACCATACTTATGTTTAATCCAACTAGTCTAGATGATGTATCAGTTCAAGCAACTCATCTAGAAGCTAGAGGTAAAAATGTAACCCAAGATGTTAGGAAATCATCCAAATCTATTGAAATCAAGAATAAAGGTAAGAAGAAACTGAAATGGAAGGAGAGGAAAACAAACATTGTGAGAAAGGATAAACATTCATGTACTCATTTTAAGAAGGAAGGACACGATGAGGCGCACTGCTAGTCTTTGCATCTAGAATTGAAGCCTAAGAAGTTCGGGAGTAAAGAGCGAAAGAATGTTGTTGATATTCAAAAGGACTTGGGATCAGACTCAGGTGACGAGACAACGATTACAGCTATAAGTATAAAAGTTAAAGATTCTAAAGCATATACAAGTACTTCTTCACATTCTGTTGATAATGATAATGATGAGAGGAAAAGAAATGAGCTATTTCATATTAGAGTAATTTCCAAGCATACTAAAATTGATACTTTATTTGATAGTGGGTCACAAGTTAATTTGATTTTTGAAGCAATTGTAAAGAATTTGGGTTTGGAAACAAAACCTCATAAAAATCCATATCCATTAGGTTGGGTGTGTGATAAAACAAAGCTACAAGTTACGAAACAATGCAAACTTCGTTTTTCTATTGGGTTAAAGTTTGTAGATGAGGTTGAGTTAGACATAGTCCCATGGGACATAAGTGGAATTGTATTAGGAAGTCCATACTTGTACGATAGAAATGATATCTTCTGAAAATAAGTATCAACTCACTAAGGATGGAACTGAATATATTGTAAGGGCTCAGAAACTCAAAGATAACTTCTCTCTCATAAATTCAGGACAGATGAAAAGAATTGTAAATTCAAGTAAACAATTTTTACTTATGATTGTAAAAGCAAAGGATATTGATAAATCTGATGCTTTCCAAGGCTGTAATCCTAAACAGAAAGCAGATCTAGTTAAATTTGTTTCCGATTATGATATTCTGTTTTGACAGCCTTAAGGGCTTCCACCTAAGCGAGAGATAGAACATGAGATTTATTTGCAACAAGATGCTCCAGTACCTAACATTGGAATGTATAGGTTATCATCTCTAGAGAATGCAGAGATAAAGAAGTAGGTACAGGAATTGCTCGATCAAGGGTTTATTCGACCAAGCACATCATCGTGTGGATCACCTATTATGTTAGTACGAAAGAAGGATGGTTCGTGGAGAATGTGCATTGATTTTAGAGCATTAAATAAAATCACAATAAAGAATCGATATCCTCTTCCTCGTATTGATTATTTGTTAGATCAGTTGAAAGATGCAATTTACTTCTCTACATTGGACTTGCGAAGCGATTACCGTCAGATTAGAGTTTCAAAACAGGATGTATGGAAGACTGCTTTCAAAACGAAGTAAGGACTCTATGAATATTATGCCTTTTGGCTTAACTAATGCTCCAGCTACATTCTTTTTTTTGCTGAAGCAAGAGCCAAACCTTCTATTTATTTAAATCAAAAGATGAGTTACATAGTTTACATAACCCATCAATTTATACAAACCCAGGAGTAGAGGTAATCCTATCCAAGACTAAGACCCTCCTTTTAACAACATAAAACCTAAAACCCATGGGAAAACCTTCTAAGGGCTGAAAAAATCACCAAAAGGGCGAACCTAACCAATCGTACCCCCATGGCTGAACTACAACAACAGTCATCCCTCACCCCCAAAAGAACCCAAACGACAGAAAAGGACAAGAAACGTTGTCAGGGAATGGGGAAAAAGCCCGTCGGGCCCCACTAAACAGTATCAACAATCCCAGCCGTCCATCCGAGAAGCTGGATCCAACGGCCAGGCGCCACATCGCGCCGCCTAACATGACCGAAAATTAAGTTTCGATGAAGGGAAGTTTTCGAAACATTACCATGATACGTGTTGAGATCCCAATGGGATCGCTCCAAAAACTGCAAAACCACTTTCCGCTTTGCAGCTGTGCGAACGCCGGAAAACCAGGAAGGACCAGGATTTCTAGCCCGAAAACGAAAAGGGGGAGAAAGCCAACTGTTGTGCATGAATAACCGCCCATGCTGCCTGATCATACGGCGAAAGCGAAACCCTGACTAGGGTGTGATGGGGAACTGATTCTGTAGAGAGCAAATCAGCAGCCAAGGGATTTGTTCAAAAAGCTCCGGGAGGAAGTGCGTCTGAAAATAGTTGTCCAGCGTTCCTGGTACAACCTGCTGAGCTGAGGGTGCTCAGTCCGGCAACTTCAATTCTTGCTAATCAACCTAGCCCGAAATCGAAAGACTTCTCTGTCCTCAACCACTTGATTCTCGCAGATAGCCTTTAGACGACTTTGTGGAATATCATGCCAATTCTTAGCCATCCCATAGTCAGCACTGCAAACCCCTTGATTGGCTAGTAAGTCTACAAGTTTATTGGCATTACGACGGACATGGTTGAAACTAACGGTTCGAAGACCCTGGAGATGAACTTGGATTCTTTGATAAACTTGGATAAGTTTCCAGTGATTCGAGACTCTCTCCGGCCGAGAACCACCACTGAGTCTTTTCACAGCGTTAATAGTTATCTCAGAGTCCGCTTCAACAATGATATTTGAGCGATGATTCTGAATCATAAACTCTAGACACTGCTCCAGAGCCATTACTTCCGCCATGTTGTTGGTAGCTTTTCCTAAATGATAGTGAAAGATAAAGATAATATTGCCCTCTTCATCCCTTAAAACTCCTCCATAACCTGCAGTTCTGGGATTGCCTTTTGAGGCACCATCAATGTTATATTTCAGAAAGCCTTTCGATGGAGGTTGCCAGAAGTCCTTCTCTGTAATCCTAGCTGTATCCCTTCTGTTTGTACCTTGAGGAATTATCCCTTGCAAACCCAGATGCCTGAGAGTTCTCTGCTCGTTATCCGATGGGGGATTTTTGGGGATATTGTGAACAGTGGTGCTGACTGTCTCTCTAAGTTGTTTCAGGATAAGATCAAATAGACTATGTGGTGAAGATTTTTCATTCTTGAAAATTCTTTTATTTCTTTCTTTCCAAACATTCCAGATGATAAAGCCAGGCATGAAGGCCCAAGCCAAATTAAGGAATTCATTCTCCGCATAGTTGTTCCTCCATTGGTTTAGGGTATTTGTGATGCTTCCTCTATCCCTATCAGACTGCTGGAAAATTGAAGAGAACGAATCCCACAGCCAGGTTGTTAACGAGCAGCTGTTGAGAATATGTTCCATTGTCTCCTCCTGCTCTTCACAGAGCTGGCATCTGGAAGGCCCCATAACTCCTCTTCTCCTTATGTTGTCCCAAGTCAAGATTTTCTTATGGTGAACCAACCACATAAAAAGCTTGATTTTCATCCAGCCTTGATTCCTCCAGAGATGCAGCCAGGTCTTGTCTGGAACACTAGAGCCAAGCCCAAGAAGAAAACCTTTTTCTTCCTTAAGATTAAAGGTTCCTTTCTTGTTATTTCCCCATCTCAATTGATCCTGCTCCTCTGATACTAAGATCATTCTTTGCCTTAGTAATTTCCGAAGAGCCTTTGTTTCGATTTTTAGGGGACTATCCTCTTGGCAGTCAATGTTTTTCCAGCTTCTCCATTTTTCAGAGGTGTGAGTATGATCATGTTAGCTCCACTATATAACGTCGATTTTCTAAATTTGGAGGCAACTTGGTCCTGGGTTGTGCTCGAAGAAGGTTTATAATGGTCGCCCTCACCTTCTCCATTTACCTCTCTAACCCTCCCTTCATCCCCGTTTCCTGTGCTTTTTGGTTAAAAAAACCATATAAAAGGCCCTAGCTCTTAAGCCCCGAGCTCTAAAGCCCATACCCGTAAACCCGCGCCCATATGACCACGTGCCTTCACAAAACCTTCACTCGTAACCTTGCCATCGATCTCCGTTTCCTGATCTAACGACTGTTGTCGCAGTAATTACGCGATCAAATCCTCGCTGTCCGATCATCTTCGCCGCGATTGGATGACATTCGCTCTCCCCACGTCCACAAAGTCACGGCGCGTTAACGCGCGATGGAAAGAGGTTTATGTTGCCACGCGTCACGCCCTGAGGAGATTGCACGCCATTATACTTTTACCACCTTATTCCCTGAGGCAGTGCGATCAATACCGCCTATTGACAAAATCTCCATTCCCACCCGATAAACGCTGCGCATCTTCGACACCCGATGACTGTTGGATCTGTCCGCCTGAGATCCAACGGCCCACGCTCACCCCACTCCCATATCTCCCGATGCCCTCAGCCAAGCAATCCCCGCCATCTATCCCCTTAATCCGACGGCTAGTCTCGCTCCTCCATCCGACTATTCCACCCATTGTGCAGTCCACATACCTTAACTGTTCCATGCTCCCGAAAGGACGAAGGTGACAAGTTTTCATTACCGGGAACATTTCTTCCTCAACAACCGCATTTAACAGATAGTATGGTCAAGGAGGAAAAGGACAAAGCACGAACAGATAAATGCATTTAATAGTTATGGGACTTCATCCCATCCAATACTCCAGCCACCTGAGAGGACAACAGAGCGCAGGAGAGGATCAGATTTACCCATTGAAGCAAGCAAATGCACCAGAGACTCCATTAAGCAGTTAAATGCGGTTGGTGGACAATTATGACCCCTCCATACTTAGAATGGCTGAGTGTTTTTGTAATGAAACTCTATATATACCTAGAAACAAGATGTAATCAGGTTTGATGGTTGTTGTTTTGATGTAAGGTTCAACTTCTGGAGACTGTAACTATTTTGGCACTCATAACGTCTCGTCTTCATTTTCAGCTAATACAAGCTTCTTTTGCTATTAATTTCTCACTTTCATTTCTTATTTTGTTCCAAGCTATGCTTGATATGCTGCATTTATGAACTCTTGATACTTAGCATTAGAGTAGCTATCATCTTATCTCTGTGTTAAATTCTTGTATGTATCAGTGAATGAGCTATTCAGGTTTCTTTTCACCTAATACCAGAGAGTTGTCATCTTGTCTGTGTATTAGGAAATTAGATTTGCAGACTTTGTTACTGGTTGCAGCTGGCCATCACATGGTCTTGTGCATCTGCTGGTGTGGTCAGTATTCTCCATATTCACCCAATCCTTAAACTGTGAGTAATTGGTGGTCTAAAGCCTTATAGTCTGGGGGTGTTCACGCATGTCTGGAGTTAAGCTAAGTAGAAGTGGTTATCTAGCTTGAATAAGCATCATTCCTTCCATTCATCCATTTGCAACATTAAGTTGAATTTGTATGTTCCCGAGCATCTCCAAGCTACAACTTAGGAGAGTTTCTTGGGGTGATAACATTAATTGGCGCCATTGCCGGGGAGAGGAGATTGAAGATCAACTTCCCTAGGAGAATGACACAGTTCCAGCTTTGATGATAGAAAAAGTCTGGAAACATTTCTGGTTGTAATCATCTATCTGGCGACTCTACTGGAGGACCAACCTGGTAGCGACTCCACATTACAGTTCTGGCTCAGTTTGTGAGGCATACTCAGAGGAATCCTTAGAAATCACCATCTGACCTAGGACTTGACACTGAGAAGATTGCTAAGCAAAGGAAAACATCACAGAAAGGAGCATCAGGATCAGGTAAGCCTAAGAAATCTTATGTATCTCTGCAAGAGAAGATTATAACTGAGAATATACGGTTTGAAGATATAGAGCCTAGCATTGTTAGTAAAGAAATACCTTCAGAGATCCATAAAGTTCCTCGTTTGTTTAGTTCCCCTTTGGATCTCAATCCAAAGAAAGCTTCCCATTCAGTCCCTCATACTCCTTTGTTTCTGTCATCCATTTCACTGCTCCCTACTGTTCAAACTGCCAGTATCTTTCCACCCATCCTAGTCATGGCATGCCAACAAGCACCCACAAAGATGGAAAGAATCATAGCTGCTAGGTATGGACCCCTGGTCTTGCCTGTTCCTTTTAATGCCATGCCTGCAGGAGTGTACTAGAAATATATTCCTAAGTTCACTGGTACATAGGGAGTAACAGTTGAAGAACACCTTGAGTCTTTTTCTAGTTATGCTAATAACCTGGATATTAGTGAAGATGATGTGTGGATGAGGGTATTTGTTCAGAGCCTTGATGGAGAACCTAGAAAGTGGTTCAAAGAATTGACCCCTAGGTCTATAGCAGACATTGAAGCCTTAGATGATGTATTTTTGAAGCATTGGGGAGATAAAAAGGACCTGCTATATTACCATACCGAGTTTGGGAGCCTCAAGAGGGAAAATGAGGAATCATTGCCTGATTTTAATAAAAGATTTAACCGTATGTATAGTAAGATACCAGCTAAAGTAAAGCCTACCCCCACCTCTGCCAAACTCACCTATGCCAATGCTTTTGACTCTAATTTTTGCCTGCTATTGAGAGAAAGAAGATGTGCCATTCTTACTGAAATGCAAGATGCAGCCCTAGAGGTGGAATCTAATATCATGGCTGCAGAAAAGCTCAAAAGTCATGCTAATAGAAGAAGACACAGAGGTGAGGCTTCTTCTTCCTCTGTTTCGTCTTCAGAACCTAAATTAGACAAAATGACTAAAATGATGGAGTCATTGGCTGCCGAGATATCTAAGCTGAAGATTGAGCAGAACTCTAGGAAGGCAAGGCTTTCAAACACATTTGCTCCAAGAAACCTAAATCCATTCAGAAGAGAAAATGAACAACTGCAAATCATTCAGAGGGGTAAAGAAGCAAATGAAGAACAAAAGGTTAAGGCTCCTTTCCAAAACGTGGTCATGGAGGAGGAGAAGTTTGAAGAAGAGGATGAGATTCATTGCATGGAAGATAAAGGCAGTGCTGCCTTCTTGACATTGGCTGCCTATGAAGAATCACTACTCCAGGACCAAACCAGTCAAGAGTGGGACAGAGAGGCTGTTCTGCAGACTGATGAACAACAAAGATACAATCTGAGGTCAAAAGCAAACAATGTCAAGGAGAATCCTGCCCAAAGAGCTGTTGTCCCAATAGAGCTACAGAATATCAGATGAAAAATACCAGCAGCTGATCCAGTCGTCCTCAGAGCACCAGCTCAAGAGGTAAGAGGTCCTGATAAGTCCCCTTCCCCTTTCAACTTTGAATCAGAAGTCCAGAAGTTGAAAATATCTGTACCTCTGGTAGAACTTGTAAAGAGTGAAGTTTTTAGAAAGCCTATCCTTGGTGCTCTTGAGCTAAAAGCCTCACCAACCTCTACTGAATATGTCAATTTGAAAGATGATAAGCTTGCAGTTGTGCTTAGCCCGATGACTGAACCCGCTGATGATAATTCCCCATCATTTTATGTCTCCTTGACCATTCATGACAAAACCCTCCATAACTGCCTGCTAGATACAGGGGCTAGCCACAATCTGATGCCTAAAGCTGTCATGGAAGAGTTAGGCCTTGATATCACTAGACCATATCATGACTTATTCTCATTTGATTCAAGAAAGGTAAAATGCCTAGGATTAATCAAAGACCTAGCCATTACCCTAACTCAGCTGCCCATGAAGAGCATGATTATGAATACTGTGGTAGCAGACGTCCCTCCCAAGTTTGGCATGCTGCTGTCCAGAGGGTGGATTAAGAGACTAGGTGGGAAATTACAAAATGATTTATCTTATTCCACTGCCCCAGCCTTTGGGGGAGGAAGCAGGAGATTGTACAGAGAAGCACAACTGGCCTACATTATTAGTGATGAGAAGAATCCTTCTAATCATCCCATTTATGCCATGGACACCGATTTGGAGCATGTATCCTCAAAATTGAAGAATCCCAGAAGGCCTTATTGCAGCTCAAGAAACCAATAGTTCAAGCCGAGGGAGAGCAACGAAGTCAGGTTTGGGAAATGTTCTTTGATGGAGCATGTTCCAGGGAAACTACAGGAGCAGGGGTGGTGCTGATATCTCCAGAACAAGAGAGCACACATTTGTCTTTCAAGCTGGCTTTCCAAGTCACCAACAATATAGCAGAGTATGAGGCTCTGATATTGGGCCTTAACGCAGCTAAAGACAGAGGAATCAGAAACATAAAGGTGTTTGGAGATGTTGATCTTATCATTCAACAAGTAAACAAAACATTCCAAGCAAAGCACCCAAGGCTGAAAGCATATAGAGATGAGGTATGGAGACTCAAAGATTCTATAGATAATTTTTGTATCTCATATATCCCTAGAGTCAGAAATCAACTCGCTGATTCCCTTGCTCTATCTGCTAGCATGTTTATTCCTCCCATGCCTTCCAGAATAGTTTATGAAGTTCAGATGAAATATAGACCATCCTTGCCTAATAATGTCCAGCATTGGAAAGTTTTTGAAGACGATGATGAGGTGAATAGGTTTCTGCAAGTCATTGATGAATTCTCTGAAATGCAAATTGATCAGGAAAATGAAGACTTAGGAGAAAGTCCCCAGTCCCAACTTAGAAAAAAAATTGACAAAAATAGCATTGTCCAGTTGCCTAGCAATCACATACCTAAAGGCCTAGTCCCTTTAGAAACGTTGTTTGACTAGAATGATGTGCCTTATAAGGCTGCCCAAAAAGAAGACCAATCTGTAGTCCATAGGCATAATATAGGGAGTCCAGAACATCTAAAGCATATAAATCTGTCCACTCATCTATCTGTTGCCCAAAGGTTTGAGTACTGCAATTTAATGAAACAATTTTGATGCAACCTTATGGCTGCACAACCGGTGGACCTTATCAGGATTTTAAATACTCCTTAATGGCCAATACATTTTATGTTTCCATCATTCTTTGTCGGCACAGGTTGGGACTTTAAGAAAGGCTTGAGTCTATCTTTGGTTCATCTCCACTTAAGCCAAAGCATTCCATACCTGGTTTCCCAACATCAACATTGTCAGAATCAACCTGCACCAAAAGGATTTTTCCCTCAAATGCTTTTGCAGCGTCTTGAAATGATGGAATGACCTCTTCATAATCCTTGGCAATTACAGAGAGCAGGGTTTGGTTCTTTATAGAACTGTCAACTATTGTATTAGCACCTTCCCTAGTGAAAGTCGTCACTAATGGGAGATTGTTTGCAAAGGCGAACTCTGTTACGGCATCTTTCTTGAATTCTCCCTCAAAATGGGATATTTTTTCAGGCGTTTTTCCAATAACACCAATGTTTCCCTCTTCGTCTTTGGGTTACTGCCAAGAACAGCAGCTACGCGATCACTAACTGTTTGACGAAAGAACACGTCATCTTCTTGCCTGGACGCAGCTTCAACTTCTTATTTTCAGTGCCCTCT
Source organism: Pinus tabuliformis (assembly GCA_031772625.1). Taxonomy (NCBI): domain Eukaryota; kingdom Viridiplantae; phylum Streptophyta; class Pinopsida; order Pinales; family Pinaceae; genus Pinus; species Pinus tabuliformis. The sequence goes on along the minus strand of CM062805.1, from coordinate 1,183,313,364 downwards.
AATGAGTCAAACAAACCAACAACAACTGTGGTCCACGAGTTCAATAGAGTTTCTATATCCTCAGTTGTGATGAGATCGGATATCTCAGGTTCAGTTTTGTTTTTTTTCCACCTTTCAGGCAAGGTCTCCAGATCTCTGAGTGGGACCCTAATCAACAGAAGTGTTGGTTCATTTACGCCCAGAAGGTGACTTCCGTGAACTGGAAATTAACAAACACCACGTAGAGATTTCCCATGGTGATTCCAGTAACATTAACAGTTTATTATTGACTTAGGATTTAACTGATGACAGTTTCCTTTGAAACAACATACAAAACTTGATTCTGGATTTAATTTATGACAGGTTCCCCTAATACAACATACAAAACTTGATTCATATCAATCACAACGATTTCTGTGCCAGAAAGGTATTCAAACCCTTCTACAGGAACCTCATAATTCCTATGCCATTAACTACCAGGAGAAACCCATTCAGCGATCACAATTCATGCATTCAAACATTTCCATTTCATATTACAGGGATTGCACGCAAATTTCTAAGAAACATTTCATATATTCATTAATCATTTACTGATCATCACATAAATCACACAGAGATTTCTGAGCAGACACTTACACACTTGTCCAATTGACCATGGGGAGATCAAGTCACAGAAACACATAACTATTATAGATTTATTATGTTGAATCTTTATTAGCATATTACTGTTACATCAATGGCCTAATCATACAAGGATGAGTGTGCTCTGCCCTGGCCCTCTCTATCTGTCAGACCTCCCCTCACTTGATCTATCTCTCCCCTACTGCCTCCTCCTTCTTCCCAAAATCCCCCAAAAAGAAGTTATACATATGTCATATCTAACTACTTCTTTCCACACATGAAGGAATTAGTTATACAGTTATAATTCAATCTTATCTTCATCTAAACAAACTAGACCACTTGGCTTGATCTCCACGCAAGGATGATCACTTGCCATTTATTCCTAATTAGACCACTCTTAACTACTTACCCTTATTGAAATTAATACAAACTTAACAACTAAGTCTTCCTCCAATCTTGCATTAGCCACAACATGTGACCACCCCGTCACATTGCTGACCCGGTCTAGATGCTCCTGCATCAGACTCTCACACTTGAAAACATTCATGATCTCCTGATCATGTGCTTTCAAAAAGGAACGAAAAAAAATAAAAAATTCCTCCTGGATCCCAGACTTTGTCCTGGAGTTGTCCATATGCTCTGCTCCTCCATTTAGGCTGCATGTCAGCTACTTCCTGCTTCATCTTCCTTCTCTGGTCACAATAGTTTGGAGCTGAGAAAACCGTAATAAGTTTGCCATCATGTTCAATTTCATAACCTTCCTCTTTAACTTCATGAGACCTGACCACCAGCTCAAGATTGTTTTCTTGGAAAAACCTTTTGGTCACATCTTCTCCAAAAGACAAACCAACATCTCGTTTGTTGGGTCCATGCCCTTTACGAGGCTATGGATCACTCCAAAGTATTTCACACATCAGACCCTCTTCAGGTGGCTCTCGGAATCGATCAATTTCTTTGATATCATCCAGTTTTATACCATCAACACTAAAAAGACTACCATGAACAACAAAAATCTTGTCATTGAGGACATGAGCCAAAGGCAAGCAGCAAAACACTTCAGCAAAAAGCTCAACCATGCTTTCACTGTACTTGGACTTGACTTTGCCCTCAAAACTATAAATCTTGTTCATACTCCTGCTTTCATGATTTCCTCTTGCAAGATAGAGTTTAGTTGGACACATACACTTGAATGCGAATAGCACAAGTATGACTTCAACTGAAAATGATCCTCGATCAACAAAATCACCATTAAAAAGATAAGGATTGTCCTCCGAAGGAAGCCCACTAATCTCAAAGATGTTCAAAAGGTCATAATACTGACCATGGATGTCACCACAAACAGTGAATTACTTTCCATTCGGAATATTGATGTCAACCAGTGATGGCATTGCCTCTAGCAAATCCTTTACTTGCAATAATATTTGAAATGCACACCTTCTGTGTATATTTTTCTGATTCTTGAAGTCATCCATCATTTTCTTTATAAATTCCAATGTTACATTTTCTCCTTCTATTCTATGCTGGTGCTCTACCTTTATTGAATGAAAATCAATGGAATCAACAACAGAATGATTCTCAAGATCATTCACTGAGATGGCCTCAATAAATCTAACTTTTTTGACTGCTGTTTCGGTCTCTTCAAGCTTTTTGGTGGCATCAGGACCATTTGGACAAATTCTCTTAACCTGTTGAATTTTTTTTTGTACTTGACTGATCACCTTTTCTGATGCTTCCAGCCTTTGCCTTCTGGCCTGCTTCAACATCAGTTCCCTTATGTTCTCAACATTTGTTTCCAGTAAATCTTCTTGCTAGTCTTCTTCATTAATTCTCCCTTCCTGCTTTAGCTGGTTGCTGTTGTCTAGCTGCATCTTCCTTTGTTTCACACATTTAGACTGTGTGCCTCCTTTCAACAGTATTTCAACTTGTTGTTCTGGACTTTCTTCTTTCATCAACACTTCAGTGTGTTGATTTAACTCCTTCAAAGAGTTTTCAAGTTTTCCCTCTGCATCATCTATTCTAATAATGCTTCCTTGCCCTGGTTCACAGTTGTGAACTTCTTCCTCTGCTTCTGCTTCCTTTACTGCAGACCTCTTGCAGTCTTCATCAGGTACTGGTGCTTTTAACCATTTCTCTAGTAACTCTAGCTCCTTCTCCCATACATTAGCTTCTTGATGAGAGCTTCTTTCTTTTTCTCCTTGATCTTGTTGTTGACTTCTTGTCATTGTTAGCTCTTCTTCCTTTTCTTTGCCTTTTGCTAGGTGAATTTCTGCTTCATGTCATCTTCCTTGAGGTATGTTTTCCAGGTTGATCAACTCAACCTCTCCCATGGTTGACTCAATCATGCCATATCATCATGATAACATGATGATATTTTACTATGTTTTCATAAATCATAGTTTCTTCTTCATGAACTTCTTTGACAATCTTCATTGGTTTTCCTTTTTTACCTTTATATGTTGCTTTCACTAATATTTTTGAGCTCTCGTCTTCTATGCAATTTTCTTTTCCAAGACTGTCAACTACACTCCATGTGGGTGATACTGAATCACTTGAAAACAATGTTGAGGAGCCATTGGGTGGAGAGGAACAATAGCTAGGACCACATGCTTCCTGCCAAGAAACGTCTCTACCAACTATGGGCAACCCTCTATCACCGTGAAGACAAGATGTCAGCAACTTAACCCTTCCTTCAATTGATTTTATGTCCCCACCTGCCAACTTCTCAAGGGAACCAGCTTGATGTGCATCCCAAACCACGGGAGCAGAACAGGGTTGATCACTACATTTGATGGCATTTCCGCCAGGTTTCTATTGACCAACAAATGGAATATTAAACGATGATTTGTCTTCCCCTGCCTGTCGAACTGATACTTCCACGTCATTTAAATCCTCTTTGACCTCTTCTGTCTCTCTCAGGCTGCTCTTGGAAAGTTGCACATCCTCTACAGAATATTTTTTAGATGTTACATCTTGAATTAACGAATTCTTTTCTACTGATAAAACACTCTTCCTGATGCTCATCTGGCCTTCTTGCATACCTGAACTTCCTTCGAGTGGTAACATTGTAGCCAAGATTTCTGACAACGGTGTATGCAATGTTGGAAGCTCATGTGGCACATCAATTACTTTATTTGCATCTTTCCCATCAATTTTACCTTCTGTCACCAGTTCAACCTGTTTCTCTGAATTTCCTTCTAGTCTTCCTGTCAACATTTCAGTATATCTCCTTGAGCTTCCTTCTAGTCTTCCTGTCAACATTTCAATGTGCTGATGCAAGTTCTCTTCTGAACTTTTGAGACCCTCATACAATCTCACCTCTTCCTCATCATCATCTAGAGATATTCCTTCCTCTGGCTTGCAGATAACTTCATCTGCTTCTCCTGCTTTTTCAAGCATTTTCCTCTGAGTAATTTTACCTGTTGCATCTTCAATTCTTATCCTTGACTCAAAGAATTTTAGTTCCTTTGTCCATAAGGCAATCTCCTTTTTCTTCCTTCTCATTTGTAATGAGTGCCAAGTCACCTTCTTTCCTTTTAGTGGAAAGGTCCATCCCCTTTTCTAGTCTTCTGGGTCTTGTAGCAGCTCTGTCAATATCTCCAATCTTGCTTTCATGTCAGCAAGTTGCTTGTCAAGCTCCTCTTGACTCATCCCCTTCATGCCTTTTGTCTTGGCATCCTTCCCTCTATAGTGGATTTCTTGAGAACCTCTGCAATGACCTTCCATCATCTTGGTATTCATCCTCTCTTCATGAGCTCCTCACTCCACTGCAACAAGCCTCCGCAACAGCGAGTCCTCCTCACTGCAATCTTACCTCACTAAGCTCTCCTCACTCAGTCTTTTGGTAAGCATGGTCCTATTTCCGGAACCTTCTCTTGTGCAACATATTTGCTCCATCTAGGCTTCTTCAAGCTTTCACTCTCCCTTGAGAACACTTCAGTTGTCTGCTCTGTCCAATCTCTTGTTGGATACTTTAGGTTCACTGCCACTTCAGAGTGCTTTCTTTGGTCTGCTTTTCCCTTTGCCTGCTACTGAAAACCTTCAATCACAGTTTGTCAACTCAGTTAAAAACAAATATCATCATATATATTTTTTATTTTTCTTATGATCCCTGCAGGATCATCTGCATTTTGCATGTACTGTCTCAAATTATTTGCTTTCCGTAAATTCTTTCTTTGAGAGTAAAACTCTTCTCCTCTTTGTTCTGCTATGTGTTCGGATTTAAAATCTCCCTTGAGAATGAAATTCTCAACTCTCTCTGCTATCTTTCATTTCTGTTATCTTTGACCTTTATTGTCCTTGGCCATTCGCCCTCTGCAACTTTTCCTTTGCTATCTTACCTCTTTACTACTGTCAGCGTCTGTCTTCTTCCAAGACCTGCTTTCTCCCTGTGCAACCTTTAAACCCTTGCACACAAAACACACTTGTTTAGTCTTTTTATCCTGCCAGTCTTTCTGATTACCAGCTCTGTCACCTTGGCTGCTCACACTCTTCTTTCTCAGCACGCAAAAAATCCTTTCTGCAGGAAATCTTTTCCCGCTCTGATACCAAAAATGATGCAACCTTATGGCTGCACAACCGGTGGACCTTATCAGGATTTAAATACTCCTTAATGGCCAATACATTTTATGTTTCCATATTTCTTTGCCGGCTGAGTCTATCTTTGGTTCATCTCCACTTAAGCCAAAGCATTCCATACCTGGTTTCCCAACATCAGCATTGTCAGAATCAACCTACACCAAAAGGATTTTTCCCTCAAATGCTTTTGCAGCGTCTTGAAATGATGGAATGACCTCTTCATAATCCTTGGTAGTTACAGAGAGCAGGGTTTGGTTCTTTATAGAACTGTCAACTATCGTATTAGCACCTTCCCTGGTGAAAGTCGTCACTAATGGGAGCTTGTTTGCAAAGGCGAACTCTGTTACGGCAGCTTTCTTGAATTCTCCCTCAAAATGGGATATTTTTCAGGCATTTTTCCAATAACACCAATGCTGCCCTCTTCGTCTTTGGGTTACTGCCAAGAACAGTGGCTACGCGATCACTAACTGTTTGACGAAAGAACACGTCATCTTCTTGCCTGAACGTGGCTTCAACTTCTTATTTTCAGTGCCCTCTAATGAGTCAAACAAACCAACAGCAGCTGTGGTCCACGAGTCCAATAGAGTTTCTATATCCTCAGTTGTGATGAGATCGGATATCTCAGGTCCGGTTTTGTTTTTTTTCCACCTTTCAGGCAGGGTCTCCAGATCTCTGAGCGGGACCCTAATCAACAGAAGTGTTGGTTCATTTACGCCCAGAAGGTGACTTCCGTGAACTGGAAATTAACAAACACCATGCAGAGATTTCCCATGGTGATTCCAGTAACATTAACAGTTTATTACTGACTCAGGATTTAACCTATGACAGTTTCCTCTGAAACAACATACAAAACTTGATTCTGGATTTAATTTATGACAGGTTCCCCTAATACAACATACAAAACTTGATTCATATCAATCACAACGATTTCTGTGCCAGAAAGGTATTCAAACCCTTCTACAGGAACCTCATAATTCTTGTGCCATTAACTACCAGGAGAAACCCATTCAACGATCACAATTCATGCATTCAAACATTGCCATTTCATATTACAGGGATTGCACGCGAATTTCTAAGCAACATTTCATATATTCATTAATCATTTACTAATCATCACATAAATCACACAGAGATTTATGAGCAGACACTTACACACTTGTCCAATTGACCATGGGGAGATCAAGTCACAGAAACACAGAACTATTACAGATTTATTATGCTGAATCTTTATTAGCATATTACTATTACCTCAACGGCCTAATCATACAAGGATGTGTGTGCTCTGCTCTGGCCCTCTCTATCTGTCAGACCTCCCCTCACTCGATCTATCTCTCCCCTGCTGCCTCTTCCTTCTTCCAAAATCCCCCCAAAAGAAGTTGTCATATCTAGCTACTTCTTTCCACACATGAAGGAATTAGTTATACAGTTATAATTCAATCTTATCTTCATCTAAACAAACTAGACCACTTGGCTTGATTTCCACGCAGGGCTGATCACTTGCCATTTATTGCTAATTATACCACTCTTAAATACTTACCCTTATTGAAATTAATACAAACTTAACAACTAAGTCTTCCTCCAATCTTGCATTAGCCACAACATGTGACCACCCCGTCACATCGCTGGCCTGGTCTAGATGCTCCTGCATCAAATTTGCTGATGTTTTTGCTTGGGAATATAGTGACCTGAAAAGATATGACAAAAAGATCATCCAGCATAAAATTCCTTTAGAGAAGGACACCATCCATTTTAAGCAGAAACTGAGACCAATAAATCCTTTGCTCCTCCCACTGATTGAGAAGGAAATCTAGAATTTACTGGCTGCCAAAATCATAGTCCCTCTCAGATATTCCAAATGGGTAGCCAACTTAGTGGTAGTGAGGAAGAAAAGTGTAGAAATAAGGCTCTGTGTTGATTTCAGAAACTTAAACAAATGCTCTAAGAAAGACAATTACCCTTTGCCCAAGATGGAGCATTTGCTGCAAAAAGTCTCAGGAGCCAAAGTGATGTCTTTCTTGGATGGATTTTCAGGGTATAACCAGGTTGTTGTGCATCTAGATGACCAAGAGAAGACTGCATTCACTACTCCTTGGGGCATTTTATGTATTCTAAGATGCCTTTTGGGTTGATGAATGCTGGGGCCACCTTCAGAGGGCTATGGATATAGCATTTGTGGGAGAGAAGGATAAGTTCGTCCTTATCTACCTTGATGATATAACAGTGTACCCCAGCAGTCATCAAGACCATTTGTAGCATTTGAAGAAAGTGTTCCTGAAGTGCAGAAGGTTTGGGATTTCAGTCAATCCTAAAAAGTCACAGTTTGCTTTAGAAGAGGGCAAGCTGTTAGGACATGTTGTTTCTGCTACAGGTGTCAAGATTGACCCAGAAAGAGTAAGGGCAATACAGACCTTGTTTGTTTTGAGATCAAAGAAGGATATCTAGTCCTTTCTGGGCAAAATAAATTTTGTGAGGAGGTTTATTCCTAATTTTGCAGAACTTGTAAAACACAATACCTCCATGTTGAAAAAGGGGTCAGAAGTCAAGTGGACTGATGCAGCAAGAAGATCTTTTGAATCCATTAAGAAGGCTATTATGGAAGCTCCTACTTTAATCAGCCCAGATTACCGCAATGAGTTCCATATATTTTCATTTGCCTATGATGACACCCTTGCAGTAGTTTTGATGCAAGAAGATGAGGAAGGCTCGAAGCATCCAGTGGAATTTTTTAGCAAACCTTTAAGGGATGCTGAGCTGAGGTATGATATCATTGAAAAACAAGCATATGCTCTTATAAAATCTTTGAAAGCCTTCAGAATTTACATTCTGCATTCCAAGATAATTTCATATGTGCCCTCTGCTTCAGTTAAAGATGTGCTAACGCAACTTGATGCTAATGGAAGAAGGGCTAAATGGATTGCAAAGCTTATTGAATTTAACATAGAACTGAAGCCCACCAAGCTTGTCAAAGGTTAGGGCCTTTCCAGATTGATGGTTGAGGAAAACTATAGAACGCTGAACATAAATCTCATAAGCACGGCCTCAGAAGATGGACAGACAGCAGGAGAAATAGCTGAACCAGGGAAAAATCAGTCGTTGGCAGAAAATATAGCTTCCTGTGAATGGTATTCTACCACGGCTCAGTTCTTGCTGAAGCTAGAAATTCCTCCAAGCCTTAGTTCAAGCCAAGCCAGAACTATTAAGCTCAGGGCAGCTAAATATTGCATTCATGAAAATCTACTCTATTGGATGGATCCCTCTAGAATCCTTTTGAGGTGTCTGGACAAAGAATATTCCATGGAGGTTATGCAGTAGTTTCATTCCAGCATATGTGGAGGGCATCATTATCGGAAAACTACAGCCCATAAGATTCTAAGAGCTTTGTACTACTGGCCCACCTTGTTTTCTGATGTCTTTTCATTTGTTAAATCTTGTGATAGGTGCCAAAGATTTGAAGGGAAGCAACAATTGAAGTCCCTGCCCTTAAAACCCATACATGCTAGTGGCCCTTTTCAGCAGTGGGGCTTGGATTTCATTGGAGAAATCAATCCACATTCCAGTGGCCAGCACAGATGGATCTTAGTAGCCACAAATTACTTCACTAAATGGATTGAGGCCATCCCTACCAGAAAGGTTGATCATCATGTGGTCATGAGGTTCTTGACAGAGAATATCTTCGCCAGATTTGGTTGTCCACATAAATTAGTCACAGACAATGCAACAGACTTTAGGGAAAAAGAATTGGTGGACATGTGTGACTCAATGGGCATTAAGCTAGTTCATTCCACCTCCTACTACCCTCAAGGCAATGGTCTAGGAGAATCTTCCAACAAGAGCCTAATAAGGATAATTAAAAAGTTGTTGGAAGACAACAAAAAGAATTGGGATTCTAAGCTCAAGTATGCACTGTGTGCTGACAAAGTGACGACCAAGAAATACACATGGAATTCCCCATTCAAGCTAGTATATGGTACTAAGGCTATATTCCCAATATAGTTAACCCTCCTTGTGGCAATGTTCCTGAAGGAAGAGCAGAATGAGGAAGAAGATATGGCAAAAAGGATCACTGATTTAGTAGAGGTACATCGAATCAGAGAACAGCTGGTTGAAAAGTTTGCAGCACATCAAAAGAATATCAAGGAAGCTTTTGACAGGAGAACAAAAACAGATAATTTTCAGGTTGGAGACTTGGTTCTTAAGCGGGATGCAGTGAAAGAGAAGAAAGGAAACCATGGGAAATTTGATGCTTTATGGGCAAGGCATTTTATCATTTCTCAGATCCAAGGGAACAATAATTTCATACTGCAAAGTATGGAAGGGGATACAGTTTTTGATAGCCCAGTTAACGGCCAATTTTTGAAAATTTATTTTGTTTAAGGTCTTCAGGCCTTAAAATTGTAAATATGTCTTTTTATCAGTTTTAGTGTAGACTCAGTTAGACTCCATGCCCAATGGAACACTAGGAAATTTTGCTAATCTGGTTTTCATAGGTAAGGCATTGGTCTGCAGTTCTTGAGACCTCACAGGGAGGGTCCCATCCGTAGAAGGTGCCAGTGTTAGCTCCGCTATATAACGTCGATTTTCTAAAGTTGGAGGCAACTTGGTCTTGGGTTGTGCTCGAAGAAGGTTTATAATGGTTGCCCTCACCTTCTCCCTTTACCTCTCTAACCCTCCCTTCATCTCTGTTTCCCGTGCTTTTTGGTTAAAAAACCATATAAAAGGCCCTGGCTCTTAAGCCCCAAGCGCTAAAGCCCATACCCCGTAAACCCGCGCCCATATGACCGTGCGCCTTCACAAAACCTTCACTTGTAACCTCCGCCGTCAATCTCTGTTTCCTGATATAATGGATCCTATTGTAGTAATTACGTGATCAAATCCTCGCCGTCCGATCATCTCTGCCGCGATTGGACGGCATTCGCTCTCCCGCATCCACAAAGTCACGACGCGTAAATGCGCGATGGAGAGCGGTTTCCGCTGCCACGTGTCACGCCCTGAGGAGATTGTGCGCCATTATACTTTTACCACCTTATGCCCTGAGGCGATGCGATTAATACCGCCTACCGCCAAAACCTCCATTCTCGCCCGATAAACACTGCGCATCTTCGACGCCCGACGACCGTTGGATCTGTCCGCCCAAGATCCAATGGCCCAGGCTCGCCCTGCTCCCATATCTACCGATGCCCTCAGCCAAGCAATCCTCGCCATATATCCCCTTAATCCGACGGCTAGTCTCACTCCTCCATTCGACTATTCCACCCACTATGCAGTCCACGTACCTCAACCATTCCATGCTACCGAAAGGACAAAGGTGACCAGTTTTCAGTACTAGGAGCATTTCTTCCTCAACAACCACATTTAACAGATAGTATGGTCGAGGAGGAAAAGGACAGAGCACGAACAGATAAATGCATTTAACAGTTATGGGAATTCATCCCATACGATACTCCAGCCACCTGAGAGGACAACAGAGCACAGGAGAGGATTAGATTTACCCATTGAAGTAAGAAAATGCACCAGAGACTCCATCAACCAGTTAAATGCGGTTGGTGGCCAATGATGACCCCTCCATACTTAGAATGGCCGAGTGCCTTTGTAATGAAACTCTATATATACCCAAAAACAAGATGTAATCAGGGTTGATGGTTTTTGTTTTGATGTAAGGTTCAACTTCTGGAGACCGTAACTATTTTGGCACTCGCAGCATCTCGTCTTCATTTTCAGCTAATACAAGCTTCTTTTGTTGTTAATTGCTCACTTTCATTTCTTCTTCTGTTCCACGTTGTGCTGGATATGCTGCATTTCTGAACTCTTGATGCTTAGCATTAGAGTAGTTGTCATCCTATATCTGTGTTAAAGTCTTTTATGTATCAGTGAATGAGCTATTCATGTTTCTTTTCACCTAATACCAGAGAGCTGTCATCCTGTCTGTGTATTAGGAAATTAGATTTGCAGAATTCGTTACTAGTTGCAGCCGACCATCACATGGTCTTGTGCATCTGCTAGTGTGGTCAGTATTCTCCATATTCACCCAATCCTTAACTATAAGTAATTGGTGGTCTAAAGCCTTGTAGTCTGGGGGTGTTCACGCATGTCTCTTTGTATATTTATGATTTGTTCTAAGACACCTTTGGGAACTAGAAGAGCTGATAACATGAAAACCGGGATAGATTGCATGAATGCTTTTGTCAGAATTAACCTGCTTGCCAGGTTCAAAGCACGAAAGGTCCAATTTTTTACTCTATCCTGCATTTTGTTAAGAATTGGTTCCCATATACCCTTGTGCATGGGCTTGACAGTAAGAGGAACTCCTAAATATTTTGAGGGGAGGGAATCTCTTTGGAAACCAAAAAATCTTGAGATATTTCTTTGGATAACAATGTTAGTGTTTAAGAAGAAGATTTTGGACTTAGAGAGATTGACTTCCATACCTGTGGCTAAGGAAAAATCCTTGAGGATTTGCTTGTAGGCCGAAGCTTCTTTGACTGTGGGGATCCCTTGCAGTAAGGTATCATCAACAAATTGTTGGTGAGTCAGAGCAGAACCATTCTCAGAAACCTAAAGACCCCTGATTTTTCCCATTGCCTTGGCCTGTTTAATGGATCGCCCAAGACCTTCCATCATGAGAATGAAGAGAAAGGGAGAGAGAGGGTCTCCCTGCCTGAGACCTCTAGAAGGATCGAAGCTCTCTAAGGGAGAGCCATTTACCAAAATAGAAAAACTGGAAGAAGTCACTAGTACCATGACCCATCTGACTTAGTTGTGGTCAAACCCAAAGGCAGAGAGAACCTTCTTGATGTAAAGCCAATTCACCTTGTCATATGCTTTGGCAATGTCCAGTTGCATGATCATCCCTTCTTGTCTTTTGCTAGTTAGCATGTGAACCACCTCATGTTCTTGAATAATATTGTTTAGGATCTTTCTTCCCTCCACATAACCTGATTGTTCCTTCGACACTAGCAAGGGAAGGAGAGGTTTGAGTCTGTTTGCCACTACTTTGGATATTATCTTGTAAACCACATTACATAAGGCAATAGGTCTATACTTATCTGTAGTTTGAGCTGAGTCCTGTTTGGGAATTAGGGAGATGAAGGAGGTGTTAAGAGCTTTCAGTATAGTTTTGCTGCTCCTGGAATCTTCTACCACATTCAAAATGTCCTCTTTGACAATATGCCAACAAGCTTTAAAAAAGTCCACATTGAAACCATCTGGGCCTGGAGCTTTGCTATTCTGCATATCTTTGAGAACCTCACTGACCTCCTCTTCAGTCACTGGTCTATTGAGGTTGAAATTGTCCTCTCTGGACACCAGCTTAGGGATATGCCTTGTGATTCTTCTGATAGCCTGATCCCTATCGGGAATGTTTTCCCGAGTGATATTCCGGAAATGTTGAACAAGCACAACTTCTATATCTTTGTGAGTGTTCTGAATCTCCCCTTCCTCATCCTTAATCATTGAGATTCTATTATGAGCTCTGTTAGCCATAGTGGATCTGTGAAAAAATCTTGTGTTCCGTTCTCCTTCCTTGAGCCATTGAACTCTGGATTTTTGTCTCCAGAATATTTCCTCTTGTTTGCATAACTTTTCCCAATCTAGATGGTATTTGTCCACCTGATCACTTTTGGCTTTGTCAAATCCATCTTTTATCAGCGCCTGGTTGAGTTCAAGAATCTTGCTTTCCACTGATTTTTTTGCCTCAAAAATATTACCAAAATCCTTTTGGTTCCATTCCTTAAGTCTGGTCTTAATGTGCTTTAGTCTTTTCTGAAGAAGGTACATCTTAGATCCTTGAATTTGCAGGTCTTCAGACCACCATTTTTCAATATTACTGATGAAGTCCAGGTGGGAGAGCCAAATATTTTCGAATCTGAAGGGTCTATTCCTAGGAGAATCTATACCTTTGATTTCCAATTGAATCGGCCAGTGATCTAAACCTCCAAAGGGAAGAACTCTAGCTGTTATATCTTTATTTAGAAGCATCAACTCCTCTGATATCATAAATCTGTCTAACTTAGAAGCTACTAATGCCTCCCCTCCTCTTTTGTTGTTCCATGTGAAAAGGCCATTGTCCGATTCTGAATCTACCAAATTCATATTGTCTATAAATGATTGGAACGCTAAGGAGTCTTTGTTAAGCACTCTGGTGCCTCCTTTTTTCTCCGAGAGAGATTTGATCATGTTGAAATCCCCTCCCATGATCCAAGGAATACCCACCTGTCTGTTCCTGAGGTCAATAAGGGCTTCTAGCAATTTGAGTTTGTCCTCTATTCTTTGGGGACTGTAAACATTGGTGACCAAGAATGTTTCTATAATCTCCACAGGTTGAATGACCACAGATAGGTAATTTCTTGATGCCTCTGCATCAATTATGCTGACCCTTTGGGGGTTCCAAAGAGTGAGAATACCCCCAGTTGTATTCTCAGCTTTGACCTCTAGAAACTCATATCTATTGAGCCATTTGCTGTGTATAAGTCTTATTTTCTGAATGGAACATTTTGTTTCCTGGATGAAGATTATATCTGGCATATCTTGTTTCATTCTATAACTAAGTAATCTTTGTTTTCTTTTACTTCCTAGACCCCTGATATTCCAAGATGTAAAATTCATAATTAAAGACTTGTAAAGGAGTAACTGGTTAGGTCTTCCATCTTACTCGAATCTATAATTATCTTTCCACACTCCATCAAAAGCTCCTTATGCTTTTTTCGGCCTCTTTTCTTGCCTGCATTTCTAGTAACCAATCCTGGGGTTGGTTTCATTGTTTTCACTCCTTTGTTTTCCTAATTATCAGTGGTTTTTCCTATTCCTGACTCACTTTCCTATGTATTCCATAAAAATAACTGTTGTATTCTGTTGCAATCCTCTTGAGATAATGAATCTATCCCTCCCTTGGCTCCCTGCATCAAGAACCCTTCTAGATCTAGGTTTTCCTTTTCCAGAATTTCCTGAAGTTCATGGTCCTCTAGATCTGTTTCCCTTTGGGTCATTTCCATATCCATTTCTAGTTCGGTCTCATTCCTCATAGTTTCTTTCTTATTACGAATCTCTTGTGTTGGGTTGTGGTTCTCTTCCTTTTCCTCTTCCTTAGGGCCTTCCTCCATTGTTTGATATTTAGTTGTCATTTCTTCATTCTCTTCCAGAGCTTGAAACCTATTCTGGTTGGTATTTTGTCCCTCACTGCGCTGTTGCTTTGATCCCTTTCTGCCTCCTTTTTCCCTTGCTTTCCACTTTCTGAAATTTATCAGTATCCTTCACTGAATTGGGTTTGCTCTTGTTGTCTATTTTACTAAGAGGACAGTCTCTGATCAAGTGATCATGTTCATGGCATTTAAGACATCTGAACGAGACGTGCTCGTAATCCACAGTTTTCACCCATTCCTCATCAAATACTTCTAGGATTATTTCATCCAGAAGAGCACCTGATAGATCCATTTCTACACAAATCCTAGCATAGGAAGTGTATTTACCTTGTATTGTCACTTCCGAAGCTTTAACAAAACGACCAAGTTTGTTGCCGACAGCAGCGAGCGATTCATTTTTCCAGTAATCGAGAGGTAGGGAATAGAGCCTTACCCAAACAGGAACTGAGGTGAATTTCTCCTTCTCAGGAACGAAGTTCATCAACCATGGGCGCATATAGAGGCCCGCTGCTGCATAGAAGTAGGGTCCACCTTCAAATATTCTATCTTTATCTTCAATGTTTGTAAAAATCACTGTAAAAAATATTTTGACCCAAGATGGAGATCAATACTACCTTTGGGTTTCCAGTGGTATTTGATCCATGTTTGTAATGCCTTTTCAGAGGGCCATATTCCCATGAATTTATAGATTATGGCGTAAGTTCCCATATGTTCCCTGTGTGCCTGCAGAGTAGGATAATTTAACACTACTCTAGGAGTAATCTCCATTTTGGGTCTGCACTGTCCCTTTTGATGTTTGTCCCTTATTCCCTAGATTTTGTCTTCTTCCTCCTTGTCCTTGGTGCTACTATTTTCCTTTAACCTAGCCCCATCTGACCCCTTTTCATTATTTTTCCTCCCCTCTTCCTCAGAATCTCTGACATTACCCAATGGTAACTTGCCTCTTCTGGCATCTGCTTCCTTATAGGAGGGAGTGGAGCTCCCTCCTCTGCTGTGATCCATAGGGAGCAGACTCAGAACCCCTCTGTAACGCTAGCTACACGTCCTCCCAGTCTGATGTGTCCCTCCCTGTTCGACTTCGTTTCAACACTCCAGCTACATTCATGCGAGTCATGAATGATTTATTTAGACCATTCTTTGATGATTTTGTAATAGTCTATTTAGATGATATTCTTGTTTTTAGTAGAACATGGGATGAACATGTAAAGCATGTAAAGCAGATTTTAGATGTTTTGAAAAGAGAAAATCTCTATGTAAAATTGTCAAAATGTGAATTTGGCAGAACATCTTTGAATTATTTGGGTTATATTTAGGGGGTGGTGAATTGAATATAGATCCCTCTAAGGTCGAAGTCAATGTAAATTGGCCTAAGCCTAATACTACTATAGAAGTTAGAAGTTTCTTAGGGGTAGCACAATATTGGAGAAAGTTTATTGCTAACTTTTCTTTGATTGTAGCTCCTTTACATGCTTTGACAAGTGTGAAACAATTGTTTCAGTGGGGAGGCAAACAACAGAGAGCCTTCGACACATTAACAAAAAGGATCAGTACAACGCCAGTACTAGCACTGCCAGATCTTCAATATCCATTTGAGATCGAGACAGATGCAAGTGAATATGCCATGGGGGCAGTGTTGATGCAACACAGAAAGCCTATATGCTTTCATTCTAAGACATTCACATTAGGAGTAGTTAACTATCCTACATATGATAAAGAATTGTATGCATTAGTTCAAAGTGTTAAAATGTGGAAACATTATATAATGGGTAAAGAAACAATCATACATACAAATCATCAACCACTTCAATATTTACACTCACAAACTAAATTGCAATAATCAAGACATTGTAGGTAGATGGGATTTATACAACAATTTCATTTTGTTATCAGATATAGGAAGGGCATATGTAATAAGTTTGCAGACATGTTATCAAGACCAATTATATATGCATCCACAATACTTCAGCATAATTTGGTAATTCATGAAAGTTATATTGAACAATATGCTCAAAACACAAACTTTAAGGATGTATATGCGACTTTAAGTCATGGCAAACAGTAGAAGAATTGGATTATTTCATAAATGACAAACTCTTATATCATTTGGGAAAGTTATGAATTCCACAAACTAAAAGAGTTAATATAATTCGAGAAGCACATACTTCTCTCATATCAAGTCATTTGGTGTAAGTAAAATAGCTACACAATTACAAAGATTCTACTATTGGCTGCGAATAATGAGATAGTTTCTAGATATATTAAAGGATGTACTAAGTGTGCTACAAGAAAGCCAAGTAATAGAAAATTAGACTTGTATACTCCACTTCCAATTCCTTCTCGTCCTTGGGAGAGTGTTTCCATGGATTTTGTTGGGGGATTACCAAAGTCTAGAAAGGGTCATGATTATTTGTATGTAGTTGTGGATAGGTTCAGTAAGATGTGTATTTTGACACCATGTAATAAACAGGTCATAGCTGAACAAACTGCAAAGTTGTTCTTTCAAAATGTGTGGGTTCATTTTGGGTTACCCACTTCTATTGTATCCAATCGAGATTCTCGATTTGTTAGGAAATTTTGTGTCAAGTCTATGGGAGTTAATGGACACAAAGCTAAAGAAGAGCACGGCATTTCATCCATAAACAAATGGTCAGACAGAAGTGGTCAACAGGACAGTGATATAGTTGCTTCGAGGATATTGCAGCAAGCATCCCAAACTTTGGGATGAGCATTTGTGTTATGTGAAACATGCTTACAACCATGCAAAACATTCTTCTACTCAGAGATCTCCTTTTGAGACTTGTTTTGGTTTTATACCAAAGTCTCCCTTGGATTTTGTCTTTGGTAAAGACATAGCAGTTGATGGACACAGTGATGTGGACAAAGCAACCAAGTTCATTGAACAAATCCAGGAAATTCACCAGGCAGTACAGGAACAACTGGAAAGAAGCCAAGCAAGGTATAAGGCGCGACATGAAAAGCATCGAGTTGAGCATAGTTTTCAAGTTGGTGATCAAGTCTGGTTGTACATCAGCAAAGAAAGACTGCAAGGGGAAGGTAAAAAGTTGAAACCAATTAGATATGGTCCTTTCAAAATACTTGACAAAATTGGTGAAAATGCTTTCCGCCTAGATCTACCAGCTTATATGCAAATATGTTCCATCGTAAATGTTGAAAACTTGTGATTGTATGAACCTTCATTGTTTGAAGATCTCGAAGAGCAAGGTCAACTACCTTCCATTCAAGATCTTTTGCCCGATTATCTCAATGAGCTACGGGAGGACACAGTTCTTGACATGAGGATAAGGACTTCGCGACGAGGAAATTTGAGTATCTTCGAGTTGGACTTAAAGGTACAAATCCATGTAAAGCACGATGGACAGAGATTGGAAAAGTGAGGGAAATTTATCCTCACTTACTTAATAGCTAAAACCAACTTTTGGTGGACCAAAGCTTCTAGAGGGGAGGAGTGATCCAAAATGGATTCAGTTTTGCATGTAGATAAAAGTCTTCAAATACAGGTGAAAGTGGGCTCACATTTAAGTGCTCGTTAATACGAATCCAATGGTGCAAAAAGCATGTAAATCCGAGTATGGATGAAGAAATTAGAGCCAATCAAAGATTTGGGTCAACGGTCAATGCCTACGTCAGCATGACACATGGCAACCTGGGAATGAGTCACAGGTTTTGGATGATGTCAATGCAGAAGGTGACGTGGAAATTTGTGATTGGTTCATACAACAGGTGATTGGATCTGTTCGATCAACAAATGAGAGTAGAGATCATCCGCTCAGAGGAGATTGACGCATATCACATCAAGACATGCAAGCAGGTTAACCTTGAAAATGGATGCGATATGGTTATTCAAAAGAAGTTTAACTTCTTTGAGTTCCAGCAGGAAAGTGGTAAGTGGTATATCACGTGCCTTAAAGGCTGGAAATGGTTTTTTGAAAATTCATGCGATTCCACTCAGCGGTCGACACGTAGCACACCAAAACAACTTTTCTCGCGTGCTTTCAGAGTCTTAACCGTCAGGCTAGTGGGAGCATGATATTGCGCAACAACTATAGGATTGAGCAAGATGAATCAACGGTGGAGATCAGCCAAGTCGTTATATTGTGCGGGGAACACGATAACCATTGGATCGCTTGGTATCGGGGTCTATGCCGGGAAAAGGTCGGACAATCGGGGTCAACCCCACACCTGTTGGTCCTTTGGTTTATCCTTTGATTTTAATGTTATTGTATTATTCCATGTTCACCGTAGTTTGTAACTATACATGGTATATTAATACCATATCACCAAAAAAGATGACCAGTGTGGTTTTGAACCATTCCAGGGGGTCTGGAGGTCATAGTGGCCAAATACAGTCGAGTTTATACTCGTTTTGACTCGAAAACGTGAACTAAACACAGTGGTGAGTTCCATTTTCATATTTGAGACTCTGTCTTTGAGCTCATACCTGTAACAACAATTTGAAGACATAATCAAGAGGTTAGCAATGGAAGGGCAAGGACCAGGAGACATAACCAGGAAGTCTGGTGAACTCCTTTATTAAATTTGGTTGTGTTGATATGTTTGAAAGTGTTTTTCAAGTTGTTTATGTGTTTATGTTATTTGCAATATTTTTGATCCGTTGCACTAAGTAACATAGGCAAATTCACACATAGTCTATAATACCTTTTTCATTAACGGATAAAAAAATGTGCATTTTTTCCACGGAGATGACAGTGGGATGTGGGAGTGCTCATGACAAAAATTGCACAATTGTTGGGAGGCTAACTTGCTGAACACCTCTGTGCAGTTTCTAAGCTGAGCAGGATGCTGGGAAATTAAGGGACCTCTCATGAAATATGCGTAGTTTTCTAGGTGAGCAACAGGCCGACTGACTGGGTGGCTGGATGGAAAAACTGTGCAAATTTTTGAGGGAGACAGTGACAGACACTGGGTGTCTCTTTGGCCTATCTGCACATTTTTTTCAGTCAACGGAGTGGGCATGCTTGGAATATTTTATGCAAATTTTGAGGGGGGTTAGTCTCAGAGTCACTGCCTGATCAAACTCTCCAGTTGACCAACAAGAGGCTTGGTTGATGTTCTTGCGGGCAACACAGATTGTAATGTCTTGTTGGACACTTCTACGTTGTTCTAGGTGACAGTAAGTCAAGTTGATTCTAGGGTGGAGGTCCAGCTATTGGAGGGTGATCCGGTCGTCAGAACTTCAGCAAAATGACTAAATGTGTGAGTGAGTGAACTTGTGAATATGCGACCTTGTGAACACACACTCAACATGACACAACAACAAGATGCCTCAAATCATCAAGTCACATATACTTAGTGTGACCAAGTGACGATGAGAGCGACAAGTGCAACACTTGTGATAGATTGTTGAATGGCTACGATGACGCTTGCGCGATAGTGCATACAACTTCGTGTGTGAGTGTGACAAATGTTTACATAGTGAATACAACTTGTGCACATGAAGCGGGACCTTATGTGTGGCCAGAACATGGCTGTAAGTATGACATTGTTACCAACATGCGAAAGAGATGTTTGTTGAATGGTCAAGCGAGGGGGTACAAAGACTCACTATGAGCTCCCAGGATGAGCCCAAGTGCTTGCAAACATCAAAGAAAAAACCAAGGAAGGCTATGAAATTGGATGTAGGCCAAAATTTTGGAGGGTGTTGCAGCTGCTACAACACTTGGCGACACACTAGTTGAATTCCAGATTCTCTATTTTGGTTCATTTACTGCACAATGCCTTGGTCCTTCATTGAGTATTCAATCCCTGTGCGGGATACTACGGCTTCCCCACTTACCCCATGGATAGACATGGTTCACCATTCACCAACACAATTCAAACACAACAACAAGTTTCAACTTGATCACAATGTTTCTAAATTGGGAAGGGTAATTTGGCTCACAAGTTAAAAAAATTCAGAGTATAAGTTTTCATCTCTGGTGTTGCTCCGCTTCCAGTAGGCCTGGACAGTACCCCAACGAGTCACATAGGAACACACGCATTACTCCACTACTAGTGAGCCTAGTTAGTACCCCAGTGGAGTTGCATGCTTCACCTCTATGCACAGGAAGCCTTTCTCTTCTTTCGCTGTTGTATTTTTTTAGAGGACTTTGTATAGGCACTTATTTATTTTTTGGGGCAGAAGAGGGACCTCAACTTATTGAGAGCAGAAGAGGTTGTTCCTTCAGAGAAGCATGTAAGACCTCTGACATAGGTTTGCTTGTATAAATTTTCCCCTCATTTCTACTAGTTGGATGAGCTTGAACACACAGACCAAAAAGCTAAGTATGGGCATAAGGCTTCCCAGTGTTGACATAGGTTCATGGTTAGACCCAAGCTTCCTTTGTAGACGGTTCGTATTTTCTGGCAAGACTTCATCGGTTGAAGTTTACAACCAAGCACAACGAAGATGAACGTGGGACAGGCCAGGTGCTGTAGTGTCACAAGACTCTTTAGATCTTAGCCACATTCTTCGTTCAAAACTGCCCCAATAAAACACAAAATTTACAACATATAATACTACTAGGGAATTTTTTATGCTAACTGTTGAAGTCTCTAAGAACATGGAAATATTTATTTAGATGGGATATCTTCCGAAATTTTCCTAACTCTTTTCATGGTGTTTTCCATAAATTTCTTCTTTGGGAGGGAGACTTTAACCAAATGCTGCAGGATTAGGAGAGAAACTCCATAACCGTAAGTGTGTCCACCTACTATTCTTTGGCTAACAAAAGCCCTTAATAGAGACCATATATATTTGCTTGATGATTTGTCGTATGACCTCGACCCCATGACTAACTGAACAATGTGTCCTCCTCGGGGCCATAGAGTACCCCTCCCCCTCCTGCCACCCCTGGGTTCCGTTTGGATGTCACAGAACATCTAGCCTTATCCCTAGCTCTTCCATGCTCTTAATTCTACCTCTGTTAGTCTTAGTTTCCAGATTTCATGTGTTTCAAGCTTGTTCCATCCTATGTTTTTGGAAAATGTTATTCAAAACTATAAACTTTAGAAGTCAGCCTCGTTTCATTTGATATAAAATTTGTTAAGAAAGAGTTTTTATCTATCATTTGAACTCAATTATAATAATAAATTTGAGTTTTAAATTTATATAAGTTAAATACTTCAATAGTTTTGAACATTTTAAATTTATTTAGACATTTAAATATCAATTTTAATTAAAAAAACTCTAACAAAGAGAATAAATGGTGGATTGATATATGAAACTAATTCAGCAACAATTGATAAATGGTGATAAATTTAACGAAATGTGGGACCTACTCTTAACAAGCACGAAGACTATGCTTTAACACTGCAACTGCTTCAAAATAAATACATAGTGTTGGAATTAATGCTTCCATATAATGTGTAGTTGTCATTAAGAGTCACGAGGAGTCAATTTAGATGTTGTTGTTTTCAATGTATGAGTTGTAGTCATGATTTAGATTTGTTGAAGTAAGTCATTTTTATCCTATACATATGTAACCTCTGTGATCAATAAAAATATCAGCGTGAGATTTGTGTTGTGCAAAATCTCTCTCTACTCTATTCTCGTTTTCTATCACATATGACATGATGGTGCCAAACTCAATACTTTGCAATTTAGACATACCTGTTTCATGTATATAAAATTAAAAGATAATTATTTAACTGACATGATTGAATGGAGTAGGAGTGATGAATATGAGGCATTTTAAGATCATTTTGAGTTTATTGTGAGGCAAAGATGTCATTTGATGGCAAATTGCTACTTGTCTAGTTATTTGCAGAAATAGTATCAGATTTTAAATTTCTACTTTAATGGAAGGAGATATATTTTTAAATAGTGGGAAAATCTATCATATTTAGTTGTCAAACCAACAACGAGGAAAACCATTCTTGGTTGCTATTAGTGAATGCAGGTTGATTCATCATTGTTATTCAAGGAAAACCATGTCACATGGAATTACCCTGCTGGTGGTCCATAAGGACATAGGCTTTCACTCTTACCAGATGCCTCTAGGTCTTGTGTCGTTACCTATTTCCATATGTCCAAGAAGAATGAGATATTAGCCAAGAAGTAGTTTTAGGGCATTCTCGAGGCCCAGGTGGAAGGAGATATATTATATGTGATTATTTATTATTTATATAATATTTAACATAATTTAATTTTGAAATAAATATATTAATTTTATTGTATATTATTATGCCTCTTGGATGGGGTGTTCATAACTTGCTTGGAGTGGTAATCTGAAGGGATACTTTGGTTCTAGATAATTAGTACATATCTTGGTTGAAATGCATGGTACCACATGGTACCACCTTGCACTTTGTCCAACATTAAATTTGCTTGTTCCTTGTCTTGAAATTTTTCTCGAGGAAATTATCTCGAGGTTCTTCTATATGATCACTCATTTTGAATTCATAATTATCTTCTTATTGTTTCTTCTATTCGTTATGAATATTGGTTGTAACTCCTCCCTTTTCTTGTCTTTGTCTATATGACTTTCTTTGACTTTCCTCTCACCCTCAACATAATGGTCTATTGGCAAGGAGCAACTTTTGTATTCATCTATCAGGAAAGTCTTAATCTCTTTTTCCGGTTTCATTTCATTCACCCTTGCCTTTGGGGCTTCTTAGTCAAACCGACCTCTTCATTCCCATATCAACGATGACACACTAGTGTGCTCGAAGTTGTCAAGGTGACAGAGGACTTGGGGGTATCGAAGGCTTGTAAGATTGGTTCCATGCTTATACCTCTGCACTTATTTCTTACGGCCATACTCCCCTTGAGATACAATAAAAAATTAATACTGCATTGAAAGACAAGGCATTATGGACTTAAAGGTATTTGATGGTATCATTGCCTAGATTCCATATACTAGAAACACTAGGAGAAAGCATAATCATTACTTGTATACAATGGATTTATATTGGCACATAAAGACACTTCTAGGAAAATTGTTGGTTCACAGGCAAGATGGTAAGGATAATATCTTGCATAAGATGTATGAGTTGAAGTTCTTGTTGACATTGGTGCCACACTGCAAGATGCTAGTCTTTCTTATTTGTTGGTTGGTTTTCTTTGTTTAGAACTCCATTTTGTCTTGTTGTTCTACTAGTTGGTATTCACTTTCATGGTCTGAGGTTCTTTGTTCTATGCATGTGGTTGAAACTCTGGTCTATTATTTTTTCATATTCTCGACTTATTTTCACATTATAGGGATAATTCTAATACTTTGTAGTCTGATGCTCCACCTTACAACTCATTTTTAGGCAATGCGTGATAAGCAATTGTTTTATCTCTACTCCCAAAAAATTCATACTGCGGTGAAAGACAGGGCATTATGGTCTCAAAGGTGTTGGATGGTAGCGTTGCCTAGATTCCAGATACTAGAAACACTAAGGGAAAACATAATCATTACTTGTATACATTGGATTTATATTAGCACATAAAGACACTTCTAGGAAAAGTGTTGGTTAATAGGTGAGATGGTATGGACAATATCTTGCACAAGATGGATGAGTTGAAGTTCTTGTTGACATTGGTGCCACACTGCAAGGAAGTCAGTGTTTCTTATTTGTTGGTTGGTTTTCTTTGTTTAGAACTCTAGTTTGTCTTGTTGTTCTACTAGTTAATATTTACTTTCATGGTCTTGGATTATTTATTCTATGCATGTGGTTGAGAATATGGTCTATTATTTTTTCATATTCTCGGTCAATTTTTACATTATAGGGATAACTCTAATATTTTGTAATCTGATGCTCCACCTTACAACTCATTTTTGGGAAATGCTTGTTAAGAAATTGTTTTATATATACTCATGGCCATTGTAATTTTATAACATATCAATGAAAAAATTAACTTACAAAAAAGGTACATTATTACGTTCATAGGTGTTCTAGAATCCATTATGGAGGAGATGTTGTAGTGATGCTTTAGATGAGATTTCAATGAAGTGTCACATCAAAAATGATAATAATAAAACATAATGTAAAAAAAGGTAAAATTAATAGTTTCAATTCAATTTGTTATATTGTAATTTTATTTTTATTAATATAAATTTAAAAAATCATAATATACTTATCACATTAAAAATATTTAAATAGTGATCATTTGTAGGAGTAGTCTTTAAGTGTGACTTTTCGAAATTTCTAGTAGATTTCTAGCTGGAATCCAACAAAAATATTTGTGGTCAAATCTTGATTTGTGTTATTTAAATACTTTTTTTATTGCATATATGGATTCAACACCCTCAAAGTCCCTTGAGACACTTCGATTCTGAAGAGTTCACTTGTCAAACTTGTGATTTCAATGAATCCTTGTCAGATTCTAGACAAATTAGATAAGAAAAAACTGGGAAATTTTTCAAAAATCACACTTAAAAACTACTCGATAATTTATATTTAAAATCATGATATTTCAGAAATTCTTGTTTGAATTTAATTAATAAACATATAATTAGAAATAAGAATACACACACACACACACACACACACACACACACACACACACACACACACACACACACACATATATATATATTAATTATAAATTAAGATCTATCTTACCATATAAAAAAATAATGATGGTTCATATTTGTAACTATAATATTTCAGAAATTCATATTTAAATTTAATTAATAAGCATACAAAAACTTAATACTTACAATAAACTATTTTTCTAAATTCACATTTTCTATATAAAATATTATGCACAACACATTAAAAATTTGAATTATTAAAATTATAAAACATGTTAAAGAAATTTATATATAATATAAATAGTATCACTAAAAACTAACATATATCCATCCTAAATTCAAATTTATCAATTACAGAGAGTAATCAAATTTCTGGAGGTGCAAATATTTTCGTAAGTTTTGGACTAAAAAAAATTGTATATTGAGAGATTTGATTTTCTCTTCTCTACAATTAGTAGATCCATAGTGTTTTTTTGTGAAGTGAATATTGTATTCACTGAAAAATTTGGAGATTACATAATTAATTGCCTAGTCCTTGTCAGTTTCTTCTTGCGGGGACTTGACCATAACTGGAAAATAAGCCTTCGTAGAGAGGATTAAGACACCAAAAACCAAAAGGAGGATACAAAAAACTTAGTGTAAAAAATGTTTTTCCCTTAGATGTATTGACTAGGGAGAGTTACAACATAAAACATAAAAAGCAAAGGAATGGCAAATCAATTTGAAGATTTCGAATTAGAAAAATTCGAATAGGGGCTTTCACATTTTCTTGAGCAATGTTTCCTATAGGAGGTAGGATGAGGTATTGTTCTATTTGATCTAGTTTGTGATCCATGGTGCTCAAGTGGTTGTAGGTTCTTGTAGCACCCTATGAAGTCCTGCAAACATCATTTCTTACAAGAGTGCCCCCTTTGTCCGTCTCTTGATAGTATGTTGCCCCATATGAACCTTGGCTAGTTGCCACGACATTTTGACTAAAGAAACCAAATCAAAATACTAAAGACACATGGATAGTTCATTGTATTTTTCAATTAATAGATCCATAGTTAAAATGGAGCATAAATCAATAATTAAAATGGATTCATATTGATTATATTAATAAAATAATTATGTCAAGATTTATTTTTTTTATAAATTATTAATGAATATTTTAAAGAGTGTATTTCTTTTTTTAATAATAATAATAAGTGATTATGCATTTGTAGATGATAAGTGGAGATAATAATTATATACACTAAGGGAACTCTAAAAAACATCCAACTAAATATTATTTGGTTTAGATTTCATATGGGTTTTTTCGATGGGGCATTGAGTAAGTATTTGTGTGGTAATGGAACTTACATTGTTATTAAGGCTGGACATTATTATCACTTCATTTGGAATAGTGGGAGGGGTTCCAATACTCGAGCATAGATTATTTCTCTATGGGGAGTTTTATTTTGTGCTTGTTGGTTATCCATCGTGACATTGGATGTCTTTGGGGACTCAAAGGTTGTCATAGATTGGGCTATGGATAGGTCAACCTTTGTGCCTCAATGCTTACTAATTGGATGAAAATAATCAGATCATTGATGGGAATATTTCAGGAGGTGACTTCTTCACATATTTATAGAGAACAAAATGGAGTTGGAGATACACTTTCAAATATGGGCCACATATATCATCTAATAAATATGATTTATTTTTCCTTCCAAAATGACAACATGCACAAGATAAGGAAAATATTCTTTTAATTAGTTTTCTCTATGGTGGTGGATTTGATACTTATCAGGAGTAATCATGTGGGGCACATTGTTGTGGTGTCATTTTTAAACACACACATGATAGACAAGATATATGAAAGATAAAATGTTGATTTTCTTTTACGATTCACAATGATGTACATTTATACATTTTCCATGACTATTGTATTCATCTTCCAAGGTCTCTTGGACTCCAATGATTCATCATATTCCACACCCAAAACCCTTAGCGGATTAGGTGTCCAACATTCCCCCCTTAATCCGAAGGGGTATGTACAAGCCCAAGCAGAGAGCTATAATACAAAAATACAAGAACACATGACAATAATAGATTGAATGTGCTCTCTCAAATGAAGCTATAGGTTGGAGAACTTGAGTTCTCAATAGATAGTGGTTTAAGGATGACCACCAACACTGGAATGCTTAGTCTAGTTCCTGTAACTCTTCCAATTATGGCTAGAAGCTGAAGTCTTCTGCTAGAGGAAGTGCTCCCTAATGCTTTGGAAAGGGAGACCTTTGGGTCTCAACTTGGAATGCTTAATGCAGTTCTTAGAACAATTCCAAATCTGGCAAGGTGTTAGTGGTCTTCTGCTAGAGGAAGTGTCCATAATTTTATGAAAAAGAGAGACCATAACCTAGAAAAGGAAGGTCTCAACTTGTAGAAAAAGGGAGAACCTCAACTTAAAAAGGGAGATCTCAAACTGCAATGGTTTAAGGAAGGCCACCAACCAAAGGCATGCGCATGGGATTTTCTGTCTTTGGCTACAGCTATGAATCTAGGTATGGTTGTATCTAGCTATAGTCTCAGACAACATGTTCAAGTTGTGGCTCAGGATGGATTGCTTTATCTTTGAAGCTTGTAGATGATCATCAAGATGAAGAAAACTCAATTTTAAGACTTTTCAATACTCTAGAACAAATTCTGTGGTATGATCAAAATATCTTCTTAGTTTTTGAAGCCCACTACCAAGAAGCAATCAATCCAAGGTGAATCTTCATTCTTGCAGGAGGGTTGTTTTTGGAGCATCTGTTTAAATTATGAGTGCGCTGACCACAATGCTTACACGAATGGAGATAAAAAAAAAATATCTTTCACATGGACAACTCTGACAATGTCGGCATTTGATAATCTATGGTGAATGTGGATGATGAGCAATATTTGGAAGAGGTGAAGTTGAACCATCCTATAGAAACCCATCACTCTGAAACTAGATGGGCTTGGAATAGTCTAGAGAGTGAAGAGAAACCTATTTGTCATGTCCAAGACCAGTTTTGTTTCTATTGTTAATAATCTCTTCCCAAGGTCTGATGATTGGCTTGGGAAGTGGAAGATGAATGTATGTATCTGCATGCAAATATGTTCTTGAAATGGTCATTGAATGTGAATCAACCTCAACTTCACTAATTTCATCAATTTTTGACAGTTGATGGGAGTCTATCTCAAAATAAAACATAGGATTCTTTTGAACAAAAACAAGTTCAAAATGATGATTACATTGTTGTAGCTCATATCGTTGTAATTGTGACTTAAGATGCAAAAACTCAATTTTTCCTTGTGAATTTTGTAGACATATTTGAATTTTAGAGAGAGTGCCCTTGTCATTTTTTACCATCCCATCAATAGTGAAATGTATCATGGTATTTAATAACTCTAATACATCAACAATTAGAGTCATTTTCACTTGCAACAAAAGGGTACTGAAGCAACTCTACTTTTCGTAAGTTAGAGAGAAATTGAAATTAATAGAGTGGCTTGGATAAAAGCCTCTAGGCTGTCAAAATTTGCAGTGGTGATGCAACGTCTCTATAAAACCATCATACAACTTATTTGCATTTGTCTTTAAAATAACTAAAAAATAATATTAGAATAAAACTTCAATGCATAATAGTACACAAGTGAAAGATACATAGTTCAAGGCACATATATGTAAAAGGCTCAACTCATTATAGTACATCCTACCACATATATATACCACCTCCTATATAAATCAATGCCCACCACATAAAGGATTTCCAACTAACATAAAACTAAAGCATGCCTCAACACTCATATTTATGCCATGGACCATCACATACGAAATACACAGCCTTCATAAATCAACACATATATGATCATATACCATAAAATGATCAGTACACAAAGTTATACATGAACACATAACAATTTTTTTTTGAATGCTTGAATGGAGCGCACATACCCAGTAAACACAAAGAATCAATGTTGTTGCAGTCTACGCAGAATTAACACAGGGTTTCAAGAGTGTTCAACGCATTCTACACCAACGCTCTCAGCAACGACCAACATAGAGAGAAATTAACGCTTCAATAGTTCACCACAGGTTGACTATCACGGTTCATAGGGATTCAACATAGAGAATTCAAATAGAGAATGAAGGGGGACCACATTGTTCCAAATTTTATATTGCTTTAATCAACGTTTGAACCATATGTAGGTCGGATCAGTGTTGCTTCAATAAATGCTCAAGGTTGGTTCAACGACTTTAACAATTCGGCTTCACAAACATACATAGTCGAGAATCATCCATCACAGAGAATACGTACACACCAAGATTTTAATGCATTGTATTTAACGTTACTCTCAGCATTGCATTCCACGATAAATTATCATTAGAGAAATTTTGAGGTATAAAATGGGCCTCCTAAGGAATATTATAAAATAATAGTGGAAATAATAAAATTAGATTAGATTACCTCATCAAGTTTTGGAGGGAAAAAAATAGAAAACTACCTTTTCAACTTTTATTTTCAACTTATCTCCTACGATTTTACTCAAATTTCAAGAGGGAGCACTAGTTGGAAGCATAATTTCATTTTTCATCCAAGAAGTACCTGTGTTGCATACTTTCGATAGAATCTACTACATGAAAAATGTGATTACAATCACGTTTTTTCATATATTTCACATTTTTTCATGTAGTAGGGTCCATAGAAAGTATGCCACATGGTTACTCCTTGAATGAAAAAATAAATTATGCATCCAATGAGTCCTCCCGCTAGAAATTTGAGTAAAATCATAGGGAGGTAAGTTGAAAATACGAGTTTAAAAAGAAGCTTTTTTATTTTTTTATCTTTGTTCCTTTTTACTCCAAAAATGGTGAATCATCCCCCATGGTTTACATCATCGTATTGAATCCTATTGGTTCTTTTAAAGTTTATTTTATTGGATATTTTTATTTCTAGGCCCCTTTTTTTATCTCAAAAATTTTCTAATGGCATAGAGACTAATGCTTCATTCACCGTTCCAACGTATAACACCACCGCAAATGTAATTCAATGTTTGGTATTCCATCGACTCCACACTCACCGCACCATACACTGCTACCATACAGATATATACGACGTTCAACAAGCCTTCTCAGGCTAGAGCTCCAATGAAACATTCCAAACCTTGTGTTCACACCATTCAATGTAAGTTTCAAGCTAGTATGATCTCAACCATTCAAATTCTCAATGGAAAGGCTATAGTGGAAATAATATTTTAAATGGAATCCTTAGGTCACATAGAGGAGAAATACACAAAATGCAACGAAAAGTACCTAACCCACACATATACACAACATCAACGACCTTAGACCACCATTCCATGCACAGAGCACCACAATCCAATGAATGGTAGAATAACTCAACTCGCTCCTTGCGCTACACGTTTGGCCGAATATTAGAGAGCCAAACTATGGGAAATTCCATGTTTTTCTAACATTCGATTATTCAAATTGATGCTTAACACATCAGTAAAGAGAACATTTTTTCCATTATGGGTAGATTATGCAAGTTCTCTACCTCTTAGACCTGTAATCCATGCTAGAGGAGTTACACCAAATTAGTGGAACATTAATATCCCTATGGACATGCAACCAATGTGGAATAGAATTCTCAAGTTATCAAAAAAATATAGGGAAGAACTGACACTCAGAGAAGAGGGCCACAAAACTAGTGGCTCAAAATAATTAGGCAGGGTAGGAATACACCTGCAGCTCTGATACCATGTTAAATAGAAACATGATAGACAAGAAATATGAAAGATAAAATGTTGAATTTCCTTTACTATTCACAATGATGTACATTTATACATTTTCCATGACCATTGGATTCATCTTCCAAGGTTTCATGTACTCCAATGACTCTTCATATTCCACACCCAAAACCCTTAGCGAATTAGGTATCCAACAATTATGATATTGTTTTTTTGTCTTATGACAAATAGGCACTTGTTTGCATCTTAGTTATTTGTTTTGTGTTAATTTTTTGGGTAGATTGATAATTGTTTTTAGTTATTATGTATATAATTGGTACATGTTGAGCATGTTTTAGACCTTATATACATGTTGGTTGTCATCTAGTATAACGATTACAGATAAATTGCATATGTAAATAGACTGTTATATAATATAAAAGGTTGCTGTTTTTTCTTCTTAGGAAAAAATAATTATATCCACTATTCATTAACAACTAAATTACTATATTATAATGGTTTTTTCATTCCAAATATTACCATCAAAACAATAATATCTACCAATTTTACCATTTTAAATATACAATAGGAACTTCAACATTTAACATTATAAATTAGACCATAGTTAAAGATACATCTTAATTCATGTGGGTACATCACAATATTACTTTATTAGTCAATTGACTTCAATCTAAATACATACATAGATATTTAACAAGAGTTTAAGATATATGCCAATTCATGTGGACACATCACAATAGTACTTTATTAATGAGTTGACTTCAATCTTAAGATACAAACATAGATGTACAACACTTAAGCATTTAAAGTTAAAATTGTAAATTAAACAAGAGCCACAAGGTGGCATGTCATTGTTTTTAGCATAAATGAATATTGTGCATGTAGTGTTTAGTTTCTTTAATTGGGATGATATGTTTGCTTATTTAATAAATAAAACAAAAAAAATCTCATAAAACCTAAATATGTTTATTTAATATTATAACTAATGTTATATAATCTTCTTAACAAGAGGCAATTTTATTTTAGAATGCAAGTTAAAAAATTGTTCTTTGTAGAAAGATTGGAAAAACAACACCAGTTCAATGGAGCTCAAGGAGTTTTGAACATCACCGAATATAGAAAATGTCTTGAAATCATAACAATTTTCCATGGACCTCAACTCATCTCATAAAACATGAATATATTTATTTACTATTATAACTAATGTTATCTAATTTGCTTAAAAGAGGTTGTTTTATTTTAGAATGCAAGTTAAAAAAATGTTCTTTGTAGAAAGATTGGAAATACAACAATGGAGTAATGGAGCTCAAGAAGTGTTGAAGATTATGTATTGAAATCATAAATTTTTTCCACGAACCTCAACTCACCAATAGCTAGACCGGCCTACAAGAAATGACAGTAAGAAATCAATTGCACAACCAACTTTCGAAAAAGTTTAAGGAAAGCTAAAAGTTAGATATAGTAATAATGAATTGGAAAGGTTATTGATATTTGACAATTTCACTAAAGAAATGCACAAATTAGTAACAAAATCAATTTATTTTCATTTAAATTTTAAACTCAGTTGTTGTTAAAAGTACATGGATTTGTATTATTGAATACATAGCTTGGTAGCAATTATCATAATCACATATGTAAAGACAACCTCTTCTCAACTTTGTATAGCCTAGAATCATTCAACCTCCAATTGATATGCCCAAAAAGATTTGCCTTGAAGGAACATGCAATGTATTATAAATTGGTTTATTAATTTAGTTTAGTTTAGATGATTCCATGCCTAGGAAAAAAAACAAAATGCAATGTTTCCTCTTTCTATTTAGAGTGCCACACAATGATTTCAAAGAACAAATGTTTTAAATATTAAGAAGCGTTGGCCCTTGTGTACTTTATGGCAGAAAATTGAAGAATTTCAAAAAGGAAGAGCTTACATTCATGGCGTTCTCTTTTCATGGAAAGTTCGAGCCCAGATTCTGTAGAAACAACTACATGCATTGTGATTAATGTATCAGCAAAATGAAATGCAAAAAGGAAAGAAATGAATCAACACTACGGTGCACTTTTATGAAAGAAGAAACGTCTGCCCAAAAATAGGATTATCTTAAGATGAGAAAACGAACTAGAAATGACAGGGTTAGTATTCCATCTCCAACAACCATACAGGTGCCAAGTAGAACCATGATTGGCAATGCAATATGCAAATTCTTATGATTTTCAAGAATCTTTTTAACCCTTGATGCATTGTTTGTCTCAGGGGAATATTCCAATTTGTTAGTGGAGACTTTCTCATCAACAAGCTGACAATTTGGTAAAAGACTAATATTGGCATGCTTGCATAATAAAGAATATAGTGCAAATGTATAATTTATTTAGTGTTTGTTGTTTAAAACAAGAAACAAGTAGTATATCTGAAAAATAAAATATGTTTAAACTATTGAGGCTTAAAATTGAAAATAAATGGAGTTTCGATGTCCAAAATGTTACCTTCCCCATTGTCATCAAATCTTAGCACTATAAACACATATTTAAATAGAGGGACCAGTGTCAAAGTCCAAAAGAGAAATGACAAAATACAAAAAAATCTCTTCATTGGTCTGAGAGCGTTGGATGTCTTCTACAAAGGTGCTTTTGTAAAAATAGAGGCGCGAGATACTCAAATCACCATAAAGCACACCAAGGCTTTGATACACTAAGGTTAAAACAGTCTGCCAAGATTATACCTGAAGAAACAGAAATGAAGAAAGGAAAACAATCCTCCTTCAATAAGGAAAGAAATTAAATCACCCATAGCCAACTCCAAGAATAATGTGTGACCCAAAAAAATGTACTTTGAGATTATTGTAAGACAAGATATCTTGGAAATTGAATTGAAAACAAAAGACTTGCCTCTATGTTTTACATCCAACTTACCAATGGTGTATATAAAACATGTTTGACAACAGACTAAGCTCGAATCTTTGAAGGAAGTATATGTATTAAGGGTATATAACTGATAAATTTCCTTCTAACCTTTTTGTAGCAATATTTGTCAATATTTAAAAACTATAGAATTTTATATTCATTCCAGTCACAAACAAACATTAAAACATCTACTTGATAACTTAGTTGAACATATCCTAGATTAACAAAGTGTATCCTTCTCTAGGTTAATAGAAAATGATACAGAGTAATCATTCACATGATAGCAAAAAACCAATGACCCAACAAGAACATAACACTAAAAGGAGTTGGGTATTATCAACAAGCACATATTCCAATCTGTCCATTTAATGGAAGTTCTTCCTTTGAAGAGATTAGTATGTTCTTAAACAAAGCGACTAGGAACTCTAGCCACTACAAGACTTAGGTTGATTTTTATTGAGAGAGTAATCTTGGATTTGACTCCTAATATGTCCAATTTTCAACATGGTATAAAGATAGGTGCTAGACAAGTTGAAACCTTGATATATGATAGGTAAGGATGCCCAATATAAAAGGGGCATGTAGCTCAGCGGTATAAAAGTTGGTCGACTGAGAAGGGTGTTGTGTTTTATTCCTAGGATGTGAAAATTTCAAGAGCTCTAATGTAATTATGTTCTAACATTGAACTGAATCAATGATTAGGTGACAATTGTTCTTTCATATTTAGGTCTACAAGAATTCACAATTCAATGACAAAATATAAAGATGTTGTGGCAGCAACTAAAAACCAGAAGAAGAAAAAAAATGGATGGGAGCTAAACAAAGAATGATTAAGTGAATTTTTTGATCCTATACAATGCCATAAAATGCCAAGAAAGAACAATAAACCACCAGCAACAAATTGAATAGGACCTAAACAAAAAACTAAAAGCTAGCAGAAACATATTGAATAGGATCTAAACAAAAAAACAAAAAAATGATTAAGCTATTGTTTTATTATTATAGTCTGCAAAAAAAACTTCAAAAACAACTAAAATCTACAAAACGAATTGAATGGAACCTCCAGATTGCAAAGAAAATAATCAGGAAGTAATTTCAAAACCCATAGTCAGTTAAAACATAGACAGGGGGACTGATGGAATTTTGCAGCTTGTTATTTCGCTCTTTGGAGCAATATTGCTATATCCATTAGATAATACATTTTGAAGAGAGCCTTGGGTTACCAAGACCAATATTAACATGTTCTGGCCTTGTATATCTTGTTGGTCTTCATAGATAGAAAGAAACTAAAAAATAAAATCCTTTTGGGGAAGTAATTTAAAAATTTCCAAATCCTTATGGGCACCTTGATTTGGAGAGTGCCATGGGCAACTCATTAACAATATCAAAGTTAAGAACACGATGAGAGATAAAATCCATAAGCAACTAGTAGGGTCTTGTTAAACCATGGCAGAACATGGTGCATAATAAGCATAGAATGAAGAACCTAAATGTCTAATAGGGTTCATGAGCTCATAATCAAAATCAATTAATTCAGGTAACCATTGCCATCATATATAGGTGTGAGAATCTTGAAGTGCTTGAAAAACTGTAATTAGCAATGTTACAAGGCCTTGTATTGCATAGTGTTAGACAAACTACCAGTTCCGCAAATAACCAAGTTTTTCATATGAAAATCCTGACATAAACTTCCCAACATTGAATAATATCACTAGTCATGACCATAGATGGTGGCCCTTGGGTTCCTATAGGCATTACTCACTAGTTCACACCAAGTATCAAGCTGTAAATCTCAGCATACAATGTCCATGCCAGAGATAGATGAAATGGGTTTTAATAAACATGTAAACATAGGGAAGAAGGCTAAAATACAAGCTAACCTTGGCTTTGTGGGAATGGGTTCCAACCTCTCATGGAAAGACTTGGAACTCTACAAGACTTATGTTGAGGCTTGGAAAGCTTACATAGTCTACCCAAGGAAGTGCAACATCATTCAAAATGATCGCGAAGATGAACTCATTTGGTCCTTGACTCCTACAATAGGTAATGAGCTTAGATTTAGTTACAAAGCCTTTGTACTAAAAGGCATAGATCAATCATTGATTTCATGGTGGAAATCCATTTGAAAATTCAAATTCCTAGCAAAAGAAAAAAATTCCATGTGTCGTCTCATCAATAAGCCCCTTATAAATTAGAAGGTGTTACAAAAAATATAATTCAAATGTCCTGGTAGATGTTGCCTATACGAAGCTGATATGGAAACAAATTCCCATGTTATCCTCTCCTACCCATTCTCAAAGCAAGTTTGAAGGAAATTGCAAGGTTAGTTGGACTCCATAACCCCTAACAAGGAGACTCCATAGAAGAAGCTTTAGAAAATTGGTATCATAACAAGCCCCCAAAATTTTTTAAAGCCCTTCGTCTCACCCTAGCCTAGAGAATTTGGTTGGGAAAAAATACCAAATATTTTTCAAGAAAGGACACTTCCCCAGAGTGTGTTGTGTGTTGTACCTCCATAGATAATTCTAGGTTAAGGAATTATGCTAGAGCATCTAAAATGTTTTGTTTTCTTTGAGTTTTTGGATGACCAATGCTCTAAACTGTGTAAATAGGTGCAATTTCTTAATTACTTATGATGTATTAGAAGTGCTAGCTCTTCACCTCTAGCAGAATTTAGCTTTGAAGAGATATGTAAGGTTGAACATTAAGGAAATATATGATTGATTAAATCTTCAAACAAATTTTTTAACTTAGTCGTATACAGATGAAGCATGTAAAATTCTTTTACAACCAACAAAATATATTCAAAACTTAAGGGAAGTGACAATTTACAGATGTGGATGGGTTAATTAAAATAGATAGTCTAATTAACTAATCTTTGTAATTGATAATAACTTCATAGGAGCTTTGAGATAAATTGAAATTCAATATTATCATACCTAGAATTCCCATTAATTTCAAATCTAAGTAGATTTAAACAAAGTGAAAATATAAAAACATGGAAGTACTCACAGGGACACAAGTTGTTTCAAGATGAATCCAAAATCCTTCGATTAATTTCAACAAATAATTTCATATGATTACAAGTTTGCTCAAGGGTATATCACAATGGTTTAACCCTTTATACTTTGATCTACAAAATATTTATACAACTTTCCTAAAAATATCTTGATTTAAATATCAAGATTTATTTACAAAATATCTTAAAATTGTTTATAGAAATAGATCTATGATATAGGAAAATAAAACTTCTTAGGCCCCTTGGCACTAAATTCGAGGCTTCTAGTGATGACTAAGCTGAAAAGGCTATTGTTTTGTTGCTCCTGAAAATCTGCATTTGTTGCTAAAAACATGTTGTCTGCTGATAGAAATATGTGTCTGTTTATTCGAGAAGCTGACATATCTTGTCCCATCTTTATTCATCTGGAGTGGAATATTTAATTAACTTTTTGAATGTTTCATCCACTTCAATATATTTATGAAAAGTGGGCTTAATTACAAACAAATGATTAATATCATTCTTAATCAAAACTTAAACCTTCAATGAAGGTCATTGCTGTAATAGTTCCCCTGATCT
The DNA here is from genome assembly GCA_031772625.1 of Pinus tabuliformis. Lineage (NCBI taxonomy): Eukaryota > Viridiplantae > Streptophyta > Pinopsida > Pinales > Pinaceae > Pinus > Pinus tabuliformis. The sequence continues at coordinate 1,183,276,363 of CM062805.1, read as the reverse complement.
TGGAAAATTTAGATTTGTATGTAGCTATAACATGCAACCTGCATTGGTATCTTTCAAGGGGAATGAGTTTGTCTGCCATTCCACTTAAGCCTGGAAGTCATTTTATGCAGAATATTGAACTTCTTGTGAAATTTCTGAATGGTGGCTTCTATATTATGACATTTATTTTCCAACTGTAGCATAATATTTCTTTTAGTGAGAATCCTTCTCACTTCCAAGATTGTTTCAGTTATGTCCTCTATTTCAAATTCTTCCAGTTCTTCCCTTGTCTTTGAATTTATAATTCTAATTAATGTTGTAGCCTCTCCTAGTTTTTGACCCAGGTCTTTCTTTACTTCTACAATCACTTCCTTCGATCTTTCCAATAGCTCCTCCTGTTCAAAAATAATTTCAATAGAAGGCCACAATTTGGTCATAGACTCATTAATATCTACCCATATGTTTTCCTTGGCCTATGCAATGGTCTGAGAAATAACAGTCTCATTTTCTAGAGACTCTATTCTTTGAGTTAGCTTATGAGTTTTCTGAAGCTTTGCTAAGTAAACATTATCAATTTTTAATTTATGCTCTTGGATATTGTTGAGTTGAGCCTTCAACTTTTCAATCTCTTGATCTTTGATGGAAAAATCTCCCATTGCTTTAGATAGGTCAGTTCTTGTGTCTATGGACTATGTTTCCACTACTGTAGACATTGCAATAGAAGTCCCTGCAATAGGAGTTGTTGAAGTACCTGCAAGAGAAACTGTTTCTATAGGAATAACAGACACCACATTTGTTCGCTGCACTTTTTCAGTCAATAAACTTTCTAGTTCAGTCTCCATCCTTTGAATATGTAAGTTATATTCAATAATTACTTTGAACATCTTCTCTTTTTCCTTTTCTAACTCACCTACTTCTTTGGTCTGAGGATCTTCAGTAGTAGGGAGTTTCAACTATTTTTTTAATGCATGTCTATAAACATTTTCCCTCTTAATCATCGCCTCGTCAACTTTAACATTAGTGGGATCATATCCCAATTTAATCACTAGATCCTCTAAAGATTTTATTTTAGTATCTTTAGAAATTGATGAGATATTTTCAAGTTTTAAATAGGACTTAATGTTATTCACTGAAACTTGCAACCTGGATGCTTCCGTGGATGAATTGGTCAAGGTGGAGTAAATCATTTCTCTAGCTTGTTTGTGCATATCAATTTGGGCAATAGGATGAATCTGTTTAGTGTCAAAGGCAAAAACAAATTCTTTGTAATCTACTACAGTTTTTGGAAAAGGAACCTTAGGCTCTAAGAGTGCCATCTAAAACCGTCCCTTCTGAGTATCTAATGTTGAGAGAATCATGTGTTGGGAAGCTAAAGTTTTCTTCCAAAACTCTGAATAAGTAGTGGCCTTGAGTGCCTCATTCTTCTTCTTAATTTCCCTGTACCTAGCAAGTACACTTTGTTTTGTAGTAGTGTGAGCTAGCTCTCCTATGTGAACTGATTCTAATGGATCCTGAGTGATTGAAGATACATGAGAGCTTGAGAAAATTTCTTCAACACTTGGGAATGTTGTAACATAAGGACCTAATAAGACTAATGTAGTCTGTTCATGTGAACTCTCTTCTTGATATGGCTCTTCAAGAGGGTTCCTTTTCTTATTTTTGTACATAATGAATTCAGATTGCTTAATTTATGAAACAAGAGGGGAAATACTTTCCCTTGCCCTTTTTGCATGTTTTTCCTATGGTGTTGAAGTCTTTGCTATTGTAGAAATGAAAACCTTCTCCTCTGCTTCTTGCAGTGTTTTCTCCTGCCACTCCTCTTGGTTCATGTACTACTTGATCTTTGGTCTAGGAGTGTGTACATAAAGAGTAGTTTTATGTTCTACCCTTGGCTTAGAAATAATCCCCAAGGGATCATAAGACTAGGTAAAACTCAATTTAAATTTCATTTGCTTTAAGAAGAGGTCTACTTATTTTGCTGTTGCTCTAGTATTACAAATAAAAGGTCCAATCTAAGCCTTTAATTTAAACAAATATTTCTTTTTAGCTGACACATAGTGAAGCTCATCCATGTTCATCATGTACCGAATATATTGAAGTGAAAAAATCCTAATTCATACAAACTTAGGTAATTTATATGGAGGAAACTCACACCCATATACTCTGATCTCTGCATAATTTTGGTACAAGTACCATTCTCCAGTATTTTTTTGCTCGCTGAGATGGAGAATTCTCTTGATTTCAAGGGAAATCCTAGGAACAACATCACTATTGAGCAAGCATGAGACCATGTATAAAAACTGATTGGTGTAATCACTGAAGGAATTCCAATGAATCACAAATTATGGATTACCCTAATCATCTAATTTCTGTAATTGAAACTGGAATTTATCTGCTTGATGGAATAAGAACAGGTATAGAAGAAATTATTGATATTTGAAAGATCAATCTGTTGGAAATTTTAAGAATTGATCATGTATTGCTTCAGACAAAAACTCACTATAATTGAATATCATGGAGGGTTTTTCTCCTGCTGACAATACTGATAGAAATCCTAAAATAAGCTCATCTACCCACTAATTAGTTGGATATCCTAAGAAACAAGAAACTACTAAGATGATTTGTTTGGTCATTTCTGGGAACATAGAAGAGGGTTATGGAGGATTTGTCCGAGGCAATTCTGCATTTTTAGGCAGGAATATTTCAAAATTTTAGCTCTTTGAGGTAAGGTGAGCTTCTTATATATTTCCATTAGGGAATCAACAGAGAAAGGGTGTAGAGGAAATGAAGGTTTTACTTGAAGCATTTTACATATCAATTCTAGGGATATGGTAAACAAGACATCATTATTTTCAGAAATAATGGCTCTTTGGCTCGGGATGTATCTGAAATGGCACCAGGTTACAAATTTGGGGAAGAAATGAATCTGAGGAAGGATGAATTGAGGAAAGAAGGAGTCCCACATGCTCAATTCTTCATTGTTATCAAGAAATTTTTGTTCAACTAAATTGTGGAGTTCATACAGGTCGAACTCACATTGGGTCTCATCAATTTTGTATTCGTGATCAACAAGGGCTAGTCTGTCTAAATCTATGATCGGGGGAATCATTGGGCTTTCCTCTTTCATTTTAGATTTTCCCTTTGAAGACATATTAAAGGTATAAAAGGTAAGGGTGATGATTACTAGGTAATTAGAGGGTTGTTGTGTGCCGAAGAAGCGGTCTGATGCTGATCTGGTTGTTTGGTTGCACTGTGCCTGCATGTATAGTTTTGCAATAACGAAATGTGTAAAGGAAACAATAATAAAACTATATTTATTTATAAATGGGAGGATTTACTATTTCAGAATACCCATTATAGGAGCAAGTCATTCATTATGGAAATGTTCATGGTGTTGAATGGGTGGATAATAGTAAACAAATTGTCGAATGAGCAATGCACAGTTGGCAGAGGCGGTATGGACATTAACTTTTGGTGGGAGCGAGTGATGGTGGTTTTTGGGGCGGGGGATGTCTAAAATGGATTAAATGTGGAAATGTAGCATAAGAAGGATTTTAACAAACGGATTTTCGAACCCCCCCCCCTTTGGTTAAATGTCAGAGGCGCCGCGGGGGGGGGGGTTTCAAAGTACGTCCTTGCCATTGATCTAGGCGGGAGCGGGATCGTGATGATTGATTGATGCGCTCATGTTTAAAAAAAATGACAAAACATCAAATCAAGTCACTTTATTACAAAGTATAATTAATCACTTAATTAAGATTGAACTAATTAAATAATTAATTAACCATAATGTGTTGCATTTAAACTAGCATGCATTTTGTATATTTCTCGGGATTTTTCAATTTTTTTTCAATATTTTTATTTTTTGTCATTTTTTTCTATTTTCTCTTTTATATCCCTTTTCATTTTTTTTATTCTTTTTCTTTATATATCTTATATATAATTTTTATTTTTCTTTCAATTTTTCAACTAGTAAATGTAAATACAGGGTATGTTACAACATCGACTCCTTCTGGGGACTGCTTCTCCTTGTGAGATGCAGAGAACATGTAGATCCATGTACATTATCCTTGGGCTATGGAGTCTTTGTTGTGAAAATCACACTTTGACAACAAAATGTAAATAAAATCGGTAATGTCCAATGAATTATGACTGTAATAACTTCAACACTAAATATAATGCTTAAGATATTGTCCATTGATAGACAATGAAGAATATCTTCCTTCCAGATTCTACAGGATAAAAGTATTGTTTCCCTTGACTTCTATAATGTTGAATGGTACTAACTAGATATTGTCAAATTTACCATGTTTTCTTCTTTCCTCTCTACAGGCATCCCATTTTAAGACTAGATCTCCTTTCCTGAATTCTCTTTCCTTAACTTTTCTGTCAAACTAACTTTTCATCTTGTTTTAGTATTGGAAAATATTATACTGAACTTCATCTCCGTCTTGATTTAATTCAATAATCTGATTGATTCTTCTTGAAATATCATGAGGCTCTTCATATGATTCCTACAAAGACTTCATAACAGGAAAAGCTAGTTGTGTATGAAAAATGGCCTCAGTGCCATAGACAAGCTGAAAATGGAATTTACCTGTAGATCTCTTAGGTGACACTCTATTAGCCCAAACTACATACTTGATATGACTGTACCAAATTCTCTTATGGTCTTAGTTTACCTTCTTAATGACTTTGACCAAACTCTTATTTGATGATTCTGCCAATCCATTTCCCTAAGGGTAATATGGGGTAGAATGATGCAATAAAATCTGATACTTCTGGAAAAATTCTATCATTTTAACACTACTGAATGCCTATGCATTATCAGTGGCTATCTGTTGAGGACAACCAAACCTGGATAATATAGTTTCTTCAATGAATTTGATGACAACAATGTTTGTTGCATTTTTTACAGTGATGGCTTCTACCTACTTTGTGAAGTAGTCTGTGGAGTTAGGATCCATCTGTGTTGATTACTGGATGCTGGAAATATCTCTCCTATGAAATATAGTACCCACTATAAAAAGGGTGCTTCAATTAATACTGGAACAAGAGGGAGTGTTTCTAACCTTTTCTTTCCAGCAAATCTCTGACATGGAATACAACTTCTGACTTTTGCACCTACTTGTGAAAACAACTTCGGCCAATAAAAACCTGCTCTCAAATTTTTTTATGTGGTTTCTCTATAAGCATAATGCCCTCTACATATTACTTCATGAAATTGATCTATAACACCTTCTGTTTCACTTTCTGTTAGACATAATATAAGGATATTCAATGGATCTTTCTAATACAGGTTAGCATTGATGATATGATATTTCATAGCCTTTAAGTTGACGGTTCTTCATTTATTCTTTGTGAATCCAAGAGGATACTCAAAATCACGAATAAAATGTACCATATCAACATACCATTCATATAATAGGAACTTTTCATCAATATGAAGTGGAAGAGGAGTTGAATCTGTAGTAGAGGAAGGTTCTTGTGTATTCTTCTATGCTAAACTTTGAGAGGTTTCTTGTGTATTCTTCTGTGCTGGACTTTGAGAAGGTTCTTGTGTATTCTTCTCTATTGAACTTTTAGAAGGTTCTTGTGTATTCTTCTCTCCTGATACTTGCATGATAGAATTTATTCCCAAAACTTTACAATTTGATTCAGCCAAAAGTTTGGCTAAACCTTGTCCCTTTACTAACTTGGTAGATTTGATATCTAAATCAAATTCTAGTATTTTTGCAATCCATCTTCCTCTCCTACCATATGTATTGGGTTGGGTCAAGACAGTCTTGATAAAATTATTTGGGACATAGGTAGTAATAGGGGAATGGAGAACATAAGTTCTGAAGGATTTTAAGGCTTTCACAAGGGCATAAGATTGTTTTTCAATGATATCATATTTCAACTCAACATCTCTCATAACTTTGCTGAAAAAGGAAATATGCCAGTCATCTTCATTATCATTATTTTTCAAGAAGACAACAACTAAGGTAGTATTAGAGGCAAAAGAGAAAATGTTAAAAGGCTTTGAATAATCAGGACTGGCTAGTACTGGGGCTTCAGAAATAGCCTTCTTGATTTGTGTAAAAGAAAACCTTGCTTGCACTGTCCATTTGACTTCATGATCCTTCTTTAGAATATTCAGTAACATCCTTGACTATCTCAGCATAATTTGGTATAAATATTCTTAAAATATTAATATTTGCTAGAAAAGTTTGAAATTCCTTTTTATTTCTAGGTAAACTGATTACCTCAATGGATGAGGCTCATTTTGGATCAATCACTACTCCTTATTTTGAAATGATATGGCCAAGTAGCTTTCCTTCCTTTATAACAAACAAAGATTTCTTTTGATTGAGAGAAATTCCATATTTCCTACTGTTGGAAATAATATTGAGAGGGGGGGTGAATCAGTATTATTAAAACTTTTCAATATACCATCCAAATTTATACTTCAACTTATTCTTCAGATATTGATGATTAACTTATGCATAATAATGAATAAGAACATGAAAAACAGATAGTCACACCATAGAACACCAGATATAAGGTGGAAACCCAATGTGGGTGAAAACCACCTGCTGCAATATGTCTCTATCTTCTTTCAATTAGAAACTTCTTTTACAATGATTTTGTACTGGTGCAGTCCTTTACCAGTACGCAGGCTACAACCTGCGGAGAGCTACAACTCTCTCTAGTTTTCCAGTTTCTCCTGGAAGGGAGCTACAACCCCCTACTTCTTTTCATTCAAGGACCACTTTTCATTAATTTTCAGACTGGATCCAAGAACATCAAATAAACATCAAGTACATGTGAATCAACCAATCTCCTTATACAATCAAACCAATGAGCCACCCGAACTTCTCAGAATGCTGTAAACAGAAAACCAACACCAGTATCCTAAACCCAGAACACAGCAGCAAATAGAAAACAGGCAGCCAACAAATATTTCAAAACAGGTCCGCAACTTCACCAATATAAACCTGCGGATACCCGCACTTCACCTTCAGTTGTTCTGCGTATACCCGCACTTCGTCTTCTTTTGTACTGCGTACCCCGCACTGTGCCTTCAGCTGCTCTGCGTATACCCGCACTGTGACTTCCTCTGTACTGCGTACCCCGGACTGCGCCTTTAGTTGCGCTACGTATACCCGCACTGTGACTTCCTCTGTACTGCATACCCCGCACTACGCCTTTAGCTGCGCTGCGTATACCTGCATTGCGCCTTCTTCTGTACTGCGTACCCCCGCACTCTCGCTTTAGATCGCCTACGAACCTCTGATTAGGGCCAAATTAACAGTCCTCCAATGTACTACAGACAGTCAGATCCATAGATCTGATCATGCGCCCGAGAGATCACGACTTGGCAAAGATTCGCCTTCAAATTTTACCTTGATTTAGATCTAGCTTTTAAAACTGATAACCCAAAATTCAGATCTTAAGATATTCAACTTTCAAAGATACATTAGCCAAGTGATCTCCTTCCCTATTTATAGTCAAGCCCTTATTCACACCATGGGACAAAACCATCAATAACCAATACAAGGGATCCAAACCGGGGCTAAATTAGATCCTATACCACGGGCCAAAACCATAGAATCAAGAACGGCGGGCTAAATACCACGGGCCAAACATAAGAAACCCCATGTGAGCACGCTTCTCTGCCTTGAAGTGAGTGAACTGGGGGTCCGCACCTCATGAACGGGTAACCTGCGGATATGAACGCACTTCCTGGCCGGCGTACCTGCGGGTCCGCACTTTTTGAACCATTCACCTGCGTACCTCTTAATTTCCAACATTTTGAGAGCCTGAACAGAGCATTGCCAGCATTGCCACTTGAGTGAGTTGCCATCAAGTACAACACCTGTAACATAGGGCCACACCAGAATCATAATGCCAACAATCTCCCCCTTTGGACTTGATGGCAACCTCAAGATCCTCAACGTCATTCTCCCCCTTTGACATCAAGGGCAAAGGGTTATGCTCCCCCTAAGAACATGCTCCCCCTGACTATAAATTAGATCTGGAAAGAAGCACCATAATCCACCAAACACCATAAATGACCATGAAAGAGATAGAGACATATTGCAGCAATATTCAGACCAGCATCCATGATCTCCTTCTGTACTTCCTCTATAATGCCAACAATGCATTATATGCTCCCCCTGAACCTGTGCAATTCGATCTTCGACCAATCCGCAACCCAGAATATGTACGCATATACCCCAGATGAACCTTGCGTACAACCAACAATCAGAAGAGATTCAATCAACAAGATGATGCATCAACAACCCCCAGCTTTTGCCTGAGGTATTCAAAGGTCTCCTTGGGCAATGGTTTGGTGAGTATATCAGCAACTTGTTCCTTAGAAGGAACATACTCCAACTTGACCTTTTTTTCAAGTACTTGTTCCCGGAGAAAATGATACTTGATCGGTATGTGCTTGGTCTTTGAATGCATGACTGGGTTCTTTGAAATGCTGATTGCACTTGTATTATCACATAAGATGGAGATGGGTGGTATACAAGTGATTTGAAAATCCTGCAAGGTCTGCATCATCCAAAGGAGTTGAGTGCAGCAAGATGCAGCAGCAACATATTCCGCTTCGGCTGTAGACAAGGCAATCGAACTCCGTTTCTTGCTGAACCAAGATAATAATCTGGAACCCATAAAGAATGCACCACCACTTGTTCTCTTCCTATCATCCACGCTTCCGGCCCAATCTGCATCTGTATAAGCATGAAGTGTGAGATCTGTATCTCTAGGATACCATAAGCCATAATTTTGAGTCCCTTGAAGATATTTGAAAATTCTCTTCACTGCCTGAAGATGGGTTTCCTTTGGATTTGCCTGAAATCTTCCAACTATTCCCACTGCATGCATGATGTCTGGTCGGGTACCTATCAAATAAAGTAGACTTCCAATCATAGACCTGTAGGTTGGTTGTTGCACTGTTGCTGATTCATCATTTGCACTGAGGCTACATCCTGTGACCATGGGTGTACATACTGGTTTTGCATCTTCCATGCCATATTTCTTCAAAATCTGTTTGAGATACTTGGTTTGAGACAAGAAGATTCCTCCTTCCTTTTGTTGGATTTGCAAACCAAGAAAATATGTCAATTCTCCAAACAAGGACATTTCGAATTCTTTCTGCATCACTGAGGCAAAGCTTTGACTCATAGATTCTTCATTGCTGCCAAAGATAATGTCATCTACATACACAATAAGTATTAGCAATTTGTCATTTTCAATTTTTATATAAAGATTGCTATCTGCTGATCCTTTTGAAAAACCTTGTTGATGAAGATATTTGTCCAACCGATAGTACCAAGCCCTTGGAGCTTGTTTAAGACCATAGAGAGCCTTCTTCAGTCTGCATACAAGATTTGGATCATTTCCAAGAATGAAACCATCTGGCTGCTCAATGTATACTTCTTCTTCTAAGTCTCCATTCAGAAAGGCTGATTTCACGTCCATTTGAAATACTTTGAACTTTTGAAAGCTTGAGAGAGCAAGGAACATTCGGATGGCCTCAAGTCTTGCAACAGGAGCAAAAGTTTCTTCAAAATCTATTCCTTCTTGCTGCGCATACCCTTTACAAACAAGTCTGGCCTTGTTTCTAATTACTTCCCCATTTTCATTCAACTTATTTTTGAAGACCCATTTTGTCCCTATAACATTTTTATCCTTTGGTCTAGGAACGAACTCCCAAGTGTTGTTCTTTTCGATCTGCTCAAGTTCTTCATCCATTGCTTTGACCCAACATTCATCTTTGCATGCTTCTTTCACATTTTATGGTTCAGTGGAAGAGAGTAATGTCAGATAGCTTGAAGCTACTGCAATTGTTCTTCTTGTTTGTACACCTGCTTCTTTCTCCCCCAAAATCTGAGATTCTAGATGATTCTTCTGAATATACCTGGATGGAGTCTTCTCTTCTATCCTTATTTGTTCCTCTGGTGGTTCTTGAGGTTCTTCTTCTTCATCATTCTGTCTTTGAGGGTAGTCTTCATCTTCTTCGATATTTTCATGATTTACTTGCCTAGGAATGTATCCCTTTTCATCAACCACTACATCAATGCTGTCAATAATTCTTCCAAGTCTTTTATTGTAGCACTTATATGCTTTGCTGTGTGAAGAATAACCAAGAAGAATGCCTTCATCTGCTCTAGGTTCAAGTTTGCCAAGTTGCTCATCAGTATTCTTAATATAACATTTTCTCCCAAAGATTTTGAAGTGCTTTACCGAAGGAGTCTCACCATACCAGAGCTCATGAGGAGTTTGAGTGTTGTTCACTCGGACATTTGTTTTGTTGAGAATAACAACCGCAGCATATGCAGCTTCACCCTCGAAAGTTGCGGGAGTTCCAGACTCATCAAGCATAGCACGAGCCATTTGTTGGACTGTTCTGTTCATCCTTTCCACCACTCCATTTTGTTGAGGAGTTCTAGCTGTAGAGAATTCTCTTCTTATCCCATGTTCTTCACAGAAATCGAAGAATTCATTTGAGGTAAACTCCCCACCTCTGTCGGACCTGAGGCACTTAATTTTGTGACCTGATTCATTTTCAACCAAGGCTTTGAAGGATTTGAATTTTTTGAATGCTTCGTCTTTGTGCTTCATAAGTCCTAACCAAACAACCCTGGAGAAATCATCAATGAATAATATCAAGTATTCTTCTCCTCGAGGTGTCCTTTTCCTAAATGGACCACATACGTCTGTATGGACTAGCTCAAGAGGCATGCTGGCTGATCCTTCCTTCTTCGAAAAGTTAGTTCTGGTTTGCTTTCCAAACTGACATGATTTGCATATGGTTTTGTCTGGAATTTTGATATCTGGAAGACCACATACTGCCTGATATTTTCATGCTTTCCTTATTTGTGAAAAGCTTAGATGCCCCAACCTCCGGTGCCATAACCAGTGTTCATCATCCTTGCTCAAATAGCATTGTTGTTGTCCTTCTTCAAATATGTATAGATTATTTGGAGTTCTTCTACCTTTGATCACTGTTTCACCTGTATTAAGATCACGAACACGACATCCATTTGATCTAAATATTACCTCGGTTCCTTGATCACACATCTGGCTGACACTCAGAAGATTATGCTTCAGTCCATCAACATACAAAACATTTCCAGCTTTGACCTTTTCTTTTAACTGAGCAGTGCCTTTTCCTTTTATAGCTGCAGGAGTATCATTTCCAAAAGAAACTTTCTTACCCTTTTCTAAAGCAGAATATGATTCACGTTTTTCTTTATCACCTGTCATATGCTTCGAACATCCACTGTTGATGTACCATAGATTTTCTTGTCCCTCTGCATAAAATGCTATCCCACATCTTTCTGTTTGTGGTTCCTTTATTCTCCATGTTCTGGTGCTTGAGGCTTGTTCCTTTGTCTGCTGAAACCTACTTCTGCATTCAGAATCTTCATGACCAAAGTTATTGCAAATAGAACATTCAACTTCATTTTCAAGAGCCGAAAAGTTGTTATAGGTCCTTTTTGTAAACTCGGTCATACTTATTTGTTTTTGAGCTTCTCTAGTCATGATTGTTTTATATGCAACACATTGAGCTGCTTTGTGACCAAAGTTATGGCAAGAGAAACATTGTCCATTGAAGAAACTTCTACGATTATCAAGTCTACCGGCCAAATGATTGTAATTTCTATTGTCATCCATTTTTGAAGCAAATTGAGAAGATTTTACCTATGGCTGGTTGTAGCTTTTATTCACCCTTAAGATGAATTGCCCTTGGTTTACCTGATGGTCTTTGTTTGTTCTCGATGTAATTCGTCCCCGCTTTACCTGGTGATCTCCATTGTGCTTTTGATCATTCCTTCTTGCTGCATCAAGATAATTATTTGAGGTGGATGCTTGAGATGTTTCTCCCTTATATCCCAGACCTCTCTTGTTTAGTGGAGAACGCTGTACATTGATGATCTCATCCAGAGTTTCAGATCCTTTGACAAACTTAAGATTAATAGCCTTTGTTTTCTCAATTTCTTTTCTAAGGCCAACAATTTCACATTCTAACTTTTCAAGAAGTTTTTCTTTTTCATCAATTTGAAATTGTAGGGTATCAATTATCACATTCTTTTCTTCTATACATGTCTTGAGTCTAGAAATCTCTTCATAAAAGCTATCCACATCTATAGCATCCATGTAATCATCATCTTCAAATGCCATTAAAATTTTATAGTCATTAATTCATTCATCTTCATCACTATTTGATAGACCATCACTGTCTTCATGAGTGTAGTAGCTTTTCTTATTTGCATTCTGTTTCTTGTTCCATCTAGCAGGTTCCTTTCCTTTATCAATCTTATCCTTATGAGGACATTTGGCAGCATAATGACCTACTCTTCCACAAGCAAAACATTTAAAAGGTAACTTACCTCTGAACCTTCCAGTACCCCGTTGAAGATTTCTGACAAAATTTGATTCTTCTTCTTCTTCTGGCACGTGACTTGCTTCATAGTAGTCTCCTTTGCCTGAAGCCTTAAAGGCAGCTTCTCTCCTGTCTGATGGACCTCCTTTTCTCATTTCATAGGCAGTTAGAATTTCGTGTAGCTGAGACATAGTAAGAGTTCGTAGATTTTCCTTTTCTTCTATTACAGACACTTTAGATTCAAACTTGGGGGACAATGATCTTAAAACTTTTTCAACCACAATAGCCTCTTTTATTTCTTCACCCAAGTTTTTCATGAAATTAACAATATCGTCTAACCGAAGGAAATAGTTAGCCACACTTTCATCATTATACATTCTGAGATTCTCATACTGAATCCTGAGGGTTTGAAGTTTAGCATGCTTTACCTGTTCATCTCCTTCGTAGCTCAAGACAATCTTGTCCCATATTTCTTTTGCGGATTTATATTGCATAACTTTCACGAATTCTGTTTGAGATAAGCATCCCAGCAGAGTATTGACTGCTTTAGCATTTGTTTCATATTTCTTCTTCTCGACCGGATCTGTAGGAGTAGCTGAAGGAAAAGTGTAGCATGTATCTATGATATCCCAAACTTTTGTACCAAGAGATTGAAGATAGGCAGTAACTCTTACCTTCCAATAATTGAAGTTTGTCCCATCAAAAATTGGTGGCCTGATTGATGCTTCCCTCTTGTAGTTGCTCATGATGAATGATCTTCCTTCAAGTGATCAAGCTTCTCTGAAGGACCTACTCTGATACCAATTGTTGGAAATAACACTAAGAGGGGGGGTGAATCAGTATTATTAAAACATTTCAATATACCATCCAAATTTATATTTCAACTTATTCTTCAGATATTGATGATTAACTTATGCATAATAATGAACAAGAACATGAAAAACAGATAGTCACACCATAGAACACCAGATATAAGGTGGAAACCCAATGTGGGTGAAAACCACCTGCTGCAATATGTCTCTTTCTTCTTTCAATTTGAAACTTCTTTTACAATGATTTTGTACTGGTGCAGTCCTTTACCAGTACGCAGGCTACAACCTGCGGAGAGCTACAACTCTCTCTAGTTTTCCAGTTTCTCCTGGAAGGGAGCTACAACCCCCTACTTCTTTTCATTCAAGGACCAATTTTCATTAATTTTCAGACTGGATCCAAGAACATCAAATAAACATCAAGTACATGTGAATCAACTAATCTCCTTATACAATCAAACCAATGAGCCACCCGAACTTCTCAGAATGTTGTAAACAGAAATCAACACTAGTATCCTAAACCCAGAACATAGCAGCAAATAGAAAACAGGCAGCCAACAAATATTTCAAAATAGGTCCGCAACTTCACCAATATAAACCTGCGGATACCCACACTTCACCTTTAGCTGTTATGCGTATACCCACACTTCGTCTTCTTTTGTACTGCATATCCCGCACTGTGCCTTGAGCTGCTCTACGTATACCCGCACTATGACTTCCTCTGTACTGCGTACCCCGCACTGTGCCTTTAGCTGCGCTGCGTATACCCGCACTGTGACTTCCTCTGTACTGCGTACCCCGCACTGCGCCTTTAGCTGCGCTGCGTATACCCGCACTGCGCCTTCTTCTGTACTGCGTACCCCCGCACTCTCACTTTAGATCGCCTGCGAACCTCTGATTAGGGCCAAATTAACAGTCCTCCAATGTACTACAGACAGTCAGATCCACAGATCTGATCATGCGCCCGAGAGATCACGACTTGGCAAAGATTCGCCTTCAAATTTTACCTTGATTTAGATCTAGCTTTTAAAACTGATAACCCAAAATTCAGATCTTAAGATATTCAACTTTCAAAGATACATTAGCCAAGTGATCTCCTTCCCTATTTATAGTCAAGCCCTTATTCACACCATGGGACAAAACCATCAATAACCAATACAAGGGATCCAAACCGGGCTAAATTAGATCCTATACCACGGGCCAAAACCATAGAATCAAGAATGGCGGGCTAAATACCACAGGCCAAACATAAGAAACCCCACGTGAGCACGCTTCTCTGCCTTGAAGTGAGTGAATTGGGGGTCCGCACCTCATGAACGGGTAACCTGCAGATATGAACGCACTTCCTGGCCGGCGTACCTACGGGTCTGCACTTTTTGAACCATTCACCTGCGTACCTCTTAATTTCCAACATTTTGAGAGCCTGAACAGAGCATTGCCAGAATTGCCACTTGAGTGAGTTGCCATCAAGTACAACACCTGTAACATAGGGCCACACCAGAATCATAATGCCAACACCTACATCTATCAAAAACATTTCTCAAGTGTTTTAAATGTTTCTCATCAAAATTTGAAAATATAGTTAGATCATTTAGATAAATAACAACAAATTTGGTAAGTTTACCAACAAAAGCTATGTCCATAGCTCTTTGAAAGGTAGCTCTGGCATTGGTTAGGCCAAATGGAATTCTAGCATACATAAATGTTCCCCAAGGAGTTATGAATGTTGTTTTTCCCTATCTTCTAGACTTACCATGATTTGATTATATCTAGAGAAACCATCCAACATAGAAATTCTATTAGATCCTGAAATGTTTTTGAGCAATTGATCCATATTGGGCAATGGATAATTGTATTTTAAAGATAGTTTTCTCAGGTTTCTAAAGTCTACACACAATCTTATTTCACCATTCTTATTTCTGTCAGGAACTAGATTTTCTATCCAATCAAAATATCTAAGAGGAACAATAACTTTGGCATCCAGTAATTTCTTAAGTTCTTTTTCAATAGTTGGAAGCAAAACTAGATTTATTCTCCTCAATTTCTGCTTGAAAGGTTTAGCTTCTGGTTTGAGAGGAATTTTATGTTCAATAAGTGTTGTGTCATAGGTTTTGAGCTCCTCATATGACCAGGAAAAAACATCTTTGTAATATTTGATAATATTAACATATTTGTCTTTTGTTTCCTTAGGTAATTGATGCATAAATCTTTACATTTCTGATTTCTTCACGGGTTCCAATATTACACTCTTCAACATCCTCTTGTTGTGAAATTGCTAATGAAGTTTTTGAAACATCATTATTATCAAATTTTTTTTCAAGAGGATTTAAATCCTTTGGAATGTAATTATTGGGCAATTGAATAATATTATGATCAACTATCTTTTGATTTAATTGTAAGGTTTCATTTTCATTATTTGACTTATGATCAATGATTTTTTCATCTTCAATTTGCAGAGCTGAAAATTCATCAATTGCTTGTAAGAAAATCTTCAATTTCTCATCATCTTAGAAAACTTGCCAATGTTTAAGGTTGTCAGGGATTGAAGGCACCTATACTTTACTTGAAATTGGTATTGTAATTGCGCTAGATCAAGAATTTTAAAAGAGACGGCGGAGACTGCCAAAGAGTCTGCATAAATGTTTTCATCCCTAGGGATTATTGTAATGTGAAAACCTTAAAAGTAGCTATCCACAGAATCCCATACCTCATTTCGATAAGATCTAAGCCTAGGATGTTTTCTTGGCATAGATTTCTCAATTGTTTCACAATAAGTTCCAAGTCACTGAATACACTTAAGTTTTGAATTTCAGACTTTTACCTAACTCTATCCCTAAAAGTAAGGCTTCATACTCTGCTACATTGTTTCTAACAACAAAGTCTAACTTAAAAGATTGAGTCACATTTTCTTTATCTGGAGATATAAGTACAATTCCAACTCTAGCTCCATCTTTGGAAAAAGCTCCATCGAAGTATAACTTCCAAACATCAGTTTTTATACATTTAGGTTTATTCACAATTTGTTCAATGCTAAACGAGAATTTTGGAGATCATTAGTTGATAAAGAAAAACATCCAAAATCCTGATGGCTTGATCAACTTTATAAACGATATTAATAAATCTCATCTCTCTATATAATCTAAGATTCTCTCCCCCATAAACAAAAATTGTAGGAAAAGACATATCCATTTGTAGACTCCCCTCTAACTTGGCATAACAAGATCTAGATAATAACATTCCAAATTTTGGGCGAATATCTATAACAACAATATTTAAAACTACACTCTTAAGAGGGATTTGTGCTAGAATTACAACTAAATCTTTGATTATTCCAAGACAAGGTACTTTCTTCGAATCAAAAGTGTATAAATCATCATAAGGTCTTGTAATTTGTAATTGAAGCTAATCCATAATTACTTTGGGCATTAGATTGTGAGAGGCCCCAGAATCTAACATACAATTATATAATAGAAAATCATGGATTTTTAAAGTAATATAAAAGGGAGGAACATTTTCGTCAATCATATGAAAATTAGGACCAAAAACCATTGAAGATTTTTCATCCTGTAAGCTTATCACATCTCCCTTAGAATCAATACTTGAGGATTGAATCCATTTTGACACTTGATTCTTGTAACCTGGGTTTTTGGACAGTTTGTATAATGGAATGGGAATCTTGACTCTTTCTACTTCTCTCTCAACATTAAAAGTTGTTAGAATGGTATTTTTTAATGTGTTTTGTTCATTTAATTGATTTAATGGTTAAATCACTGTTGTCTGTGTTTCAACTGTTTTGATTGGTGGTTCATTAATAGTGACAGTTTTAGGTGGTCTACCAGGTCTTAGTCTGGGTCTTAAATCATATCTTTTGTTTAATTATGCAATAAAAAGTTCATAGAAGGTCTGATATTTAGAAACCTGATAGGCTTCTTGACTGTGAAGTGAAGGTTGATCATGGGAAACTAGAATTATAACATTTTGATTTGATGGATAATCAAAATAATTGATATCATTGGTTACTAAAGGACCTGTTTCTTTGGTTTCCTGATCATCAATCATTAATGGGGGTTGAATTTGTTAATCAGCATTAGGTCTCTGCAAGATTTGCGGTTGAAAAGGTCTTTTATATTAAACTTGAGGTGTGTTTGATGCTTGTTGAACTACCCTAGATTGTGCTTCCATTTTTGAAATTCTATTAGAAATATTTCGTAATAAAGAAGTAATTTCATCTATTTTATGATCCTCACTTGTACATATAGATGAAGAAGTTCCTTCTTCCCTAGATTTTATTTTTATTTCAGCCTTTTCTGCCTTTGATTTAAGTTTGGCTGATGTTGATATATTAGCCTCAACTTCAATGGAATTGGTTTGCATGTCTGCTAGGGTGACAAATGTTATTTCCCTAAGCATAAAAAAAAAATCATCATCAAAACCTTTGGAAAATCTAACTTTAGTAGTAGCCACTGGTGGTTTACAGTTTGGTGGCATTTTATTATAAATTTTATTAAATCGTTTTATGAAATCAACCACAGGTTCACCATGGTTCCTTTTTAGGTCATCAAACTCTGTAAGATAGTATACATGATCCTTTTTAACTCCCCATTGGTTTTTAAAGATAGAAATCAATTCATTCCAACTAGGGATAGAATAAGCTCGTAATTGTCTAAACCAAATCCTAACATTTCCCTCAAGGATGAACAAATAGTCTCATGTACACATCTTCATGTTCTATATTCATATTATCAGCAAAGTCCAAAAAGGTAACTAAATGATCTTCAGCAGATAAACTACTTTCCCCATTGAACCTAGGTAAGTGATTTAGATATCCATCTAGAAAATTGTTAAGCTAGCCATGAAGGACTAATGTTGCATAATGAGCATTAATGATGGGTTGAAAACCAACCATTTGATTAGGTGAGGATAATTAGGATGAGGATGAACTTTGAGGGGAAGGAGAAGGTGAGGATGATGTTGAAGTTATGGGAGATGAGGGATGTGAAGATGATTGAGTAGAATTTCTGGAAGTTTTTATTAGTGGTGTTTGTATAACTAACTTCTACACCTCTGGACCAAATTTTCCTTCACTTTCAAATAAAGGATTAGTACAAAAAAAGATTTTGTCTTTAGGTTTAGCATAAGTAGATGGATATGTATGAATGATAGAAGAAATGAAATCACTAGGTTTTAATTCAGGTAATTCTAAACCTAATTTTTCTTTGGATTTTGGAGATTTTGAAAGGGTTTCAGGGATATTGTAAGATTCTAATTGATAAACAAGAAGAATTGACTACAAATCAACCCCTTTAGATAAAATTTCTAACACTTTTGGTGGTATATATGATAGTTCAAGAGGAATTGGAGCAAGTTTGAAAGGATTAGTTTCTGAAACAATTTTAGGTGGAATTGCTAAAGGAGCAGAGGTAGAGGCTTCTAATCTTCATCTTAAAGAGGAAACTCTAACCAGTCTCTCAGGATCTGAAAATGGAGAATAAAGTTGAGAGTCTATCGGCTTAGTGGGTCCTTACCCAGGTTCAAGGTTAGTTGTGCCAAACAAATCCCTACACTACTGTCCCTTTCGGCATCAATCCGTGGAGTGCAGACTAAAGTCTCACTCGAAGCAGTATGGTGGGATACTGGAACCAAGTTTCTGCATCCAGAGTTTAGCGTGATGTCATTTTGTGCCCTAAATATTCCTTCATGCAGATCGATAAGCCCTTATGTCTTATCGATATAACTTCATTTAATCAGCCTCTAGAACTTCGCGAAGGTCTACGACTAGCTTTCGCGGACCTTGAACAGGTGAATTAGATACTTACACATATCATACATTACACTTAACCTCGTATTTAATTAGTTCTTCTTAAGTGTAAAATAACATTAACAGACAATGATATATCCTTTGCGTAAACACTTAACATCAATTGTGTTCAGGTAACAATATAAACCAAGTAAAATCGAACAATATTACATCATTATTTCATATAATAATTATTCATCATAGCATAAACTGCATTCATACATAACAGAAGTAAAGAGACGAAACACAAGAATTTTGGTAATAATATTCTTTATTAATATTCAGTTCAGCTTAGAGACTCAAGACTTCCCTGCACACTCAGTTGCAAGGGTCTGCACACTTAGCTGCGGACTCTACTCTAGGCCTCTGTGCACTCAGCTGCAAAGCCTCTTCTTCCTCTAAGACTTCTATGATCTTCCCTCTATTGACCCATTGCATTCATCACTGTCATCAATATCCTCTCTTAGACTCTCTAAGACACACCTATTTATACAATCCCATGGTCCGCGGACCATGGGAAGATCCTCAAAAGGCTGACTCAACTTACATAAAAGAGAGTAAAACCCTTTTTGACTCTTTAATTAGCTACGCACTTCGCGATCACAATTTGCAGAGACTTTACGTCTTTTTACATAAAACATGGGCTTTTGCCCCAAAAATGACCCCAGGGGACCTCATCCAAACAGGACCCCAACACAAAGATCGTGACTCACCCTCGATTCACTTAGCTGCCATGGATATCTTACTGTGAAGATCCCCCAACTCCACTTGAATCACTGCTACTTCAGCCACACTCTGTGCGGCTTCCCGCTTCACCTGTTCGACCAGCTGTTCTGTGGTTGGTCCTTCGTTGTCCTTCTTGATCTTTTGTTGTATAAGTGTTGAGGGACAAAGTCCCCTAGGGTCTTGGGTCAATACCCTAGCAGAGTGGGGGTTATCTACAATGAAAAACAAACATTCCACATAGTCATGATACTAATATAAGCAAACTACGCGAAGAGAGGTGCACCTGGGGGTCCTTCATTCAGGTAGATCCAGCTAGGGTCCAAACCCTCTTGGAGTTCCTTTCAATCCTTTAACCTTCAAAACAACCAATTCAAAGAAGCATAGTAGTATATGGGCTAAGCATCATAAAGAAATCAAATTCATAGCATATTGAAAGGCAGTTAGTTATAAAATTGAAACAACTATTCATATGAAAATCATAACATGAACATCATAAGCATGAAGAAGATTAATTTCAGGGACAATACAAGTGTTTCTTTATTGCAGATAACTAAAATACAGTAAGGAATGATTTCACCCAAGTCTTCCTCTCGCTGGCTCCAAGCGAAACTGTCCTTTGAGTCCATCCAATCTCAAGCCTTCAACAAACTCCTTCCATGACTCACCAAGGTATCTCAACTAGTGGAATAACATCAAAGCTCAAGGAAACAAGAGTTTCCTATAATGGGGGGAAGTGTTGGAAGCACAAGGACCTTCAGACCTGGTCAGGAATAATCTCAGCAGAGTGATTTTTCTCTCTATTCTCTCCTCACTTAGGCCTTCCCATTGAAGCCCTTTTATACTTCTCCCAAAGTAGTTTTTTAGTTGGGAACAATTGGGCCATGGGCACTAATAGGTAAGCAATAGGTAAAACCTGTGATCTCTGCCTGAAATTAAGGAGATTTAATTTTTTAATTGTTTTAAGACATATACGTGGGTTGGGTATACACCAACCTGCTTACACTTAGCTCAGGGCAATGTCGTGTATAGGGAATAAAACACTGTTTTTAAAGTATTTGGACCAGGCCTGGAAGGAGGGGTTGCCCTAGGCCATGAGTGCAGCATCACAAACATTAGGAATGAGATTTGGAGGTATAATAGATGCCCCCTAACATATGAGGTCAGAAGGGGTACATGATGGCCGAAATGTATTAAGTAAGTGCATGGAAAGGAAACCTATCAAAAACTGAGAAGGACTTCACCAGAGTTCAGCCTGCCAAGCCACAACAGGAGATCATAAAGAAACACTGTCTGAGGCAGGCATACCCATGCTCAGAGAATGTAAAGCATGGTTGCATATCAAGTACAAGCAGATCCACTAAGTATACAAGTATAAAAGACTAGAAAATACATAATGGATCATTTCATCACAATCGAACAAGTACATGTATGAATATCACATATAAGAATGTCAATGATGCTGAAAGATGAAGTTGATCATTGATATCAAAGACTGATCCCAAAAGTACCATATGAATATGATGGAGTAAGGTGGTACTACATTGCAAACTCAGGTTCCAGCATATAAAATGTCGCTGTGAATGACTGGAACATATGAGGTGGAATGGTATCAACTAGCAGCAACAGGAGCAACTGTCAAGTGAACCAATGAACTGCTGATGCTACCGGAGGTCTTCACCGACCACCGTGGTACATTTCTACACCATGGGAATAAATGATCTGAAGTCGACCATGTGAGAAATCGTCTGATTACCGGTTATTGATGTATACCGTTAACAAACACAATACCACTCACCAATAATGATAATGAGCGTCAAGGTACCCAGTACAATCTAACAAGTGTAAATAGATGAGCTGGAGTCGAAAACCTGTAAGAATCTATCAATCAGGAGACAATGATGGTTTCCCACTGTCGATAGCGAAGGATCTACCACTATGACTGCAAACCCCAAGGTACTACCAAATGGACTCTAGATCTTTGGCCCAGAGCAATGAGTCGTAGTCGATAGGGAAAGATCCGCTAGAAGGAAGGCATTAAGGCATCCTTCATCAATCTAGCACGAGTGTAACCCGTAGGCCAATAATGTGGAAGGAATCGGACCAAAAAGATGCAGTAACCCAATCGAAGCACGTTTTCAGCATCCACAAGATGTGGCTAGCGCACGATAAAAACCCTCTCAACCAACCAATAATGAGAGCTGACACAGAGGCGAGGTATCCACCAATAGGGTCAAATGGAAACCAAGTTACTGCACAAATCCCAATGTGTGATAGTGTAAGTTGATGTTGAACACAAGGGAAACCACTCAGTCAAAGACCCATGATACTGATCGATGCTGAGCACAAGGTGACCTATCAATAATGAAAATAGGGCTAGGGTGCGGCTCTAGGCCTATCCTCAGAGCAAGATGTCATCGTCGATAAGGACAAGACCCACCAGCAAAAAGTCAATGGGGACCTTCTCAAACTAGCACCAGTAAAGGACCAATATAGCTGATATGATGATAGACAAGACACTGAAAACCAGGGATGGCTGACTGAAAAATGAGTCAAGAGACACCGCAGAGAGGCCGACTTAGGCTAACTTCCCTTGAACAAAAGCACGACTCAATGATGACTATGCGGTATCACATGATGACTCTGTATAAGCTCGTCGTGCAGGAGGCACGAACAAACCCTCCATATGATAGGAAGATATAACCAATCGAGGGAGAACTGACTCAATAACAAGGTTAAGGTGTACCTAAGTCAAACTAAATCCCGCCCAAATGGAGGAGACTTTGTTTTGAGTGCTTTGTTCAAGGGTGACACGACTGACTCTAGCTACCAACAATAAGTTGAAATATTGTCTTGTTCCCGCTCTTTTTGGAATATATAATTTTTTTGTCTTTTTATTTAAGCTGGAAAAAGAATAAAATAATGCTATAGTACAGTGGAAAGAACAAGTGTCGGTGAAACAGATGATCTAGTTCCTGGGATGGGAACAATCCTATGCTCAATGCACAGAGGCGAAAACTTGTCAAAGACACTCAAAGGTGTGCTCCTTCCATGGGTAGGGTGTGTCAAGTTGCAAAAGTCAAAGGGATGCAAGTTTGATTTTGCAGATGTCATGGTCAAAAGTTGGCTTAAACATGAGTCCAACTGAAGCCAGCTCAAGGCCAAAAGGTGCAAATGGTCAAAATGCAATGCAGTAGTACAACTCAACACAAAGGAGCCTCTAGGTTATAAGGCCAGAATGAAGCAAAGAAGCAAAGAGGAATGAGTCTTCAGTGCATAAGTCATGGTGGGACTAAAGAGGACTCCGAGCCTAGGGATAAAATATCAGCATGAGTGCCAAGTGACACCGAGGTACTAACTAGGGCACCCATGATAAGGTAGGCTCTACCACACAAGTCATGATACTTCTAAGCAATGAGAAGGTTCTGCACCATAACTTGGTGGGGTCAATCCTAAGGCCGAAATGGGAAAGGAAAATTATAAGTGCACAATGCAGGTGGAAAAACCTAACCTATATGCCAGTTTCAAGAACCAATACCTGTCAGAACGGATCAACCATAAACTTCCAAAGGAGAAATCTTCCAAGTTTGTAAACATAAATAGGAACACTAGACCAGAAGTTAATACATCCCACATATAAACTTCATATAAAATCTCGTGTTATAGAATTCAAAACTTGAAAATGCATACCTTATATATACAATATGGTATAGGGAACCATGCAACCTTGTGGCTTACGCATAATAGTTCTTCTGGAAAATCGCCTTGCAAGGCTCAAGCCAAGGACTCCTTTGGTAGTCAAAACTCATGGCTTCAAAGAGTTCCTCCTGTGAAGGCAAATGAAGTTCTGAGAAATCATGAGAACTACAAGGATCAAAAGAGGGAATTGTCACACGGAATGAGTCGATCTTGCAGACAAGATAGACCTTCCTAGAATCTAAAGAAGACCTAATGACAAGCAAACCAACCAGACACTATCTTTCTCTAAATATGCTTTGATAAACAATAGCAAACAAGTGTTTTTAGGGCCTACCTTTGGTCCAACGCAAGCTTGTGGATGCCCTCGCTCCTTTGATCCAAATGAGCTCCTTTTCGCGAATCTGCAAACACAAACAAGGCAAACAAATTAAATAGCACCTGAAAAGCCAATTGCATAAAACATATTTAACATGAAAGTCAAGGAGTCCATGAAACAAATAACATAAGATACTTGTTGAGAAAAATGAGTTTGATTGTATTAATTCAAAAGAAGAAGAACTTTACAACCTTTGCCTTGATGCTGTACAAGCTCCTCCCAGGGTCCAACAAGATGTCTCCTCTACTTTGACAAGTTTCACTCACTCTCCAATGGAACCAAGAGGTATGTGATCTCTCCTCTCAAGCTCAACCAAAGAGTCTTAATTTCACCAGCATTTACCCTCAAAATGTTCAGCTTCTAACCTCTCTAGTCCTCACCCAAATGCCTGTCTTTATAGTGCAATGGAGGGAAGTTACTAGGTCCTCCTTCAAAGGGATAAAGCCCTCCTTCAAAGGGATAGCTCCTTTAGTCAAGGGATTAGCTCCTTCTCTTTTGGGATGCATGAACCACCTTAGAGCGAACAATCCACGTCAAAATTCCTTCTAGAAAACTCTAGAATTAACCCGAAGTGAGTTTTTTAAGATAAAACTTGCGCCTTTTGACTTTCACAGGGGTCCGCACCTACACTGTTAGGGACAGAGCGGGTAGATACGCAGCTTTTGTACACAGAAGGTGCGGGACCGCATGTGACAATGAGAGAAAGTGCGGAACTAGAGTTACATTGATTTTTAATGTCTTTCTCCCATTTCCAAAGCTTGATTTGAAGAGCTGAGGTCTTAGACTTGCTTAGGAGGATAGTACAAGTGATGATAGACCCATACTGACTGTAAATAATCATAATGACGATATTTTTGTGTAACAGATTGCCCCCTAAAGTGCGAAGTCTATAGTAGATGAGGATTTCATTTATCATATAGGAAGAGTGAAGCACTTTATCATTTCGAGGATCATCTTGTGGAGAGCCCGGTCGGAACCTGTGAAAACATTCAATGAAAGATATATATATGAGATCATATTATCGCTGAGGTAGGCATTCCCATACTCAGATCAAAACTAACTAGAAAATTATCTACTGCTCTGATATAGGAATGATCTTGTAAGACATCACAAGTATAGACTCGTGTGAACACAGTATGGACGCAGCCATCTGTTTATAAATAGTCCACAACACAATGAATACAAAATTCCTCGCAGCCTGGATAGTGGAAACTAGATCCAGGGTCTTCATTTCTACTTCCTGAAATAGTATGATTCTATCCATGTGAATAAATGTGTTGATGTCGAACATGGTAGAAACCACTTGATTACCAGTCAATGATGTAAACTATTAACAAGTGTGAGAGAAACCACCAGTGATGTCAATGGCTCTCAAAGTACCCAGTACAATCCATGAGATGTGAATAAATGTGTTGATGTCGAACATGTCATGGAATCCTTTGATCGGAAGTCAATGATGTAAACTATCGTCAAAGGCGAGAAACCTGCCATTGAGGCATGCAGATCTCAAGGTACTGACGATTCCTAGATCATCTTTCTAGATAATGTGCTGATGTCAATAGAAAGTGATCCGTCGCAGACAAGCCCACAACACGAAATCATAGATCAAGTTGAAGAAATTTAGTTGCAAGGACTGACTCAGGGATGGTCAAGATGGATGACAGATATTTTGCAGATGAATGGCTTATTGCCAGTGACTTCTTGAACACATAACGACACGACAGATGGCTTGGTAACAATTGACCCAAAGTTAATACCCATAAACCGGCTGAAGACTTTCAATGTGGTTTGACCAACTGTTAGGCAAAGGATTTCCCAAACCAGGTGAATGAAAGTGTCGTGTTCAAGAGTGGTTACAAAGTATGACAAACAAACTCATTTTTCCCCTTTCCCCCACCATTTCTGGCAAGTACCTCTTTATTTTTGACAAGCTTGAGGAGGATAACATTTGCTTGATTGTAAGCTCATCCTTCGGATGAGTCCAACTTAGTTTAGATTCGAACCCTAAGAAGGAGTGGTTCCTTCCTGTTTGTAATTGAACAGGTCCTTTACTATGAAATTTTAACGAGTCCAGTATAGGAGAAACTCGACGTTTTTCAATTTTAGAGAGTCTGAAAAAACTTAAGAAGACTCCAGGGTTGACCTTTTTCGTAAATTTGTGTCTCCCAAGCCCGAAAAAGTATAAAATAATACTTGAGAGAACCGCTTGATCTTTTACGACCAAGGAGTACTTTTCGTTATTAGTGTCACTGATCTGAAAAAGTAAAAAAGTGATCAACGACACGTCGTTTTATAACCAATATCGAATTTGAAATGGCAAAAATCCGGCAATCTTTTCATATCTTTACGGTCGGAAAAGAGTTGTAAGTGGACCGTCTTTTAATTTCGTTTTAACGAGTGTAAAAGAAACGCTCGGCAATCTTTTCATATTTTAGGAGTCAGAAAAGGGGTTAAAGATGACTCTACTTGTTTTTCCGTTGAAAATGATAGATTTCGCTTTAATAATCCTTTATTCTACACAAAAACACAAACATTACTCATACCTGTTTGAAATGGATAAAAATGTCACAAAATACCTTTTTAAAGTGAAACATAAACAAATTTGTAATTCATTTACTCAAAAAACTTATAAAAAGGGCCTTTGTCAATTCATTTTTACCGTTTGAGTTTGGGTGAGAAAATAGTGCTTTTGCTTAGAAAACTTCCCGTGAAGATTGTGGAAAATCCAATCGTCGGAATCGAGCGCCGTCTTCTCCAGGTAATTCACATCATCCTACTCTTCATTTTAAACCGTTTATTTTTTTGATTTAGTCCTTCATTTCATTTTTTGGGAGGGTTTTTAGGCGCAAAACCCACGCGCGGGGGTCCGCAGGTTTACCATTGCGGACCCGCGGACCCCGACTTTTTCTCCATTGGGAAAAAGCTCGGGGTCCGCACCTTCCGTGTAGACAAAGTGTGGACCCCCGCACTGTGTCTAACTCGGAGGGTGCGTACCCCGCCGCAAGGGTTTTGAACCCAAAGATTCTAAAAAATGGACCAATCAAAATATTTTCTAGCAATTTAATTAATCTTTATACTTGATGCAGAGAGTACATCATGCTAGATTGGCGCGAACGAGAGCATGAGGATGTGGATGCTGCCACATGGAATCATCAGCCTTCACTTGATGCTTTGAGGGCGTGCGGACTGTACAAATTCTGGACCATTCCTGACATGAGGGCTCAGGTGGATTTCTTACAGTGGCTGGTTGACAGATGGAGCATACAGGACCAGTGCTTTTTCATTGGCAGCCACCGGCTCGAAATCGAGCCGGCAAACATTTATTTCTTGATTGGTTTGCCTAAGAGAGGTGAAGACTTGACTCTGCACGGGACTAGGCCAGGTGGCCAGTCTATCGATAGCCTCCGGCTAGAGTACTGCAACAACAAGGCTAGAGACAAAGGGATAGACATAAAGACTATATCCCGTCCTAAGCTCATGGTGATTGCGTTTACTGTCACCAGACTTTGCGGAGCTGCCGCATTACATATTGCCATCGGATCCCAGATGCGTATGGCAGTTGATTGCTTTCGAGGCACCATCTTCAACTGGTGCAATGCTGTGCTGGCCAATGTGAAAGGCCAACTGACTAGGGCCAAGAGCGGACGACTAAAGACCTTTGGTTATGGGGCTTTGGTCATGAGTTTTGGCCTAGAGAGGGTTCCTATGCTGATCCCACAACACCTTACTGTTGGAACTGGGCTTCCTCGAGAGCCCAAACTGATGCAATGGGTCGCAGTCATGGCCCGTCAACCGGACGAGAGGACAGAAGTTGCTCGGTTCAAACCTGAGTATTTCCAATGGTTGGAAAACTAGGTCTTTTCCATTCAGGACTTCCCTTATGCTAGGATAGATTTTCGTGGTGACCCAGACATGGCTCTTCCACCAGGAGAGTAGTGGGACGAGTCAGGTAAAATTCTTTTCAACTTTTCCTATTTTAATTTTTTTTTTATTTTTCCATCGTCTCAAAACTGATAGTAAAAATTTCAAATGCAGATGTGGGTCCACAGCGACCAGCCGCTCTCTGGCCTTTTGAGAGGAGAAAACCAGTTGCACCCGCCCCAGCCCCACAGGACGAATCGGCAGAGGTTTTGGCCAAGTTGGAGGGTCATCTCGAGCGCTTGACAGGAGATATTCCTGAGACCACTATAGACGACATTCCTCGTCGACTTCAGCGCGATGTGATTGGAGTCCCGGGACATTTTAGGAGGTTCCTTTGCAAGGTGGCCCGTGCAGTGGTTTCTTATAGAGATCATCACCAGTGATAGGATGATTGCCTATTGTGGGCACATGTGACATTTTGCTTTTTGTACTTATCATTTTTGCTGATCATATGGTGTTTTTCAACCTATGATCGAAGACGATGTATTTTTTGACACACTCCTATATATATATCACTATTACCGGCTTATCTTTTAAATCATGTTATGGAATGGTTTTAAATTTACATGTATGATTATTGCAAATGTCTATTTAACATTCGAGAAACAATTGCATTTGCTAATGTATTTAAAGACCTTTGAATATGCTGATATTCAATGTAATCAAACTCACGTTCCAAGAGACGCACTCTAAAAAATAATCTTAATAACACTGGATTTCTAATGGCACACACTCTATTAAGCTGTAATACAATGAGTTCAGAATCTAACCTGACTATCAAACTCCGAATCCCAAATGAAATAGATTCAGATAATAACTCAATCACTGCACTATACTCTGCAATGTTGTTTGTTGTTTGACCGAGGCTTACCCCA
Organism: Pinus tabuliformis; assembly: GCA_031772625.1. Lineage (NCBI taxonomy): Eukaryota > Viridiplantae > Streptophyta > Pinopsida > Pinales > Pinaceae > Pinus > Pinus tabuliformis. The sequence goes on along the minus strand of CM062805.1, from coordinate 1,183,247,799 downwards.
GAAACTAACTCGTCAGAGGGCGAATAGATAACCCAAGCTGCGGAAGATATGTTCTGTGTATTACGACAAGCACCATCAGCAAATCCAATGTATGTTTGGAGAGGCATCGACATCTGCAATATCAAGAGTAAAACCAAGATAAGCAGGAATAATGATGAAAAAACACTCTCTAAGCTAAGAACACTTTTTTAAACTAAAACACACCAGCTAGAAAGAAAAAACTATCCTAACTAAAAATCTCCATACCCATTCTTTTAAGCATAGTACCTCTTCAAGTAAAGGCCATTTCTAGGTTTACCCAAAGAGTCCCCATCAAAGTCTACCAATTCATAGGCCCCTTTTGCTAGCTTTCGCTTAGCAATATAGGGACCATGCCACATAGGAACGAATTTCCCAGCGCCTAATTTATCATTAGCTTGATCATACAATAACACTAGGTCTCCTTCCGAAAAATTTCGAGGGGTCACATTCCGATCATACTGAGCTTTCATACGTTTTGCGTGAGTCTCGATCGCCAATGCAGCATCACGTCAATTCTCATCTAATTGAGCTAAGTATAACAAACGCTTTTCCTCTTCGGAAGTAGCTGGAAGTAACTCGATGGCCATTTGCAGTGACGAGATTTCGCACTCAATGGGTAACACAACTTCCAAACCATAGACTAGTTGGAAAGGAGTGAACCCTGTTGATGTTTTTACTGAAGTTCGGTACGCCCAAAGCGCTGAAAATAGCATGTTGTGCCAATTCGACCGATGAATCCCAATGATTCGTCGGATCATGATAACTAAAACTTTGTTGATGGATTCAACCAAACCATTCGCTTGTGGATAATAAGGAGTTGAACTATCTTGACGTAAACCAAGCTGCGCTGTAAGTTCGTTCATCATAACGTTTTGAAAATGACGCCCATGATCAGTGATTATCGCTTGTGGGACACCAAACCTAGCAATTATATGATTGAACACGAAAATTGCAGCTGTCTTGCTGTCTGCCTCGAATGTAGGCATCGCCTCGGCCCACTTAGTAAAATAATCTACCGCAAGGATGATATACGCATGCCCCCCGGCCGCGTGAGGGTTACATGTAATAAAATCAATACCCCATTTGGCAAAAGGAACAACGACAATTATAGGGTGGAGAGGAGCAGGTGGAGCGCGCATCTTACGATCAAAAATCTGGTAGTTGTGGCATTTTCGGACCGCGGTAATACAATCTTTAAACAAGGACGGCCAGAAATAGCCAGCGCGCAATATCTTTTGGGCTGTGGCATACCCAGACATATGACCGCCACATGCTCCAGAGTGACAGTCATTTAGAACCCTTTTAGCCTCTTCGTGAGTTAAGCAACGTCGAAAAATAGAGTCCGCCCCACGGCGATAAAGAGTATCTCCAATAATTTTGAATTGTTGGGAGTGGAACCGAATTTTTCGACGTTCCGATCTTGAAATTTCTGGCCGAAAGGATTGGGTCTGGAGATAGACAATGATATCCCCATACCACGGATCTAAAGTGCTGATTAGAAACAAAGATTTGTCCGCAATGGGCTCCTCTACCACAGTTTCCGTGTCAGCACACGGGAAGTCACACATTAACTCTGCAAAAACTAAAGATTTCTTAGACTTAGATTTTTCAAATTCCAAGTCGAAATCCTACAAGATAACGATCCATTTAGAGTACTTGCCCCCTAGCAATTTTTTGGTCAAAATGTAGATCATAGGGTTGCAATTTGAAATTACCGTAGTTTTACGTAGTAAAATGTAGTGATGAAAACGTTGGACAGCTTGAACGGCTGCCAATGCCAATTTCTCCACATGTGAGTATTTTAGCTCAGTTGGATTTAACGTTCGACTAAGGTAATATATCACATGTTCCGTTCCGAATTCATCTTCCTGAACTAAGACCATTGCAATGGTGGAATGGGAGGTGGCGAGATAAAAAAAGTAATCCTGGTTGTAGTTGGGAGGATGCAATAACGGTGCATGGGTCAACGCGTGTTTGAGTGCATCAAAAGATTTTTGAGCTATCTCATCCCAAGAGAATTGAGTGTTCTATTTCAACAACCATGTAAAACCCTTTGTAACCTCGGCGTAGTTAGGAATGAATCTTCGTAAAAAGTTTGCTTTCCCCTGAAAACTTTGGAGTTGGCGAAGACTTGAAGGAGGAGGCAAATTGATGATAGCTTCGACCTTTGAGGGATTAACGCGAATTCCGGCTTTCGAAACTACAAATCCCAGCAATCGACCTGTTTCTATACAGAAGACACATTTGTGTGGGTTCAACCGAATACGATAATGCCTACACCTCATAAAGATTGCTCGTAAATGGACGAGGTGATCAGCTCGATGTAATGAATGAGTAGGCAAGTCATCGAGATAGGGTTGCACAATGTGCTTGATGTCATGAAACGCATAAGACATCGCCCTCTGAAAAGTTGCTCCAGCATTCTTAAGCCCAAAAGGTAATTTGCAATAAGAAAATGTCCCCCATGGACAAATGAAAGCCGTTTTTGGTTGATCGGCAGGTAGAATGTTGATTTGATTGTATCCGGAAAAACCGTCCATAAAGGAAAATATTTCGCTGCCGGCACAATCATCAATGATTTGATCGATATAGGGAGTCAGGTAGTTGTCCTTTGTACAGGCTCGATTAATGTCCCTATAGTCGATGCATATTCTTATTGTCCCCTGTTTTTTGTTAACCGGAACAATATTCGATACCCAATCCGTTAGCGGGATCGGATAAATGAAACCTGCTTTCAACAGTTTTTCAACTTCTGCTTTAATTGCAGCAGCTTTTCGTGGGTGAATCTGACGCAAACGTTGTCGGACGGGTTTAGCATCCGGGTAAGTCTTGATCTCATGAACAATAATCCCAGGATCAATTCCTGGCATTTCCTCATAGGACCAGGCAAACACATCGCGGAATTCTTGAAATAGGGCCTTATATAATTGAATTTTGTCATCTGTACACGAGGCACCTATATGAATGTTCTCAACAATTCCGGGCTTAACCGAAATGTCAATGGGAATAGTTCGAGAGATGTTTCCCAAATTTAACTCTGAATCGGGATGTTTCATTGGATTTTGAGGTTCCTTGATATATTCAGTCGTAAAGATTGATGAGAAATCATTTTCAAAATGATCATCCTCAGGTAAAAACGAAGATCTGTGGTGGAGATCTTCCCATGGTAAATCATCTACACATAGGATTTCACAAATTTTCTCATCAGAGTGAACAAGTTCAGAAAACGTAGTTAAATCCGAGGTTGATGTGAAAAGTGATTCCTCATGGACCACATTCATTAAGTCATTTTTGGTTGAACACGGGTCGACAAAAGACTGCACGGCTTCATAGGCAATTTCATATGGACTCAAAGGCATGGAATTACCAAATGAGTCTATTTCAGATTCAGAAGGAATGATCCAAGGATTGTCATAAAAAATGGTGTCTGATGTAATCATATGAATGGTTGCAAATGAAGATGATGCGTTGATTGGAGGAAAAGGAAAAGTTCCCAGTAAACCGACATCTTTAACTAATCCTACTCCAACATCCTTATATGGGATAGTCGATTTACCGACATGCTGAATACTCTCCGAAGAGGCTGGGTCGGATGAAAAGTAAGCCAGCTGGTCTATTTTTATGATCTTTCCATTATGTGGAAACTTTATTACTCGGAAGACTGATGAAACGACCGTTGTCATAGCGTAAGACCAACTTCGACCCAATAGAAGGTTGTAATCTAGAGGGGCATCAACCACCTCCACATCTAGATTAACGATTTTTCCTTCAACCCCTATAGGCAAATCCTGTAGAATGCCAAAAGGATGAAACCCACGGCCATCAAAGGCCTTAAGAATTGTCGGGGATTGATTTAGTGAAGGAGAACCAAGCGATCTCCAACACTGTATCGACATAATACACGTTGAGGCTCCCTCATTAATTACAATCTGATGAATAGGCCTGTTTTTGACTATCACTAGGATCTGGAAAGCCATTTGATGAGGCAAACGCGGTGTACTATTTTCTAGATCAAAGATTATTAGGTTCGGGTCCTGAACGTCAACAGCTCCTATAGCCGACAAAAGTAATTTACGCTGTGCTGGGCATGATTGCAGCACTTCCAAAGCCGACATTGCTGAGGGTGAAACAGCTAAATCCTCAACAATGTTATAATTCTGAGCTGCTCTCGCATGTGGATTGAAAGTTGACTTTCGAAGTATACCCTTGGCGGGCGGTTTGATTACTAAGTCTGGATTAGGTTTCTCGATCTGTAGTGGATCGGAACCGGGAGCTGAGGTTGATGGATTAGAATGAGAAGATTCTGCTTCTTTGCCATCAATAGGACTTTTACTACCATAATCTTGCGATCGAGTCACAATCCTAACATGGGACATCATCAATATGGGTTCTTCATTGGCACTCGAGGAAGAACCTATCATCTTACTGTCTTGACTTGGAAATGGATCCTTTAAGACAGCAGGAGTTTGGGAACCTCTCACAATCTTTGCAACCTCTGCACGATGAGGGCAGTCTCTTGTAAAATGCTCTTCGTCACAAATGAGACAAGGATAACAAGGTTTGCGCTTTTCATCATTGGATTCTGCCTTTTAAGGTTTCTCCTTTGAACTTTTGTCCGTTTTATTCTTCTTCTTTCCTTTCTTCTTCCCACCGGATTTTGATTTAGTCGTAGATGATTCTACAACGTGAATATCGGCGGAAACCTCTGCAGAAGAATCTCCTTTCGGGGAATCAGGCAAGGTTATGATAGGAGAAGAATTCTTGGAAGACTTCTTCTTACTTTTAGTGTTAACCGTAACAATCATACCGTCAGTGGCATGAGATCCTGAAGGAGTTGCAGTGATTTGATTTGACTTGGGAAGATCGGGGATCTTTTCGTGTAACGTACCTGACTGAGTATAGACCAAGTCAAGGTACTGTGCTTGAGCAATCACTTGCTCCTCAGTAACAACTCCGGCTTTAGCAACATCGTCAGTGATCCTTGGCAACAAAGATTTTACAAACCACTCAACCAAGATTTGATCCAGAATAAATACCTTCACTAAACGTCGTCGATGTCTCCACTCATGAATATGATCTGAAATGTACGTGGATGTTGATTGTTTTAGCGAAGTTAACAATTCCGTGCCATTGTCATATCTGACTGGCAACTGAAAATGAGTTAAAAACGAGGTAGCTAACTAACTAAAATTATAAAAAGTGCCTCGCGGTAACTCAATGTACCACTTGGCCGTGAGACCAATTAGAGTGCGCTAGAAAAGTCTAAGACGGATCGAATCATCTGTGATGGAGTTAGACGCACACCAGAGGTGGTAAGTCATCACATGGTTCGACGGGTCCTCTCCAGATTTACCTTCGAACTTGGGAATGTCATTGGGCAACTTATTCGGCATTGGCGGCCAAAACAGAAGATAATTAATCGGATCGTTCATTAGGCGCGACAAATCAGGTAAGTCAAAAGTTGCGATAAACGGTAACTACCGATTAGGATCCCTAAAACTCTGGGTCATGAGACCAGCCCCAGAAGGAGGATATCCAGGATAACTAGGAATAGGAATCACGTTCGGGATATTGTATCCTCCCGGAAAACCAGGATTAACTGGACCGTACAGGGGTTTTTGAGGTTGTTGATAAGTGTACCCAGGGTACGGTTGATACTGATAGACTGGTTGCTGAACAACAGGACCGAATTGGTACTGTCCCTGGTCCGGTTGATAGGTGAATTGAGGTTGACTTGTGACAACCGTACTTAAACCAGGTTGTCCTACAGGCATCTGAATCGTAGTTTGAATCGTGGATCCAAACAGTGGTAAAGATGTCTGAGGAGTAGATACAGGAATAGTAGAAACCGGAGCTGTCGATACTCCAGAAGTAGGTGGGGTAGATTGAACAGATGTTGTGGTAGTTGCAGCAGTCGTTTGAGATGGACTACGAGGCGTAGTAGGCCTAGATTGAGAAACTACCGAAGGTACAGAAGTTTGAATGTTAGACTGGACTGGTTGTTGGGGTGAACCAGAAACTAAGGGTTGTCCAGTTTGAGATGACAACTATACACTTGGCTGCAACACCTGTTGAGTTTGCGATGGATCCCACACTATGTTCATTCCAGGGTACTGACCCATAACAGGTTGAGAATATTGAGGACCATAACCGAGTTGAGGGTAGGATTGATAATTGAAAGGTACATTTCCCGTTCCTTGAACATAAGATTGACCTTGGGGTGGTTGGAAACCTTGGTTCGAGTACTGACCTTGGGGTAGATACCCCTGAGGCACATACTGATACTGGGGTTGACCTTGAGGTATAAATTGATACCAGGGTTGACCTTGGGGTACATATTGAGTCTGGGGTTGACCTTGAGGAACGTATTGTACCGTAGGTACGTACTGTCCTTGAGGTTGCCCCCCAGATGCAAATTGTGTACCTTGAGGTTGCCCCCCAGGTGGTAACTGGCCACCTTGAGGTTGAGAATTGGGAATAGAACCTGACATCATAAGAATGTCTTCTACGCTCAACGGCTTTGCACCATTGCTTCTAGTGAATAACCCTTGTTCAATGGGTTGAGGAGATGCTCCCGAAAAAGTACCAGAAAGTGACTGATACCCAGAGGGACCAGAAGGACCACCGTACAAAAAAGATTCAGGCGATTGAGTAAACATGGACGACTGACCTGACATATTTACAGGAGTATAAAAACCTCTAGGATGATAAGGAGCACGAGGTGGTGAAAAACTTAACGCTGGGTTTTCCAAATAATTAGTCAAAGAAAGATACCAAGTAGTACTTCTAGGTGGACTGTAAAAAATTGATTCACGCTCCCTTAGATCAATAACAGGTTGATTTTTAGGGATAGGGATGCCTACTTCTTCTTCCGGAGCAAGTTCTTCAATAGCTATCAAACCAGAAGGAAGATTTTCGGTGATTACTCTTTCTACCCTAGGTGAATTAGGACCACTAGAAGTTGGAGAGACAAACCCCGATGTTGGAGTAACAGGTTCAGATATCTCAGGTTCTTCACCTATATCACTAGTAGATTAAAAGCTACCAGCAAGTTCGGAAACCAAAATAGATTCAAGATTATAACCTGTTACTAGAGTTTGGTAATCAGGATGTACAACCAATGAAGACTCTCCTTCTTCAGGTGACCCAACTTTAATACCACTAGGAGTTATGAGGACTTTCAAGCCTTCAAGCTGGCTTGGGACTTCTTCAGGAGGTTGGCCCCGAAGTCTACGGGACTTCCTCAGTAAATCAGCCACGGTTACAAACTCAAGAGACTTGCCCCGAAGTCTACGGGACTGTCTTGGTAATTCAGCCACAGTTAAAAACTTTTAACTACTTCACACGCAAACAAAGTAAAATCTCAATGAAAACCACCTAAAGCCTCTAAAGAACCAAACAAATTTGAATCACACGCCTAAAGAATCTAGAGATCAAACACACACAAACAGTAACTTTTCGGACCGAAAACACTAGTTGGTGATGAAATCCAACGTCGCAAAATTCAGTACAGAAATGGCAGTTGGAACAGTTACCCCGGTAACCTGCTTAATGAATAGACTGGACCAAGTTCCTCCACTTAACCATCTCGAGTGAAGTGAACCCCCCAGAAAATCCAAGTGAGTCTAGCCGATGTCTGCTCCAGGTACAGTGGGATCTTCCCACCACTGTCACCTTAGGAAGAATCCTAAAGAATATGGTCACTAAGGCTACCAACTAAGACAAATACACCTGGGGGAATAGTCTACGATCCGATACGCATGCAAGGGCAGAGTAGCAAGCTCAATCCCCTTGAAGGCTCCTTGACATAATCCAAGGTTTACCAACAAGTGACCCTAGGCTCCTCGACAATGGTTAATCCGAGGTTTACCGTTTTTAATACGTGAATATCTGGCGTCGTTCCCAATGAGGAAGGATTGATTCCCACACTGGTTCGGACACGATATCATGCTTCTCCTTTAAGAGGAGCTTTCGCAGAGCATAAATGCAACAATTGGATTTCTTCCTACCACAAGATACAGCTACTTGTTTGTTTTTACTGTCTTGGAGAGTTAATTACTCTCCTACTCCAAGACACTAGCCTAAGCTAAGTTGGTGTATCAGAGCCCTAGAAATAAAATGTTACTAGATGAATTTTACTTTAAGCGTTAATTTTAGTGGTTTTTGCTTAAGTCAAGAGGTGGCGGAGATGAAACTCGTGGTGTAAAGACTCGACTCGAAATCACTAAAAAGATGCACCTAAGATGATTTAAACAATCTTTTCTCTTCGATGAACTTCTAAACTAAGAAAGAGTTTGAGAATGCAAATACTTTGTAAACACAAATCTTTCTCAATTAAACAAATTAAAAGAAGAGCTTTTCCTTTCCAAAGCACTCAAAACGAGACAACTAGCTATTTCACAAAAATTTCCCTTTTCTTTTCAAAGCACTCAACCACTACAAAAACAAACTTTTTCCAAAAGAGATTTTTTATATTTTGTAAATAAAACACTCAAAACTAATGAAAATGACTAACTTTGAGAGCTACAAACTATAAAAAGCTACTTGAAGTCAAAGCCTACTAAAAGTCTTTTTGAGGATGTTTTACTTAGCTAAATGTGAGCTAAGGACTAATTTATGCAGAATCAAAATTAGTCAAAAAACAACCAATCTCTCGTTTTCTTTTTAAAAAATGAAAATTCCAACTTTCAAATAAAAGTTTTTCAAAATTTTGAAATGAGAAAACACAAAGCGGATTCCTCAACAAGGGGAGATTTCATAAATGGTCAGACTCATAAGAAGACTGGTAGACATCAAGGTAATCTGAGGTCCCTACGGCTTCTAAGCTCAGAGCCACTACACAACCAAAAACGAAAAACAAACCCAATAAGCAAAATTCCTAGGAATTCCACCTAAAACCCTAACACTAATGAAATTAAACCAAGGAAAGTTTTTGACAGGGAACAAGCAGGTCTGGGCAATGACTAAAACCTATAAACAAATTCTAAACTGATAAAAAAAAGAAAAATTTAAAATTTTTCAAATTTTTGACAGGGTACGCAGGCAACCTGTTTACACAGGTGCGTTCACGCTCTGTGTACAAAGGAAAAGTGCGTACAGGTACGCACTGTGCCTAACTCAGAGGGTGCGTACCTCTCCCAAAACTATGAAAAATAAAAACTGACTCAAAATTAACTAAATTCACCCAATCCCACAATCATCAAGTCAAAAACAGAAACAAAAAATACAGTTTCTCAGGTCAAAGTATAAACAAGGAAAACAATCAAGTCCCTAGTATGGTCGCCATTTTGTCAGACAGAATGAGTCGATCTTGCGGACAAGATAGACATTCCTAGAATCTAAAGAAGACCTAATGACAAGAAAACCAACCAGACACTATCTTTCTCTAAATACGCTTTGATAAACAATAGCAAACAAGTGTTTTTAGGGCCTACCTTTGGTCCAACGCAAGCTTGTGGATGCCCTCGCTCCTTTGATCCAAATGAGCTCCTTTTCGCGAATCTGCAAACACAAACAAGGCAAACAAATTAAATAGCACCTGAAAAGCCAATTTCATAAAACATATTTAACATGAAAGTCAAGGAGTCCATGAAACAAATAACATAAGATACTTGTTGAGAAAAATGAGTTTGATTGTATTAATTCAAAAGAAGAAGAACTTTACAACCTTTGCCTTGACGCTGTACAAGCTCCTCCCAGGGTCCAACAAGATGTCTCCTCTACTTTGACAAGTTTCACTCACTCTCCAATGGAACCAAGAGGTATGTGATCTCTCCTCTCAAGCTCAACCAAAGAGTCTTAATTTCACCAGCATTTACCCTCAAAATGTTCAGCTTCTAACCTCTCTAGTCCTCACCCCAATGCCTGTATTTATAGTGCAATGGAGGGAAGTTACTAGGTCCTCCTTCAAAGGGATAAAGCCCTCCTTCAAAGGGATAGCTCCTTTATTCAAAGGATTAGCTCCTTCTCTTTTGGGATGCATGAACCACCTCAGAGCGAACAATCCACGTCAAAATTCCTTCTAGAAAACTCTAGAATTAACCCAAAGTGAGTTTTTTAAGATAAAACTTGTGCCTTTTGACTTTCATAGGGGTCCGCACCTACACCGTTAGGGACAGAGCGGGTAGATACGCAGCTTTTGTACACAGAAGGTGCGGGACCGCAGGTGACAATGAGAGAAAGTGTGGAACCAGAGTTACATTGATTTTTAATGTCTTTCTCCCATTTCCAAAGCTTGATTTGAAGAGCTGAGGTCTTATACTTGCTTAGGAGGACAGTACAAATGATGATAGACCCGTACTGACTGTAAATAATCATAGTGACGATATTTTTGTGTAACATGCCAGTTTCAAGAACCAATACCTGTCAGAACGGATCAACCATAAACTTCCAAAGGGGAAATCTTCCAAGTTTGTAAACATAAATAGGAACACTAGACCAGAAGTTAATACATCCCACATATAAACTTCATATAAAATCTCGTGTTCTAGAATTCAAAACTTGAAAATGCATACCTTATATATACAATATGGTATAGGGAACCATGCAACCTTGTGGCTTACGCATAATAGTTCTTCTGAAAAATCCCCTTGCAAGGCTCAAGCCAAGGACTCCTTTGGTAGTCAAAACTCATGGCTTCAAAGAGTTCCTCTTGTGAAGGCAAATCAAGTTCTGAGAAATCATGAGAACTACAAGGATCAAAAGAGGGAATTAAGGGGTCCCATGTCCCTATAGGAAGAATATCTCGGTCAACTGCCGGGACCAAGTCTTAAGAAGGAGAATAATAAGTAAAAGGATCCTTCTCAAAAGCAATTGAACATTGAGGATTCAATGCCACATAATTCACCTGTGGCGGGGTAAAGTTTATTTGAACACTTGGCACAAACCAAGGGGTATTCTGCAGTAAATTCGACTTAGGGTGGTAATTATTAGATGCAAGCTGATCAATAGTGACAATATTCCCATTATGAGGAAAACACATCACTCGAAAGAGCAAAGACACCACAACATTCACAGCATAGACATAATCATGCCCAAGTAGCATATTAAAGTCTAAAGGGCTATCAACCACCATCATATCAATTAAGACAGTCTTCCCACCTAAAGTAATAGGCAATTGAGGAAGAACACCGATAGATTCACCACGTCTTCTATCATAGGCTAATAACTAACTCTGAGTTGTCAACAACTTTGGGGAACCCAAAGCTTTCCAAGTAAAAGAGGATATAACACTTGTAGAGGATCCTTCATCCACGATACATCAATAGATGTTTGTAGAATTAACTCTGACCTTTATTTGGAAAGGTGCAGTGGAAGGAAGACAAGGCTCGACAAGACTATCCCAATCAAAGGAGACACTCCTAGAACTTGGAGGGGGAACATTTGAAGCAGCCGGAATGCCCCCTATACTTGAAGACTCTGTACTAGAGATCAAACAGACTCTTTTGTTAGGCACTTCACCCCCCAAAAGAGGAGTGTAATCAGCCAGCGATTGCACTGTCTCTACCACATTATCAACCAATGGTTGATGGGATTGATGAGAAACCATATCAGATCCAGGAGTAGAAGGACTTTCAGATTTGGACGATATCCTTTGTACCTCTGGAATACCAGGGCATAAATGAGTAAGATGGTTTCCATTGCATATCTTACAAGGGAACTTAGGTTTAAAACTTCTACATCCAGGTTTCTTATCAATCTCCAATCGGCCAACATGACTAGCAGTGGTTTGCGGAGAGTCCTGAACATGACTTGCATAGGTTGGTGACTCTATGCTAGTATGACTCGCAGTGACTAGACTCGTGCCTCTAGCATGACTGGCAGCGGCTGAAGGCTCATCTCTAACATGACTAGCAAAGGTTGATGATGAGGTACTAGTATGACTTGCAGTGGCTGAAGGCTCATCTTCAACATGACTAGCAGAGGTTGATGATGAAGTGCTAGTATGACTTGCAGTGACTAGACTCGTGCCCCCAACATGAATCGCAGTGGCTGAAGGCTCATCTTCAACATGACTAGCAAAAGGTTGATGATGAATGGATAGTATTATTCTTCTTCTTCGACTTCCCTTTTCTCCTCTTCTTAGATTTCTTATTACAAAAAGGAGGAGAAAAAGGAATCCTAGATTTCTCTTTGAAAGAAGACGAATGATTAACATCCATGTGATGCCCCTGAAATAAAGCATTCAACTGAGAAGCTTCAAGAGCATTTGGAATATTTTAAGTGGACCATAACCAAACGGGTAGTCCAACATTCAATCCAGGAATATTCAAAGTGGCCATCAAGGGAGTACCAACATTTCCAAAGAAAGGAAAAGCACAAGGATCCCCTTTTGGGAGGGTACCTTGGTTGGTTTCCATAGGAATATTGGCCATATCTAACTGATTCGTAGACCCTTCCCTTCCTGGAATGTACAAATGACTTTCCAAGAAAGATAAATACACAATCAAAACCTTTGTTCTTGAGGAGGCAACTCCACAACTTTCGAAAGAACGACCAAAATCCTTTCAAGATCGGTGGAGTGGCAAGTTAGTCACTCAGAATACAAAGTCCAAAAGTGACTAGAAAAAAATACCTAAAGCCAACTATATACAAGGAGCAAAGAGCACTCAACTATAAAGTCCCTAAAGATACAACCAATCAAGCAACTTCCAAGTATTTCTGCTTCGGGTGATGAGGACTAGACACCAAAGTACAATAAAGTGAAGTAAGGGACCTTCCGAAGATATTTTGGGATAATGGCAGCCGAGGCCTACCAGCGAAGGTATCAGAAGAAGTTACGTTGACCTCCAAACAACAGCCTATGAGGGTGCCCTCCAGAAGTACTGCTGAGAGTGATACAACATCGACCTCAGGTGCCATAGGATTCCCCTCCGCAGCCACCTATGTAGATCCATAGGATAAACAACTAAGGTTACCAACTCATGTTAGAAGCCAGGCAGAATAGTCTTGAGGTAAGATTCGACAAGTAGGAGAGGGGGTATCTCTCTTCCTTATCTTCAAAAACCCTCGTGCTTAACTCCTAGATCCGGAGCTTTCCTAGTCTTCCTAACGTTATTGGATTTGCACTCTTTATTCAGACTTCTATGTTTGACAGTTTAAAGTGGCCTTGGAGATTTTTCTCTCCACTCACCTAATCCAAGGCCCTAAAATATCCTAAAACTTGTTGGTGTGTCTAAATGACAATATAAAAAAGTTCTAGTTTATTTTAAACAGTGCTTGATTTTAAAGGCTGTTCTTTTAAGTCAAGGGTATGGGAGTGAAACTGATGATGTGTGTATGACTCAACCAAAATCAAAGAAAAAGTAACTACATGAATGCAATCATTTTTCTTTCGATGAAAAGAAACTTCTACTTGGGTTCTAAGAAACACTTAGAAAGCAAAAAACTTTTTCCTTTTCTTTTTCTTTTCTTGCAACACACTTCACACACACAAAAAATGCTTTAACAATAAAAAATTATCCTAATGCAAGGTATAATGAAGATGCAAGAAACTTAATATTTATCTAAAGAAAAGAATGAAAGGAACTTGTTTATCGATTCTAATTAGCCACTTAAGATGTTTAGATAGAATATAAGTTGCTAATGCTCATTTTCGTCCAAACACTAAAAGCAAATAACAAGACAAAGAAAATGCACTTTCACTCGCCAAAAGAAACCAAATCAAAACAAGGCCAAAGAAAGCAAAAACCAAGTTTTCAAGAAGTTTTCTTCAAAAGAAAAAACAAAAAAAGATGAATTTTCAAAAGTTCTCTAAATGCTATTGAAAACTTTAAGACCGAAGACCGGGCAACAAAAACACTTTGCAAGTTATCAACTCAAAATGGGTATAACTTAACAAAATAGGTGTTTCAAGATGCTTTCACTCAACCAAAAAGAAGCAAGAAAAGCTTGGTGACAATGATCAAAATATCAAGAAAGACAACTCTCAAAATCGTCACTCAACAACTTTCAAAAAGCAAGAAAAGCAAATGGTCACAAGATGCAGTTTTGACACAAAGCAAGAAGATCACAAAGATCAAGTTTGTAATAAAGATTGTAACCAATCTTTCTGCCCTGGAAGACTAAAACAACCAAGATTCTCTGAGAGAAAAATCGTGTGCTTGAACACAAATGATTACACTTGCAACAAAGAAAAACAAGACCAAAATATTCCACAAACGGAGAGAATTCGAAACCAGAAACCTACTGTAAAAATAGAGACTGACAACCAAACTTTACTACTCAGGAAACAATCAGACCAGCAAACAAATTTAGTGAACAAGAAAGATGTGCAAAAATCTTGGAAATTAGGGTATATGTGACTATGTCAATGCACAGCTGCATGTATATGCAATTCAGCCCAAAGAAACCTGCGTATATGCGGGTTCATATGGGGAAACTTGCATACATACACTTATGTAACCTGGAAAAGTTGCGTATATAACAGTTCACAAGAAAAAAGAAAAAAAGGGGGTTTGAAGAAAATGTTCAGACTTAAAGTCTAAGTTTTTATAGGAACAGACAACTCAGTCATGGCAAGAAAATCAAAGGCTAAGCCCTGATTGGCTTAAATTAACCCAAACTAGGAACAACAATAGTATTGTCCCCAGTAGAGTCGCCAATTCTGTTGAGGGACAAAGTCCCCTAGCATCTTGGGTCAAGACCCTAGTAGAGCGGGGGTTATCTGCAATGAAAAACAAACATTCCACATAGTCATGATACTAATATAAGCAAACTACTCAAAGAGAGGTGCACCTAGGGGTCCTTCGTTTGGGTAGATCCAGCCAAGGTCCAAACCCTCTTGGAGTTCCTTTCAATCCTTTAACCTGCAAAACAACCAATTCAAAGAAGCATAATAGTATATGGACCAAGCATCATAAAGAAATCAACTTCATAGCATATTGAAAGGTAGTTAGTTATACAATTGAAACAACTATTCATATGCATATCATAACATGAACATCATAAGCATGAAGAAGACTAATTTCAGGAATGAGACAAGTGTTTCTTTAGTGCAGATAACTAAAATATAGTAAGGAATGATTTCACCTGAGTCTTCTTCTCGCTGGCTCCATGAGGAACCATCCTCCGGGTCCGTCCAATCTCAAGCCTTCAATAAACTCCTTCCATGACTCACCAAGGTATCTCAACTAGTGGAATAACATCAAAGCTCAAGGAAACAAGAGTTTCCTATAATGGGGGGAAGCGTTGGAAGCACAAGGATCTTCAGACCTAGTTATGGATAATCTCAGCAGAGTGATTTTTCTCTCTATTCTCTCCTCACTTAGGCTTTCTCATTGAAGCATTTTTATACTTCTCCCAAAGTAGTTTTTTAGTCGGGAATTCGTTGGGAACAGTTGGGCCACGGGCACTAATAGGTAATCAATAGGTAAAACCCATGATCTCCACCCAAAATTAAGGAGATTTAATTTTTTTAAGTGTTTTAAGACATATACATGGGTTGGGAATACACAGAACCATGCACACACACATTTATCTCAGGGCAATGTCGCGTATAGGGAATAAAACACTGTTTTTTAAAGTATTTGGACTAGGTCTGGAAAGAGGGGTTGCCTTAGGCCATGAGTGCAACATCACGAACATCAAGAGTGAGATTTGGAGCTATAACAGTAAGCTGCAAGCTGGCCAACTTGTCCTGTATGTTGGCAGAGACTTGGTAGGCTTCTTTCAACCAAGGATCCAATTGCACCTTAAGAACTGCCTCTTTTTTCTATGAGGCTTCCACTTGTTCAAGGAGTTGCTTCCCCTCCTGCAACTTGGTGAGGCGCAACGTTCTAGCCACTGTGTGCATTGTCCCATGTACTTCATTGTACTGCTACTGAAGCTCGTGGGTCTCTGTCTTTAATCTCTACAGGTTGGGATCTTCCTGCAGGGCCATGACTACTTCCATGGCCTGCTCAAACATTTTTGTGTAGTTCACTACCGCGGCATCGACCGTAGTGACTACATCCTTAATAGTGGCTTCGCGATGTTTCCTAACCTCTGGTGGGGTTGAAGGCTCCGACTTGAGCTCCAGTTTTGTGATTTTCATCTTCAGCTCAAACTGGACTCTTTCCACCTGTTGTTGGGAAAAGTATCTATTCAGAACACCCCTATCCCACTCTAAGGTGTGATAGTGCCTTAGCAACAAACAAGGAAAACTACTTGAGTATTCTTCTTTATGAAATGTAAATGAGGAGAAAGGATGTAACTAACCTGTGTCTTTCGCTAGTTTGTTGATCCAATCGCTCCTCTCTTCAATAGCTCCCAGCTCCCCAGTTTCACCGAATTCCTGCAAGATCACAAGAGAGAGAAACTACACGAAGATATAGATATACATTCATAAAAAGCTCAAGATCAGATTAAGCTAAACATGCAAATATAACAAAACATCATTGATACACAGCATGTAGGAGAAACTCAAATAATTTTATTGATATGATAAGAAAGTCCAAGAGGAGATACAACCAAGTGAGTTCCGATCCAACATCTACCTCCCAGCAAAGGAATCCCTTCCTCTCCTCCAACAAAGCATAAATCACCCAATGTACCAATCTCAATCTCAAACCAACAACAATTCTCTGCAAAGTACAAAATTCCAGCCTCCTGGATCTCTGGGATGAGGGATCCATATATAGATGTAAGCAGAGAGGATGAGTCAGCTTATGTTTTGACTTGTGGCTTCTCTCTGTCAGTTCTTGCTTCCACTTGGAGACTGATAGCCTCTTACTCATCACTTGGTCGAATTCAGTGAGGCAAGTGTCATTGGAGAAGATTCTGGAAGCTTCCATGGTCTTTCCACCTCGTTGAATGACTCTGCCACTTGTCATTTCCCGCTCAACACACCTGGGTAGTGCATCCAAGTGCGTTGCAACGCACCTAGCCAGTGTATTTGGGTGCTTTGCAATGCAGGCAGCTAGTGGAGCTTCTGAATTGATCCTGATTTGACTAGTTCTGAGTGGTTTTTGGTGGAGAACTTCTGGGAGAAGCTGTCATTGGTTGACCTTGTTCCTTTAGGAGCTGTAACAACATCTTTAGGGACTTTGGATCCCTTGGATTATGGACATTTCATGCTCAAAGTTGTAAGGCAAAAAAATATCTATAACAGTTGCCCCCTAAAGTATGAGGCCGTTTATCGGGTGAAATGCTTTATTAGGAGGATCCGAAGTTCTTTCAATGCTGGGAGGAGACCTGTAATAAGATACAATACAATACATTATTTTTCATACTGTTTTCATGATCTAGCTGAGGCGGGCATTCTCATGCTCAGCTTTATAAATTCATTTTTATGTACATGGGACAGACAATCGTCTGATGGTAGACTGATGATTCTGATGAAATCATCATCCTTTTGGTAGGATGATTATATGTTCTGCAATGTTGTACATGTCAATGTCTTTATTTTTCCTGAATATATATCGCAGCCCGGATGGATGAAACTAGATCCGGGGTCTTCAATCTCGTCCGATCTTCACTCTAAGTACAAGTCGATCCATGTGAGAAATGTTTTGAAGTCGAACATGAAAGACATCGCTTGATTACCAGTCAATGATGTAAACTGTTAACAAGTGCGAGAGGAATCACCGATAATGATAATGGCCTTCAAGGTACTGCAGTACAATTCACGTGGTGTGAATAAAGGACTTGGCGTCGAACACCACGCAAAATCTTTTGGTCGAAGGTCATTGATGTATACCTGTCGCCGGAAGTGAGAAACTTGCCATTGAGGCATGCAAGCTTCAAAGTACTGAAGGGGGTGTTCCTAGATCAACTTCTTGGATAATGAGCTGATGTCGACAAGAAGTGATCCGTCAAAGGAGGGCCTTGATGTATCCCACATCAGTGACATGGAATGGAGCAAATGATTTTGATGGAGGTGAAAACGATCTGATGATATATGGTTCAGGGTGGCGGTCATGAAAGAATGAAGTATAATGTATGGTAGTGGATGGGACACGGTTGACTTCTCTGGATGACTTCTCTTGAACATATCGGCGACACTTATGTGATGGATTGGTAGCATTTACCCCAAAGGTGGATGGTATGGCGAGACCATGGTGATGTGACCGGTGAATGAAACAACCCAACCCGACTCAGGCATGGAGTGGAAGTGTCATGTTCAAGAGCGACTTGCTACCAATAAAGGTTCTTTGAGTTTCTTCCCAATTTTTCCCCAGTCATTGCTGACCAGTACCTCTTTATTTTTGTCAAGCTTGAGGAGGATAACATATGCTTGTTCTATAATTTGTCCTTCGGGCAAACCCATCGCTATGTTTTAACGAGCCTAGCGATAGTGAAACTCGTTCTCGTCTAAAGACAAGTTTGTCGCTATTAATGTTTTTAACGAGTCTAACGACAAAGATAACTCGGTCCTTTTCATTTTTAGAGAGTCTGAAAAGGTACGTAAAGTTAACTCCGGAAGTCCTTTTTCGTCATCTAATCCCTTAAGTCCGAAAAAGTATAAAACAATACAGAAGGGATGAATTTTCGATAGTTTTAACGAGCCGAACAAAACAAGCGCTCGATCTTTTTGTGCAATAATCCCTCAGGTCCAAAAATATTAAAATCTAGAGGAGGGATAGCTCTTCCGGTCGCTTTAACGAGCTGGAAGGCCAAAACTCGGCAATCTTTTCATATTTTACGAGTTAGATGAAAAGAGCTTAAAGAAGACTCGTCTTTTGAGGAACGAGTGATAAAATGGGTAGCAGCTGATTCCAGGTGAGGGTTGGAATTTTCCAAGCAAGGCAGTGTCACAAGGATGGCTAGTGAAATCACTCTTCGCAGCTGTTCCTCAAAATGGGTAAACAATCAAATGGAGGTGAATGATCGGCCAAATGAAAAAGTGGAGGTGACGGTGCAAACACGACCAAGGCTTTAATGGCTGATAATGTTACATTCACGGTGGTTATTTACCGGAGGATAGTTCATTTTTTAACGAGCTTAAACGCGGGTTGAAACACTTGCTCGATCTTATGTTTATTTTTTAAACGAGCATGAACTATGTGCTAAAATTGCTCAATCTTATGTTTATTTTTTAACGAGCATGAACTATGTGCTAAAACTGCTCGATTAATCCAGTCATATGATAAGAATGTCTCATGTAAGATGCCATTTTTATGGAGCTTGCGCCTTACAAAGCTTTGCTCCGGAATCCTTTCTTTATGCAAGTTCGGAAACGACTAATCCTATGAGTTTAAAGGGTTAGAGGTCCTAAAAATTTAAAAAATAAATAGCCGCCCCTTGCTTGCACTCCAAAAGGTTTGCATGCCCCCAGGTATAAATTATGATTTCAAGGTTACCCCTCAATTTGCAGATAAAACATTTGTTCTACCAGGAAAGGCCTACCTCTTTCAGGTTACCAAAGATTGTCTCATTTGCGCAGCAAACAAAACACTTCTTCGGCGATGTCTACCGAGATAAACAAAGGTGAATGACGATGCCCGCCGATTCACATAACTTTGACAAAATAATCTTATTCTAGAACAACCCCTCTTCCAATCACGGACGGGGTACGGACTAGTAATATTCTCCCGCGGAAACCTACCCTATACCCAAAGTTTTCCTGCCGAAGCAGACCAGGACGCATGCCCCCTGGGTTCCAGTCATATCCCTCCGAATTACTCGCGCTCATCGGGAGGACGGACTGTGGATTGAGACACTTCTTGCATGAAGAGACCATTTAGGGATGGTATATGACTATTTGCGATGCGTGATACGGGAAATGAAAGCTGGTCCACGAGCTTGACCACTCTTCCTTCGTGCGGAAAACGCATTACTCTAAAGAGTGAGGAGACGATGGCTCCCATGCAATATATATAGTCTCGTCCAAGGAGTAGGTTATAATCCAAGGGTCCTTGAACGACCATCACGTTCATTTGAACGGTCTTCCCTTTCAATGTTATGGGCACATTGGGGAGGATCCCTAAAGGTCGACTGGTTCCTTTGTCAAAGCCTGTCAGATTTCTCATTTCAGGCAAAAGCGATGGCGAACCAAGCGCTTTCCAAGCAATAGAGGAAAGGATACTCACAGATGCCCCCTCATTAATGATGGTGCCAGCCATGACCATTCTGTATATTTGGACGATAATTCTGAATGGTATGCTTGCTAGCAAACGGGGTTTGCCTAGTTGGTTCCAGTCGAAGGAGACAACTAGGTTGCTTGGTGGTGGGACTGAGTAGACGGCCGGGTATCGCTCTGACGAACTTCCTTCCTGCGATAAAGGAATGGATGGATTGCCCCCGTGCTCGTCGGAGTCTGTGTTGATGAAGAGAATTTGGATGGTGTCATCTTTATCCTCTTTAGTGACTGTATCATTCGAAGATAAAACCTCTGAAGGCAAGACCAGGTCAACTGCCGCCTCGACCTTTTGACTTTCGTCGGGTATGGATTCAGCTGGTTCATCTTCAATGACCGGCGCTTCAGCTGACCATTTGAGCGGGCCAGCTAGATTCTCAACTAACGAAGGACTCAGCAAGAGTTTTTTATATCCAGGAGGGAGTCGTAACAGTGAAACCGGACGATCATCCAAGACTCTTTTAGCCTCGTCTAAGAAGGGACAACGGTGGATGGCATGATTGCCTTCGCACAGTTTACAAGGAGATCTAGCTCTCCCTTTTTGTCCTGGGACTTCACTTTCGCTAGTTGACAGTGTGCTTTCAACATGGCTATCAGAGGTTGACGCCACCGGATTGTGCAAACGGGGAGACCAGTCCCTTAGTATCCGAGGGATGCAGGGACAATCTCTGTGAAAGTGGTCTCCCTTGCAAATGACACATGGCGATTTAGGCCTGGTCAGTGCAGTGTGTGGATTTTCGTTAGACGACACTTGTTTGCCCCCAGTCGCCTTTGGCTCCTTCTTCTTCTTCTCTTTCTTATTCTTTTCCTTCTTCTCCTTAGGAACTTGGTTTTTAGCTTTGCCAGTCCCGTCAAGCGAAGAGGAAGGGAGAGAGGAAGAATTAGAGGAAGTAGAAGGTTGGTGGGTAACTCTGGACTGGTCTAACTGCTGATTCGACTGTTCAGGAATAGTGGTGTTCTGAACGACATTGGTTGAGAAGAGCCAGACTGGCAAGCCAATTGTCAGTCCTGGAAGCGAAAATGTGGCCATATGGGGCGCACCAACATCTCCCCAAGAGGAGAAGGGACTAGGATTTCCACCAAGGGGAATTGCTTGGTTGGTAGGCTCCATTTTCTCAACCTAAAGATCAACGCAGGAAAAAGGGTATGAATATTCCGTTTAAAATAAATTTTAACGACGCTTGGACACAACTTGCTTTTTCAATTTTAAAGAGTTGAGAAAAAGCAAAAGATGACTCTAGTCTCCATCGATTTTTAATGAGCCTGAAGTGGCAAGTTGTTGTTGGGAAAAGTATCCAATACGGAATGACCCTATCCCACTCTAAGGGTGATAGTACCTCAGCAACAATCAAAGCAAAGCTATTTGAGATTACTTCTTTATGAGATGTAAGAGAGGGGAGGAAGAGATCCACTAACCGATGTCTTTTGCTAATGATTGATCCAATCTTCTCTCTTTGCTGCTTGCTCCTAGCTCCTTGCTCTTTCACTGGCCCAGCTACACCAAGATCCTGCAAAATCACAAGAGAGGGAAACTACAAGAAGCATACATTCATAATTGATTCAAGGATTAGAATAAATCAAATATACAAGTATAAAAATACACCATTGAGACACATGCATATAGAAGAACCTCAAATGCTTTATTAATGGAAGAAGTAAAGTTCAGGAAGTGATACAACCATAAAAGGCCCAATCCAGCATCACCTCCCAGCAGAAAGAAATCTCCTCTTCACCTCCTTCAAGAAAATCACCCAATAGTTCTATACTCAAACCAACAGCACTTCCTTACATTCACAAGATTCCAGCCCCCCTAGACCTCATGAGAGAGCTCTATATATAGGAGTTTTGGAGAAAGGATGAATCAGCTTGAGGTTGGCATGAAGCTGACTAGTGTCCTCTCCCACTTCAGTTATTCTTCAGTTCTTGAGTCCACTTGGAGGTTCTTGCTTCCACTTGGAGATATAGACCCTCTTACTCATCACTAGGCGAATTCCCTGATCCAAGTGTCATTTTGGAAGCTTCCTGGGCATTGACACCTTGAGGAATGACTGTGCCACTTGGCCAAACTCGCCCAGCGCAGGTAGCCTTCTTTACAGTTGACATTCAGCGCAGGTACAGAGTGGAGCAGTTGACATTCAACGCAGATGCTCAGTGGAGCAGTTGACATGATCCAGAATTAGCTTGTTTTTGAGTGTTTTCAGGTGGAGAACTGATATTCAGTGCTGTGGTTTGCTGACCTTGTTCCTCTAGGGGTAGGAACAACATGTTTAGGGACTTTGGATCCCTTAGATTATTGACATTTCATGCTTCATGCTGTAAGGCACAAAAATGTCTATAACACAAGTGCTCAGATGGACCTTTTCCGTTAAGGAGTCTGAAAAGGAACGAAAGGGACTGCTCTGGAATTCTAGGTAGAGGGTGTGCCAAACCAATCGCAAAACTGCAGAATAATTTTTAAGGTACAAGCGGTCAATCTTTCCGAATGCTGTGTTCAGTGCATTGCGATCAGTAGGGCAGCCGACACGGCTTCCTATGGATAAAGGTTTTATGCCTATAGGGGTCTCCCAATATATACTCAACGGTACATGGGAGCACAATCCGTACTAGCGCTTATCGTCTCTCAGGAGGAATCACCCAACCATCAGTGAGGCCGACAGTCACCAGGTTTTACGCCGTCGGAACACGTCTCTAGCCTAGACCTCTATGTTGTGCGTTAAGTTACAAAGTGTTGTTAAGTTCATTCAATTTATTTTAGGTTGATCTTTCTTAGAAGTTTGCCTTTTTGGATCATCACGAGATGTATATACAATTCCTAAATGCAGTCTAAAGATGATAAGCAAGCTTTTATCTATTTTCAACAATGAAAATCCTAGCTACAAGGGGAAAAGAAAGACACAATCTTTTCTCAAAGAGCAAAGAGCACAATGTAAATGCACTTTTCCTAAATCAAACCATACAAACTATCAATATGCAAATGCACAAATGCATGTATTTGTTTTCACTTTCTTAATATTGATGCCTAAAAAGAAAGTTGTTGTACAAATTTGAATTCGATTTCAAGTGAAAACACAAACAAGTTTCTTTTTGAAATCAAAAAGACGATTACGACACTTTATAATTCTGAAGTAAACACTTGTTTCAACACTAGAAATTCACAAATTCAAACCAAAAGACAAAAGTAAAAGCGCAATCAACTGTCAACAGCAAACAAATTTACTCCTAAGATCAAAACGACACTTATGACAGGTCCAGATCTAAGGGCGACATTATGACTAGTTTACTTTTGTAATGGGAAACTGCAAATGATGTAACAAATACATAAAAACAAATACAGTTTCTTTTATACAACTGAGGCGGAATTAAGGCAGAGAAAAGGGGTTTTCAGATAGGTACACACACTGATAACAGGCTGCAAAAAACAGAGATAAAACTGAACACAAGGATGCAAAGAACCACAGCTGCACAGGGAAAAGGTTTATCAGCGCACCTGTTGCACAGAGAAACTGAATTGCAGCGCAGGTAGCCCTCTCGGGACCTGCGTTGAAATGCAGAGTCTCTTCACAGAGCCTGCGCTGAAGCAGAAACGAGAATTGTCTCTGGGTTCTGAGTCACGGTTTGCAGTTTGATATATGGTTTTTGGTCGGATAAAAGCTATCAATAAGGTACAATTAGAAGGATGATTTAAAGGAGGACTAAGAGCTATCACAAAGGGCAGTTAGAGCATTTGTGATCAGCTGTTCAGATCATAAACAGACCTAGTAAATGGACTAGAGTAGCAGATCTCTACTTTGCATTTGTAAATGGCAAATGCAGTTCGATTCACCACTCCTAAGTTTATGAGAAGAACAACAATAGAAACACAAATAAACTAACTAGATACGCTCCCCAGTGGAGTTGCCAATTTGTTGTTGGGAAAAGTATCTATTCAAAAAGCCCCTATCCCACTCTAAGGTGTGATAGTGCCTTAGCAACAAACAAGGAAAACTACTTGAGTATTCTTCTTTATGAAATGTAAATGAGGAGAAAGGATGTAACTAACCTGTGTCTTTCGCTAGTTTGTTGATCCAATCGCTCCTCTCTTTAATAGCTCCCAGCTCCCAGCTCCCTGCTCCCTTACCGGCCCAACTTCACCAAATTCCTGCAAGATCACAAGAGAGGGAAACTACATGAAGATATAGATATACATTCATAAAAAGCTCAAGATCAGATTAAGCTAAACATGCAAATATAACAAAACATCATTGATACACAGCATGTAGGAGAAACTCAAATAATTTTATTGATATGATAAGAAAGTCCAAGAGGAGATACAACCAAGTGAGTTCCGATCCAACATCTACCTCCCAGCAAAGGAATCCCTTCCTCTCCTCCAACAAAGCATAAATCACCCAATGTACTAATCTCAATCTCAAACCAACAGCAATTCTCTGCAAAGTACAAAATTCCAGCCTCCTGGATCTCTGGGATGAGGGATCCATATATAGATGTAAGCAGAGAGGATGAATCAGCTTATGTTTTGACTTGTGGCTTCTCTCTGTCAGTTCTTGCTTCCACTTGGAGACTGATAGCCTCTTACTCATCACTTGGTCGAATTCAGTGAGGCAAGTGTCATTGGAGAAGATTCTGGAAGCTTCCATGGTCTTTCCACCTCGTTGAATGACTCTGCCACTTGTCATTTCCCGCTCAACGCACCTGGGTAGTGCATCCAAGTGCATTGCAACGCACCTAGCCAGTGTATTTGGGTGCTTTGCAATGCAGGCAGCTAGTGGAGCTTCTGAATTGATCCTGATTTGACTAGTTCTGAGTGGTTTTTGGTGGAGAACTTCTGGGAGAAGCTGTCATTGGTTGACCTTGTTCCTTTAGGAGCTGTAACAACATCTTTAGGGACTTTGGATCCCTTGGATTATGGACATTTCATGCTCAAAGTTGTAAGGCACAAAAATGTCTATAACACCACCTCTGCCTTGGCATCACGCACACCCAAAGCAAGTTTTCTGATTTGTGCCTCCAGCAGTGCCTCCTCAGGGATATGAAATTATGGCACCATCCTACATGCTTCTACTACTGCAGTTGCTAACTAAACCCTCTGTGCCTAGATTATGTACTTTTCTTTCAAGGCCTTTGTCTTTTTGGTGAACATTTGCCTTTTTTTCACCTAATACTTGCTAATGAGGTTGTGCGTGCATTGCTCCCTTGCTCTTAGCTCCACTATCACACCTGAATATAGCGTGCGAAGGCACTCATTGGGTAGCGTGGTCAGGTTGAGGCCGATTTTCTTTAGAGAATTTACGATGACCTTATCATCAGCAACTTCCACGCTCAAGGACCCTTCTGGTAGTGTGACTGCCCGAAGATCAAGTGACCTAACCATATCTACTTCCTGACTGGTCCCGGGTGCCAAGCTCATTGGTGCAGCGCTTACATGCCCTATGCCTACCTGGATTCTGTTGGTCTAGATCTACAGTTCACACATATCCTTCTGAATGGTACTTAGCGCCTATTGTTGCTATTGTTTGAACTACTGTAATAGTTCCACTGTGGTATTGCACACCTTATCTCCAATCTCATCAAGGTCGCCTTCTGTTAGAGTGATTGGATCCAGCGATGGATTTGACTCTTTTGATTTCTTTCGGTGGCCCTCTTTTGGCTGATACTTGTACCTTTTTATCTGGAAGGGAGTGCTCTACTCATCTTGACCACCACTGCCTTGCTCTGACTGCTCCTCTTCCTCTGTTTGGGGCGAAGGGGACTTACCACTCCGCTTAGAGTTGTACTCTTCTTGTTTGGCTTGTTGCCTCGCGGTGCACTCCTCTTGCACCCACACCTTCTCCTCAGCCTCTTTTCTGTGCTTCTTAGCCAACTGCTGGACCTTATGCTTTATTGCTTCCTTCTTTTTATTCTCCGTGGATTTACTGGTTCCCGCGGCTAGATCAGATGGAGTATGCCAATCTATAGGCTAGTGCTTGATAGTTTCCTACATAACATCATATGTGGCCAAGTAGGGTAGATCAAATCACTTTTGTCGTGGATCCTTCTGCACCCTGATATATATGTGGTGGAAGTTTGCCTTAAACTCTGCATACTCTGATAGTTTCTCAAACACCATTGGGGAAAATCACGGTTTTGGTTGATGGCCATACGAATGCTCGCCTCCATCAATATCCAAAAAAATTTGGTCTCCATGACCCGCACGACGTTCTTTATGGCCCAAAAGAAGGAAAATTGGGCAGCCTCCGACAATCCTTTGTCTACGGGAGGAAACTGATTGTCCTCTGACAGGTCCCAATTCACTAGCACGATGGAGAGAAACAACCATGCGTAGTGTATGGCTTTTCTCTCATCCTGAGCCTCACGAGAGTTCACAAGGAACTCACTACAGAGGTAACATGACCAATTGAACTGCATGCCCTTCGCACACTATGCAACTAGTGAAATCACTCGCGTTTGAACCTCGTTTGTGTGGCATTTTCACATGACTTTTCCAGCTAAAATCTGTGTAGCAACATGCACCATGGGGTTGGTGATAGATGTGATGGAGTACCCACACAACTTCTTGACCAACTTGAACTTTTCCTTCATTTTCTTCACTAGGTCGCACTCACTCGTCTTTCCACCAAATTCCTTGGCTGGATTCAACCCTGAGTGTGGCATTAGCATGATTCGATGGATCAACATATCAGTGATTGGGATTGGTGTGCTCAGCCAGAAACATCCGTCATGCACCATGGTCAGCAATTTTTTGATAACAATGAGGTTGATGTTGGAGCGATGG
This sequence comes from Pinus tabuliformis, assembly GCA_031772625.1. Classification (NCBI taxonomy): domain Eukaryota; kingdom Viridiplantae; phylum Streptophyta; class Pinopsida; order Pinales; family Pinaceae; genus Pinus; species Pinus tabuliformis. The sequence goes on along the minus strand of CM062805.1, from coordinate 1,183,220,950 downwards.
TAGTGGGGCACCCACAGCAGGTTCAACAACCCCGACTGATTCACTCCGCGAATACACTCCACAAACTCCAATGCGGTGACACATGATTCCTTGTAATATAACCTCTTCATATAGTTCTCTGTTGCAAGGTAGGGGAACCTATCGTGGTTTGCCAACTCCCAGTATTCTACCTTTAAATGGGGAATTTGCGCTAGGCGCGGTTCTTCAAAGGTGATGCCCTCCGGTAGTAGTGACATATTTAGGAGGAATTTTCCCGCATCTGGGTCCTTAGGGAACTTCACCTTTCCCTTAAATGGAGGGATATAATATGGAAGCTTGGAGATAGGCTCCACGCCCTCGGCATCTATATCCTTCGCACCTTCTTTAGCCTCCAAATCAACCACAACCCAGCGCACAAAATTTTATGCATTGTTTCTTTCCCTGCATAATGCCCTCCTGCATCTCCTTCATGAGCTTCAGTGAGGATACTGTTTCGTTCAAAATCGGGCACATAACGTTGAAGTTTCTCATCCAATCCCAGTTTATATAAATGACCTACAATCTCTAAGAAATATGTTGCACACACTACCAATTCTTTCTTTTGCTGACTGTTGTATCCCTCTGGATCCGTTCTTGTAGTTAAGAAGTGGATAATATCCATGAAGTGGTTATCTGCTACGCGCACCGTGAAGAGTTGTGTGTCGGGTAGTCCTTCCTCCAAGTTAGTAGGCTCCTCTCCTGTCTCAATGCACGACAGATGATCGGGTCCTGTGTTCAATTTACCTGGCTTTACAATCACCTCAAAAGCATATTCTTGAAACATCAAAAACCATCTGCATATTTTCTCCCCAACACATGCTTATTGACTAGACACTTCAATGCAGAATGGTCTGTGTACATCTTGAAATGTCTGCCTAGTAGGTAATGTCTGAATTTCTGGAGCACGTGCACCATAGCCAATCCTTCGCACTCTATTGTTGAATAATTCTTTTCAGCCTTTGACAACTTCCTTCTCACAAATGCCATAGGATAATCTAGTTCTCATTTGCCAGCCTGTGTCACTACTGCTCCCAACACAATACACGAGGCATCAACGTGCACATGGAATTCCTTATTCCAATCCAGGAAGACCAGGATCAATGCAATGACCATTTTTTCCTTCAAGACATCCAAACTATGCTAACATTCTTCATCTAAATAGAATGTAGCATCCTTCTTCAACAACTTCTCCATAAGCGTAGTAATCTAAGCATAAATCTTGATAAACTTCCGCTAGTATCCAGTATGGCCCAACGTTGCGCGCAGCTATTTAACGCTCCTTGGGGCTTCCAAATTGAATATTACCATGATCTTAGCAGGGTCCACCATGAGTCCTTGCCTACATTCCATATGACCCAGCAAGATCCCAAAAGGGACACAGAGCAAGAATTTCTTCAGGTTTAGTGAAATCTGATACCTTCGGCACGTATCCAACATTAAGCGTACATTGTCTAAATGGCGCTTGACTATCCCAAACACTATCCAGTCATGAAAATATACATCCAAGAATTTTTGAATGAACTCCTTAAATGCCACGATGACTACACGAGAGAAGATTGTCGATGCATTCTTAAGTCTAAAAGGCATCACTATATATTGGAAACACCCCCATTATGTCACAAATGTGGTCTTACTCCTGTCTTCTGGCATGATCTTAGTCTGATGGTACCCATAGAACCCATCAATAAATGAGTTAGCCTCATTTCCTCCAACATCCTCCAGGACCTCATCAGTAAACGGTGTTGAAAAGGGATCATGGACACATGCATCGTTAAGATTTCTGAGATCTACACAAATCCTTATTTCATCCTTCTACTTCTTTCCCTGAACTACCATTGGACTCACCCGATAAGATTCCTCCACTGGTTCAATAATACCTACTGCAAGCATCTTGTCCAACTCCAAGCGGACATTTTCCTTATATTTGGGATTAAGGCGATATGGCCTCTGTTTAACAGGCTTCGCACCCGGTTTCAAAGTTATTTTCATTACTCCCAAATCGCCTATGATTCCTTTCAAGTTCGAAAATTTTGTAGGGAATAAATCTTGAAATGCACAAAGAAGCTCAACAACTTTATTTACTATAGCATCATCCCAGTAATCCCCGATCTGCACAAACTTCAACGCCTCTTCTGTACCAATGTTTACTTGGCTCGTTTTCAATGGCGCAGTGATGTCTGGATTCTCTATTTGTGGTCCCTCAACTTTGCGGTTCCCTTCTACTTCGGGGATGTTAATATTCCTTGGATCCTCATCCTCGCCTTTAGTAGTCATATTATAGCATTCCAGTGCATGGCGCAACTGGTTGCTCCAATTTGGTTGAACCAATTCCAAAGGATCCTGTGAAATTCTAAAGATCGTTGCCTTAACCTCATGCAGTGCTTCTTCAATACTTTCGAATCCATCTTAAAAAATGAATGCCCTCACGAACCATTCTCTTAAGATATCACATTCTACGGTGCCGTGGCAGAGCTCTGTTTCCAAATACCAGTTCATAGGGATTATATCCAAAGTGTTACAGAATAAATGCACCCACTCTAGTTGTGGCTCCATTCCATAAACCTTAGTCCACTTTGCTCAATGATCGCACGAAGCATTTCTCCCATCATACTTCTTAACCATACTTTAGGGTGACCAAATCACATCCTCATCAACCTCTTATAGTCGCACCATTCTTCAAAGCTATATTTATGCGTACCCCACCACTGTGCAGGTCTAGCGCGCAGTGCCAAGTCCAATGCTTGGAAGCGATGGTTCTCAGGTACTTCTTTTTCAAAGGCATCCAAGAACTCATCTACATCAGTTAAACCATCATAATAAGGTAAACTTCTTACCTCCAATGATAAATAGTGTAGTGATTTAGTCATCATATTGCAGCGCAACGTGGATACTTCATGCAGCCTATTTTGCCAATGATCCAATTCTTCATCTGAATCTGAGGTACAGGAGATTTCGCGGTCCCATGCAATCCATCCATCAGCCATTGTTCTAACCCAATCTTGGTCTCACACTGTTATCTTATAGATATGATCCAAATCATCATCGCTTTCCTCATAGTCACAGACTGGTTCAGTATAGCGTGGTCCTTCTGTAGGGTCCAATGGTACTACAACGCAAAGCGTTTTCCTTTCAAATGACATTGTCCGCTTCTTCAAGTTGATGATCCCATTCATGTCGATAGCCCAATAAATTCCAAGTAGCACACGATATGGATTGTTGTCATCAACAATCTCTATCACTTCAAAATCAACCAGCATGCTTGAACCTTCTATATCTATGGTCAACCCATGCAATCGTCCCATAGGAAATATCTTTTGCTGGTTCGAAATCCTTAATTGAATTGGAGACCACTATAGTGCAAATATCCCCATTCTCTGCTAGGTTTGTTTAGGCAATACGTTCACATCAGACCCCAAATCTAAAATAACTTGGTCCATCTCATAGTCTCCTATTTGCGCGGTGAGCCTCATCTCTTGCCCTGTTCTCGTCTTATGCTTGTCGATCTTTCTAACTGCTCGGTGTCCATCAGAAGCATTATCCTTACCAACACATTTATTTATCAACTCTTGTATTCCTTTCACATCCTTGCTATCACGCAGTAGTTTCATACAAGTCTCCAAGAACGTTGCCAGCATAAAGGGGTCAACCTCTGCAAACAACTTATCCTGACTTCCTGAGGTAGAGGCTTCAGTGAAGCTTTTCTTCGCTTCCATGAATGTTTCCTTTGCGTGCTCTAGATCAAACCCAACCTCCTTTTCTGGAGCCTTATAAACACATCCACCTTCTTCAGGCTGTTTTCCCTTATCGCCACCAGTCGTCATGCCACTTCGTAGCATGATATTCACATTGGGGTCCTCCTCACAGGGCTTGGCCCTCATCATCTGCAGGTTCTGGGTAGGTTTTTGAGGATGCATCTTCTTCTTATGCATTTTAGCTATGAATATAGGAAATTCTTCTATTGCGTGGTCAAACTAAGTACAGTATTGGCATGATGGGCGTTTCTGGCTCATACAATCCCGCACGTAATGTCCTGATAGTCCGAAATTATAGAAAATAACTTGTCCCCGACCTCTACCAGGTCCTCCTCCTCCTCGGCCTCGTCCACGCCCCTGATATCCTCCGTGCGCTCCCTAGTGCCCTGATCTGAAGGTCGAGTTTTTGCTTGCATTCGATATGTCAACGTCCTTTTCATTGTCAATTCATATCTACAATAGTTACGCTCATCGTGACCCACCGATTTACATAAATTACAGATCAATTGTTTCGGTGTCTATAAAATTTTTTGTAGCAAGTGACAATTATCTCTAACATGTTTTCTATCCACCTAAGAAATAGTGCACCATAGCGCTAGCCCTATACTTGGTCTTACTGAAGCTTCCTACCTCAGAGGCATTGGCCCTCCTCCTGTAATATAATTCGTGATGACAGGGAAATGTTCTTTATCATGCCCCTGGGTTTTACATTTGAGGCACCAAACTTCTTCGCACACCTCTAGTCGAGCCACTTTTTCCTTTTTTAAGCTCTATAATTCCAGGCAAAGATTCTGCAATTCCATGTGAATCTGTTGAACTCCCAAAGTAGTGTCCTGAATAGGTGTTTCATGCAATCTCATCGCAATTTCCAGGGCTTTTGCCTGGGTCCCTATCTTTTGCTGTGATAAAGAAACCCTTAGGTGGGGTAGGAGTGAGGCTACAAACCATTCGCGATGCTGACTATCCGTGAGATTCATATTAGCTTCGCGGATCTGGAACTTCAATCTTTGATCTAATTCCTAGGGTGTTTCACCGAGCCTCATCATGATTTCCTTGAATCCAATGACTGATTTCGATTCAGACTTGGGCTTACCGAATTCTTTGTTTAGAGCGGTATGAGTGTCCACTAACGATGCCAATGGATTATCAGTGCAGTATTTAATGTAAGATGTCAACGCATGATCTTGTAGAGAAATCACCAACTGCTCCTTCTTCATATGATCATCTATAATATTTTGTGCCGTCCATACAACCTTCACAATGAACAAAAAATGATTCGGGTCCTCACTTCCCAAGCGCTTGAAAGCGGACAACTTCATTGTATTTGACATGTTAAAAGTTGGCAGACGTGGTGGTGGTGTGGGTGAAGGTGTATGTTGTGGAGGTGAAGGTGGAGGTGTTCGTGGAAAACCTTGTCTTATCAACTAGACAACGCTTTGCATTGAGGCTTGTACCTCTCCCTCATCGTCACTTGAAGGAGGTTCTATCAATGGGCTATATTCATGACCTGCTCTTTCCTAATTTCTAAAGAATCATCCACTTCGTGTAGATCCAAACTTCAAGGCAGTGGGATAACACACTTTTCACACAAGAGCATTTTAATCCATTTATTCAAAGATCTCAAATACTTACGTCATGGTCCTTTGAAGAAGCGTCATTTTGCTTCACTGTAGCTGACTGAGGTATCAACTGCGAATTCTGTTACAAATCCTCATGTGACTCGATCAAGGCAATGATCAACAGCACATGTGATCTTATCCTCAAAAGATTCCAACCTCTGCACGAGCTTCAAGGTCCACACTATCGAACTGTCGAGCCTCCACCTTCCTTGGCCATCTGCCAATTTAGCGATCCACTCGTATAGTTAGATCGGGAATGTGCAGAAGAAAATTTGGTGTATTTCTGTGTACATATATCTCTCCAACCACTATTCTTTCATCAAGCATAGATTTCCGTTCTCTTCTTCTGTGAATTCATGGTATTTCTATCCAACCACTCAATTTCCTGTTTGGTTGGATTCCAGTGATGCGACATCACACATCTCTTTATGCATATCTCGGTCCCAAAAACAGAACCATTTGTTGGATTAGTGGGTGTTGACCTAGGTTTAGAGTTAGTTGTGCCAAACAAATCCCTACACTACTGGCCCTTTCGGCATCAATCCGTGGAGTGCAGACTGAAGTCTCACCTGAAGCAGTATGGGGGGATGTTAGAACCAAGTTTTCGTACCCAGAGATTAGCATGATGTCATTTTGTGCCCTAAATTTTCCTTCGTACAAATTTATAAGCTCTTATGGCTTATCGATATAACTTCCTTTAGTCAGTCTCTAGAACTCCGCGAAGGTCTATGACTGGATTTTGCGGACCATGAATAGGTGAATTAACTAATTATGCGTATCATAGATTACTCTTAACCCCGTATTTACTCAGTTCTGCTTAACTATTCAATAACTTTAACAGACAATGATATATCCTTCGTGTAAACACTTAACATCAATTGCGTTTAGGTAACAATATAAATAAAGTAAAATCAGACATGAATACATCATTATTTCATACAACCATTATTCATCACAACTCAAAGCGCATTCATACATAACAGAAGTAAAGAGACGAAACACAGGAATTTCGGTAATAATCTTCTTTATTGATATTCAGTTCATCTTACAAAGTCAAGATTTCCCTGCACACTTAGCTGCAGGGGTACACGCACTTAGCTACAAACTCTACTCTATGTCTTTATGCACTCAGCTGCATAGCCTCTTCTTCATCTAAGACTTATACGATCTTCCCTCTATTGACCCATTACATTCATTACATTCATCTCCGTCATCAATATCATCTCTTAGACTCTCTAAGACACACCTATATCCTAAAAAATCTGACTCAACTTACATAAAAGAGGGTAAAACCCTTTTTGACTCTTTAATTAACTACGCTCTCTGTGACCACAATTTGCAGAGACTTCACATATTTTTACATAAAACTTGGGATTTTGCCCCAAAACGGACCCCAGGGGACGTCATCCCAATAGAGTCTGAGAGAGACCTAGTATGCCTGCGTGAAGCCAATTTTATTTTGTGGAATCGCCAGGTGAAAATTTTAACCTTCTAACCTTTTATTCACCATTAAAAGGAAAGCCTAATCATTGTCCCAATGAAAAATAATTCAAAATTTTTCGTTCCACAGCAATGACGTTAATCCGATGTTGTACCTCCATAGATAATTATAGGTTAAGGAATTATGTGCGATCATCTAAAATGTTTTGTTTATTTTTATTTTTTGGATGACCAATGCTCTAAATTGTTTAAACAGGTGTAATTTCTTAATTAATTATGATGTATTAGAAGGGTTGACTCTTCACCTCTAGCAGAATTTAATGTTTGAAGAGATATGTAAGGTTGAACTTTAAGGAAATATATGATTTATTAAATCTTCAAACATATTATTTAACTTAGTCATATACAGATGAAGCATGTAAAATGCTTTTACAACCAACAAAATATGTTTAAAACTTATGGGGAAGTGACAATTTAAATATGTAGAGGAGTTAATTAAAATAGATAGTCTAATTAAGTAATCTATGTAATTGATAATAACTTCGTAGGGGCTTTCATATAAATTGAAATTCAATATTATCATACCCAAAATTCCCATTAATTTCAAATATATGCAGATTTAAACAAAGTGAAAATATAATAACATAGAAGTACTCACAGGGACACAAGTTGTTTCAAGATGAATCCAAAATCCTTCAATTACTTTCAGCGAATAATTTCAGATGATTACAAGTTTTATAAAGAGTCTATCACAATGGTTCAACCCTTTATACTTTGATCTACAAAGTATTTATACAACTTTCCTAAAAGTATCTTGAGTTAAATATCAAGATTTATTTACAAAATATCTTAAAACTGTTTACAAAAATAGATCTATAATATAGGAAAATAAAACTTCTTAAGCCTATTGGCATTGAATTCAAGGCTTCTAGTGATGACTGAGCTGAAAAGGTTGTTGTTTTGTTGCTCCTAAAATTATGCATCCTGTTGCTAAAAACCTGTTGTCTGTTGCTAGAATTTGTGTTTGTTTATTCGAGAAGCTGGCATATCTTGTCCCATCTTTCTTCAATGGGAGTGGAATATTTAATTAACTTTCTAAATGTTTCATCCACTTCAATGTGTTTATGAAAATTGGGCTTACTTACAAACAAATGATTGATCTCATGCTTAATCAATAAATCAAAACTTAAACCTTCAATGAAGGCCTTTCCTGTAATAGTTCCCCTGATCTTGGCAAATTCAGATTTGTCTGTAGCTATAACATGTAGCTTCTATTGGTATTGTTCAAGGGGAATCAATTTGTTTTCCATTCCTCTTAAGCCTAGAAGTCCTTTTTGATGCAAAATATTGAACTTATTGTGAAATTTCTGAATGTTGGCTTCTAGATTATGACATTTATTTTCCAGTTGTAGCATAAGATTTCTTTTAGTGAGAATCCTTCTCACTTCCAAGATTGTTTCATTTCTATCCTCTATTTCAAATTCTTCCAGTTCTTCTCTTGTCTTTGAATTTAGAATTCTAATTAATGTTGTAGCATGTCCTAGTTTTTGAACCAGGTCTTTCTTTACTTCTATAATCACTTCCTTTGATCTTTCCAATAGATCCTCCCGTTCAAAAATAATTTCAATAGAAGGCCACAATTTGGTCATAGACTCATTAATATATACCCATATGTTTTCCTTGGCTTGTGACATGGTTTGAGCAATAGCAATCTCATTTTCTAGAGACTCTATTCCTTGAGTTAGCCTATGAGTTTTCTGAAGCTCTGTTAAGTAAACATTATCAAATTTTAACTTTGGGTCTTGGAGACTGTTGAGTTGAGCCTTCATATTTTCAATCTCTTGAACTTTGATGGAAAAATCTCCCATTTCTTTAGCTAGGTTAGTTGTTGAGTCTGTGGATTTTGTTTCCACTATTGTAGCTATTGTAATACAAGTCCCTACAATAGGATTTGTTGAAGTACCTACACGATAAGTTGTTGTTATAGGAATAGATGTTGCCACATCTACTTGTTTCTCTTTTTCTTTCAATAAACTTTCTAGTTCAATCTCCATCCTTTGAATCTGTAAGTTCTATTCAACAATGACTTTGAACGTGTTCTCTTTTTCCTTTTCTAACTCACCTACTTCTTTGGTCTGAGGATCTTTAGTAGTAGGGAGTTTCAACTATTTTCTTAATGCTTGCATATCAACATTTTTCCTCTTAATCATCTCCTCAACAACTTTAACATTACTAGGATCATATCCCAGTTTAATCACTATATCCTCTAAAGATTTTATTTTAGTATCTTTGGAAAGTGATGAGATATTTTCAAGTTTTAACTGGTATTGAATGTTATTCACTGAAACCTGCAACCTGGATGTTGCCACGACTGAAGTGGTCAAGGTGGAGTAAATCATTTCTCTAGCTTGTTTGTGCAGATAAATTTGGTTAATAGGATGGATCTGTTTAGTGTCAAAGGGAAAAATAGATTCTTTGTAATCTGCTGCAGGTTTTCTGAGCTTCTAATGCTGAGAGAAGCGTGTGTTGGGAAGCTAAAGTTTTCTTCCAAAAATATGAATAAGTAGTGGCCTTGAGTGCCTCATTCTTCTTCTTAATTTCCCTGTACCTAGAAAATATACTCTGTTCTATAGTAGTGTGAGATAGCTCTCCTATCTGAACTGATTAAAATAGATCCTGAGTGACTGAAGATACAAGAGAGCTTGAGATAATTTATTCAACCCTTGGGAATTTTGCAGCATAAGGACTTGATAAAACTAATGTAGTCTATTCCTGTGAACTCTCTTCCTGAGATGGCTCTTTAAGAGGGTCATTTTTCTTCTTTTTGTACATAATGAATTCAGACTATTGAATTTTTGAAACAAGAGGGGAAATACTTTCCATTGTCCTTTTTGCATTTTTTTCTTGTGGTGTTGGAGTCTGTGTTGTTGTAGAAATTAAAACCTGCTCCTCTACTTCTTATAATGTGTTCTCCTACCACTCCTCTTGGTTCATGTACTGTTCGATCTCTGGTCTAGGAGTGTTTGCATAAGGATTAGTTTTATGTTCTACCGTTAGCTTAGAAATAATCCCCAGCAAATCATAAGACCAGGTAAAACTCAATTTAAATTTCATTTGCTTCAAGAGGAGGTCTGTTTCTTTTGCTATTAGTCTAGTATTACAAATAAAAGGTCCAATCTGAGCCTTTAATTTAAACTGATATTTCTTTTTAGCTGACACAAAGTGTAGCTCATCCATGTTCATCATCTGCCTAATATATTGAAGTGAAAAACTCCTAATTGGTACAAACTTAGGCAGTTTATATGGAGACAACTCACATCCATATACTCTGATCTCTATATACTTTTGGTACAAGTACCAGTCTCTAGTCTTTGTTTTCTCATTGAGATGGAGAATTCTCTTGATTTCAGGGGAAATCCTAGGAACTACATCACCATTAATCAAGCATGAGACCATCTATAAAAACTAATTGGTGTAACCACTGAAGGAAAATTCGTTGGTATTCTTCCTTATAAGGAAGTCCAATGAATCACAGATTTTTGATTGCCCTGCTCATATAATTTTTGTAATTGAAATTGGAGTTTATTTGCTTCATGGATTAAGAAAAAGTATACAAGAACTGACTGATATTTGAAAGATCCTTTTGTTGAAAATTTTAAGAATTGATCGTGTATTTCTTTAGACAAAAACTCACTCTAATTGAAGATCATGGAGGATTTTTCTCATGCTGAAAATACTGATAGAAATCCTAAGATAACCTCATATACCCACTAATCAGTTGGATAAAATAACAAACAAGAAACTACTGAGATGACTTGTCTCATCATTTCTGGGGACATAGAAGAGGGGTATGGAGGATTTGTCCTAGGAAATTCTACATTTTCAAGAAGGAATATTTAAAAATATTTAGCTCTTTGAGGAAAGGTGAGCTTCTTATATATTTCCATTAGGGAATCAACAAAGAAAGGGTGCAGAGGGCCTGAAGGTTTTACTTGAAGCATTTGGCATATTGATTCCGAGGAAATGGTAAACAAAACATCATTATTTTGAGCGATAATGGCTCTCTGGCTCGTGAAATGGCACCATGTTACAAATTCGAGGAAGAAATGAGTCTGAGGATGGATGAATTGAGGAAGGAAGAGTCCCACATGCTCAATTCATCGTTGTTATCAAGGAAATTTTGTTCAACCCAATTGTGGAGTTCATACAGGTCAAACTCACATTAGGTCTTGACAATTTTGTATTCTTGGTCAACAAGGGCTAGTCTGTCTAAATTTATGACCGGGGGAATCATTGGGCTTTCCTCTATCATTTTGGATTTTCCCTTTGAAGATATATTGAAGGTATACAAGGAAAGGGTAACGATTACTAGGTAATTAGCAAGTTTTTGTGTGCTACAGAAGTGGTATGATGTTAGTCTGGTTGTTTGGTTGCACTTAGCCTGGATGTATAGTTTTGCAATAACGAAATGCGTAAAGGAAACAATAACGGAAAATGTACTTATTTATAAATGGGAGAATTTATCATTTCAGAATATTCGTTATATGAGAGGGTCATTTATTATGGAAACAGTCTTGGTGTTGAACAGGTGGACAACAGTAAATGAATTGTCAAATGAGCAGTGGAAAGTTGGCAGAGGTGGGATGGTCATTAACTTTTGGCGGGAGAAAGTGATGGTGATTTTTCTTTCTTTTTTTTAGGGGGTGGGGGGGTACGTAATGGATTAGAGGTGGGCACGTAGCATAAGTGGAATTTTAAAAAATGGATTTTCGGACCTCGCCGCCCCTCCCCCCCGGATAAATGTTGGAGGGCCGGGGGGGTGGTCTGAAGTACATCCTTGCAGTTGATCTGGGCAAGAGTGGGATCGCGATGGTTGATTTATGTGCCCATGTTTACATGAAATGAAAAAACATCAAATCAAGTCACTTTATTGCAAAGTATAATTAATTTCTTGATTAAGCTTTAACTAATTAAATAATTAATTAACCATAATGTGTGACATTTAAACTAACGCGCATTTTGTATATTTCTTGGGATTTTTCAATTTTTTCAATATTTTTCTTTTTTGTCATTTTTTCTATTTTCTCTTTTATATTCCTTTTTGTTTTTTTTCTTTTTCTTCATATTCATATATATATATATATATATATATATATATATATATATATATATATATATATATATATATATATATATATATATAGATATATATATATATATATATTTATTTATTTATTTATTTTTCTTTCATTTTTTCAGCAAGTAAATGTAAAATACAAGGTAAGCTACAAAATTGCGCAAAGCCTCAACATTCTCAGTGCTTTTCCTCAATCCTCTTATGCCCCTCTTATTGCACAAGTATCAATAGACTAGATAAATGAATCCTTCCCCTAGGAATTTTTTGTTGGAGCCTCTGAAACACATCCATCAAGGGGAGAGGCTGGAGGTATCATTTTCCTCTCCAAAAATTCATTGTCTCTTTCAAAGATAGTATCAACCAAACCAAAAATAATTTAGTGAACTCTTAGCACTGAAGATGGTCCTTATCCTTGCTCTGAAACATGAAGTATTAAATATTCAAATCACAGGCAACTCTCTCTTAGTATTCAATGGATGAAAGGGGACTATATCTTGCAAAATTACTTATTATAGTATTTATTTCGGGACATAAAGAATCTACAATATGCTTTCTCTCACATTTCATTTTCCCATGTGTATAGGGAGAAAATTTTCGAAGCTGACAAGTTATGCAAGGAAGGATGAACTCTACATGAAGGAACAAGGGAAATAATTGAATCCCAACAATGAAACATTACTACTCATTTTCATGAATCCTTGTTCTAATTTCCTTACTGGCTCTAAGACTATGGAATATTGAACTTATTGAATATGGTCTAAATTTTGTCTCTTTTTTTTCAACTGTTGTGTAGAACTACAATTTTTTGTACTTTTCTAAAGCTTAAATCTTGACTTTAGGTGAATTAGGTAGCAAAGGGATATGTTATTAAGCAAAGATAGTAGTTTGTTGAAAATTTTATTTTTTGTAAAGGAAGAATGGATGTTGTCGCTTGATTCTAGGTCCGTTAGAGGAAAATTGAAATACCAACTAGTATTTAAAATGTTTTCTTTAATAAAATTACCAGTTTCTTTTTCCTGTAAAAGAAAAGAGGAAAAAAATCAAACCACAAGAAACAAGAGAAAAAACCAAAATGTAGCACTTTCCCATGTGTATAGGGAGAAATTTTTTGAAGCTAACATGTTATCCAAGGAAGGAACAACTTTGCATGAAGGAACAAGGGAAATCATTGAATACTAAGGATGACACATTACTACTCATTTTTTTGAATCCTGGTTCTAATTTCCTTACTGGATCTGAAACTATGGAAGATTGAACTTGTTGAATATGATATGAAATTTTTTCTTTTTTTTTGGATTGTTGTGTAGAACTATAGTTTTTTGTACTTTTCTCGATCTTAAATGCTGACTTTATGTGAATCAGACAACAAAGAGATATGCTATTAAGCAAATATAGTATTTTGCTGAAAATTGTATTTTTTGTAAAGGGAGAATGGATGCTGTCTCTTGGTTCTAGGCCTGTTAGAGGCAAATTTAAATACCAAGCAGTATCTACAATGTTGTATTTAATAAAATTACTAGATTTTTTCCCTGCAAAAGAAAGAAGGAAAAAAAATCAAACCACAGGAAACAAGAGACAAAACCAAAATGTAGCACTTGTAGAAATACAACTCTTTACTAATATTCCAAAAGGTGAGGTATGTTCACTTAACTCTTCCAGGGGAAAACTCCAAATGAGAAATGTTCCAATACAATAATAATCCTTGACAAACATTGCATAACTTCCTACCTTTATAAATTGTTTCTCACTACCCAAACCCTAACCACTAGTAGTCCCAAATATTATTGATTACCAACTACGTAGTGGACCTTATTCCATAAGGATGACCCTTTTACAGTAATTAACCACACACCAACTACCTTGTGGACCTTGTTGAAAGAGGTTGGAATCATGCCTTCAATAATTGACTCCTAAGTATTCCTAAATAAGGAGATTAGGGAAGGACCCTAACAACATAGGATTCATGAGATATCAAGATTCAAGAAGTGGTGGGTTTGGAATCTGGTATTGAAAAATCACAAAATCCCTGGTGGCATCAATTGCTTGGTAAAAAAAACATGGTAGAAGAAAATTGTTCTAAGGAAAAAAAACAAGAATAATTAATACCTTTGGATTGAATCAAAGGAAAAATCAGCAAGACATACAAGGCAACATGTTATTTTACTCTAAGAAAATATGACTTGAATATAAAAGAACCACTCCATCATATCATAGAAGACAACATGGAGTGGAAGAACAAAGGGAACATGGACTTCAGTGGAAAAACAAGAAACCTGCATATAGCTTGCTATATAGGAAACAAACATCGCCTATGGCTTAAAGAAGATGAAGAAACATGGAAAATAAGATTGTTAGATGGAGATAAAGAATTTACTCACATTGGAGAGGAACTAATTAACATGTGCAACACAGAAAACTTAGTTATCAGCAATGGGATGGATAGGTCAAAGGACTCAGGGGGGCCACCTACTTCATACATAACAACCAAAGTGTAGAGGACAACATTTTATGTACAACAAGTATCTTGGAGAAGATATATCACTTCGAGATAGACAAATACTAGGAGGAGATGTGTTAGGATATTCCGACACATAGGATATAGTTAAGTTCAACTTGGTCTAGTTTAGAGTTAGGTATAGAGTTAGGTAAAGTGTGTTTCTTTACCGTTGTACATATTGTAACTTACAATCCGACGGTCACGATATGTAGTGATCCGACGGTTCACTCTCACCTCGGTATTATCGACACTTGATCCGTGGCTTGACACCCGATTGGTCCATGAGTTCTATTTAAAGCGCATGGAGGGTCATTGTTCGGGTAATCCGTGCATGAGAGAAGCTTATGTAAATTTTCATTCTTTGATTAATAAATTGTCTGTACCCACGTTGGGACAGGCCGTGGACTGTTTCCCTCCTTGCACTCTGAGGGTTTTAACCACGTCAAAAATACTGGTGTATTGATTTGAGATCTGGTTGTGAGCGGTGTCCTTTTGGTATTCTTTCTGAGGAACTTACCCTGTAAATTCCTACATGGTATCAGAGCTATTTGAGGGCCGCGTCCGTTGGTGATCCAAATCTGAAGCCGGTAGAACTGCATGCGGCTGTCGTTTCCTAGATCTGCTGTTTCTGACTGCTTTCGGGCCGAGAGGACTGCTCTGTTGCGTTCGGAGAATCTGTTTCAGTGAGGAACCCCTTTCGTTTCACGCGAAAAGGTTTCCGGTAGCCCTAGCTGCGTCATTTTTCAGATCGGGAGGTATACAGTGTTTTTTTTTGCAGTTTACTGTCATTTTCTCTCTGCTTATTTCGGTTTCGGTTTATTTAGCCTTTTTTTTCCCGGATCTATACCTTTCATTTCTGCGTATGCTCTTTGCCCTGCGACTCTGTGCGATCTGGGCAAATCAGAAACAGAAAGAAAGGATTTTTCTCATGCGTATGCTCTTTTCCCTGCACCTTAGTGTGATCTTGGAAAATCAGAAACATAGAGAAAAATATTTAGTTTTTCGGTTAAAAGCTAACTTTGAATTTTTTTTTTTAAATTCTAGTTTTTTGGCTAAAGCTAACTTTGAGCCGTAAGGTTCGTTTTTCTTTGCATATTCGTGTTGGGTTTTGTGTTTTGTGTTTTGTAGGGGAAAAGAGCCTTCCCAAGGCAAGCACGCAAATCGAGGCCCCCCCCCCCCCCCTCTCTCTCTCTCTCTCTCTCTCTCTCTCTCTCTCTCTCAAATATTTTGTATAGATCAATTGGTTCAAAGACTTTTTAAGAGAGTAGAGGTCTTGGGTTCAAGTCTCCATTTTGTGGGGGCGGATTTTTTCATTCCCGCACATTCGCGCACTTTGCCGGCAACGTCAACAATTTTTTTTCAAAAAGCCATAACTTCTTCATCCGGAAGCCTTTTTCAGAGCCGTTTTTTTTAAAACCGCCTATTTTTTCGAGATCTATCCATTGGACCACTTACTTTCAGCATCTTCAGCTTCAGTTTTTTTTCAAAAAATGGAAAGTCCATGCCAAGTCATTCTTGACAGCACTAACTACTTCCAATGGGTAGCCTACATGGGAGATTTACTTAGAAGTAAAGGTCTCTTCAGAATAGCCACAGACCAAGAGAAGAAACCCAAAGATGAAGACAAGGCCGAAAAATGGGAAAATAGACAAGATCAAGCACGTGGTTTGATAGGAATGTCTGTTTCTCCTGATCTTAGATTCCACATTGCAGAAATTGAAACTCCTCATGAAGCATTAGAAAAACTTGCTAAAGTTTTTGGGATTAAAAATGAAATTAGAGCCCATCAACTTGAGAATGAGTTGCTTACTTTGGATCCTAATAATTTTTCTTGCATTAAAGATTTCTTGTCCAAATTCAAGACCCTTAGATATCTCTTGGAAGGTGTTAAAGTTAAGAAAGAAGATGGTAACCTTATTTATTCCATCCTTACTAAGTTGGGACCAGCCTACTCTGTATTTGTTTCCACTTTCCATTCTACAAGGGAGGCTTTCATTTGTCAAGGCAAAGACTACAAACCCCCTTCCTTTGACTCCTTTTGTGATTCCTTAATAAGAGAACAAGAAAAACTCTTACACCTTGGTCTTCTTAATCTTGGAAACTCTTCCTCGAAAGCGTTAGCCGCCCAGCAGCAACCAAATTCAAAGAATCCTAAGAAGTCTTATCCTCAAAGGAATGGTCCTAAACCACCTCAGCCTCAAGATGAAAGATCATTTCAGCAAAATGACAAGACCAATAAAAACAAATGGAAGAGGACTGACAGACATTGTAACTTTTGTAATCGAGATGGCCACTTAGAATCTAAATGCTTTAAGAAGATGGAAGCCTTGGAAGCCGCAATGAAGAAACATAACATCCATCTGGAGCCTACTTCAACTTCAACTTCCGGAACGGCACTTTCTGCATGTCATCGTCAATCATCTCAGTCTGGTTATGCATTAAATGTATCTTCTTCTTCTTCTCATTCTCATGAGTGGCTCATTGATTCTGGAGCCTCTTGTCACATGGCCAAAAACCAAGCCATGTTTTCTTCTTTAAATGATTGTAACACCAAAAATATATATGTTGGTGATGATAGATCTCTTAATGTTGTAGGGACTGGAACTGTTCATCTAGACAATGGTCAGTTCAATGATGTATTATGTGTTCCAAACTTATCCTGCAACCTTCTATCTGTCTATCAGATAACTCATTCAGGTGAAGGTAAAATTGTTGAATTTTCACCTCATGATGTTGTAATCAAGGATCTAAAAGATCCTAAACAGATTCTAGCTACTGGTCTTGCTGATGATTCCAAAAGGTTGTATAAGTTTCACAACTTTGGGTCATCCCATCTTCCCTCAGTGTTTGTTGCTCATAATGATGAAGTGAGCAAACTTTGGCATGAGCGGTTTGGTCACTTAAACTATCGCTCCCTTCAGCATCTATGTAAAGAAAATATGGTGACAGGTCTTCCTATGGTATCTTGCAAAGATGGTGTTTGTTCCGGATGTGTACTCGGAAAACATCATCGGGACAGTTTTGACAAACGTGCCTCTTGGCACGCCTCAGCCCCTTTACAGCTTGTGCACAGTGATTTATGTGGTCCTCTTCCTGTTGCTTCATTCTCTGGCTGCAAGTACTTCTTAACTTTCATTGATGATTTCTCTAGACGCACTTGGGTATACTTCTTAAAACTCAAGAGCGAAGTATTTAGCACTTTTTTGGCCTTCAAAGCATTTGTTGAAAAACAATCTGGACATCAAATTCTTAAGCTAAGAACTGATAATGGTGGAGAATATGTTAAAAACGCATTCATCAACTTTTGCACCGAAAATGGAATTCAAATGCAACATACTGTTCCATACACTCCACAACAAAATGGTGTAGCTGAAAGGAAAAATCGCACCTTAAAGGAAATGGCTAATTGTATGCTGCAATCTAAAGGACTCAGTCTTAGTTTTTGGGCCGAAGCAATTAATTGTGCAAATTATATAATCAATCGCACTCCTACTAAGGTTCTAGAGAATATCACTCCAGAAGAAGCTTGGAGTTCCATTAAACCAGATGTAAGTCACTTTCGTGTGTTTGGAAGTGAAGCATGGGCCCATATTCCAGATGAAAAGCATAAAGCTTTAGAACCTAAGAGTGAGAAATGTACTTTTGTTGGATATTCTGAAGATGTAAAAGGTTATAGACTTATTCCATTTAAGTCCAAAAATGTTATCATTAGAAGAGATGTAAAATTTGATGAAAATAAATCGGCCTGCGAGCCTAGTCCGGCGGATGTGCCACCTCTTCCTATCTCTTCTATCTTTGAAAACATTTCTTCTTCTGATGATGAAAGCGAGGATGATAATCCTCCCCCACCTTCTCAGGATCCTCAACTTCCAAGATGGGTCCGTGCTACTCGGGATGCAGCAGGTGATCTTGCCGGTGATCCTACAGATCAGCGACGTACACGTTCTCAGTTTGAAAGAGCCTCTTCTTTACTGGCTCAAGCTCCAGTAAATCATGATCCTGACACTTTTGCAGAAGCTTCAGGCCATCCACATTGGGAAGCAGCTATGAATGAAGAATATCATTCATTGATGACAAATGATACATGGGATCTTGTTCCTCTACCAAAGGGACGCAAACTTGTTAGATGCAAATGGGTTTACAGAACCAAGTATGGACCAGATGGGAAAGTTGATAAACATAAAGCTCGTCTTGTTGCTAAGGGCTTTTCACAGGTTGAAGGAATTGACTACACTGAAACCTTCGCCCCTGTTGCCAAAATGAACTCTATCCGCCTTGTTCTTTCCCTTGCTGCCTCTTTAAAATGGGAAGTCCATCAGATGGATGTTAAATCTGCCTTCTTGCATGGGGACTTGCAGGAAGAAATCTATATGGAACAACCCATTGGCTTCATACAAACAGACTCCAGCCTTGTGTGTCGACTTAAGAAATCCCTTTATGGTCTCAAGCAAGCTCCTCGGGCTTGGTATGCCAAAATGGATAGCTTTCTTTTAGAATCTGGCTTTTCTAGGTGTCATTCTGACAATACTGTCTACACCAAGAAAGTGGGTGACTCTCTTATCATCCTTGTTCTTTATGTTGATGATCTTATCCTTACTGGCAGTGATCCCAACCTTATAAACCATGTGAAGTCTATCCTTAAAAAGAAATTTGAAATGACAGACTTAGGACACTTACACTATTTTCTCGGTCTTCAAGTCTTGCAATCCAAGGAAGGTATTTCCCTTTCCCAGTCCAAGTATGCTTGTGATATTCTTCGTCATTTTCACATGGAAGACTGTAAGCCAGCCCCTTCTCCCTTTCAGTCTGGAGTCAAACTTTCAGTCTCTTGTACTTCTCCTGAAGTTGATGCTACCTTATACCGTCAACTTGTAGGAAAACTCTTGTACTTAACCCATACTCGTCCTGATCTTTCCTTTGCTGTTGGCCTTGTTGCTCGTTTTATGCAAAACCCCCGTGAAAGTCATTGGAAAGCAGCCAAAAGAATACTTCGTTATGTTCGAGGTACAGTACAGTTTGGGATTCATTACAGTGCCAAAGCAGCTCCTCTGTTAGTTGGTTTCACTGATTCTGATTGGGCTGGTGACCCTGATGATCGGAAGTCTACTGCCGGTTATGTCTTCACTCTTGGTTCAGGACCAATTACATGGGCTTGTAAGAAACAGGCTGCCATTTCTCTTTCGTCAGCAGAAGCAGAGTATCGTGGTGCCGTGGAAGCTAGTAAGGAAGCCTTGTGGCTTCGTCAGATCCTATCAGAGTTTGGCTTTGAGCAGCAGCATCCAACCACACTTTGGTGTGATAATCAAAGTGCCATTCAGCTATGCAAAGATCCAGTTCAGCATCAGCGCAGCAAACACATCGAACTACACATGCACTTCATCAGAAAGCTCATTCATGACCATGTTCTTGAAGTGCAATATTGTCCAACAGATGATCAGGTGGCAAACATCTTCACAAACGCTCTCACAGAGGCGAAGTTCACTAAACTTCGATATATGCTTGGAGTTCAGGAAGTTGTCGCTAAGGGGGGATAGGCTCTAGTGCCTCCTTCCTTCTCCTATTGTGTCATATTTGTAAATCCTTCAATCCTATCCCAAGTTGTTCTTAAGGGGGGATGTTAGGATATTCCGACACATAGGATATAGTTAAGTTCAACTTGGTCTAGTTTAGAGTTAGGTATAGAGTTAGGTAAAGTGTGTTTCTTTACCGTTGTACATATTGTAACTTACAATCCGACGGTCACGATATGTAGTGATCCGACGGTTCACTCTCACCTCGGTATTATCGACACTTGATCCGTGGCTTGACACCCGATTGGTCCATGAGTTCTATTTAAAGCGCATGGAGGGTCATTGTTCGGGTAATCCGTGCATGAGAGAAGCTTATGTAAATTTTCATTCTTTGATTAATAAATTGTCTGTACCCACGTTGGGACAGGCCGTGGACTGTTTCCCTCCTTGCACTCTGAGGGTTTTAACCACGTCAAAAATACTGGTGTATTGATTTGAGATCTGGTTGTGAGCGGTGTCCTTTTGGTATTCTTTCTGAGGAACTTACCCTGTAAATTCCTACAAGATGTCCTTGAATGAAAAGCCAATTTAGGTGACATGAACTTGGGATGAAGCACGAGTCCCAAAAGAGGTATAAAAAATAAATAATAGAAAGCCTAATGGGAAAGGAAATAATAAAAACCGACAAGCAAAATGATGAAAATTTCCATAGAAAGTTAGAAAAAATCACATCGCATTTGAACTTCCTTAGGACAACAAAATAGAACAAGAAAAATGAATGGTGCTAATTCAAATAATTGAGGACAGTCCATAGAAATGTAAAACACAAGGGAAAAGAAGGGTTATTGGGATAGTAAATATGTTCCCACTAAGCCCATGGTATAATGACACATGTAAAGAGGCAAAGAAAAATTATAGAAGGGACCCATCAAAGAAAACTCTGGAGGAAGAGAAACAAACACCAAGGATACAAAAGGAAAGAAACAATAAGAAACATTAGTAATGGCGAGAAAGAATTAGAAATCCCTTTGGAGGAGCACTAGGTAAGGAAATTGAGTCAAGAGAATGAAATCTTGGATGGAAAATGATTACAACATGCGAGAACTTTATATGAAAACATAGCAGCAAGGAAGAAACCCTCAGATCGTGATAACCCAATTGTTAGCACAAGGAAGGGAAAAAGACTTAGAAGGGCTGCAAGCAGAACACCTCAAGTGGAGAAAATATCATCTCAATGAACATGTAGTAGAGACACTAAATCAAATGGTTCTGGAAGGGTTTCTGAATAGGTGGGAAACAAACCTTATCCTCCCCATCTCTAAAGGAAGAGAAAAAATAACCCTAGAAACTACAAGACACTAATGAGCAGCTCAATATTTGCAACACTTATAGGAGGTAACATGAAATGAAAATTCATAAAATGGGTGGAAGAAAATGGTAAAAGTATCAAAGGGACAAGCTAGTTTCAAGCGAAAATATTCAACCATTGACCACTGCTTGACATTGAGACACATGGTTGAAAAAACTTGGGAAGACAAGGAAAAGAACCTATGGTGTTGTCTTATGGACTTCCATAACCCAGTTTCACAATGGAAACTCTAGGAAAGATTGGTAGAGCTTGGTGTAATAGTGGAATGGGGATTTGGTCATCCACAGGCTATATGGACAAGTTAGGAATAGAATAAGAACACATAAGGGATTGCGAGAGAGACATTATAGAGATATACAAATAAAATAAGTGTGTCTACTCTCAACCACATTCTTCAGGCTATGCATAGACCATCTAGAGGACTCAATAGAAAAGAGAGTGGGAAGGCACACAAATGATGTCATATTGGCATAAAGGGCTATTCAGAGTGTACAAGAGCATTTAACAGTGCTACAAATATTTTTAATTAGTTAGAGATGAATTTATTATCAATTAAAAAAGATGATCGTATTTTCACTACAAGAGAAGTTAAACCAACCTCGAGCCATATTCAAGAAGACACCATCACAAATCATATAGAAAAGGTGAATTGGGAGAAATTCATAAGGAAAAGGTTCAAGAGGGGTGGAAATCAATGTTCCTACTATAGAACATGTGCATGACAACATAAATATGAGGTCAGAAGATCATCAGCTCTCATTCAATCACTAGTCACACCAGTGTTTTTGTACGAGTGTGAAATATGGGGACCTAGTATCTCCAAGTCTAGTTGGCTGCAATTGGAAAGATTTCATAACATATAGCAATGTCCTTACTAAGAATAAAGACCTTGATTCCATATGAAATTATTATAGCAGAAATAGGACTCTATCTGCTCTAAATAAAAGCACAAAGAAAATTAATCCTACATCGACAAAGGGTAGTAGAAATGGAAGGTAGGATACCTGCACAATTTAGGAAAGAAACACTATAAAGTAGCATTGAAACATGAGAATTGTAGTGCAGAGAAATGGTTGGACTGAGATAATGTAGAAAGGGACTATCCTACAGATAGAATAAAACTAAGAGGACACCTTTAGGTAAACTTTAAAATGGGAAAGTGGAAGAGTAGAACCCAAAGAAAACAACCATACTATCTCAAACAGTTCAACCACAGATGTAAAATAAAGATCCAAGAATACATGTTAGTTAACATGCCTTGAAAGGATAATAAAACTATGGGACACATAAGAAAAAGTTACACAGGTTGAGCTAAAAAGTAGGGAGATGCAAGATATTTGAATAATATTGGGAACACAAAGCATGCGAGATATGTGAATTTGAGGAGATCGAAGCAGAGATGAATTTCATCATTGGTTGTAATGACTACAACCATGTCAAGAGAAGAGCAATAATAGAGGAAATTATCTAGATAAAGTTAGTTCAGAAAAACCAGTGAGATATCATTAGCAGACTAGCCACCTAGATGATGAACTGCTAGAACAAGCACCTTAGAGTAGGCAGCATCCCCATTGTTGAAAAGTGTAACTAGGTTCGGTCTTCAGGATGACATGTGTAATTATGATTTTATGTGCTTGATGAAAAGAAGAAAAATAAAATTATTTGTAATGATTGAGTCATGGGTTTCGTGCTCAAGGAATTTTATTTTTGGTAGAATCTCCCATTGAGAGCTATTAGGTTTGGTTATCATGTCATAAAGTTTATAGAGTCAATGTCAAAGTTTGAAGACCCTTTTGGGAAAATTACACATTGTAAAAATAAATTTGTATTATGTCAGAAACCCTCCAAGACCTTGTCACAAACGCCTCCTCATGTCAGCCTTAAAAAGAAGAAAAGGATGCTCCTTGGATGACAAGTCAACTTATTTGATGGAAAACACATTATATATAGGCAACTTGGCCTTCATTTGGAGAAAAAACTTTCAGTCAAGGTAATCTGAATGAGAAAAGGTGCAAAAATCACAAAAAGAAAAGTCATATCACAAAGTGAAGAAAGTGGAAGACAATCGAGTTCATTTGGATTTGTTTTTGGGATAATACCTCCACAGATGCAAGAATATAGAGTTATCATCTGCAGTAAGGGCAAACATATTATAGTCATCTTGAGAAGACAAGTTTAAGAGGAAATCAAGTGGATCCTTGACACGAGTTAAGGGAGGAATAGTCTCCATCTCAACCAAAGGAAGTTGAGAGACAATATTTATCTCAAGTACTGAAACTAGGGTTTCTAAAGAGGGGCCGAAAGATGCAGATATGAGTTGAGGACCTAATTTTGAAGGTTAGCCGAAGAAGTGAGAGGAGGAAAGGAGTTTGACCATCTCAAAGAATAAGAAAGAAGCATTTTGACTTGGCCCTGGAAAGGTTATTAGGTCAAGGGTGTTGGTCATGGTCTTGGTATTCGTCAATTGTAGTTTTTATAAGAAGAAGAATTCGTTTGCTTTTTCCTCTCAAGTTGGATAGGTTTTGGCCCTGGCTGGTCACTTAAATTTTGTGTCTCTTGACTCTTTATTGTTTATGCATTGGTAGTTGTTTGATGAAGAATTTTTGAGAAATGGCAACAAGAAATTCCAGTTTAAATTTGTCCTTGAATTTAAACTGTGAATTAAAATTGAATTTTATGATCATAACAACGTGTAAATAGTTAATTAAGTTTAATTAAATTAATTAGCTTAGGAATTTCAAGTTGGAAGTCTTTATTTATTCATGTATATGTTCTCCCTAAGTTTTAGGGGTTCAGTATGAGTTTAAATTGAATTGGAAATTAGATCACTCAATTCACTGATTTATTTTTTTTGCTGAAGCAAGAGTCGTACCTTCATAATCATTAAATCATAAAATTATTTACATAGAATACAACCATCCACATGGAAACATGGATCTGAGACAAACACCACTTTCTAGAAAACCAAGGGTCGCGCGTTAAGTGTTAAAACTCCGACCCTAGCCCACAAAACTACACCACCCTAAATGGCAACATGTACCAAGGCCACATAAGCAACCCGACAAAGCTGAAAAAGGGGAAGAAAGCCTGTTAATTTTCGCCTTCAGAACACCTAGCTCCCACCAACTACAGAGGAGGACCTCGCAGAGCCAAGGCTCCCGCCAAAAAACCGTTTGGAAGCACCAGTGTGCATGCAGATTCCTGACCGTTGATCCTCCCAAATTGATCCAACGGTAGAGGTAAATATCGTGCTGCCTAGAAGTTCGCCCTTTAACCTTATGGCCCCACTAACAAGCTTGATAGATCACAGCCGTAGATCCGCCGGACTTGATCCTACAGTGGAGGATCATATCGCACCGAGCAAAAGAGCTGCTGGTTAATGTGCGATAAGGGTGGAAAACAAAACCACCCCTCAGCCACGTGTCGCCCGAGGAGTGTGATCGCTCCCAAATTTTGAAAACCACTTCCCACCCGAGAGGCCCCCGATATACCGGAAACCACTCAGCTAGCGGATTTGCAACCTTTGACAGCGTATTAGGAATATTCAAGTCATCGTTGGAATCTAGATTCCAGTAGCTACCACTTTCACTTTTGCTATTGTATGTAAGCCTGAGCAACATACTACCCCTTCCCTCCAAACAACTACTCTGGTAGTAGACTCCTCCTAGCAACATAAGAATAAACGAGAAAAGGTAAAACTTGCACCTCATAAATCAACCAAATTATTGGACAGAGCTTCCATAGTTTTGGTGCGGTACACCATCATATCCTCGACTGCTTGGATATCACACTGATCCATGAAACTATCCTGAGGCAACCTATGCCCGCCCATCATAACCCTATACATGGTACACTTCACACCTTGATTAGCTAGTAAATTAGTAAGTTTATTGGCCTGCCTTCACAGATGGTTAAAACTGACCGTGCGTAGGCTTCTGAGGTGGAGCTGGATCCTTTGGAAGACCTAGATTAGCCTCTAGTGTTTGGAAACCTTCTCCGGTTCCGAGCCCCAACTAATTTTTTTGACTGTGTTGATAATTATCTCAGAGTCAGCTTTGATAATTACATTCTGCTGGTTATCCTACACCAGGAGATCTAAGCACTACTCCATAGCCATGGCTTCTACCATGTTGTTTGTAGCTCTACCTAAATGTCCATGGAAGATGGAAAGGATATTACCAGTATCATCCCTTAACACCCCTCCAAATCCCGCACTGCCCAGGTTGCCTTTAGAAGCCCCATCTATGTTATATTTCAGAAAGCCCAAAGGGGGAGGATGCCAGAATTCCTGCTTAGAAACCATAGCCAAAACCCTTCTGTTCAGGCCCTAGGACATAAGCCCCTGCATTCCCAACAGTCCCAAAATCCTTAAGTCAGCATCTGAGGGTGGACTTTTAGGGGTGTTTCACACTATGGTACCCACTGTCTCTTTAAGTTGAGTCAAAGTCTGCTTCAAAATACATAGAAGGGATCTTTTTTCATTTTTGAAGATTCTATTATTCCTTTCTTTCCAGACATTCCAAATAATGAAGCTAGGTGTAAGAGCCCAAGCAGAACCAAGAATTTCATTAGCCGAGTAATTACTTCTCCACTTGGTTAGGGTGTTGAAGATACACCCTCTGTCCCTGTCACTCCTTTGGAAGATGTTAGCAAAATATTCCCACAAACTAGAGGTAAAGATACAATTATTGAGGAGGTGTTCCATAGTTTCTTCTTGGGCTTCACAGAGCTGGCATCTGGAAGGCCCCAGCACACCCCTTTTCCTTATGTTATCCCAAGTCAGAATTCTCTTATGATAAACAAGCCACATGAAGAGTTTAATCTTCATCCAGCCTTGATGCCTCCATAGATTCTGCCATATTTTATCTGGAGAAAGAGAGTCCATCTCGAGGAGTTTGCGCTTAGCCTCCTTAAACTCAGTTCACAAATTTAAATTCAGTTAAATTAGTTCTATTTTTTTTAGTACTAATAGAGGACTAACAGTCAGTTGGTGCACTAATGCATCCACTAGTGCTACTCCAGTTAACTGAATATTCCCTCATGAGAAACTCATGCATGTTAGTTCAGAGAAAGACCTAGTTGAGACTAGAGTGCAGGGACAATGTACTATTAGTGGTATTATTTGTTGGAGTGTAAATATCATGCATGCATTAAAGATTGATCCTATGTTTGGATTGTGTAGTTTTGGAAGCATGAATTCCCTTTAAATATGGGCTATTCATCCTAGGAATTACGCGAGAGATTAGGGGCTTGGAGAGATGCAGAATTTTCTAAGTGTTGGCCAAGAGCTAGCTTGTGAGCTAGGAGAGTTGATCATACTTGTGCAGAATTGTTATAGTGAGAAAAAGCGTTGTATATTCACTCATATTTATGATATATGCAATACAGATAGTGGGGTTTTGAGCAATGGCTTTCCCCAGATATATCTTGTGTTATGTGCCATTGATTTATCTTCTCCTTGTTCATATTGTTTTCATCAATCTATGGGCTTCTTCTAGTTGAAGGTAGAAGTAGATCTTTGTCCCATGCTTTAGTAATTTGTGCGAGCTTGTGAATCTACAAGATTTTCTACATGGTATTAGATTTGAGAACAATATACTAGAGGAGATTTCGAAGCTTTAGTTTTGGATTACAGGTGAAATTCGAATTTTCAATACATACTTCAGGATCAGAAGATGGCATTCTACGGTTTGGGACTTGAGTATGCCTTGGAAGGTAACTCGAATTTTATATCCTGGAGGAACAGAATGGATGCTGTGCTAGAGGATAATGGTTTGAAGGAATTCATTGACCAAGAAATTCCTAATCCAGCAACATCAGATGCACAAAATTTGTCTAAATGGAAGAAGTGTGTGGTGAAGGCAAGGCAGATAATCCTTGAGGGAGTTCGAGATCACATTGTCTCGGGTCTCAATGGCAAGGAAAATCCATATGCTATGTGGAAAACATTGACAGACTTGTATAAAAATAGTAGTGACCAAAGGAAATTTGCACTGAAGGACAAAATTCGAAAAATCAAAATGGAGAAAGGCAAGATGATTCCAAAATACTTGACCAAGTTCACTCAATGTCGTGATGCACTTGGAAGTGTTGGAATAATGGTTGCCAAGGATGATATGGTGAGTCTTTCTCTTCTAGGACTCCCAAAGAGATGGCATAGTTATCAGGCCTCTATCAATGGTTGGGAGAAACTACCAGATTGTGAATGAATGTAGTCGGATTTGATGCAGGAGGAGATTAGGAGGAACACCAGAGATGGCTCTTCATCAAATATTGATGATGAAGAGAACTGTTCCTTAGCGATTAAGGCAAAGAAAGAGAAAGGGAAATCTTCCCATTCCAAATCGGATTCTTATCATGGAGGTAATAAGAAATACATTATGGAATTTAAGTGCTTTCATTCTCATGAGTTGGGCCATTTTGCTACAAATTATCCACTCAAGAAGTCCAAGAAGAAGTCCTCGGGAGGAGCGACGAGTGAGGCTTTGGCCTCTCAATTCGAATTGGAATTTTCCCTCACTGCATGCATGGTGTCATCAATGATGGAAAGTGTATGGTACTTAGACAATGGATCTTCATTCCACATGACTGGTGACAAAGATTTATTTAGTGACCTAGAGGAGAAAGTTCTCCAAATGCATATCAAGATAGGTGACGACGAAAAGTATAGTGTTACTGGATTGGGCATGATTACTTTTTAGAGGGAGCATGGGGATCCACTCACCTTGAATAATTTTATGTATGTGCTCGAGTTGAAGAATAGCTTGGTATCCATTGCCATGCTTGAGGATAGAGGTTATGATGTGATCTTCTCGAAAGCAAAGATGTTCCTTTGACACATAGCCATGGGTCAGGTAAAGAAGATAGGGATCTGGGTGAAGAATCTCTATAAGCTTGAGGTAGAGGAGTGTGTTGCTTTGAGAAAAAAAGCAAAAAGGGTGCAGAGCCAAGATGTTGGTTGTGGCATAGACGATTGGGCCACTTGCATCATGGGTCCTTGAAGATATTGCAGCAGATCTATACCAGTCTTCCTAAAGGTACGCTTGAGCAAGTTGATACATGCAAGGGGTGTACCTTGGGAAAATACATCAAGTCTTCCTTTCATGAAAGAGACAGTCGAGCAGGGGCTATTCTAGAGTGAGTCCATTCAGATGTGTGTGGACCATTATTGACATAATCCACGCCAAACATGGGTATTACGTTATATTTGTTGATGATTGTTCTCGTAAATGATGGATACTTTTCATGCAGAAAAAGGATCAAACTTTCAAAAACTTTTGCGAGTTTAAAGCATTGATGGAGAAAGAGTCAGGTAAGAAGGTTAAAGCTTTATGGAGTGATAACGATGTTGAGTACGTCTCAAATGAGTTTAATAACTTATGTGCAGTGGAAGGGATTAAATGGGAGTTAACAACACCCCATAACCCTCAACAGAATGGGCTGGACGAGAGGAAGAACAAAAGCATAGTGGGGGTAGAAAGGGCGATGTTGCATGATCAACGCCTATGACTACACTTATGGGCTGAGTCATGCAACACAGTGGTTTATGTTCAGAACCATAGCCCACATCAGATACTTGAGATGAAGACACCAGAGCAGGATTATTTTGGTAAGAGGCCAGATGTTGGTCACTTCAGGATTTTCAGGTCATCGATATATTTTCATGTGACTAAATATGCATGGAAGAAGCTTGAGCCTACAAAAAAGTTGGGATATTTGTCGAGTACAATGATACACCTCACAACTATTGTTGTTTACTGGTTGTCATTGATGTCAACCTAAGTAGCACGAATGGCTACCCCGATCTTTCATGGGAATTTTGACTAATGCATCCACTAGTGCTACTCCAGTTAACTAAAGATTCCCTCATGAGAAAATCATGCGTTCCAATTTAGAGAAAGACCCAACTGAGACTAGAGTGCAAGGACAATGTACTATCAATGGTATTATTTACTGGAGTGTAAATATCATGTATGCATAAGAGATTAATCCTATGTTTATATTACACAGTTTTGGAAGCATGAATTCCCTTTAAATACAGGCTATTCATCCTAGGAATTACGCAAGCGATTAGGGGCTTGGAGAGCTGTAGAATTGGATAAGTGTTGGCCAAGAGATAGCTTGTGAGTTGGGAGATTTGAGCATACTTGTGCAGAATTGTTCTAGTGAGAACAAGATTTGTATCTTCACCCATATTTCTGATATATGCAATACAAATAGCAGTGTTTGAGCAATGTCATTCCCTAGATACATCTTTTGTTATGTGCCTTTGATTTATCTTCTTCTTGTTCATATTGTTTTCATTAATCAATTGGCTTCCACTCGTTGAAAGTAGAAGTAGATTATTGTCCCGTGCTTTAGTAAATTGCATGAGCTTGTGAATCTACCATATTTTCTACAAGAATAACACTATAATAATCTAAGGGAAGATCCTAATCTAAACAAGTTAAAATAATTCACAAGAAGTTATCATTAGAAGAGAAATCACTTAATTCCTATGCCCTATATTTCTCAACATAGTATCAGAGCTAAGGTAACAAATCAAGGAAAGGGCATCTCACCAAGGGACACACAAGTTGTCAAGGATCAAATGTCGAAATATATCAAAGTGAAGTCATGATCTACAAGGAAGTGTCAAAACCATAGATCAAAGAAGAAGTCTACACCAAAAGAAGACTTTGGATCCTCAAAAGACCACAAAGACCCTACTCAAGTTGATGAGATCTGTTGTAACATTATTTGGGTTTGATAAGTTAGTATATTAGCCAAAAATAATTTTAAAATGTTAAGTTAGGATATGGATGCAAAATAAAGAAAAGTTAAAATGTTAGGCCAATTTAATGTTTTATAGGCATCCATATCAATAAAATGATAGGTGTTATCTGACTTAAACAAATAAGGCAAAAGAAAAATAAAATGTTAGGGAAGAAAAAAAAAAGAATGACTTCATTTCATATTTTTATAAATGCATAGGCTGCTAGTCAAAATGTGCCAAATTGGGAAATGTCAAATTATGTTAATATATATTAGTTCCTTAATCAGGATTAATTCTTCGATTTAAAAAAACTTTGGCATTTCAATTATATTGTAACACGCAATTTTGATTTGACCCCACTGAGCAACCCATCACCTCACATTAACACTCTACCACCTCTCACCTCATTTGCACCCATCTCCCAAGATTCGATGGCCCACACAACTTTTCAGACCCCCCTAGGTCAAAACTATTAATCGCCTCCCCCCCCTCTAAAAAGAAGTTTCTTTGCCTCCCGATACCACTCTTCTACCCGTTGTGCTCCCACCACTCACCTTCCTCCATGTCATTTTCCCATTGATTCCACCAATCACATCCGCTCCCTCCAAAACTAAGTCGTTAAATGATTAAATGGTTTAGCCATTGATCCAACGAACCCACGCCACCCTCAACGAAAAAAATATACTATTATATAATTATCCCTTTCACTCATAAACTAGTTACTAAATTCATACACTACCACTATTATTGCTCTGTTACAGGTTTTCTAGAACAAACTCCGACATTTTCCCTCGCCAGTGACACTATCCGCTCACTTATTTTAATCCTATTACCTCTGTTCTTTTCCTCAAGTCCTAAGTCTTCTCTATGTATTGAAGCCTGTAATCTAGTTTGCACTACTGTCCTTAGCCTTATTTGAATATGCCTCTAAAGGACAAGGGACCAAAAGAATCTGTCAATCCTATGATCTATCCTCCCATTGATTTTCACCACATCCCTTTGGCTGACAAAGACCATAAAATCCATGAAAATCTCTGCGAATTTAACCTTTTGGAGATGTATTGTTGGCTTGAGGACAAATACATAGACAAATCCGATGACATTCAGCTGTGGATCCAATTTACCTCACTACATTTTTCCCCATACCCACAACACCCTAGAATTTGTTAGCAAGTGCCATGCATGTTATTTGCCAAGCCAAAAAGCCATCATTGCCCCCACTGGATAAATTCTGTTTACTATCACTCCTCAAGCCATAGACCAGATGATGCAAGCCCCCACAGTAGAGAATGCCACCCCCTTTTCTTATGAAGCACTTGTTGAATTGTACCAGAAATTGGACTTTGCCAACAGTGCCAAAACCCTTGAACTTTTCTTGACAGAAGATTCCCCATTGCCAAAGAAAAATCCTCCCTATCCCTCCTCTATTTTACTTGAGAGAGCCAAGAAAATTATCACAGTCATCTCTTACCTCCTTGCCTACTACTCAGATCAGTGAGTAGATGAGGCCATCATAGGAATTCTGTCTATTTTCTCTGCTGATTCTAAGCCCTCCATCATGTTTAACTGTAGCCAATTTTGTTGCAGATTCAATTCATGAGAAATTTCTCAAATTTCAGACTGAGAAGGTGTTCAAGTATGCTTCTGTGTTAGTCTATATGTTTTTATATTTTCAGGGAGACAACATCAAGCTTGCTTTACAAAAGCTCGATGCAGAAGGGAACCAACAGTTAGTCATCTTTTGGACTACTCTCGTGATGAAGGAACAAAAGGAATACACATACAAACAGTTCGTAGAGATGTTTATGCATCTAGCAATTAGTCTCTTAAGAAGCAGAATAAACCGAGGATCAATGAGAAAATTAGAAAGGTGTTGTAGCTATCAGACCAATTTTAGACAGAGGATTGGTACCTCTATTAGAATTATACAAAATTGAGAATATTTTGGTGTGAGATTGACCCTTACACGCTGCCTAAATTCCTCCCAATGAGGATTTTTTCTCTAGAGCACATAAGATAGATGCTTAATATGGATGAGATCCACTTTGTAGTTGCCAAGAAGAAATCCAAATTCAAAATTAAAACACATATAAGGCCTTTGATTTGCAATAGTAGGGTAGTAGGGGAAGAAGCATAGAAGACACTAAAAGAAATGCAGTTCAGCCTTAGTTTCACCTGGTCATATGATCCATTGGGGGTAATTTCTAAATTAAGAGTGGAAAATAAATCCACTGCCTATTTTCACATAGCTAGACCAGATATAGAGAAGTATAAAAACCAACTAGAAGGGATTGAGAACACCCTACAAGAGGCAGAAGAGAAGCTGGTATCATCCTCCACAGTACAGACTCCAACCATGCAGGAGAAAATTGCTAAAAGAAGAAGGGAAGAAGAGTCCTCTTTAGGGACTGAAATTTTCAGTGAAGGATTCAAAATTATGTTTAGGAAAAAGGCCAAGGTTAGTTCTAAACTAAGCCTTAACAAGGTTTCAGAGCAGGAGAACATTATCACCACTAATGAGCCACTTGTTTCCTCATTAGTGGGTGATCAGACCACACTGTCTCCCACTACCTCCACGGCTTCACAAGATCAACAACAAATGTAGACCAGCACATCTACTACAGGGTAGACATAGAAAAGTATAATGGAAATTTTTAGGGAGATAAAAGTAAGTAATGGACCTTGAAGATTAACACCTATAATCAGTTCTAGAAGCCAACTTCCAATTCTCAAAGCAGGTTCTTGTCAGTCTTTGATTCAAAGAAAGGTAAAATGAAAATGACATTCCTCTAGGCACAGGTTCCCCAACCCAAGGAAACATCAAACTAAAAGAAGACAACATCTGAGTTTGATGTAAAAGACATACATCCCATTGACCAAATGGAGATGCACAAGCAGACTGGAGAAATGATATTTTCCACTCTCACTAACACTGCTATGAGTTTGTCTAAACTACAGGCTACATTAGCCAATATTCAATCACAACTAAAGATGGAGAAGGTCTCTGCACTTTCCAAAGACACCAAGATCAAAACTCTGGAGGACTTGGTGATAAAAGTGGGTTATGACCCTGCAAACATCAATTCTGCATAAGAGCTTGTAAAGAAAAGGAATTTAGACATAGCAACATTAAGGAAGAAGTTGAAATTGCCAACTATAGAATATCGTCTAGCCAAGGATATTGAAGAAACAGAGACACAAAAGGTAGACATGATGAAGCTCATCATGGAGTAGAGTGCACAGTTGAAGCAAATGGAGACATATATGGAAAAGACGATTAAAGAAAAGGATAAAGCTTCCAAAATGACTATTGTCCCTTTGGAAGCACTCCCTATCATAGCCATTCCTACAATCACATCTTCTACAACAAGCACAGGGGATTCTGTAGATCAGTAGGCAAATGAAGTATAGAACATGTCTCTCTAGACTGAAGAGATCTAAATATTGCAGGCTCAAGTCAACCTTCTACAAGATCATCAGACAAAGGCTGAGACTTTTCATGTAGCAGAGCTATAGAGAGCTAAAAATCAAATAGAGGTATGGAAGAAGTCAACAACTGAGTCCTCTATTGGCTACACACTAGACCATGTTAAAGAAATCATATGGAACAATATCATTGAATAAATAGATGAAATTTTTCCATGTATCCAGATTATATTCGAGGAGAAGGAATTGATGGAGAAAGCCAAACAAACCATTTCCACTATCAATGCTGAATTGGGAGAAATGCCTACTACAACCAACAACAACATAAAGTTCCTCAATTCCAAAAACAGATATGAGATGGATGATCTAGGAGTAAATTAAAAAACATAAACCATCCTAGAAGTAAGAAAATTCTAACAAAGAAGAACTTGGTTGTACAGCTGCTAGAGAAATGTCACACTCTGGAGGTAGCAGTTAACAAGTTTTTCACTAGAATAGATGCATTAAACAAGAAAGGTCTGCCTTCTCTATTTGTGATCAATGACAAATTGATAACCAGGGAATATGACAAGAAGAAGCTTCAAGACATTGCAAAGGATACAACTAATTCTTCCCACATCAAAGGTATTATGACAGGGAGAGCTTTATATGAAGCTATCAACAACATCAGTTTTATTCAACATGAGATAAAACACATTTTTGCGGTAAAACCCACTTTTGCTTGGTATACTGAGGTAGATGAGATCTACCTTAAGGTAACAAAGATTGCTATTCCATATGAAAAGTGGTGGGATAAGTTGTGTGAATTATAGGATTAAAAAAACAGGTCAGCTTCACCAAAGTAGCACCCGAATAGTGGCCACTCAACAACTGTTCTCCTCCAAAGCAGGGCCAGATGTCCAGATCACTTGACCATATTCATTCCTTTTGATCACATTATTTCTTTTCTGTCTGTTCAAAGTCAATAATATAATGTCGTGTCACTGAGGCATTAATTGTAATATTTTTGTAAATTTTCTTTAAATACTTCATTTTGTTGAAGTATTGCAGGTTGAACCCTTGAACAAGTTATCAAGAAGATTTGTACTAAGCTGGGCCATTTTTGAGATAATAAAAGATTATGGATTTGCCTCATATGGTCTGTCTCTCAGTGAGTTGTATTTCATATTGTTTATTCATTATGTATTCTTCATATAAATTAAGTATTTTGCAGTTATCCGATTTAAAATTTAATTGAATTTTAGTTTCAATTTGGATCCTCTGTGAAGTTGTAATTTAAATAAGAGATAAATTTACATAACTATTTGTTATTTTAAATTCCTCTTTGAGTATAAATTGCACTAGATCTCTGTGACAGTCTGATTATATTTTTTTGATTAAGAAAACATTGTTTTCTTAATGGTTAAATACTCTATTTGAATATTAAATCAATTATACCTCTCCATATTCTATTTATCCATCACACTAAAATCAAAATAACCATGTGCATTTAAAGAAAAACCTTTTATTTTATTAAGAATCTATCTATGTTTAAAGCACCTGTTTATAAATAGTTCATTGGTCATCCAATCCTTTAAAACAACAAAACATTATAGATTCTTTGGCATAACTAATTGACCTTAGGTTATCTCAAAGGACAACATCAGATTGGCCCAGTTGCTAGGGAGCGAAGGATTGAAAGATAAATTTTCCCTGGGGCAACGATTCTCCCTTTCCTTTAAGGTGAATAAAGAATAAGGATATAAGTCAAAATATTTCACCTGGTGATTCCACTGGTCCAAGTTGGCTCCTTTTAAGCATACTAGATCACGTTCTAATTCTAAGATTGTTAGCCCTCTACCAGATCCAGAAAGACTTATTAGGGGAGCCTCTTCAAGGAGAAGACATAGAACCCCTTCTTCTTCTTCAACTTTATACCTTGAAGACATATCATATGTAGATCCTTTTTCATTTGTTCCATCCCATCCTGATTGGACTCAACTACCTCCTAGGGTTTCTGAACTCCATTCCATAGGAGTAGATCTTCCATCAGCCTTTTTAATACAATTACTTGAGTCATATCAAGTCCCATCCATTCCTATCAAATCACCTTTATCTGAGGAGGAATTGGGTTTGCATTTACCTGAATTCAAGTCTACAGACTTCATTTATCCAACTCCTTATTCCATTCCATCAACCTATACTAATCTTGAAGAGAGATTTTCTGTCTATTCAAATCCCTTGTTTGATAATAAAGACTTTCCACCAGGAGTTCAAAAGTTGGTTATTAAAACCCCTTTGAAATCCTCAAAGAGGTATCCTTCCTCTTTCTCTCCTCCACATACTAATACCCCTATTGATTCATCTTCATCCCCTTCATCTTCATCATCTTCCTCTTCCTCATCATCATCCACTTAGTCACCCTAGACTCCTCCTACTATTATGGCTTTTTGATCCAGATTTAAACAAGAACACAACAAATTACATAGATAACCATAAACACAGATATGTAGCGGAAATAATACTTCATTTCATTAATGTAAAATACTAAAAGATGCTTACAAACAGTAATGGAAATAAACCAGCTAGGGTGATGGTAGCTTATCTCTGAGAAGAGATGTGGCAGCTACATGCCTTTGAACTATGTTACAATGAGGCTCGAAGGCCTATTTATTGTTGAGAAACAATGGAAAACCCTTAACATCCCAAAACCTAACCCTAGAAGATTGAACACCAAATTGTGGGCCCCGTTTTGGGTAAGTTGGTACATCAACTTCCTGGGGTCGTAACTTTGGCATACGATCTCCGTTTGACACATACAATAGCTCGTTATAAAGATCTGTCCATGGACCCATGTTGCCCCCAGATTTCCCAAAAAACATTGTTTAGGGCCTCAAAATGGCTCTGGAAGTTCAAGACCCGAAAAACTGCTAAAAATAGTAAACTGTGCTACAATTTAGGAAACTGAAAGAGACAGTTGTGGGGTTCCAAATGGGATAGGTGGGTGGCGACCAACATCCACTTGGATCATTCCTCCCCCCTTAGGATGCATTGGTCCCAATTGCGTTGAGTTCCTCCCTGAGATGAGGAAGCTTCTGCTGAGCTGGGTCTCTGGTGAGCTGTTCTGCAATCTTTGATGTGTCCAAAAATGGTGGGAAGCATGGTCGACGGCAGTCCACATTGAACACTCGGTGCAAGCGAAGGAATGGAGGAATGTTGTGCTTCAAAGCATTGTTGCCCGTAGCCTTGGTACTAGTGTAAGGACCATGTTGGAGTGGTTTGAGTTTCTGATTGGTTCTAGTAAGGCATTCTCTCTGCAGATGTAACCAAAATTTGTTGCCCACCTGAAACTTGTGTGGTACCCCTGTGGGTGAAGAGAAGTTGTTCTTGTGTTCTGTCATGATTGTATCCCTTTGTTGTTGCTGCTGCGTGGAGGAACCCTTTGCGGGGATCATGGATGTAGCAACGATCTTCCCCTTACTTTGGGAGTGAACCAGACATAAAATGAATTTCCTAGTCTGGGAGATGAGCTTGCTGCCTTTCTTGGCAGTGATCAAAGAGGTGGCGATAGGTGGGATACCTCTGGTATCCTGTATAATGAATTATCCAAAGAAATAATGATAGCGCGAGGCCTTGACTCATACACAGCATGTCGCCTCCACAAGTATGGCTAGCCTAACAGTACATCGCAAACATCCAGAGGTGTAACATCACACAATACCTCATCTGTGAAGGGATTGATGCTGTACGGAAGGCGTCACTGTTGGCGAAATTTGAGATCTCGTCCTTTGTGAAGCCACCCGATACTGTACGTATGCAGGTGTGGTGTAGTCGATAGGCCCAACCGCTTCACGACCTCTACTGAAACAAGGTTCTTTTGGCTGCCACTGTCGACAATGAATTGCAACGGTGAACCCTTCACCCACATTTGTGAGTGGAAAAGACGGTCCCCCTCCTCTGGGTCTTCGGGCTCATTCTTCTGGATCTTGGTGGTGGCAACAGTGGCGCTAGGATCCGCATCAATGATCTTCTTCCCTTTTCCATTCCCCTTGTCAGGTTCTGGCTCAAGGTCGCAACATGCATCTGATTCAGAAGCCTTCAACTCGGCCACCAACGACTGCTTGGTCCGACACTCACTTGTGTTATGAGTCGGACTCTTGTGGAAATCACACCACTTTCCTGTGTCCTTCTTTAGCTTCATGGTGTTGTTCTTTTCTTGCGGCTTCGATGAGTTGTCTTGTGTCACCCCGCCTTGGCTTTGTCCTTTGGGCTTCGGATTTGTAGATCCAATGTCTCGCTTCTTCTGTTTGAACTTTTGCTCGATTTTGACAGCGTATCAGTACGCCGTGCCGAGTGAGGAGATGTTCAGGAACTCCATCTCTTCCTGGATGTATTTGTGTAGGCAGCCACGGTATTTGAGTACCAGATGAAGATTAGAATATTTGATACCCAACTATGTGCGAAGGGTGTGAAAAATGTTTGTGAACTCCGACACATCTTGGTCCCGTACCTGCTGCAGTGTGGTCCATTTGATGTATTTGTCCTCATAGCTTTTGACAGGGTAGTACTGCTCCCTGAAAACATCCCGGAATGAATCCCAAGTGGGTGTGGCTGAAAATAGTGAGCTTGTACTTTCATTCTTATGCTCGCAGTATGTTTCCCACCAGTCCTTGACATGGGGGGCTACTTTGAGGAAAGCGAAAACAATATTTTCCCGACTAGAAAATTCATGAACAAAAAAATACCCTTCTAGCAGATTTAACCATTTATCTACAGCATCCGCGTCTATTTGACCCTCAAATATGGGGATTTAAAAATTAACTTGTACCTTAAACGGTGTGGCGTTTCCAGAGTAGCTATTGGAAGCCGATGCATCACCTCCGAGTAGCCATTGAAGGATCTGCACAAAGCTATCCATCATCGCGTTCCTTTGCTGCTTGAGGGCTTCTTCAAGCAAGATTTTGATAGGATCTCCTACCCCCTCATCTTTCTTCTCATCCGCCATGGGAAGCCATCGGGATTTACGAGGCTGGTCTTGCAAAGGTTCGGCCAGTTCAAGCCCTAACTCCTTATATCTCAACCTCGTTGGGGACATGCAAAGAAAAACAGAGAAAAAAAAGACCACTCTGATACCACTGATCCTTATTTAAACAGGAACGCAACAAATTACATAGATAACCATAAACATAGATATGCAGCAGAAATAATACTTCATTTCATTAATGTAAAATACTGAAAGATGCTTACAAACAGTAATGGAAATAAACTAGCTAGGGTGATGGTAGCTTATCTCTGAGAAGAGATGTGGCGGCTACATGCCTCTGAACTATGTTACAATGAGGCTCGAAGGCCTATTTATTGTTGAGAAATAATGGAAAACCCTTAACATCCCAAAACCTAACCCTAGAAGATGAAACACCAAATTGTGGGCCCCGTTTTGG
Organism: Pinus tabuliformis; assembly: GCA_031772625.1. Lineage (NCBI taxonomy): Eukaryota > Viridiplantae > Streptophyta > Pinopsida > Pinales > Pinaceae > Pinus > Pinus tabuliformis. The sequence goes on along the minus strand of CM062805.1, from coordinate 1,183,182,007 downwards.
GTAAGTTGGTACATCAACTTCCTGGGGTCGTAACTTTGGCATACGATCTCCGTTTGACACATACAATAGCTTGTTAGAAAGATCTATCCGAGCACTACAACTTTGGGAAGGGAAACATCAGTCCATGGACACATGTTGCCCCTAGATTTTCCAAAAAAACGTCGTTTAGGGCCTCAAAACGGCTTCGGAAGTTCAGGACCCAAAAATTGCTAAAAATAGTAAAATGTGCTACAATTTAGGAAACTAAAAAAAAAAACTGAAAGAGACAGTTGTGGGGTTACAAATGGGATAGGTGGGTGGCCACGAACATCCACCTGGATCACTTTTCGACCCATTTTGCAAGCAAGGTATGCTGCTCTAGTTCTCCTTGCAAACTTGGAAAATTTTCTTGATGGATATCTAAAACATCTACCAAGATTTAATGGAGAAACAGGTCCCTCAGCAGAGGATCATGTATCAACTTTCCTAGATTTTGCTGACAATATGAACATAGAACAGGAAGATGTTTATATGAGATTATTTGTACAATCTTTAGAAGGAAATGTTAGGATCTGGTTTAGGCAACTTAGAGTTGATTGTATTAGAACATGGAATGATCTCATAACTATCTTTAAAAACCAACGGGGGGTAAAGAAAGATCTTGTTTACTTTATCATTGAATTTGAAGAACTGAAGAGAAACCCTTGTGAACCAGTTGCTGAATTCATCAAAAGATTTAACAAACTCTATCATAAAATGCTTGCTAATTGTAAACCACCAGTAGCAGCTACAAAGGTCAGATTTTCGAAATCATTTTAAGATGACTTTGTAGTTATGCTAAGGTAAAGGGTATCTAATACATTATAAGACATGCAAACAAATGCTATAGATGTAGAAGCTAATAGGTCAGCTTCTGGAAAACTTAAAGCTAAAGAAGATAAAGAAGAAAGAAAACTAAAAACTAGGATTGATGACTCATCTTCTTCCAAATCTAAACTTGGAGATAAGAAAATTGAGGAAATTACATATTTACTTAGAAACCTTTCTAATTAAATTTCTAAAATTGAAACACAACCTAGAACTACTCAGCAAACTGTTGTCAGACCTCAAGCTCAAACTCCATTCCGAAGAACTCCTCAAATGCGGATTCTTCAAAGACCAGGTTCTAATCAAAACGTTCAACCACCTTTGTTGATTGATGATCAACACCCACGAAACACAGGCCCTTTAAAATCTACCACTATAATTGGACCTGCAATAAAATCCATTCAAACACAAACTCCAACACCTTAGACTACAAAGTCATCCACTGAAACCTTTTCATCTGACAAGAACATTTTGACAACTTTTAATATTGAAAAGGAATTGGAAAGGGTCAAGATTCCTATACCTTTAGCTGAACTTTAAAAAAACTCTAGTTATAAATGAAGTGTCTAAATGGATACAATACTCTAGTGTAGATGCTAAGGGAGATGTTATTAGTTTTCAAGATGAAAATCCCTCAGTAGTGTTTGGCCCTAGTTCTGATATGATTGATGAAATTGTTCCACCATTTTATGTAACTTTACAGACACGTGACTTTCTTTTGTATAATTGCATGCTAGATTCTGGAGCTTCTCATAACCTTATGCCAAAGGTAATTATGGACCAGCTTCAGTTACAAGTTACTCGTTCTTATCATGATCCTTACACCTTTGATTTAAAGAAAGTACCATGTCTAGGATTGATAAATGACCTAGTTGTGACCTTAGCTCAAATACCTGTCAAGAGTATAGTTTTAGACATAGTTGTCACTGATATTCCTGCCAAGTTTGTCATGCTCCTATCTAAATCATGTTGTGCTAAACTTGGAGGATCACTTCAGATGGACATGTCTTTTTCTACTATTCCAGTCTATGGAGGTGAACATTTAAGATTATATAGGGAAGTTAGATTCCTTCATACTGTTTGTACGTCTGATCAAGAAAAAAACCACCTTATCTATGCAGTAGATCAAGATTTTGTTTGCTTTTAGTTATCTTCAAAAAATGCATTAAACACTCAAATTGCCATTGAAAATATAGTTTCCAAACCTAAAATTGTAGAATCAAATATTTGGAAACTTTATTTTGATGGCTCTTGCTCAAAAGAAGGAGCAGGAGCAGGAATTGTTTTAATTTCACCAAATAAATAAAACATAACTCAATCATGTAAATTTGAATTTGAAATCACCAATAATGTGGCTGAGTATGAGGCTTTTCTTCTTGGTCTTGAGCTATCTAAGAGTTTAAAGGCTCAAAACTTGAGTGTCTTTTATGATTCTGAGATTATAGTGAAGCAGGTTAGAAATATGTGTCAAACGAAACACCCAAGTCTTAGGTCCTATACAAATGAATCTTGGGACACAATTAAAAATTTCTTCCAAGGATTTAACATAACTACTATTCCCAGAGGTGAAAATATGCATGCTGACTCACTAGTTGTTTCACCAAGCTCTTTCAAAATCCCTGAGCCAGTATTGTTAGAGTACCAAATTAAAGTCAAGTGTAGACCATTAATTCTTGATAACCTTAAACAATGGCATATTTTTTAAGATGATGAACAACTAAAATCTTTCCTTCAAGTCATTGATGAATTCTCAAATATGGAAATTGAAGAAGATCAAAAAGATGTTCAATAATCGAATCACCAAAATCCATAAACTTCATTCAGTCCTAAAATTCTTGATCATGATATCATCCAATTATCTAATAATTTTGATCCTAAAGGATTAGTTCCATTGGAAAAACTATTTGATAATAATGATGTCTCTAAAAATCCCTTGTTTAAATCACCTGAAGAAGAAATCGAACAATGAAATATTGGGACTTTGAATGATGTGAGAAATGTTAAATTGTCATTAGCCTTGCCTTTGGATGTAAAAATCAAATACTTGAAACTTCTTAAAAACTACAAAGATGTTTTTGTTTGGTCTTATAATGAGTTAAAAAATTATGATACATCTTTGATTGAGTAATATTCCTTTGAAACTAGAATCAAACCCTTTTAGCAAAAATTAAGAAGAATCAATCCCATACTACTTCCAACCATTGAGAAAGAACTTAAAAATTTGCTTGATGCTCATATCATAATACCTTTAAGGTATTCTGGTTTGGTATCCAACCTAGTTCCTGTTAGAAAGAAAAATGGTGAGATTAGGCTATGTGTAGACTTCCAAAATCTGAACAAATCATCTTTAAAGGATAATTATCCATTGCCCAATAATGGATGATCTACTTCAGAAATTTTCAGGTGCAAATAGGATTTCTATGCTAGATGGATTTTTTGGTTACAACCAGATCATGGTAAGTCAATATGACCTATACAAAACTGCTTTCACCATTCCTTGGGGAACATTTATGTATGGGAGAATCACATCTAGAATTCCATTTGGGTTAACCAATGCTGGAGCCACTTTTCAGAGAGCCATGGATCTAGCATTTGTAGGTAAAACATCTGAATTTACTGTCATTTATTTAGATGATTTAATTGTTTTCTCTGATTCTGATGAAAATCATTTAAAACACTTGAGCAAGGTTTTTGACAGGTGCAGGAAATTTGGCATATCCATCAATTCGAAGAAATATTTATTTGTTGTAAAGGAAGGGAAATTACTAGGGCATATAATCTCCAAGGAGGGAGTTATAATTGACCCAAAGAGAGTTTCAGCTATTCAGACCCTATCTCTACCAAGGAATAAGAAAGAGATACAAACCTTCCTTGGAAAGATTAATTTTCTCAGAAGGTTCATCCCTAATTATGCAGAGATAGTTAAGGATATAACTAATATGCTAAAGAAAAACAATGAAGTGAAACAGACAATTTATTCTAGATACGCTTTTGATCAGATCAAAAAGGCTATATCTGAGGCCCCTACATTATCTAGCCCTGATTATTCTTCACCTTTAGCATATTTTCTTTTGCATCCAACACAACCTTAGCTGTTGTACTTTTACAGAAGAGCACAAATGCTAATGACTAGCATATAGACTTCTTTTCCAAAGTTATGAGGGATGTTGAATTTAGGTGTGATATTATTGAAAAACAAGCTTATTCCTTAATTCAAGCCCTCAAAGCCTTCAGAACCTATGACGTGCATTCACACATTATATCTTATGTCCCTAATAATGTTGTTAAAATTGTTTTGAATCTTGATACTGATGGGAGAAGAGGGAGATGGATTGCTAAAATCCCTTACTTTGACCTTGAAATTAAGACCACAAAGTTAGTAAAAGGCCAAGGCCTGGCCAAATTGTTAGTTGAATCAAACTGCAAAGTATTGGGGATAAATATGGTTTCTAAAATTTCATCTGGGGAGAATCCACAAGAACCTTCCTTAATATCAGGGGAGAATCCACAAGAAACTTTTTTAATATCAGGGGAGAATCCACAAAAACCTTCCTTAATATCAGGGGAGAATCCAAAAGAACCTCTTTCTTCAAATCAATCCATTCTTGTTCACATAGATCATAAATATCTACTCTCTGATTGGTACTGTTATGAATCCAGCTCAAGAAAAGATAGAAAAGATAGATCAACGCCTTAGAATTCATCCTCTTTGAGGGGGCAACCTCCTTTACATTACATAAATGAACAATTCTTGGATGATTCAAATGACAAAACCTCCTTTTTATATATAGGAGTCTAAGGAGTCACAATATAACCTAGCTGACCTAACAATAATAATATAAAAACACCAAAATAATAATAGATGGATTCTATGGGGCATAGTAATAACAATATGGGGATAATAAGGGCACAACAATATTAATAAGGGATGCAACTACAATAGTAATGGGGTAATCAATAGTATTATAGGGATCCAACATGCCCCTCTCCTTCAAAAAATTGTTGTCCTCAACGCTTGAGTAGTTCTGGATGCTTTTGTATAAAATTCTCATCCTCCCATGTGGAATCTTCAATGGATAAGTTCTTCCACTTGATAAGATACTCCGAAATTAATCGATTTTGTAGCTGTCGAGTTCTTGTTTCTGTGACTGCTTCCGGTTCCAATATAATTTTTCCTTCCTCGTCAAGTTCTGGCAATATTGTTTGAACTGGGAGCTTGTTGCCTATAACCTTCTTTAAACATGAAACATGGAAAACTGGGTGCAATTGAGAAGCTACAGGAAGCTCTAATTTGTATGCCATAGTACCAATCTTTTGCAACACCTTGTACGGACCATAATACTTTGGTGATAATTTATTATCCTTCTTAGCTTGCTTGAGGGACATTTGCTTATATGGTTGTAGCCGTAGGAATACCCAATCACCTACATCAAAACTTCTTTCGCTACGATGTTGATCTGCCTATTGTTTCATTCTATTCTGTGCCAACACGAGGTTATCCTTTAAGAGTTGGAGGACTTGTTGTTGATGTTCGATGTGATGTTCCACTGCTTGAACCTTAGAATTTTCTCTTAAATATGATGTGATGGATGGTGGCTGATATCCATAAAGTGCCGTAAATGGGGTCATTTTTGTTGCTGTATGGAAGGAAGTGTTATACCACCATTCAGCCAGAGGCAACCATTTGACCCATTGTGTCTGTTTATCAGATACAAATCAACGAAGATATCCTTCCAAACATTTGTTTACTATCTTAGTTTGCCCATCAGATTGAGGATGATAAGATGAGCTATGAGCTAACTGAGTACCAAGACAAGAAAATAATTCCGTCCAAAAATTTCCAGTGAAAATGGGATCTCTATCACTTACAATAATCTTTGGGTTTCCATGTAGCTTTTGAATTGTTTCCATAAATGCAGTAGAAACTGTAGTGGCTTTAAATGGATGTGATAATGCACAAAAGTGTGCATACTTGGTAAGTCTGTCAACTACCACCATGATGACACTCTTTCCCTCAGACTTGGGTAAACCTGTGATAAAATCCATTGAAACCTCCTCCCAACGTTGGCTTGGAATGGATAAAGGTTGTAATAGACCTAGTATCTTAATTGTTTCAAATTTATTTTGTTGGCGAACCAAACATTCTGCCACAAATTTTTGAATATATGATTTAAGGCCATCCCAAAAAAATTCCTTCTTAACCCTGTGGTAAGTTTTTAAAAATCCTGAGTTCCCTCCTAAGGGAGAAGTGTGCAATTCCATAAGAATCTTTTGTTTTAGTTGGGAATTCTTAAAGAGGTATAAATGATCTTTGTACCATTAAGAATCATTTTGCCAGCTAAATGTATCAGACGTACTGGAATCTTGTTGTAACTTTCAAATAAGTGCCCACACTTCTTCGTCATTCTTCCATTCCTCCCTTTCTTCGTTTATCCAATCTGGTTGGATAATAGAAATGGCGCACAACAATGCTTCCACATCCTCATCCTTTCTTGAGAGTGCATCTGCCACCACATTTTGCTTCCCTTTTTTGTAGATGATTTCAAAGTCATAACCCAACATCTTTGTGACCCACTTTTGTTGCTCTTCAGAGGATAATCTTTGTTCTAAAAAGTATTTAAGGCTATCATGATCCGTTTTTACCTTGAAGTGTCTTCCCATTAGGTAGGGTCGCCATTTCTTAAGTGCATGGAGTATTGCCAACATTTCCTTCTCATAAATAGCTTTGTTTAAAAACTTTCCCTTGATTGGAAAACTTTCAAAAGCAATGGGTCTTTCATCTTGCATTAAAACAGCACCAATTCCATTTCCTGAAGCATCACATTCCACAATAAATGTTTTTGTGAAGTCCGGTGTAGCTAAGACTGGTGCTTGGCACATTGCCTCTTTAAGATGTTCGAAGGCCTTTGTTGCTTCTGGAGTCCATGAAAATGAATCTTTCTTCAATAATGTTGTTAGAGGTGCTGCTATTCTCCCATAATTCTTAACAAACTTGTGATAATACCCTGTCAACCCGAGAAATCCTCGCAGATGCTTTATGGATGTGGGGATTTTCCATTCCTTAATGTCTTTAATTTTGCTAGGGTCTACCTTAACTCCTTCATGAGATACAATATGACCCAGATATTCCACCTCTTGTACTCCAAAGAAACATTTGGATCTTTTTGCATATAATTGTTTCTCCTTCAATAGTTGTAGCACCCTGTCAACATGTTCAACATGATCCTTCCAAGACTTGCTGTAGATTAGTATATCAGAAAAAAATACTAACACAAATTTTCTAAGGAATGGTTTGAAAATGGAATTCATCAAACCTTGAAATGTTGAAGGTGCATTGGTAAGGCCAAAAGGCATGACCAAAAATTCATAATGACCCTCATGAGTTCTAAATGTTGTTTTCGGAATGTCTTCAGTCTTCATTCTGATTTGATGATATCCTGAACGAAGATCCAACTTGGTGAAGTAAATTGATCCATGCAATTCATCCGGTAATTCATCAATGACGGAATGGGAAACTTATCTTTAATAGTGAGCTTGTTGAGCTCCCTATAATCTGGACACATGTGCCATGATCCATCCTTCTTGTGCACCAATACTACTGGAGCAGAGAAAGAACTTTGACTCAGTTGAATTATACCAACCTCTAGCATTTCTGCAACCATACGTTCAATTTCACTCTTTTGGGCATAGGGATATCTGTACGGCCTGATTTTTGGAGGAACACTTCCTGGAATCAGATGAATAGCATGATCATGATCACGAATAGGTGGGAGACCTTTGGGAGTCTCAAATACCTTGGAATGATTGTCCAAGACTTTTTGGAGATCTGGAGAAATAGATGATTGCAATGTGGAAACATCTAGCGAACATAATTGTGCAATTACACCCCTTTGTTCCTTTTTTAGAAGCTTTGTCATACCGTTAGAGCTTATTATCTTTCCTGGTTTCCCTGCAATACCCCTTAATTCAACTTCCTTTCCTTCCATAGAAAATTTCATGAAAAGTTCATGAAAATTAAAAGCTATTGTACCCAAGGATTGTAGCCATTGGACTCCTAGTACAACATCAGCACCTCCCATTGGAATGGAAAGCATTGGGCTAATCAATACATATTCTCCCATCAATAGCTTGATATTATGGCACTTTCTAGAGAAATTTATTGTTCCTCCATTTGCAATCATCACTTGACACTCTGATGCTGGATATAAGAAGCAATTCAATTCTTTTGCTACCTTACAATGAATAAAATTGTGGGTACTTCCTGAATCAATCAACACTATTACCTTTTTCTTCTTGATTTGTCCTTCTATCTTGATGGTTTGAGGAGTGGTAATTCCCGCCAATGCATTACAAGATATGGTTGGATTCATTTCTTCTTTATCTAGGCTTTGTTCCTGGAGTATATCCTCTTCTTTTGACCTTTCTTGCTCCTTTTCTTCTTCCTCTTCACAATCTATGTAGAATAATTTCTTCTCAGCACACTTATGACCTTTAGTGTATTTGCTATCACAACTGTAACAAAGCCCTTTTGCTCTTTTTTATTTCAATTTTTGTGGTGTCAACCTTGTAGGTTGTGGAAGACTAGGGGCAACAACACTTCCATCTTTATAGTTGTGAGTGGTATGCTTCCTGGTTGCCATAATTTTGCTTTCCATTTTTCTTGCTAACCTGAATGCCTTCTCTAATGAATCAGGTTCCCAAAGGCGAACATCATGTTGGATATTATCCTTTAAAGTCCCTATGAACACATCAATCCTATGCTCCTCTGGAATATTTTTTACCCTTATGTTCAATTTTTGGAACTCCTCAATGTGCTCCATTATTGAACCCTTTTGTTTGAGACTTATCAATTGGCTAAAAAAATGTTTCTTTTTGTATCCTCATAATGTGCTGTCAATTCTTCCGTAAAAATTGCCCAAGTGATAATTTGTTTACGAGAGCAAAGCCATTGATACCATACAAACTGATTTGGTTCCAAATATAAAGTTGCAATACGTACCTTTTGTGTGTTTTGCACATTATTGAGATCGAAAAATTGCTCCATCTGTAATATCCATGTTGCGGGATCCTTGCCATCAAACTTCCTCATATCGATTTTTGGAATATGGTGGGTCTTTGATCCCACATTAGAGTCTAGGAAATCATGATTAACATTTCTTTTGTTCGCATCATAAGTTTCCTTTACTACCTTTTCACCATTAGTAAGTATTTCTTGTAGAAAATTTGTCAAATCTGTCTTCAAATCTACCATGTCTATCTTCAAATCTATCTTCAAATCTGCCATGTATCTCTTCAAATCTGTCTTCAAATCTATCTTCAAATTGTCCATCTTAGCTTCCATGCCCTTTATCTTAGATTCCATGCCATTTATCTTAGCTTCTGTTAGCTTTTGTGAGAGTGACATTTGTTGCACTTGTTCTTGTAATTTTGATATATCATGTAGCATTTCTTCCTCTTCTTCATGAGTCATGCTAGAGATTTCTCGTTGCTTACTAGGTGTTTGCATTATCTTTCCTCGGGGCATCAGTTACCAATAATAATGCTCTACTATGCCCTTTTAATTCCTTCAAAATAAATTTTCAAACCAAGCGTAAGAAAAAATTTAAAAAAATCTACACACATTTTTTCACTTTGTAGGAGCTCGATATTTCCTCTGATGTATCTCTGTAATTTCTGATCATCCAATTTTGAAATTGTGTCCTATAGTAGCCCTATATGTCCTCTTTCCAATGCCACCAGTCTGACCCAAATTGGATTCTCCAAGGAAGAGTTATACGAAATCTCCCACAGTGACTTGATTATAGACTAGTTCGGTAGAGTGAACTTGTACGAAGTGTCATGAGTCACTGTTTCAACCTTTGGCTTTGAAAAATATCTACAAGAAACTAAAATCCATCCTATTTCTACAACTTCTTACGAAATTTCAATCTGATGCTCAGAGAGAAAGTTATGACGATTTTCCCCAGGTCACCTGTTTGGAATGTAATTCAGAAGTCTGCAAAAAGAGCAACTTCCTCAGATCATATCTCTGCAAATATAGCGAGAAAAACTCTGAAATTTGGAACCGAGGTTCAGCGCGATGTATTCTCAAATGGGTTTCTTTTTAGCCTTTGAAACGTTGCAGAAAAAATTTATAGCAAAAATTCCACGATGACCTATTTGGAGCAGTGAAACCCTAGAATCCAAAGCTTTGATACCAAATGTTATGAACCCAGTTCAAGAAAAGATAGAAAAGATATATCAACGCCTTAGAATTCAGCCTCTTCGAGGGGGAAACCTCCTTTACATTACATAAATGAACAATTATTGGATGATTCAAATGAAAAAACCTCCTTTCTATATATAGGAGTCTAAGGAGTCACAATATAACTCAGCGGACCTAACAATAATAATATAAAGCCACAAAAATAATAATAGAGGGATTCTATGGGGCATAGTAATATCTATATGGGGATAATAAGGGCACAAAAATATTAATAAGGGATGCAACTACAATAGTAATGGGGTAATCACTAGTATTATAGGGACCCAACAGGTACTCTGATATTGTGCAGTTTCTTAGGGATTTTCGATGTCCAGTTGATCTTAACTTGAAGCAGTGAAAAGACCTGAAGCGTAAAGCAGTAAAATATTGCATTATCAATGTTGATCTATACTAGAAAGACCCTCTTAATATCCTTCTTATTTATTTAACTGAAAATTAAATAGAGGGAATTATAGATCAGTTCCTTGCAGGGTTTTGTGGTGGACACTATGCCTGGAGAGCAACAACCTACAAAATTTTAAAAGTAGGTTTCTACTTGCCCACACTTTTTAAAGAAGTTGGAGCAAGAGTAAGAAGTTGCATACCATGCTAATTATTTGCAGGAAAATAGAAACTGTTAGCAGTTCCTTTGTTTTCAGTATTGGTTCATGCTCCTTTTCTACAATGGGGGTTGGACTTTATAGGGGAAATTCATCCACAATCAAGTAATCAACACAGATGGATTTTAACCGCTATAGACTATTTTACCAAGTGGGTAGAAGCCATGCTTGTTAAAAATGAAACTGATACTGTTGTGATTAAATTCCTTGAAGAAAATATCCTATTGAGATTTGGATATCCTAAATAGATTGTTACAGATAATGCAACAACTTTCATTAGTGTTAAATGATTGAGTTCTGTAAAAAGTATTCAATCCTATTACACCATTCTACACCATACTATCCACAGGGTAATGGGTTGGCAGAGTCTTCCAACAAGAGCTTAGTTAAGGTCATTAAGAAGACTCTTGAAGAACATAAAAGGATTTGGGACAACAACCTAATCCATGCAATTTGGGCAAACAGAGTTTCTCCTAAGAGATCAATAGGCAAGTCTCCTTTTGTTATAGACATTTTTGTGCCTTACAGCATTGAGCATGAAATGCCCATAATATAAGGGATCCAAAGTCCCTAAACATGTTGTTCCTACCCCTAGAGGAACAAGGCTAACAAACCACAGCGATTCACAGAAGTTCTCCACCAGAAACTGGTCAAAAACAAGTCAATTCAGGATCAATTCAGTGGCTCCACTAGCTGTTTGCGGTGAATGTCAAAGCCACCACTGGCTACCTACGCTGAATGTCAAAGGCAACACTGGCTACCTGTGCTGAGCGAAAGTGGACATGTGGCAAGTTCATTTCTCAAGGTGTCAAAACCCAGGAAGCTTCCAAAATGACACTTGCCTCAGGGAATTCGACTATGATGAGTAAGAGGTTCCAAATCTCCAAGTGGAAGCAAGAACCTCCAAGTGGAATCAAGAACTGACAGAGGGAGAGGACACTAGTTAGATCTCAAGCTGACTCATCCTCTCTCCAAACATCTATATATGGATCTCTCCTCCATGAGATCTAGAGGCTGGAATTTTGTTATTACAAAGAATTGCTGTTGGTTTGAGATTGGAATCATTGGGTGCTTAATGCTTTGAAGGGGGTGAAGATAGGAATTCCATTTGCTGGGAAGGAGATGCTGGATTGGAGCCCTCTGGGTTGTATCTCTTCCTGAACCTTGTTATTCATCAATAAAGCTATCTTGGTTTCTCTTATATATTGATGTATCTTTGATGTATGATTGCATTAGTATGTTTAGTTTATTTCTAATCCTAAACTAGTTATGAATATGAATCCATGTCTTGTGTAGTGTTCTCTTCTTGTGATCTTGCAGAAACCTCTTGAAGCTGGGCGAGCGAGAAGGCAAGTAGCTGGGAACTCACAAAGAGAAGAGAGACCGGATCGAGGGACAAACGGAAGACACCGGTTAGTCCATCTATCTCTCTTCATTCTTAATTCATAAAGGAAGAATACTAGAATAGTTGTCTCTGTTTGTTGCTAAGGCACTGTCACACCTTAGGTGGATAGGATCGTCCGGCATAGGCATTTTTCCCCACAACAAATTGGCGACTCCGCTGGGGACATTTGTTTAGTCATTTTATTTGTGTTTCTATCATTGTTTGTTTCATAGACTCGACAGCAACAATCGAACTGCATCTGCTATTCCCGGATGCAAAGTAGACAGTTGCTGCTTTGATCCAATCACTGGACTTGTCTATGATCTGAACAATGGACTCACAAATGATTTGATGATCCTTTGTGATAGATCTTAGTACTCCCTCAAAGCATCCCTTTGATTGTACCTTGCTTGTTGCTTTTATTTGGCCTAAAACAGTAGATTAAATAGCAATCTGTGACCCAGAACCCAGTGAGAAACGAGAGTTTCTCCTTCAGCGCAGACCCTGTGAAGGGATTCTGCATTTCAACGCAGGTCCCGTGAAGGCTACCTGCGCTGAATGTCAAAACCCCTGTGTTGAGGTTGCGCTGAACCAGTTTTCCCTTGTGCAGCTGGGGTTCTCTGCTCTGTTTTGCCTTGTTTTGATCTCTGTTTTTTGCAGCCTGTAACCAGCATAGGTACCAGTCTGATAACTCCTTTTCTCTGCTTAAATTCCACCTCCTTTTGTACAAAAAGACTGTGAGTGTTTTTATGTGTTTGTGGCGTCATTTACAGTTTTCCTTTGCATGAGTAAAATAGTCATCCTGTAGCCCTTGATTCAGATCTGTTGATTGTGATCTTAGAAGAGAGTTCATTGGTTGTTTGCAGTTGATTATACATTTACTCTTGCTTATTGGTTTGAGTTTGTCTCTTTTAAGTGTCGAAACAAGTATTCATTTCGGAAATCGTTAAGTGTTGTAATCTCTTCTACCCTCTCTGGTTTCGAAAAAGTAAACTTGTTTGTATTTGTCATTTAAAAGCGAATTCAAAGTTGTACAAAAAGCTTTCTTTGTAGGCATCAATACTAAGAAAGCGGAAAACAAACACCTGCATTGTGCATTTGCATTTTGATAGTTTGCATGTCTGATTTAGGAAAAGTGCATTAGAGTGTGTTTATTGCTCTTTGAGAAAAGATGGTGTCTTTCTTTTCCCTTAGTAGCTAGGATTTTCAAAGTTGAAAATATATAAAGCTTGCTTATCATCTTTAGACTGCATTTAGGAATTGTATCATACATCTCGTGGTGAACCTTGAAAGGCAAACTTCTAAAAAGATCAACCTAAAATAAATTGAATGAACTTAACAACATTTTGCAACATAACGCACAACATAGAGGTCTAGGCTAGAGACGTGTTCCGGCGTCGTAAAGCCTGGTGACTGTCAATCTCGTTGATGATGGGTGATTCCTCCTGAGGGACGATAGCGCCAGTACGGATTGTGCTCCCACGTACCGTCGCGTATATATTGGGAGACCCCTATAGGCATAAAACCTTTATCCTTAGGAAGCCGTGTCGGCCGCCTTACTGATCGCAATGCACTGAACACAGCATTCAGGAAGATCGACCGCCCGTACCCTAAAAAGTATTCTGCGGTTTTCCGAAAAGTTTGGCACACCCTCTGCCTAGAACTCCAGAGCAGTTCCTTTTGGCCTTTTTCAGACTCTATAACGGAAAAAGTCCATCCGAGCATTTGTCACTTCGGGCTCGTTAAAACATCGAAGGAGACTAGAGTCATCTTTAGCTTTTTCTCGACTCTTTACAACTGAAAAAGCAAGTTGTGTCTAAAGCATCGTTAAAATTTATTTTAAACGGAACAATCACCCCTTATTCCTACATTGATCTTTAGGTTGAAAAGATGGAGCCCACCAACCAAGGAATTCCCCTTGGTGGAAATCCTAGTCCCTTCTCCTCTTGGGGAGATGTTGGTGCGCCCCATATGGCCACATTATCGCTTCCAGGACTGACAATTGGCCTATCGGTCTGGCTCTTTTCAGCCAATGTCGTTCAGAACACCACTATTCCTGAACAGTCGAGTCAACAGTTAGACCAGACCAGAGTTGCCAACCAGCCTTCTACTTCATCTAACTCTTCCTCTCCTCCTTCCTCTTCGCTTAACGGAACTAGTAAAACAAAAAACCAAGTTCCTAAGGAGAAGAAGGAAAAGAAGAAGAAAGAGAAGAAGAAGAAGGAGCCAAAAGCGACTGGGGGCAAACAAGTGTCGTCTGACAAAAATCCACACATAGCACTGACTAGGCCTAAATCGCCATGTGTCATATGCAAGGGAGACCACTTCCACAGAGATTGTCCCTGCATCCCTCGGATACTAAGGGACTGGTCTCCCCGTCTACACAATTCGGTAGCGTCAACCTCTGATAGCCATGTTGACAGCTCACCGTCAACTAGTGAAAGTGAAGTCCCAGGACAGAGAGAGAAAGCTAGATTTCCCTGCAAACTGTGTGAAGGCGACCATGCCATCCACCGTTGTCCCTTCTTAGACGAGGCTAAAAGATTTCTGGAAGATCACCCGATTTTACGAGCGCAACTTCCTCCTGGATATCAAAAACTCCTGCCAAGTCCTTCACTAGTTGAGAACCCGGCTGGCCCGCCCAGGTGGTCAGCCGAAGCACCTATCATTGAAGATGAACCGTCTGGATCCATGCCTGATGAAAGTCAAAAGGTTGAGGCGGCAGTTGACCCGGTTTTGCCTTCAGAAGCTCTATCTTCGAATGATACCATCACAAAGGAGAATAAAGACGACACCGTCCAAATTCTCTTCATCAGCACAGACTCCGATGAACAAGGGGGCAATTTGCCCATTCCTTTATCGCAGGAAGGAACTTCGTCAGAGTCATACCCGGCCGTCTACTCGGTCCCACCACCAAGCAACCTAGTTGTCTCGTTCGACTGGAACCAACTAGGCAGACCCCCGTTGCCAGCAAGCATACCATTCAGAATTATCGTTCAAATATACAGAATGGTAATGGCTGGCACTATCATTGATGAGGGGGCATCTGTGAGTATCCTTTCCTCTATTGCTTGGAAAGCGCTTGGTTCGCCAGCGCTTTTGCCTGAAATGAGAAATATATCAGGCTTTGATAAAGGAACCAGTCGACCTTTAGGGATCCTCCCCAATGTGCCTATCACATTGAAAGGGAAGACCGTTCAAATGAACGTGATGGTCGTTCAAGGACCCTTGGATTATAACCTACTCCTTGGACAAGACTATATATATTGCATGGGAGCCATCGTCTCCTCACTCTTTAGAGTAATGTGTTTTCCGCATGAAGGAAGAGTGGTCAAGCTCGTGGACCAACTTTCATTTCCCGGATCACGTATCGCCAATAGTCATGTACCATCCCTAAATGGTCTATTCACGCAAGAGGTGTCTCAACCCACGGTCCGTCCTCCTGATGAGCGCGAGTAATCCAGGAGGATATGACTAGAACCCAGGGGGCATGCGTCCTGGTCTGTTTCGGCAGGGAAACTTTGGGTATAGAGTAGGTTTCCGTGGGAGAATATGACTAGTCTGTACCCCGTCCGTCTAGGAAGAGGGTTATTCTAGAATAAGATTCTTTTGTCAAAGTTATGTGAGTTGGCGGGCTACGTCGCTCACCTTTGTCTATTTCGGTAGACATTGCCGAGGAAGTGTTTTGTTTGAAAGATTAACGAGACAATCTTTGGGTAACCTGAAAGAGGTAGGCCTCTCTCGGTGAAACGAATGTTTTGACAGAAATGAAGTAGGGGTAACCTTGAAATCATACTTTATACCTGGGGGCATGCAAACCTTTTGGAGTGCAAGCAAAGAGCAGTTATTTATCTGTTTTTTGGGTTAGCCGTTTCCTAACTTGCATAAAGAAAGGATGCAGGGCAAAGCTTTGTGAGATGAAGCTCCATAAAAAATAGAATCTCAATGAGACACTCTTATCATATGACTGGGTAATCGAGCAGTTTTAGCACACAGTTCATGCTCGTTAAAAAATAAACGCAAGATCCGAGCAGTTTTAACGTGGACTTCATGCTCGTTAAAAAATAAACATAAGCAATGAGCAAGTGTTTCCACCAGTGTTTAAGCTCATTTTAAAATAAAAAATGAACCACTACCCGGTAAATAACCACCATGAATGTAACCTTATCAGCCATTAATGCCTTGGTCGTGTTTGCACTGTCACCTCCACTTTTCAATTGGCCGATCGTTCACCTCCATATGATTGTTTACCCATTTTGAGGAACAGCTACGAAGAGCGATTTCACTAGCCATCCTTGTGACACTGCCGTGATTGGAAAATTCCAACCTGTACCTGGAATCAGCTGCTAACCCTGTTTATCACTCGTTCCTCAAAAGACGAGTCTTCTTTAAGCTCTTTTCAACTGACTCGTAAAATATGAAAAGATTGCCGAGTCCTTGGCCTTCCAGCTCGTTAAAGGGACAGGAAGTGCTATCCCTCCTCTAGATTTTAATCTTTTTGGACATGAGGGATTATTGCACAAAAAGATCGAGCGCTCGTTTTGTTCGGCTCGTTAAAACTATCGAAAACTCATCCCTTCTGTATTGTTTTATACTTTTTCGGACTTAAGGGATTAGATGACGAAAAAGGACTTTTGGAGTTAACTTTATGTACCTTTTCAGACTCTCTAAAAATGAAAAGGACCGAGTTATCTTTGTCGTTAGACTCGTTAAAATCATTAAATAGCGACAAACTTGTCTTTAGACGAGAACGAGTTTCATTATCACTAGGCTCGTTAAAACATAGCGATGGGCTTGCCCGAAGGGAAGGTTATAGAACAAGCATATGTTATCCTCCTCAAGCTTGACAAAAATAAAGAGGTACTGGTCAGCAATGACTGGGGAAAAATTGGGAGAAACTCAAGAAAACTTTGATGGTAGCAAGTCGCTCTTGAACATGACACTTTTCCTCCGTACCACAATCGGGTTGGGTTGTTTCATTCACCGGTCACATCCATGGTCTCGCCATACCATCCATATTTGGGGTAATGCTACCGATCCATCGCATCAGTGTCGCCATATGTTCAAGAGAAGTCGTTCAGAAAAGTCAACCGTGTCCCATCCACTGCCATACATTATCCTTCATCCTTTCATGACCGCCACCCTGAATCATATGTCACAGATTGTTTTCACCTCCATCAAAATCATTAGCTCCATTCCGTGACACTGATGTGGGATTCATTAAGGCCCTCCTTTGACGGATCGCTTCTTTTCGACATCAGCTCATTATCCAAGAAGTTGATCTAGGAACAACCCCTTCAGTACTTTGAAGCTTGCATGCCTCAATGGCAAGTTTCTCACTTCCGGCGACAGGTATACATCAATGACCTTCGACCGAAAGATTTTGTGAATTGTACTGCAGTACCTTGAGGGTCATTATCATTATCGGTGATTCCTCTCGTGCTTGTTAACGGTTTACCTCATTGACCGGTAATCAAGTGATGTCTTTCCGTGTTCGACTTCAGAACATTTCTCACATGGATCGACTTGTACTTAGAGTGAAGATCGAACGAGTTTGAAGACCCCGGATCTAGTTTCATCCATCCGGGCTGCGATATATATTCAGGAAAGATAAAGACATTGACATGTACATCATTGCAGCAGATGATCATCCTACTCAAAGGATGATAATTTCATCAAAATTATCAGTGTACCATCAGACGATTGTCTGTTCTATGTACAGAAAAATGAATTTATAAAGCTGAGCATGGGAATGCCCGCCTCAGCTAGATCATGGAAGTAGTATGAAAAATAATGTATTGTATTGTATCTTATTACAGGTCTCCTCCCAGCATTGGATGAACTTCGGATCCCCCTGATAAAGCATTTCACCCGATAAACAGCCTCATACTTTAGGGGGCAACTGTTATAGACATTTTTGTGCCTTACAACATTGAGCATGAAATGTCCATAATATAAGGGATCCAAAGTCCCTAAACATGTTGTTCCTACCCCTAGAGGAACAAGGCTAACAAACCACAACAATTCACAGAAGTTCTCCACCAGAAACTGCTAAAAAACAAGTCAATTCAGGATCAATTCAGTGGCTCCACTAGCTGTTTGCGCTGAATGTCAAAGCCACCACTGGCTACCTGCGCTGAATGTCAAAGGCAACATTGGCTACCTGCACTGAGCGAAAGTGGACATGTGACAAGTTCATTTCTCAAGGTGTCAAAACCCAGGAAGCTTCCAAAATGACACTTGCCTCAGGGAATTCGACTATGATGAGTAAGAGGTTCCAAATCTCCAAGTGGAAGAAAGAACCTCCAAGTGGAATCAAGAACTGACAAAGGGAGAGGACACTAGTCAGATCTCAAGCTGACTCATCCTCTCTCCAAACATCTATATATGGATCTCTCCTCCATGAGATCTAGAGGATGGAATTTTGTTATTGCAAAGAATTGCTGTTGGTTTGAGATTGGAATCATTGGGTGCTTAATGCTTTGAAGGGGGTGAAGATAGGAATTCCATTTGCTGGGAAGGAGATGCTGGATTGGAGCCCTCTGGGTTGTATCTCTTCCTGAACCTTGTTATTCATCAATAAAGCTATCATGGTTTCTCTTATATACTGATGTATCTTTGATGTATGATTGCATTAGTATGTTTAGTTTATTTCTAATCCTAAACTAGTTATGAATATGAATCCATGTCTTGTGTAGTGTTCTCTTCTTGTGATCTTGCAGAAACCTCTTGAAGCTGGGCGAGCGAGAAGGCAAGTAGCTGGGAACTCACAAAGAGAAGAGAGACTGGATCGAGGGACAAACGGAAGACACCGGTTAGTCCATCTATCTCTCTTCATTCTTAATTCATAAAGGAAGAATACTAGAATAGCTGTCTCTGTTTGTTGCTAAGGCACTGTCACACCTTAGGTGGATAGGATCGTCCTGCATAGGCATTTTTCCCCACAACACCTTTCCAATTAATTTATGGTAAGGATGTAGTTTTTCCTACTCATTTATCTTTACCTATTATGATATTCCTTCAAGAAACCTATGAAGAAAAAGATGATTTCTCAAGAAGGATTAATCAAATTATTGAGTTGAATGAAGACATGGATGAAATTTAGTACAAGCTAAGCAAATACCAAAATAAGGTGAAAGAACTATTTGACAGAAAAGATAAAGAAAGAAATTTCAAGAAAGGTGACCTAGTGCTCAGATGGGATACAAGGGGAGAAGATAAAGGCAATCATGAAAAATTTGACAACCTCTGGTTTGGTCCATTTAGCATTACAGAAGTCAAAGGGAACAATACATTCATCCTACAGAATTTGGAAGGAGAGTATTCCTCATTGCCAGTCAATGGGAAATACTTGAAACATTACATTCAGTATTAATTTTTCATCCATTCATTCATCATCTATAAATATCCGGAGAGTTCATTTCTTTTTTGAAAAAATTGCAAGTGAGTATCTGTTTCAGCAAAGAGTCCATAGCCCGAGGAGAAGGCACTTGGACCTTCTTTTTCTCTGCATCCCATAGGGAGAAGTAGTCCCCAACTGGAGCTGATGTTGTAACATCATTTGGTTTTGATAAGCTAGTATATTACCCAAAAATAATTTTAAAATGTTAAGTTAGGATATGGATGAAAAAGAAAGAAAAGTTAAAATGTTAGGCCAATTTAATGTTTTATAGGCATCCATATCAATAAAATGACAGGTGCTATCTGCCCTAAACAAAGAAGGCAAAAGAAAAATAAAATGTTAGGGAAGCAATAAAAGAAGAAGAAAAGAATATCTTCATTTCATATTTTTATAAATGCACAGGCTGCTAGTCAAAATGCGCCACATTGGGAAATTTCAAATTATGTTAATATATATTAGTTCCTTAATCAGGATTAATTCTTTGATTTAAAAAAAACTTTGGCATTTCAAATATATTGTAACAAGCAAGTTTGATTTGACCTCACCGAGCAACCCGTCAACTCACATTAACACTCTGCCACCTCTCACCTCATTTGTGCCCATCTCCCAAGATCCGATGGTCCACACACCATTTCAGCCCCCCCTCGCCATCCGAAATTTACCATCAGGGGGGGCGGGGACTGAAATGGGTGGTATTCGAAACCACGCTCGCCCCTACATGTCAACACTACAGCCTTTCAGACCCCCCTCGGGCAAAACCGTTAACCAACTCCCCCCCTCTAAAAAGAATTTTCTCTGCCTCCCGATACCACTCTTCTACCCGTTTTGCTCCTGCCACTCACCTTTCGCCACATCACCTGCCCATTGATTCTGCCAATCACATCCACTCCCTCCAAAACTAAGCCATTAAATAGTCAAATGGTTTAGATGTTGATCCAATGGACCTGCACCACCCTCAACGGAAAAACCAGATTGTTATATATTTCTCGCTTTCACTCATTAACCAGTTATTGAATTCATACATTACCACTATTATTGCTCTGTTATAGGTTTGTTGGACAAAACTTCGACATTTTCACCCGCTAGCGACACTGTCCGCTCACTCGTTTTCAGCCTATTACCTATGTTCTTTTCCTCAAATCCTAAGTCCCCTCTGTGTATTGGAGCATGTAATCCATCTTTCACTACTGTCCTTAGCCTTATCTGAAGATGCCTCCAAAGGACAAGGGACCAAAAGAACCAGTCAATCCTATGATCTATCCTCCCATTGATTTTCACCACATCCCTTTGGCTAATAGAGACCATAAAATCCATGAAACTCTCTGCGAATTTAACCCTTTTGAGATTTATTGCTGGCTCGAGGACAAATACATAGACAAATCCAATGACATTCAGCTGTGGGAATCCAATTTACCTCACTACATTTTTCCTCGTACCCACAACACCCCAGAATTTGTTAGCAAGTGTCATGCATGTTATTTTCTAAGCCAAAGAGCCATCATTGCCCCCACTGGAGAAATTTGGTTTACTATCACTCCTCAAGCCATAGACTAGATGATGCAAGCCCCAATAGTAGAGAATGCCACCTTATTTTCTTATGAAACACTTGTTGAATTTTACAAAAAATTGGACTTTGCCAAGAGGGAAAATACCCTTGAACTTTTCCTGACAGAAGATGCCCCCTTGCCAAAGAAAAATCCTTCCTATCCCTCCTCTATTTTCCCTGAGAGAGCCAAGCAAATTATCATAGCCATCTCTTACCTCCTTTTCTACTACTCAGATCAATGGATAGATGAGGCCATCATAGGATTTCTGTCCATTTTCTCTGCTGATTCTAAGCCCTCCATCATGTTTAACTTTAGCCAATTTCTTGCAGATTCAATTCATGAGAAATTTATCAAATTTCAGACTGAGGAGGTGTTCAAGTATGCTTCTGTGTTAGTCTATATGTTCTTATATTTTCAAGGAGATGACATTAAGCTTACTTTACAAAAGCTGGATGCAGAAGGGAACCAACAGTTAGTCATATTTTGGACTACTCTCATGATGAAGGAACAAAAGGAATACACATACAAACAGTTCGTAGAGATGTTTGTGCATCCAACAATCAGTCTCTTAAGGAGAAAAACAAAATCAAGGATCAGTGAGGAAATTATAAAGGTGTTGCAGCTATGAGACCAAGTTTAGACATGGGATTGGTACCTCTATTAGAATTATATAGAATTGAGAATATTTGGGTGTGAGATTGCTCCTTACAAGCTGCCTAAATTCCTCCCAATGAGGAATTTTTCTCTAGAGTACATAAGACAAATGCTTAATATGGATGAGATCCACTTTGTAGCTGCCAAGAAGAAGTCCCAATTCAAAATCAAAACACAGATATGGCCTTTCATTTGCAACAACAGGGCAGCAGGGGAAGAATCAGATAAGCTACTAAAAGAAATGCAGTTCAGCCTTAGTTTCACCTAATCATATGACCCATTGGGGGTCATTTCTAAATTAAGAGTGGAAAACAAATCCACTGCCTATTTTCACACCATTAGACCGGAGATAGAGAAGTATAAAAACAGCTAGAATGGGCTGTGAACACCCTACAAGAGGCAGAAGAGCATCTGGTATCATCCTCCACAGTGCAAACTCCAACCATGTAGGAGAAAACTTCTAAGAGAAGCAGAGAAGAAGAGTCCCCTTTAGGGACTGAAATTTTCAGTGAAGGATCAAAATTATGTATAGGAAGAAGGCCAAGCTTAGCTCCAAACTAAGCCTTAACAAGGATTCAGAGCAGGAGAACATTATCACCACTAATGAGCCACTTGTTTCCTCATTAGTGGGTGATCAAACCACACTGTCTCCCACTACCTCCATGGCTTCACAAGATCAACAACAAATGCAGACCAACACATCTACTACAGGGGAGATAGAGAAAAGTATAATGGACATTTTTAAGGAGATAAAAGTAAGGAATGAGGCCTTGAATATTAACACCTATAATCAATTCTAGAAGCAGAATTTCGGTTCTCAAAGTAGGTTGTTGTTAGCCTTTGATTCAGAGAAAGGTAAAATGAAAATGGCATTCCTCTAGGCACAGGTTCCCTAGCGCAAGGTAGCACCAGACTACAAGAAGAAACCATTTGAGTTTGATGTAAAAGACATACATCCCATTGACCAAATGGAGATGCACAAGAAGATTGGAGAAATGATATTTTCCACTCTCACTATTACTGCTATGCGTTTGTCTAAAGTGCAAGTTACATTAGCCAATGTTCAATCACAACTAAATATGGAGAAGGTATCTGCACTTGCCAAAGACACCAGGATCAAAACTTTGGAGGACTTGGTGATCAAAGTGGGTTATGACCCTGCAAATGTCAATGATGCAGAAGAGCTTGTAAAGAAAAAGAATTTAAGCATATTAGCATTAAAGAAGCAGTTGAAATTTCCAGCTACAGAAGATCCTTTGGCCAAGGATATTGAAGAAACAGAGACACAAAAGGTAGACATGATGAAGCTCATCATGGAGCAGAGTGCACATTTGAAGCAAATGGAGAAAGAGATGGAAAATATGATTAAAGAAAAGGAGAAAGTTTCCAAAATCACTATTGTCCCTTTGGAAGCACTCCCTATCATAGCCATTCATACAATCACATCTTCTACAACAAGCACAGGGGATGCTACAGATCAGTTGGAAAATGCAGTACAGAACATGTCTCTCCAGACTGAGGAGATCAAAAGATTGCAAGCTCAAGTCAATCTTCTGCAAGATCATTAGACAAATATTGACTCAGACTTTTCAGATAGAGGTATGGAAGAAGTTAGCAAATGAGTCCTATATTGGCTACACACTGGCCCATGTTAAAGAAATCATATGGAACAATATCATTGAAAAAATAGATGAAATCTGGCCATGTATCTATATTATATTCGAGCATAAGGTATTGATGGAGAAAGCCAAGAAAACCATTTCCACTATTAATGTTGAATTGGGAGAAGTGCCTGCTACAACCAACAACATCATCAAATTACTCGATTCCAAAAATAGATATGAAATGGATGATCTAGGAGTAGATGACAGAAAAGAAACTATCCTGGAAGTAAAGAAAGTTTTAACAAATAAGAACTTCGTTGTACAATTGATAGAGAAATGTACACTTTGGAGATAGTAGTTAATAGGTTTTTCACTAGAATAGATGCATTGAACAAGAAAGGTCTGCCTTCTCTATTTGTGATCAATGACAAATTGATGACCAGGGAAGCTTACAAGAAGAAGCTTCAAGACATTGCAAAGGATACAGCTAAGTCTTCCCACATCAATGGTACTATGACAGGGAGAGCTTTTTCTGAAGCTATCAACAACATCAGTTTTATTCAACATGAGATAAAACACATTTTTGTAATAAAACCCATTTTTTCTCGGTATACTGAGGTAGATGAGATTTACCGCAGGGTAACAAAGATTGATATTCCAGATGAAGAGTGGTGGGATAAGTTGTGTGAATTCTAGAATTAAAAATATAGGTCAGGTTCACCAGTGCAACACCCAAATAGTACAAAATTCACTACCAAAGGAATGGGGTAACTTTACTTCAAGTATTTATGAGAAAAAAGAAGGCACTTCATTCTAGGATCTATGGTCACTATGCAAAATTAAAGAAAGTAGGCTCTAGGAATAAACTGATGTGGGATCAAAGGAACAAAATCAAGCATATGCCACAAAGACAAAAAGAAAGGGAAAATTTGGAAAGTTTGGTCCCTAGAAAAGGAAGAAGAACTTGGCTAAGACTCAATGCTATGGATGTCAAGAATATGGTCATTACAAAAGAGAATGTCCTAATCTCAAAAAGGATAATAACAAAAGAGGAAGAGAAGATCAAAGTTACTGATCAAACGAGAACTATTAACTCAAAATGGGTACTCTAGCCCAAAAACCCCCAAAAAAACATGAAAAAATAGGCCGAAAATGAAAAGTGTTGATGTTGGAATAACACATTTTTTTTGGTACATTTTCAACATTTTTTAAAAATGGCAGTGAAAACCAAATTTTAACGAAATTTTTGTGTGCAAAAAACAACCTGAAAAAAAAATGTTGATGCTGGGAAAACATTTTTTTTAATCTATATCTATATCTATATCTATATCTATATCTATATATATATATATATATTATTTTTTATTTTTTTTCAGGGTTTATTTTCAACATTTTTTAATAATGACATTAAAAATAAAATATCATGACTCTGAAAATCTTTAAATTTCCAACAATTTTCAAGCATGAACTTGAGAAAAAAATACTTATAACTGTTTTCAACCATAGCATTAAAGATAAAATATTCATGACTTAGAAAAACATTAAAATATTGACAATTTTTCAACCATGGAATTAAAACCAAAGATTATGACTACAAAAAAAAAAATAAGTTTTCAAAATATTTCAAACATGACATTATGGAAAAAAAATATGACTAAAAAACCTTAAAAAAGAAAAGAAAAAAAAAACAATAAAGAGTAAAAACAAAAACAAAAGTAACTTGTAAAAAAAATAAACTAAAAAAAAAAATCAAATAATTCAAATATTAAAAAAAATTACAAAAAATAATACAAGAAAACAAACTTTCAAATATTGCAAAACAATTAAACCAATAAAGAATAAAAACACAAAATTTAAAAAGAAATACTAATGAGTAATAAAACATAAAATAAAAAACATAAAAATATATATAAAAAAGGGGAAAATACAAAAAATAATACAAGAAAACAAACTTTCAAATATTGCAAAAAAATTAAACCAATAAAGAATAAAAACACAAAATTTAAAAAGAAATACTAATGAGTAATAAAACATAAAATAAAAAACATAAAAATATATATAAAAAAGGGGAAAAAAGGGGAAAAAACCTATAAAATGTAAAAAAAAAAAATCAAAATTTACTGGTAAAATTTAAAAATTAAACAAAAAAAACAAAAACTAAAAAAATGGAAAATATTTCAAAAATTTAACATAATTTAAGAAAAAAATTAACAAAAACAAATAAAACATTTTTTTGAAGTTAAAAAAAAAATAGAAACAAAATAATTAAAAAAAAATAAAAAAGGATATAAAAACAGTGACCAAAAAAAAATAGAAGATTAAAAAAATAAAATAAAATAAAAAATAGTATAATACAGATCATTAAAGACAAACAACAAAAAATATATTTTAAAAAATAAAAAGAAACAAAACAAAAAGAATATTAAAAAAAAAAACAAAAAAAAGCACTATGGTGGCAGGCGCTGATTCCGGAATCAACCCCTGCGACCCCATGGGCTGATTTAAAAAAAAAAAAAAAAAAATTAAAAAAATTGAAAAGGAAAAAAAAACTGAAAAAAAGGTCGTGGGGTGGCAGAGGCCAATTCCGGGAATCGGCCCTTGCTAGCCCTGGGCCCGATTAAAAAAAAAAAAAAGTCCCTGGGGTGGCAGGCGCTGATTCCCGGAATCAGCGCCTGCTACCCTAGGGCCTTTTTTTTGTTTTTTTTTTTCAATTTTTTTTTTGTTGTCCCCATAACCCTGCCACCCCTAGGTCAACTCAGCTACGGGGGTGGGCAGGAAGTGAGTTGTGTGCAGCTACCTCCCTGCCCACTCCCGCGGCCTAGCGGACCCAGGGGTGGTAGGGGCGAACTCCGTAGTCAACCCCTACCACCCCTGGGCTGGCTAGGCCACGGGGGTGGGTTGGGAAGGTGTTGCGTGCAGATCCATCCCTGCCCACTGCCACGACCTAGCTGACCCAGGGGTGGCAGGGGCTGATTCTGGGAATCGTCCCTTGCCACCCTCAGGCTGGTTAGGCCACGAGGTTAGCAGGGGCCGATTCCGGGAATGAGCCCTTACCACCCCTGCGGCCCAACAGGCCCTGGGGTGGCAGGGACTGATTCTTGGAATCGACCCCTGCCACCCCACGCAACTCCCTCCTCGCCCACCCCCGCGGCCCAACAAGCCCTAGGTTCACAGGGATCGATTGCCAGAATCGGCCCCTGCCACCTAGGGCCTTTTTTCCAGTTTTTTCTTAATTTTTTGTTTTTAATGATTTATATTCTAATGTTTCTATTTAATATTTAATTTTTGTTTTTTAAATATTTTTTATTTGAATGTTTACTCTTTTTTTAATATTAATTTTTTTATTTTTAATTTTAATTTTTTTTAATTTTTTTTCATTTTTAATTAATTAATTTATTATCATTATTATTTAACTTCAAAAAAACTGGTCTTTTATTTTTTTTCTTAAATTGTGTTGTATTTTTTAAATTTTTTCTATCCTTTTTTATATTTTGTTTGTTTAAATTTTTAAATTTTACGACTAAATTTTTATTTATTTTTACATTTTATAGTTTTTTTTTTATCCTTTTTATATATTTTCTATATTTGATTTTTTTTTTTGTCATGTTTTTTATTTTTTATTTTATGTTTTATTACTTGTATTATTTTTGTGTTTTTTTAATTGTTTTTATTTCTTTGAATATTTTTTTTCTTTTGCATTATTTTTTGTGTGTTTTTTTTTTTGAATATTTGAATTTTTTGATATTTTTTTTATTGATTTTTTTTACAAGTTAATTTTATTTTTTTTACATGTCTATTTATTTTTTTATTTTTTATGTTTTATTATCAACATGAAAATCACCAACATTAAAAAAATATCTACACTTAACACATTAGAAAATTTAAAGTGTAAAAAATAAGCCCTATAAACAAAAAGGGTGGATATTGCATTAGCGCTTTTCAAATTCAAGATGTAAATCACTAACAAAAAAAGATGTTCATACTGAATACATACAAAAATTTAAAGTGTCAAAAATAAACCCTCTAAAAAAAATTGTGTTGATGCTACATCAACACTTTTCAAAATCAGTATGAAAATCACTAACATTTAAAAAAAATGTTTATACTTGATACATAAGAAAATTTAAAGTGCAAAAAATATGCTCCAAAATTTAAAAAAAAATAAAAAAATGTTTATTCTGAATCACCACTTTTCAAAATCGAGTGATTTTTTGCTACCTCGAAAAAAGGTTACTAGGTTATTTTCTCGTTTGATCGGTAACTATGTTGAAGAAGTCCATATCATCGAAGAAGTGGAAGAAGATGAAAGGAAGAAATCTAAGAAAGAGGAAGTAAGAGATATCTACTGTGACTGAGATAGTCTTATTCACCTAGTTCCTTTCAAGTTTCTATTTTTAAGTCCTTTTGTTGTAAGATATGGAAATCATGAGTCACTAAGGAGCATGACATGATGCATCATGGCATCATAAATGCATTGAAAGCAAGAGATCGTGACATCTTCATAGATAAGCATGAAAGATGGCAGTCACCTATGGAAGGATATAGCTCTTGGTAACCTCATTAGAAGCATAAATGGAATTTATGAAGAAGAAAAAATCATCTTGTAAAAATCTCATCATGCATTAGTCAAAAGGGAACATTTTCTAGATGAGGATATTCAAGATCTTCTATTGGAATCTTCATTGGGAATAAAAAAGGAAGAAAGTGTTTCATCAAGAATTCCAACTTGTGGGAATTCATGGGATAATGGTATGATGACAAAATAAGTGAAGCAAATCAAGGATTTTAAATTCAATAAGGAATCTGCAGAAGGAAGACTAGATAACCTAAAGAAAAATTAGGTATGTATGTTTGTATTAGAGTCATGTCATATGGTTGTAGGTAACATAGATAAATCCTCTATCTCAACAGCATGATCAAAAGAACATATCTCCTCCTTTGAACAGATGCAGGAAGGCATGGGTCGCACATTAACTAGATGAAATAAACATAATATGTCCTCATATGAAATATGAGGTGGTGGACAATAATTGGAGGAACTTTGATTAAAAGTTCCTAGGAAGAAAAATGTGCGAAGAAAGAAAGGAAGAGATCGTGAAATATGAAACTATGAAGAAGGCATTTAACATCCAAGGACTGAAATATTTGACTAGGATATCTCCATGAAAGATATGAAGACTATGATGAAGTTTGAAAAAGAAAGAGACCCTTGACAATATACATCTTTTGGAGATATGTCAATGTGTGTGCAGGATGCTAATGCAAATTAAAAGATGTCATGATGAAAGGCCATCACAAAGGTAATTTTGATTTAATGTTTGGATTGGCTTATGCAGGGCTACCAAGGGAAAGTTGTGGATGTCTTACACCATTGATGACCGTGTACCTGGATGAAATATCCTTAAGAAAAATATAGCATGAAGAAGGAAACAAAGAATGAAGGAGGACCGATATGGATGAATGGATCACTTTCCAATGAAAGGAATGGTGACATGACTAACTCATGGATGAAAGTGATGGATGGTCTATTCCCTAAGAATAAGTCCCAAAAGATGTAAACTCTATGACAAAGAAGAAATTCATGACATCAAAGGAAGGAGTTCTACAAGCAGCTGGTGGTCCCATGATCTCCACTGAAAGCAAGTCCCTGGTCAAGAAGGAGCTTGGTAAAGTACCTAGGGAGCTTGGTTACATTCTTGTTTATAGGAATGGTTCATTCCTTCAGTGGAATGGGCGTGTCCTCCATAAAATGAGAGGGAGAGATAGAAAAATCATTCTTGTCTTCACTTGGGAAGACATAATGGAGGATTGGGTAAACATATGGCATCTGATACTCTTTGAGGATGAGTTAGGGAATCCAATATAAGAGTAGTCATAGAGGATTGATATTCTTTGAGGAATGGGAATCCAAGATAAGAATCGTCCTAGTGGAACATACTCTAAGAACCTGTGTAGGGTATGTTTTGAGAGAGATAATGATGAGGGTGTCTATACATCATTGGTCTTGCCAACATTGAGCTCCAATCTTATGGAGAGATAGAGTTGTTAGTCAAGGCCTTGCTATGTGACAATGTTGGTTTATATGATGCTATACAGATGGGTTACCAAT
Organism: Pinus tabuliformis; assembly: GCA_031772625.1. Classification (NCBI taxonomy): domain Eukaryota; kingdom Viridiplantae; phylum Streptophyta; class Pinopsida; order Pinales; family Pinaceae; genus Pinus; species Pinus tabuliformis. The sequence continues at coordinate 1,183,152,597 of CM062805.1, read as the reverse complement.
CCGAATCTTCTTATGACAATTCTTCAAATTGAGAGTGTCCAAGTACCTTGTATGGATTATGAATACCTCCCTAGTTAAAAGGGAGTGTTGAAAAGTGTAACTAGGTTTGTTATTCATGATAACATGTGTTATTATGATTTTATGTAATTGATGAAAAGAAGACAAATAAAATTATTTATTAATGCTTGAGTCATGGGTTTCATGCTCAAGGAATTTTATTTTTGGTAGAAGCTCCCATTGAGAGAAATTAGGTTTGGTCATCATGTCATAAAGTTTATAGAGTGAATGCCAAAGTTTGAAGACCATTTTAGTCATATTACACATTGTAAAAAAAAAATTGATTATGTCAAAAACCATCCAAGACCTTGTCACAATCTCCTCCTCATGTCGACCTTCAGAAGAAGAAAAGAATGCTCCTTGGATGACAAGTTGGCTTACCAATGGCACAAGTCAGCTTCTTTGATGGGAAAACAACTATATATATGCAACACGACATTCATTTGGAGAATGAAATTTTGGTCAAGGTAATATGAACAAGAAAAGGTGCGAAGATCACAAAATGAAAAGTCTTATCACTAAGCGAGGAAAGAGGAATATATATGAGTTCATTTGGATCTATTTTTGGGATGATACCTCCACACGTATGAGGATATAGCGTTGACATATGTAGTAAGGGCTGAGATATTATAGTCATCTTGAGAAGACAAGTTTAGGAGGAAATCAAGTGGATCCTCTAACCGAGTTAAGGAAGGAATAGTCTCCATCTCAACCGAAGGAAGTTGAGAGACAATATTTCTCTCAAGTACTAAAACTATGGTTTCCAAAGAAGGTTAGAAAGGTGCAGATCTAAGCTAGGGATTGAATTATGAAGGTTAGTCGAAGCAATGAGAGGAGGAAAGGAGTTTGATTATCTCAAAGAAGAAGAAAGGAAGCCTTGTGACTTGGCCTTGGAAAGGTTAATAGGTCAAGGGTCTTGGTCATGGTCTTGGTATTCATCAATTAAAGTTTCTATAAGAAGAAGAATTCGTTTGGGTTTTCCTCTCAGGTTGGAGAGGTTTTGGCCCTGGATGATCACGTACATTTTGTGTCTCTTGTCTCTTTATTGTTTATGAATTGGTATTTGTTTGATGAACAAGAGCACTATAATAATCTAAGAGAAGGTCCTAATCTAAAGAAGTAAAAAACATTCACAATCATTTATCATTAGAAGAGAAATTACCTAATTCAGATGACTACACCTAGTTAGACGAACTAACCTTTTCAATCCAAATGACATTGTCATTGCCACACCACCGCTTCCCAACGAAACATGCACCAGATGTTGCAACCATGTCCAAGGACCTGCAATAGAATCCAACTAAAAATGAAGAAACCAAAAATTTCAAAATGATAACCCAACAAACTCAAAACAAGAGAAAAAGGAAAATATTGGCTACCTGAATTCCTCTTCGACACCAACTGAAGAAAAGATGGAGATAAAAATGACGTTGTATAGAAGAGTGAGAGACAGAAAAAAGAACTATTGTGAACCTATACATCTTGCCCCTGGGAAAATGGGATCAATAATGAATGTAGGAGATACCCATATGCCATACATCTTGTTGCCTCAAGATCAACGAGCCTCACGCCTAAATCAAATCAATAAATAACCTTTATAAATGTGACCCTTCCTGTACAATAAGAAAACCTTAAGCCTGTGCATTCTCAGATAACAATTTTTTGTTCTTGAATCCAATCAACAATAAATAAATAACCTTGCTTATTCAATATCAAGGTAGCCCATCCTGTACCATAACTTTGTTCATTTGGCCCATCCTATACCATAACCATGTTCATTCAATATGAAACCCTGTGAAACCTTGTTGTCGTCATCCCTCGATTAGTGGAGCAGGGATGCGACAACATAGTGATGCCAACCCAAAAATCTGAAATAAAACCCAAAGTTTACATTATAAAATGAAAAAAAATCAAAAGTACGGTAGAAACAATAGCTCCAACATGTTACTATATGTCACCTATAGTGACATAGTAATAGCTAGAAATATATCCCAAGTCATGTTCATACACAATGATAATAATATCATTAATTAACAAATTATATATATTTGAAGATTGGTTTTGATATTGTGTACCTTTTGAATTTTCATGGGATATATGTATATGTATATGTATATGTATATGTATATATATATATATATATATATATATATATATATATATATATATATATATATATATATATATATATATATATATATATATATATATCTTTATGTTTGTGAGAGAATAATAAATATTTATAATGTTATCACTGGGCTAGAAAGAATTGGGTTGCTTCAACCTTTAACCTAGTGTAACTATTTCAAACCACTTGAATTGGAAGTTAGTCCTTCCAATCTGAGAGGGCTCTCTCAAATATTATCAAATCTTCTTGAAACAATTGAAATAGTCAGATGACTAACTCTAATTTCTTTTTGTGTTTTTGTAGGTGAAGAAAAACATGATTACTGTTGCCATTAGGCATGGAGTCAAACTACAGACATAGCAAACAACAAAGTTTAATGGAAGTTGAGGCATCTATAACTTTTAAGCTGTCACAAATGAACATCTACAGTCATACATAGTATATGAAGGAAGTTGGAGCAGTTTGATGAGATTTCCAAGTAATCAAGATACTATGTGAAATTGGAAACAACATGATAAAAAACCATAAAAGCCATGAAATGAATCTCAGGTACATAAACATAGTAGCTACAATTTTATATTAAAGGATCAAAATATTACAAAAGGTCAGTTCTTCATATTCTTCATCAACCCTTCTCAAAGTCGAAAACCTACTTATTTATAGAGAAAATATCTCTTTACATATCTTGCCACTTGGGCCAAATTTGATCCACTATTCTAGAGACCTACTCCTACTTTTCTTCTAACTAATAGAGTCCTCATAGGGATTTTTTGTTTTACAATAGTTGGAACTCAACTAGGACTCTACTAGCTTTAAAACCATAACCACTTTTGGTTGATGTAGATAACCAAAGCCAACTACATGCTATATTTGTTGGAGTGCCATTAAATCTTCAAACTTTTGATAGACATCAATTTAATTTCCCTTTATGTTGACTGTCTTGATGAGCTGGCTAATTTGTAGATGTGGCTATTTGTTGACCTGACAAGCTGAAAAATAAGAGTTTATCATGATGACACGAACACCCTTTATCATTTGAAATCAATATGGAGCTTGGATGTCTGATACAAAAAACCTTCAAAAAGGCAGAAAAACAAAGTTTTTTCATGATTTCATAGGAGAACAGTGTTTTCATAAGTTTCATAGCAAACTTTCATAGCGACTTTGAAAAACACTCCTAGGCTACCTTTTCCCTCCATTTTCTGGTTCTGAGGTCTTTGTTGATGTTTATGAGCTAAACATAAGACTTCAGAATGTCCTTTGTTGAACTCTAGACCATCCTTAACCCTTATGGAATGCTACAATAGTTTCGTAGAAAAAACTCGGCTTCATTATGGGTAGTTGCTACGAAAGTTGAAAAATCTTTATTTTTTCAAGTTTCCATGATTTTAATGCCTCCTTATGACTTCTAATATCATGTTGACTATACATATGGCCGGGTTAATTGAAATAAGTATAGACAAAAATTGGAGAGTTTTCCATATCATGGAGTGGCACTTACGTCAGTAACAATCTTGAGGTTTCTTTTCTTGAGTTCAGCCTGGATCACTTCAATATGACTTTCTAGTGTTGTAACTTGTCCTTTCCAGTTTTTCCTATCTTCCTGCTGTTATCACTCAGGTTGTCCCTGAAGGTTAAGAAAGGGATACGGCCGAGGTAACCACAAACCAACTTTGGACTGCAGGTTTTAGCCAACCTGCAATCAGAGAGGGCTCTCTCTTTTAGATTTAGCTTTGTTTGAAAGGATTTTAGGCTAGGTCTTGGGTCAGAGGGTTTTTTGTTTTGTTTTGGTGAGAAAATTGACACTTTCAGGTAGAGAGGTAGAGTATAGTCTGAATGTTTCAAACCATTGGGCGTGGAGTCGAGGAGGGGAACTGCTGGTGCGTTTCCTTAATAACAGTGAGGGAACATGGAGCAAGATAGCTGAGCTTGAAGCAATTTTCAGGTTTAAAGGATGAAATGAATGCTAAAGAAAGAGAGGCAGTTAAGAATCTCTCTAACAGATTAGCAGAGAAAGTAACAGGGCGCTACCTAGGGGAAGTTAAGAATCCCTAGATAATTGGCCAACACAGGTGAATTGGGGTAAACATGAGCCAGAAGGAATTCAATATTCATAAGCAATTCATTCAGAGGAAAACATCAAGAAACAACAAAAATTGAGCATAGAGAGTATTTAAACTAATTCTAGGCTATTCTTTTTTCCTGCTATTTAGATAATGGCAAACACATAAACAGAGATAAGAGGCACTTATTGCTTCAGGCCGCAGCACAAGAATTCCATCTTCAGTCTCCAAAGCATTTATTAACAACAAACAGTTCGCTCTCCAAGCTTTCGGCAATCTTTGGTTACAGAAAAATTCAGGTATACACAGCGAGTCTCTAGTGAAGAATTCTCAATTTACCAACCCTTAAAACTATACAGAGGGTGGTATATATAGGGAAAAAATTTCTATCTACTGCTTTTATTACATATTGACCTAATCAGGTCATAAAAAATAATTTATTGACCTACTCCTATCTGAAATAAATGCATGAAAATTCTCAGGCTGCGCTGGGGGTGGCCGTAAAAAAAAATGAATAAATGATGTAGTCCTGGGTGCCTTGGTGCAATGTCTTCTGAAATAAGTATGCATGGGTTTTTGCTTCCTTGCTGTCCTGGTGCTTTGAATGCCTTAATGGTGATTTGAAGGCAAGGATGGGCTGATGCTTACTGACTTGACTTTCTGGGGGCTTCATCAATGTTCAGGTGCTTTGAGCCCCTAAACAAATCTTTGCTGATACTCTTTGGTGTCTTTTCTTCCACTGATACTCTTCGAGATAATTTGGACTGCTGATCTGATGTGCTGCAGGTCTAATCACCAGTAAATGGCCGCTGTTCAGCCTCTGTATCATCTGGAATTGTCTTCTGCTCCTTTTGGTATGCTCTGTGAAGAAAACGGATCATTTTTGCGCCTTTTCGGGCTTCCTGGGGCCGCATGATGAGAATATTCCCTAAAGATTCCCTGAAGATTCTCCATTTCGGCCTAAAAAATCCTGCGATGAGGCGCAAATTGCTCATCAAAAACTGCCTTAGAATTGGATTCCGGGGCTCCGAAGTGCGACTTTTGCGCCTTTGCGCCCAAAAAGTGCTGATGACGTCAGCATGATGTGACATTGTACGGCGGGTGACGTCAGCAGGGCGACGTGGCGGGATGACGTCAGCATGACGTCATCACGTACGGATGATGATGTGGTAGGTACGGTGGCAGGGACACGTGGCAGTGACGTGGCAGGAGGCCACGCAGGCAGGTGACTCATCAGGTGACTGGACAAAGGGGTGACGTAAGCAGGGACTGTGCAGGGGGTGACGTGGGATGTGACGTCACGGGTGGTAAGCGGTTTTGTGGCGCACCGCTTATGGGCAAAGGCGGTCTTGGGGGAGGGGGCTCCGCCACAGCCCAACGCTTGACGCGTGGCGGGAGTACAGTGGGAATATCGCCCATCTCCCGGACGCTAAAGCTCGGGCGCTTTGGAGATAGGACGGCCCGGCAGTTGTAGATCTGCGGGGCTGTGGATCGGGCGGCTGGCGGTAAAGGAAATACGGTGGGGAGATACGGCGTTGGAATATTCCAAGAATATTCATTTTTCAATAATGCGCGCGGTGGGTTATGACTTAGGGAAAGCGGGTTTGGGGTTTTTTTTAAAATGGGAGCAATCAATATTTACAATTAGGACTTAGGGTAAGGGGTAAAATATGGGTTAAAAGTGCGCGGGTTTAGGATTTTATGCACAAAACTTTGGTTTGGGGATGAAATAGGGAGTTTTGAGGGTTTTAGAGGGGTTTTAGGGCTAGGGAAGCGGTTACTAGCTGACCTGATGTCAGACTAGCTTCTTAATGACTCGGATGGGCTAAAGACAGCCCCAGATGGACTGTGATTTCCCGGACTTATACGAAATATGGCTATATTGCCAGGGAGGGGTATTTACATAGGGGAGTTTTATATACATGATTTTAATAGGGGAAGGGGAAAATTGTTAGGGAGTTATATAATAAAGTTAATAGTTAATATGGAGATGAAAAGGGGGCGCTAAGGTATGAGACCTTAGGCTTTGTTGGGGAAAAGAAGGCTCACAGATGATGAGTGAGCAGTCCTTGAGTGAAGTAGATCCTCACCAAGGCGAATGTCATGGAAATGATGAAACTGAGAGGCTCACGCATACCTTGCCCCCTTGGGGGATGTTAGTAAGTGACTTGGGGGAAATGAGAAGAAGGGGAGGTTAGTGAGTTCTAGCTTGAGTACCTCCTTTGAATGCAAAACTGCCTGATAACTATGATATGAAAGGATAAGACATTGTGAGATACAAAATTGATCATCAATTATCATTCTGCCACCAAACAGCTACCTACCCAGCCTACTGTCCTAACATTTTTTCTTCTTTTTGTTTTAGGTGCACTTAGACTTGCAGACCCATGTTTGCAACTTTTTTTTTTTTCTTTTATCTAAATCTACACTTATTTCTACCAGGGCCCAGATTAAACAGTTGGGTCCCTTAGTTTCTCTACCTATCTACAAATCTGCCAAGCTTAGACTGTTTGGATAGATATCATTCTCTATATTCTACAACAGGAAATTGAAACCTAGGGAGACCAGGATTAGACTGTTTGGACCTCCCTTTAAGAAATTCTTCAAAATTGGAACAACTCATCAAAATGGAATGCAACAGTGGCATTTGGATCAGCACACTTCATGGCTTCTTCTTTGGTCTCTTCTGGAAATATGGAACACTGCAGCTTGCAAAGTATGACATATTTGGCATGTAAAAATGTCAATCATGAAAGATGATACCCTGTTGCAATAGGAGGCTAACAGTGGCTCCACTTGGGGATGGCTTTTCCTTGTGATAAGTCAAGAACAGCAGGTCAGACTGCCTTGATCTTCTGTTTGTTGCTGTTAACTGTGAATTTCTTCTTTGTTCTAGCTGTTTTAGATATGAAACTTTGAACTATGAACCACTCCTCCTCAACAGAGCTTTCTGTGAGATGTACAGCAGTGCCTGCCTTCTTCTACGCTCTTGATCTTTATGTACAATGCTTGAGCAACTATGCTGATATAAACTGAAAGTTCTTGCTCTGTTTTGATGCTTTTGAGATTGAAGAATTTGCATCGGCTCCGTCCTTTCCAAATTTACTGTTATTCCTTAACAATCGGCATGTTTACAAAAATTTAAACTGAGTGATGATATATACAAATAATATTGTACAAAGATATTTACAGAACTTGCATTGTTTCAACAACAGGGATCGTGATAATGTTTCAACATCCTGCCATTCACAGGGCCTTCTTCAACAGTGCTGTTCTCCATAGATCTGAGAAAATAGGTGTTGTTTCCTTGAACAGCAGAAATTACAAATGGACCTTTCCATAGAAAGTCAAACTTGGCATGTTTGCCCCTATCTTCTCTTCTTGAGTCCCACTTCAAAACTTTGTCACCAACACTGAAATCTTCAGCTTTAGCTCTCTTATCAAACATCTTTTTGAGCTTTTCTTGTAAGATTTGTGCTCTGTCATAGACTTGTTCTCTGGTTTGCTGAAGGTGAATTGTCTGATTAATTCTTCTTTGAATGTCATTTGGTTCAGCCTGAATTTCCTGTAACAGCTTGATAGTAGGAATGCCCAGGGATGAAGGAAATCTAGCCTCCATGCCATATACCAACTCATAAGGGCTCATTCCAATTGATCTTTTGCTTGAAATTTTGTCTGCCCATAGGGCGTTCACCAGCTTTTTGTGCCAGTTTTTCTTGTTTTCTTCTAGCATTTTCTTTATGATGTTGATGAGGCTCTTGTTAGATGATTCGGCCAATCCATTAACTTGAGGGTAATATGCTGTAGAGTGGCCCAGGGTGATATGAAACTTATGGCAGAAACTGATCATCCTTTTAGACTTAAAGGCAGCGGCATTGTCAGTGATGATTTTCTCAGGGCAGCCAAATCTGGAAAGGATGTTGCATTCAAGGAATTGGATAATTATGGTATCATTGGCTTGTCTACAGGGAATGGCTTCAACCCACTTGGTGAAATAATCAGTGGTTGTTAGGATCCATTTGTGCTAGCCTGAGGAAGAGGGATGAATTTCTCCAATGAAGTCAAGACCCCATTGTTGAAAAGGTTTTTCGGTGTAGATGGGTTTAAGGGGCAGGGACAACAATTTTCTCTTGCCTTCAAAAATTTGGCACTTGTGACATGTCGTGGAAAATTTTTTTACATCTGCAAAAAGAGTGGGCTAGTAGAAACCAGCCCTCAGGATTTTGTCTGCTGTGGACTTCCAGTAGAGATGTCCTCCACAATCACCTGCATGGAATTCTTTCATGACATTGTTAGTTTCATTCATGGTTAAACAATTTAACAATATACCTTCATGATTTCTCCAAAATAATGCACCATCTATAACACAAAATCTCAAAGCCTTCATTTTTAAAAATCTTTTCTTTGTTCTGGACAATCCTGGGGGAGCACACAGGTTTAACAATACAAAGCAAATATCAGTGTACTAGGGGAATTGCAGAAATATTTCACTGATCTGTGGAGTCACCAGCTCCGGTTCATTGTCTAGCTGGTTAATGTCTAAGGCCTGAAAGTTTGTTTCAGACATCAGCTTGGCTAAACCTTTTCCCTTTATCAACTTGGTTGGTTTTATTTCAATGTCATACTTGAGGATACTTGCAATCCACTTACCTCTTTTGCCTTCTAATCCGTCTTGAGTCAATATATCTTTAACAGCAGCGTGTGGGACATAGGCAGTCACGTGTGAATATAAAATGTACACTCTGAAATCCTTGATGGCCTTAACAAGTGCGTAGGCCTGCTTTTCCATTATTGGTTACTTCAGAGGGGTGTCTCTTAAGGCTCGGCTGAAAAAAACAATTGGCTTTTCAGCTCCCTGCTCATCCTTTTGCAACAGGACAACAGTGATTGTGTGGTCTGATGCGAACGAAAATATGATAAAATCCTTGTCAAACTGTGGACTGGTTAGAACAGGAGTTTAGGTTAATGCAGTTTCCATACTCTCGAACGCCTGCTTGGCCTCAAGGGACCATCTTACCTTGGCATCCTTCTTTAGCATGTTGCTTAACAGTCTTATTACCTCAGCTAAATTTGGAATAAATCTTCTCAAAAAGTTAATTTTACCAAGGAATGCTTGTAGCTCTTTTATGTTTCTCGGATGTGGGATTTGGAGGATGGCCTGTATTCTTTCAGGATCAATTCTGATCCCATCCTTTGATATAATGTGGCCAAGTAATTTTCCTTCTTCCAGGCCAAATAAGGACTTCTTTGGATTCAAGGAAATGCCATATTTCCTGCATGTCATGAAAATTTGTCTGAGATGCTTGAGATGTTCTTCATCAGATTTGGAAAATGGGGTTAAATCATCAAGGTACACAACTAGGAAGTCATGTAATTCTTTGGCGAATGCAATGTCCATTGCTCGTTGAAAGGTAGCACCAGCGTTTTTAAGTCCAAATGGCATATTTACATATTTAAATGTTCCCCAGGGTGTGGTAAAGGCAGTTTTGTCTTGGTCGTCTGGGTGAACAAGTATCTGGTTAAAACCTGAAAAACCATCTAGTAGGGAAATTCTAGATGCTCCCACTACTCTCTGCAATATGTGTTCCATTTTGGGCAGGGGATAGTGGTCTTTTAAGGAGACTTGATTTAAATTTCTAAGATCTACACAAAGTCTGATTTCGCCTGTCTTTTTCCTTGTAGGCACTAGGTTGGACACCCACTCAGAGAATCTGATAGGGGCTATAATGCCTGCTTCCCACATCCTTTTTACTTCTTTTTCAATCGAGGGAAGCAACACAGGGTTGATTCTTCTCAATTTCTGTTTGAAGGGCTTCTAATTGGGCTTCAATGGGATCGTGTGCTGAATCACTGATGTATCATAGGATTTCAAATCCTCATAGCTCCAAGCAAATACATCTTGAAATTCTTTGAATAAGTCAATGTACTTGGGCTTTTGATCAGGTGGAAAATTTTTGGACAGTTTGATCATTTTTGGGTTCTCTGGTGTCCCAATGTTGTGTTCTTCAATTTCCGTGTTTATTGGTTGTAGTTTTGGTTTTCTGGGAACGTCATTAGAGTCAAACATGTCTTCTAGCGGAGTTAGTCCAGCAGGCAAAAAATTATCTTTCAAGTCAATGACCTCTGCCTCTGTTCTGTTTACTTCTTCTACCTGTGTTTGTTTCAGCTGTTCAATGTTTTCATTGTCAAAAATGGTTGGCTTCAGAATCTGTTTGGCTGTTGCAGCAGTTAGAACTTGCTGACTTTCATTTCTCTGTTGTTCAGAATCTGTCATGGCATCCATGTCAATGTGAATATTTGAAAATTCACGCTCGAGGGTAAGGAAATTATTAATATGGGCATCATTCTCGAATACTTGCCAATCTCTGACATTATTTGGGATGGTGGGCCTATGTTTTATTTCGGCTGTGAAGTGATAATTCGGGTCAAAAGCGAGCTTGCATGTACTCGCGAAGGTGGCTAGGCTGTGTGCATGAATGTTGTGATTTCTGGAAATCTTGTCAAGCTTGAATTCAGTGAATGCCTGGAGTATGTTAGTAGCATCAGTTCTGTAGGCTCTCATTCTGTTGTCATTGGTAACAAAATTACCTTTCATCTGTTGTATAACTAGATCAGAGTCACCTAAGATAGACACTTTTACAACACCTAGAGTTTTCAGCGGTTTAAGGCCTAACAACAGAGCCTCATACTCTGCCATGTTATTTGTGCATTTGAAATTCAGTCTATAGGCATGTCCTTCTGCATGATTATCATGTGTATTGTGAATCCAGACACCTGCCCCTGCTCCTAACTTGTTGACAGAACGATCAAACTCTAAGAACCATGTGATTTCTTGCTTGTTGACAATGCTAGGAGTGTCATCCGAATCAGGGTTGGGCAGATTTAAAATTTCTGTTTGGGGAGGTTCTTGTAACATGCTGGTTGCATTTACTGTTTTGACAATTTCTCTATTGTGGGCAACCGTTTCTTCATTGATGTGCACTTGTTGTTCTAGAGCCAAAGGCTCCTTATTAGTGGGAAGATTTGAATCATCATTGAATAAAATGAAAGAATCCATATCAGAATGAATTGAATAAATGGGAAAATTTTCAGGCTTGCTTTCACTACTTACTACATATTTCATCAGCGTTTCTCTGTACAGTCTCTTTGGTTGCCCAAAGACTGAAATGGTAGCATAGGAAAGGTCTAATTGAAGGGATCCTTGGAGCTTTGCTCCCCATGATCTCAAGAGGAGCATACCATACTTTGGTGGGATGTCAGCCACTACTACATCCATGAGGATGGTCTTGTTGGGATATTGGACTAAGGAGACACATAGATCTTTAATGATGCCTAAACATTTCACTTGACTTGAGTCAAATGAGTATAAATCTTTGTAAGGTCTTGTGATGTCGAGATTCAATTTTTCCATAACTGCTTTGGGCATAAGATTGTGCGATGCCCCTGAGTCAAACATAGCGTTGTGTAAAAATTTGTCATGTATATGCAGACTGACATAAAAGGGTGGGACAGGTCCTTGTGTTGACTTTCCATTAACTTCTGGTCCAAACAATAGTTCAGGGGAATCATCCAAAACATTTACATCATCTTTGTTTTCTGGGAGTTGAAGTGACCTTTGAATTTGTTGCCTATATACATCGTGTTTAGACAATTCTGAAAGAGGAATGGCTACATTGAGTTTTCCAATCTTTGTTTCTAAACTAAAAGGCTTCTCTAATGGAGTCTTAGTATTGGCATTGGCAGTTTTTTCCTTTTCATTTGAATTTTCAGCGACTTGCTCTTGTTTATCAATGCTATGGGAAGTATTTGCTTGCGGTTTGGCAACTTCAGGAGTACTTTTTGGGATGCTGTTTGAATTTTCTTTTGAGAAAGGAGGAGGCAAAGGCTGATCTTTGGAAGGCTGTATTTCTGTTATATCTTCTACAGTCACTTGATGTGGGTTTGGGACAGTCATATCAGCTGGTTCTGTTACAACAACTTTGTTTTTACTCTTGTTGGGTTGTTTACTTTCCTTTGTCTTGCTAGGCTCAGAGATGTCAATGGTCCTAGTTCCGAGCTTATACTGTTTGTGTACTTCATACACAGCAGTATCATAACCTTGTTTAAAATCAAAAGACTCACCAGATTTAGTCTGAAATTGATTGCAGTCATGCTCATTTTGGTCTTCTTGTGTCAAGAAATTTTGATGCTCACCCTTTAGATCCATTAAATTCATATGATTGTCTTCTATGGGTTGTCTAGAAGTAGATCCTTCTACATAGTTATCTTGAAAAGGGGGTCTTATATCATGGTCTTGGTTAGACCTACTAGCATTTATGTTCCGCATTCTCCTAAAATTGGGATTTTTTATGGGATTAGACTGCTGTCCTTACCATGATGCCTTTCTCTCCACATTTTCTACCCTCTCTCCTAGTCTTTGCAGGCCATTGATGATAGCATCAAGCTTCTGGTCGAAGGCTGAGGGTTCTTCCTTAAAGGTGGTTCTCCTTTCCATTCGGGCTCTATTTCTTTTGGCAATTAAGTTGGCTTCGACCGTGACAGCAACCTTTTGCGCGTCTTCAAGGGTTTCAGGAGCTCTTTATTTCAACTGATATGACATATCAAGGTCAAAACCATCAGGAAATTTGTACAAGGCAAGGTCGGGTGGAGGCCTTAAATTCTGTGGTATCGCATTATATACATTGTTGAATCTTGCACAATATTCTAAAACGGTCTCTTGAGGACCTCGTTTAATTGTATCATATTCAGCTAGTATGTGCAAGGGATCTTTCTTTTTCTCCCATCTGTTGGTAAAGGATAGGTAAATCTCATCAGGAGTGGTTATGGAATTTGCAGCGAGTGATCTGAACCAAGTTCTCACATCACCTGTTAGACTCTAAACAAAAATTCTCATTCTCACACTGTCATCATCTATTTCTTAGTTCTCAAAATAGTCTTGCATCTTTTTGGCATGCTGAATGGCTGTGAAAGGACCAGGGGAATCAAAATATGAAATTTTCGATTGGTAATCTTGGGGTAAAGCCGCAGCGTTAGCAGGTAATTGCAGGGGTGCATATCTATTAGCCATATTGGCCGGTATAAGTGGAACAACGGGGATAACAGGGATAACAGTAGTGGTAATGGGAATATGTGCAGTGAATGAAGGTGTGGAAGGAGTGCTATGAGATGTGGATGACGAACAAGGGGAAGCCGGGGTAGACCGGAATAAAACCTTGACAAGGGTTGGAACAGAGCTAGGGTAAGCTGTTTCAGGGGTTTTATCAGCAAAATTTTCCTGTCTTTGTTGCTTCCTAAGGATTTTAGGGATTATGTTAGGGTTTTCAAAAACAGCTGGAGGATCTGGGAATGGGTTTGACCTTGTCTATCGTGAACTTTTCTTGGGAGCCAACTTCTGCACTTGTTTTTTTTTTTTTTTGGTATATATATATATATATATATATTTTGGAATATTTTTTGTATTCACAAGGGCCAGATAAGATTTTGGAATGGCTGTGTATATATTAAAACTAGAATGAAGATTAACTGAAGCAGCTTTTATCTAAACCTGTTAATGTAAAAACAAAAACAGTTTCAAAGGCTTCCTGGCTGACATTTAGGCTTCATCTGTAGTTTTAGGAAATATACAGCAATTAGAAAATCGATTTCTACAGGGGATTTTTAACCTTCTTCGTGAAACTTTGTAAAATTAACTGAGGAAATTCCCCAGTGGAGTCGCCATTATGTTATCACTCGGGTTGTCCCTGAAAGTTAAGAAATGGATACGGCCGAGGTAACCACAAACCAACTTTGGACTACAGGTTTTAGCCAACCTGCAATCAGAGAGGGCTCTCTCTTTTAGATTTAGCTTTGTTTGAAAGGATTTTAGGCTAGGTCTTGGGTCCAGAGGGTTTTTTGTTTTGTTTTGGTGGGAAAATTGACACTTTCAGGTAGAGAGGCAGAGTATAGTCTGAATGTTTCAAACCATTGGGCGTGGAGTCGAGGAGGGGAACTGCTGGTGCGTTTCCTTAATAACAATGAGGGAACATGGAGCAAGATAGCTGAGCTTGAAGCAATTTTCAGGTTTAAAGGATGAAATGAATGCTAAAGAAAGAGAGGCAGTTAAGAATCTCTCTAACAGATTAGCAGAGAAAGTAACAGGGCGCTACCTAGGGGTAGTTAAGAATCCCTAGATAATTGGCCAACACAGGTGAATTGGGGTAAACATGAGCCAGAAGGAATTCAATATTCATAAGCAATTCATTCAGAGGAAAACATCAAGAAACAGTAGAAATTGAGCATAGAGAGTATTTAAACTAATTCTAGGCTATTCTTTTTTCCTGCTATTTAGATAATGGCAAACACATAAACAGAGATAAGAGGCACTTATTGCTTCAGGCCGCAGCACAAGAATTCCATCTTCAGTCTCCAAAGCATTTATCAAAAACAGACAGTTCACTCTCCAAGCTTTCGGCAATCTTTGATTACAGAAAAATTCAGGTATACACAGCGAGTCTCTAGTGAAGAATTCTCAATTTACCAACCCTTAAAACTATACAGAGGGTGGTATATATAGGGCAAAACTTTCTATCTACTGCTTTTATTACATCTTGACCTAATCAGGTCATAAAAAATAATTTATTGACCTACTCCTATCTGAAATAAATGCATGAAAATTCTCAGGCTGTGCTGGGGGCGGCAGTAAAAAAAAAATGAATAAATGATGTAGTCCTGGGTGCCTTGGTGCAATGTCTTCTGAAATAAATATGCATGGGTTTTTGCTTCCTTGATGTCCTGGTGCTTTGAATGCCTTAATGGTGATTTGAAGGCAAGGATGGGCTGATGCTTATTGATTTGACTTTCTGGGGGCTTCATCAATGTTCAGGTGCTTCGAGCCCCTAAACAAATCTTTGCTGATACTCTTTGGCGTCTTTTCTTCCACTGATACTCTTCGACAAAATCTGGACTGCTGATTTGATGTGCTGCGGGTCTAATCACCAGTAAATGGCCGTTGTTCGGCCTCTGTATCATCTGGAATTGTCTTCTACTCCTTTTGGTATGCTCTGTGAAGAAAACAGCTCATTTTTGCGCCTTTTCGGGCTTCCTGGGACCGCATGATGAGAATATTCCCTAAAGATTCCTTGAAGATTCTCCATTTCGGCCTAAAAAATCCTGCGATGAGTGATTTGCATCAAAAACTACCTCAGAATTGGATTTCGGGGCTCCGAAGTGCGACTTTCGCGCCTTTGCGCCCAAAAAGTGCTGATGACGTCAGCATGATGTGACATTGTACGACGGGTGACGTCAGCATGACGTCAGCAGGGCAACGTGGCGGGATGACATCAGCATGACGTCATCACGTACGGACGATGACGTGGCAGGTACGGTGGCAGGGACACGTGGCAGTGACGTGGCAGGAGGCCATGCAGGCAGGTGACTCATCGGGTGATTGGACAAAGGGGTGACGTAAGCAGGGACTGTGCAGGGGGTGACGTGGGATGTGACGTCACGGGTGGTAAGCGGTTTTGTGGCGCACCGCTTATGGGCAAAGGCGGTCTCGGGGGAGGGGGCTCCGCCACAGCCCAACGCTTGACGCGTGGCGGGAGTACGGCGGGAATACCGCCCATCTCCCGGACGCTAAAGCTCGGGCGCTTTGGAGATGGGACGGCCCGCCAGTCGTAGATCTGCGGGGCTGTGGATCGGACGGCTGGCGGTAAAGGAAATACGGCAGGGGAATATTCCAAGAATATTCCTTTTTTAATAATGCGCGCGGTGGGTTATGACTTAGGGAAAGCGGGTTTGGGGTTTTTTTTAAAACGGGCGCGATCAATATTTACAGTTGGGACTTAGGGTAAGGAGTAAAATATGGGTTAAAAGTGCGCGGGTTTAGGATTTTATGCACAAAACTTTGGTTTGGGGACGAAATAGGGAGTTTTTAGGGTTTTAGAGGGGTTTTAGGGCTAGGGAAGCAGTTACTAGCTGACCTAATGTCGGACTAGCTCCTTAATGACTCAGATGGGCTAAAGACAGCCCCAGATGGACTGTGATTTCCCGAACTTATAGGAAATATGGCTATATTGCCAGGGAGGGGTATTTACATAGGGGAGTTTTATATACATGATTTTAATAGGGGAAGGGGAAAATTGTTAGGGAGTTATATAATAAAGTTAATAGTTAATATGGAGATGAAAAGAGGGTGCTAAGGTATGAGACCTTAGCCTTTGTTGGGGAAAATAAGGCTCACAGATGATGAGTGAGCAGTCCTTGAGTGAAGCAGATCCTCACCAAGGCGAATGTCATGGAAATGATGAAATTGAGAGGCTCAAGCAGACCTTGACCCCTTGGGGGATGTTAGTAAGTGACTTGGGGGAAATGAGAAGAAGGGGAGGTTAGTGAGTTCTAGCTTGAGTACCTCCTTTGAATGCAAAACTGCCTGATAACTATGATATGAAAGGATAAGACATTGTGAGATACAAAATTGATCATCAATTATCATTCTGCCACCAAACAGATACCTACCCATCCTACTGTCCTAACATTTTTCTTCTTTTTGTTTTGGGTGCACTTAGACTTGCAGACCCATGTTTGCAATTTTTTTTTTTTTTCTTTTTTTTTTTTATCTAAATCTACACTTATTTCTACCAGGGCCCAGATTAAACAGTTGGGTCCCTTAGTTTCTCTACCTATCTACAAATCTGCCAAGCTTAGACTGTTTGGACAGATATCATTCTCTATATTCTACAACAGGAAATTGAAACCTAGGGAGACCAGGATTAGACTGTTTGGACCTCCCTTTAAGAGATTCTTCAAAATTGGAACAACTCATCAAAATGGAATGCAGCAGTGGCATTTGGATCAGCACACTTCATGGCTTCTTCTTTGGTCTCTTCTGGAAATATGGAACACTGCAGCTTGCAAAGTATGACATATTTGGCATGTAAAAATGTCAATCATGAAAGATGATACCCTGTTGCAACAGGAGGCTAACACCTGCAACCAGTTATTTCTCCTATGCATGTGTTCTAGCATTCTATGTAAAGGCAAAGTTCTTTTTATCATCTTCTTAGACTTGTCTGCAATTTCGTCATAAAAATTTATTTTCTTTAACACTTCATTTTGGTATTTAGTAAACTCTAGCTTGGACTTGATCACTTCTTGTCTAGCCTCTCTTAACTATTCTTGTAGGACTTCTATTTCATTCTTTTCTTGAACAATCTCCTTGCTCTTATTTTTCTTTGATGGTTTCTTGGATAACTCTGTTTTTCTCAATGGTGCTTCAGGTACCTTCTCAACTTGCTACATTGATCTTGTCATAGGTTTCCTTGGTCTAAAATGAAACCCTTCTCTTCTTAAGTAAAATATAATTTCTTTTCTCTCTTTATTTTCTTCTTTGTTTTAGTTGGGGTCACTTCTACAAGTTGCTCAACTGGGCTTTCTTCAATGTCTATAGCTTCTAGAATATCAATCAATATTCCCTTCTTTTCACTCTGTTCCTGTCCTTTCTTCTGTCCTCTGGTCATTCTCCTCTTAGCACTTGTAGAAGCTTTAATTATAGGTTTCTTGTTCTGTCACTAACTGTTGTTCTACTCTAGGATGTTGCTCTATTCTAGGTGTTGCATATTTGGATTTTGGAGTTTCTCTAGTGGTGGTAGCAGCATCAAGTTCATATCCTCTTAGGAATAAAAATGTAATCTAGTCCCTATTCAATTTATTCAACTCTTGAACTACTAACAATTTTATAAGATCATGATGAAAAATAGAGGTACTACTTGCCTCTGGTTTAGCTTGCACCTTGCCAACCATCTTTCCTAAACTTCTAAAGAGATAAAAAGGAATATCTAAGGGTTGTTTACCTGTGAAGTGAAGAAACAACCTAAAGTGGTATTGGTAGAACATATGGAACCTTCCCTCACATGTGAAATACTTCTGAATAACCATCAACAACTTGGAATAATGTTCTTTGAGACAAGTTTTGGGGAGGCCCACTGTCATATCAATCCCTTGATGTTCTTCCTTCAAGAATTCATCACAATTCTGCAGCTGGAACTTCTGAACTTTAAACCATGTTTCCCTTGACCTTGGGATTTCATTAGCATGAGAAATGGTGTCTGGAGATACATTCAAGCTCAAGATGCCCACCTTCATCCTAACCCATGTGAAATTGAGAGAAAAGTCCTTAGTGATTTATGCATGAAAACCCTGCAATTTTTTAGAAAATCAAAGACACCCCATGCTGGAAAATGACTGTGTAAAAGCAGGGTATTCCTCAAGCAGTTTCATGTATGTGGGCTCATAACGTACCACAACCCCTCCTTTGTAGTGTTTTCTAGTGGCCATGCTTGGTAACATGTTGAGATCTGCTTGTAAGTTGCTTCCTTTTCACCTGCAAACCAAGTTTAGAACACCTAGATGTCACCTAGACCAGGACTAAACCTGTTTTGATAGTACAAAACTTGATATATGACAACACTTGTGCACTTTTGATAAGAGAGATGATATAAAGGGAAAGGAGAGGTAAAAGTGATTTAAAAAGGAGTGGAGGACATGGGGATCAAGAGGCATAACAACTCAGTACACACAACATCATTGACAATCATTTTCAACAAAACCGTTATACAATAACAAACTCTCATAACGAGACAAGTGTCGGAGAGGATTGTTTTGCTACGGAAGTGTTGGGGGCTTTTGTAGCAAATTTTGGGTTTGCATAGCTGCGTTTGTTGCGAAAGTTTGTAAAAGTCTCAGACCTCAAAAATATGAAATGATGATTTCAAAAATAGATGGAGTGGTGACCTTTTTTTTTATAATGACCTTACTAAACATGAATGGACCCTATAACAGGTGTCACATGAACCTAAACAATAAAACCCTATCTATAATGACCAAATCAAACTAAAAAATTTATTTAGCGTTATCATAAATAAGATATAATAGTTAAAAAATAGATATATAAATGTAAATTATGATAAATATTAAAAAATTAATATACTCTATTTTCTTTTAACATTTAAATTTTAGGTGGGCTCTTGTTGATTTAAGATTTAAATTAAAATCATCTTATTTTTGTTGGCATTAAGACATTTATTGATTTGATGTAATATAATCCTATTATAGTGTATGTCATTTTAAGTGCCAATTAATAAAATATTGGATGTGGCATTATTTTCTTCCACCCCAATTGAAATTATGTATTGTGAGTATTGTTGATACTTTTAGTTTGACATTTTCACATGTAGTTCTTATGTATTTAACAACGACATGTTGTCATCAAAGTAGTTTTTCTTTGTTGAAACACAAGCATATTAGAGATCATGTTTGGGATTAAAAACTATATTAAGTTAAGTGAATTTTTCAAATATGCTTTTTTTTATGAAGTTTATATATGAACTATACAAAACGGACTTTGCTAACCTAATGAAACTTAAAATTTTCCATCATAATGGTGAGAATTGTGATTATTTTCATTTTTTATGTATTATCAAATTGTTACATGTTTTTCAATATTTACATTTCTATCATGATACTTATCCTTGTCAATTTTTTTAGAATGGATTCCAATCTCTCTTTTAATGTGCCTCATCCCAATTCCAAGATTCACGAGAGTTATCACTTACATTTTTGAATACTTGTAGTAATAATTTTGATGCTTGTGTGAGATTCTCGAGTAAGTTATGGAGAAAGTAATAGAATTCTTTTATGATTAGATCTACACTCTAGCATCCACTCCAAGAGACATTTTGCAAGTTTTAAGAGATAAAGAGAACAATAAATATTCTTAATAATAGTTTAATAGACTTTGTGGCCTTGATTTACAATTTCCTTTAGCTCTGGTTTATATGTATCTCACTAAACACCAAATCAAAAACAACTTAGCCTAAATAATCAATGATGGATGTAATCATGTTAGATTTTCATATTCCTAAAGGGTCATAAAGCAAATAGGCTCTCTCCTAGTCTACTGTAGCGTTTTGTTAGAATTCATGTCTCTTGGAAAATACCTCAAGTTTAGAAACATTTTTGTATTTCCTAATAAAATCTACAACAAACATGCATAACATTACCAAATAGGGGTTTAGAAGGCACCAACTTTTATGGGTGAGCATGCAAGAATTCCTCTAATATATGTTTCCACAAAAAGAACGACACCAAGTGAGAAGCTTCATGTTGTGATATCTAACACTTTAATATTTACTAAAAAGAGTTCCTATGTTTTTATGTATATCCTATCAGAAGATCACGTTTAAATATTTTGGATAACCTTGCATTTAAATATCTTGGATAACTTTGCTTCGCCAGCATGGTTTTTGGGCTATCATATTGAGTTAGAGGGTTTTTCTTGACTACTTATATATCCACATTAATATATAAGTAGAATACTATTGTAATTTCTCCATAAATTTAAGTTAATAAAAACATGTAGATGAAGTTTTGTAGTGTTTTAGAAAAATATCTTCAATCTTATTCACTTAAAATTATAAATTAATTTTTCAAGTTTTCAAATAAATTATTTCCATTTTTTTTATTTAGTATATGATTAAAATGAAAATTTCTCACTCTTGGTGATTTTCCAATTTTCACATTAAAGTTCTTACTCATGGAAATGACAACCAACAAATATTGGTATTTTAATACCTCTGTGCAAACATTTTGGTAACATAAATTATTGGGAAAGAGATAACCCCATTTCATTTTCCCAAAATTATGATGTAATTAAATACTTGTAATGTTGGGTTACCAACATTTATATTATGTACTAAACTTTATTATGTGATGTACTAGTATATTTTATTAATAAAAATTATAGAGTTAAAGGAAGGGAGCAACCAATAGATCATGATGCCTTGAGAAGGGGGAAAAATTTACTAGGGAGGTGTTGACAATGTTGGACCCGCCAACATTCAGGGGATCTCACTAGTATGAAGTTGGCAACTAGACCTCACATTATTTGGTGTAGGAGTCATATCTGGTATGATGGCTTGATTGCCATTATCTTAGAGATTTTCCTTAGCTATTGCTATTCAACACATGAGAGTGTTATTATTGTAACTTCAAGAAAGCAAGGCTGGTATGCTTAGTGAGTGCGTAATGTAACTTTGTTTCTGGGTTCTCTTACTATAAGGGAGAGGGTAAAAGTGAGCCTCTAGATGAGAGATAGTAGTACCACCCAAGGAGAGACAATTGCGAAAACAACAAGGGTCTTTCTAGCATCTAACGGAATAGTCCACAATGGATGTGGTAGTCGTTAAAACCAAAGTGCAAGGGAAACACGTACACCGTCCAATGGAGTATTCCACAAGGGGGTGACGGTCGTTATAACCAAGGAAAACAAGAATGGTCTATATAATGTCTGGCAGAGTAGTCCACACGAACGATACAACAGTCATAAAAAATACAACACATATTCAACAATGTAAGTAATAAAATGAAAGAAGTAGTTCAACTATCTTAGTATAGGTCAAGAAAACATGCATTACAAATGTTTAAAGAATAATATTACAAATTGATACAAACATGCGTGAAAACATGATGGCATGAGATAGGATTTTAAATTAAGAAAAAGTTCCAAGACACATATGTACACCATAAATCACTAGCCCTAGTAGTGGGACATTGGTTCCACTCCTCACTCCTCAAAGAACATACTACAGACTCTCAAGGCTATGTGGGAGGAGCCAAGGTGAAAATTCCTTTGCTTGTGCAATGAGGGGGTATATATAGCTAAGGGTGATGCTTGACCCTTGTGACTATTGGATGTCCCTCATGACCATTTAGTTCCTATGAATTTTCAACTGACGTGACTCTTCAACTTCATTAGTGCATCTCTTGGACTTTCACATTACATTACATTTGATTACAACAAGTATGGCCCATAGTAGTGATGTGGTCGAAACAAATCATGACACAACTTGACATGACACTGCTGACATGTAGTGGCTGACTATGGTGTCCATGTCGAGCTGCTATGCTTTTGAGTGATGGGTGTGCTCTCGGTGTGTTGTGACTTCACCTCTGCATGGAAAAGCATTGCGGGGTCTTCGATGGTCCCGGTACTTGCTTGATAGTTCAGAAGCATGTGTCCCTTTCGCTTGTTGCTCAATTTTCTTGGCATGTTCGTTGTGCCATGTTCCATTAATGTGCCTGATCCTGTAATTTACTCATGATGGGACGACATCAAATCCAAAAATATCCTATTCTATCATAATGCATTGTTTTCGGTTTTAGGTCCAGGTGACTAGGAGGGAGGACAAGATATTGAAACTACACAAATCAGAGCTCAGGTCGGGATGAGAGGCTCTGTAGTATTGGTGGGAAAAACTACACATAGGTCACTGGGAGGAAAAATTTCCCAATAAGGGACAACAGTGACAACATCAAGGTGGAACCCAGCTAGGCAAAACTACGCAATTCCTAAGAGGAAGACAAGGCAGGGTGTCCGGAGGAACTAATGGACAGTTCTATGCAATTCTCACGATGACGAATGAGTGGGTCACTCGAGGTTTGACAGAGAATCTGTGCAAATTTCAGGAGGGAGACAGAGTTGTGTAGCAAGGGGCACTAACAGAAAATTCTGCACAATTTTCCAGGGCATGGCATGTCGAGCTATGAGGAGTTGTTGGTCATAAATCTAGATTTCTAAGAGACAGTGCAAGACAGGCAGTTGCTGTGCAGTTTTCAGAAATAGTGTACAGTCGGGCAACAACAAGTGTACTATCCAGATCTGTGCAATTTTCAGGGACAGTGCAGAGCAAGCCAGCAGGAGGTCTGATTCAACATGACTACGCAATTTCTGCAAGCAGTGCGGGGCAGGCAACTGGGTATGTATGCATAATTTTGGAGAGGAGTGTAGCCCCGAGTCACGATGCAATGCATATTTCCTGTTGACCAGAGGGATGCTTGAAAACTGATGCTAAGGGAAGTGAGGACTGGATTGGGCTTGGAGACAACTTCTGCACAATTATGGGAGACAAACAGCCTGCTCACTCCCAGGATTGTCTAGTGCAGCTGGCCCGGAGAACAACCTCAAGCACTGCGTAATTATGGGTAGTAAAGCAGGGTCACTGAGAGTTGAGACTGTGCAATGTAGCTCAGTTAGGGTTCAGTTGAAGGGGTTTGTTCTGTCGACAAATTTTTAGGAAAAATGGTTAAGTGAGAGAGCAAGTGAACTTGTATAAACATGACAATGTGATCAGACACTTAGCATGACTCAAAAACAGGAAACCACAAACCAACAAGTCAAACATGTGCTCAGTGAGATTGTCTTAAGGTTAAGAGTGGCAAGTGCAACACTTGAGATAGAACTTTGAATGACTGTGATGAAACTTGCGTGACAGTTCTTAAAAATTTGTGTGTGAGTATGACTGATGTTCATAGAGCGAAGACGACTCATGCACACAAAGACCAAGCTTCAAAATTTCTAGAAGAAGATCACAAGCATGACAAAGCAATCAACATGCCAAAAAATGACCGCTGGTCTGACAAGCTAAAACGAAGCAAGACATGTAGAGGAAACAAATGGGATGAATTTTAGTGCTTGCAAACATGCATGTTATTGAAGAAAAAATGATATGATGCTAATCAACAATACCTCAAGCTACACTAAGAGATGTACCTCAAAATGATGTACTTTACTTACCATGCTTACCATCTAGGTGGTTATGCATCTGACAGAGTTTGCATGCGGTCTCAATTTCTTGTCATAACTTGGTCCCTTGGTCTTTCTCCTCAACTCCTTGAGAGTCATATAACATGTCATCTTTCCTTGTGGTCACAGAGAAATACATTTGAATAGTTTCAGTAGGTAGTGACTACTCCCGAGATGATGTCCTAGGAGGACACCTCTGCACAGTTTCTAGATACAAAGCAAGCTAGACAACTATGCAGTTTTGAGATGAAAGACATTGTTGCGGGATGGGGTCTTAGGAAGACACCTTTGCATAGTTTCAGGTTGCAAGATAGACTATGCAGCTGAGGAAACCTCTGCATAGTTTTTGGAGGCAGTGGATTATGGCTGAGGGAATGACACTAGAGGAAACCACTATGTAGTTTTGGATGCCAAGGGAGGCTGTGGTACCTATGAATTACACAGTTCCAATAGGAAAGGGGAAAAGCTTGAGGTTTGCAGAAGTGAAGTGTGAAGTTTTGAAAAGCTGGATTAGGCTAGTTTGCTCGAGAAACTTCGGAATCTGGCAAAGTATGGGATTAATGGAACTGATGTGAATAGTGATATAAATTTAACTATGATCACACACTTGAACACTTAATGATACAACATAGACCATCCAAAACATATAAAACATACTCAACTTGATGTAACAACCTTCATGACAAGAGTGTGTGAAGTGAGTGTGAAACATGTCTATGTAATGAGAACAACTCATACTCACAAATATTTCCTCTTGAAGCAGAACAAAATTCCCTTTACATGAAAAATAGTAATCTTGATGCCCAAAAATGACACATGCTACATAAAGATGAGAATGTGAACAACTCTTAAGATCAAGGATGGGAATTGAGATCATCATCTTACCAATAAGTGACCAAGGAATGATCGATCACAGGATCCACATTAGGCTTTGAAATTTGCATGTGAGACAAAATTTTGGAGGGTGGTTGTAGCCACTACAACATTGGCGACACACTGGTAGAAGTCCATCTCTTTGTATGGACCTTGTCTCATGAAATCGAATCTAACTCTTCTGGAAGTATTGTTTTATTATTTTATCGTCATGGCTTCCTCACTAGCTTGAGTAAAATATGTTTTCCCCACCATTCTCTTGATCGGTCAACACACTTACCAAGCCAAGTAAACTGAGTTGTTTCGATTGGGGATGAGGGGTATATTGATGCACAAGTAATATGTCTGTTAGAGTTTTAGCTTCATCTTTGGTGTTTCTCCACTGCCAGTAGGCCTGAACAGTACCTCGATGGAGTCTTGCAGGAACACAAGCATCGGTCCGCTGGCAGCGAGCCTGGTCAGTACCCCAGTGGATTTACTTGCCTCACCTCTTTGTGGTGGAATCATTTATCTTCTTTTGCCTTTATTTTATCTTTCATTTTCATTTTTTCATTTTTCAAAGAAATGTGCATAGACACTTATTTATTTCAGAGGCAAAAGAGGGATCCTGACTTATTGAGAGAAGAAGAGGTTGTGTAGATCATCTTCCAGATTCATTGCATTAGGTTTCTTTTGATCGATGTTTCGAACCAACAACGGTGGTTCATCTTCAGGATGAACCACCGTTGCTTGTTTGAAATGTTGATCAAAAGAAACCTAATGCGATGAATCTGGAAGATGATATACACAATTATGAAGATCGCATAAACCTAAAAGATAGAAGAAGAGGTTGTCCCTTCAGAGACGTATGTTATATATACCTCTAACATACTTGTTAAGGTTTTACCCCTCACCTTACTCTACTTGAATGAGTTGAAAAGGGTTAATAAAAAAACCGATTAGAGTAGGTGGTGCTAGTTAAGAGTGAAAGTGTTGCGTTTTCACCAAGACTCACTCTGAACAGAACATATTTTCCATCAGGATATCATCTACTAAAGACAAAAATCTCTTCATAAAGAGAGGGAATAGACAGATAACCAAATGTTGATCACTATACATGTCCTCTTATATTTTTCGGCTTGTCTCAAGAGCCAAACACGGTTTCAAGTGAAGCTAACATATGGGTGCAAAGAAGCAAACGAACAAGAAAGTGAAGTAAAAAAGAATGAAAAGAAAAACATGCAAGAAAAAAAAAGCAAGAAAGAAAGCAAAGAAAAGGAAGAAAGAAAACACTACTCCTACTCCTATGCTAAACATTGCATGAGCTTACTCACATGAAATGATATTTCCAATGCAGCCACTGGTGCATTGGTTGGCCCATGTTGGTGAAGGCATGGTAAACAAGAAAGGTAAGCATGTAAACCAGCAAATAAAAAATATAAGACAGTGAAGTCCAACACGCTCCGAGTTTAAATGCGTCCACAATAAAGAAAAGAGTAAATGCGTAAGACAAAAATTTTGTGCATGTACCATGGTGTTGTTACACACTATGCATAGATGAGAAACATATACACTCTTTCAATCGTGACAAATGAGAAAACATGAAAAATAGAGACAACCTACATTTCATGAGAGTGCTTGTTGTGTAAGACTCCTCAAGTGCATGGGCGGTAGTATTGTGTGATGCTGGTGGAGGGAGTGAAATCTGTGAACTAGATTGATCGTCAATGGAAACAAGAGAGTTATGAGGAGTCTGGGGTGTTTCATCAGATTTTTTATTGGAAGTGGAGATGACCTCAGGACAGAGAGGACCTCACATAACCATCAACGTAGGCTGAAGTTCCTCGAAAACTTGAGGGGTTTACACTTCATCAACAGGTATATCATCAAAGACCAGTGGCTTAGGAAGATCAACAACGATTGAATCAACATCCTGATTTAATGAAGGAGTAAAGAGATCATGACAACCATGACCAGAAAATTCGAGGTGTTCATCAGCATCCTCATGATATGACAAATCATGCAGATGGGTTGATGAGAAACAAGAATGTTTACCCTCCACATTTCTGGAAATGATAGATGAAAGATTGAATGGATTTGCAAAGAAAGATGTGTCCTCTTTGCAATGAAATGACATAATTACATCTAGTGTGTCCTATGAATGATCAGAAGTAGAAATATCCAGTGATGAGTTCTCACAAGGAAAATCAAAAGTGGCAGAATCACAAGAGATGTCAAGATAGAGCGGATGAGGTGTGGATGGAAGGAATTCATCCTTCACCATGGGTTCTTCTTCAGATTCCCACACACAATCATCATGAATGAAAATGTAGGTTGGTTCCACAACATCAACTCCATCGTTAACTTGATCCTCATGAACACAATGTGGAGTCCAGAATGGGAGAAAAAAATAGAGTACAATCTAGAGGATCAATGGAACCAGAAGACAGAGGCTGAGAGAATGATTTCAAATGAAAACCATCTGGCTTGCAAGCCAAATCTACATATATATCTAGAGAAAGTGGGGTGGGAGGATGTGACAATTCAATGGATGTGCGTGTCCCTTCTCCCACCTCACACTAAGGAGCTAGGGTTGTTTGATGAGAAGCAGACAGAGGGTCACTTGTGACAACAACCTTGTCCATCTTATATTTTACAGTTCTAACACCAAGGTATGCTAGGAGGGGTTTGAATGATTCTAAGTGATCTGAAAATGGGCACTAAAGGCTTCTTGTGAGCTTACAAGAACCTCTCCCACTTCCAAAGCTTAAATATTCCCAAGATTTATTGATTAACCAATGCGGAATTAATAATGTGATTGAACATAGGTGTATGCTTATATTTGTTTTAAAAACCATTATGTGTTGTAAGTTCACTTACTTACGCTGGTATAAAATACATATGATAGTAAGTAAAGTAGCTAATAAGCAACACACGCATAGCAGCAAGATGCAGTAATAAAATAACACAAAGAATGGCAATTTAATATGGAGTTCACCCAAAACTCTTGGGCTACATCTCCTTGAGCTCTAGTCAACTCGACTAGGCTCCTTGGGATTATGGCAAAGTCCTTTTACAAGCTCCACGCTCAACTCCACTAGTTTACACAGAACACAGTGGGCTTAGAATACCATCTTATCCCTGGCTCTTAAGCTCTTAGGCTTTTTGGCTCTGGCTCTGGCTCTAGCTCTGGCTCTGGCTCTGGCTCTGGCTCTGGCTCTTGGCTCTGGCTCATTTCTCTGGCTCTAGTTCTGGCTCTGGCTCTGGCTCTGGCTCTGGCTCTTTGGCTCTAGCTTCCTTGAGCTCTTTCTCTCAGCCTCTACATGCTTCTGTAACTCGCTTGACCTCCAAGCGATTCTTCAGCAATAACTCGCTGCTGTCAATTGATCTCTCTGGTTCACTCGACCTCCAAGTGACTCCCAAAACTCTCTACACTACCTCAGTAATCGTGGTCTCTGGCTTTTGTGAGGCCTCTTCTGGCTCTATGGCTTCCCCAGCCGTTTCTCTGCGTGTAATCACTCCTCTGTAGCTCTACAGCTTCTTCTGCTCCTTGTCTCTTTGACTGGCCATCTGGCTCTATGGCTCTATGGCTCTATGGCTCTCTCGGCGTTATAAATGCATCATTTCCTATAAAATGCTCACTTGCAGCGTGGCACAATGATCGGGGCTAGTTACAAGGAATCAGTGGCCTTTCTTAAGGTGAAAACCAGAAAAAAAAATCATATTTCCCACTGCATAGAGATATACCGAAAATGCACAGGAAAACACCTCATGGATTGTTTAATCGGACTTCAAATATTATTGAATCACCCCTAAAAACCCTTTCAAGTCCACCTTTTATGGCTATCACGAGCCCAATATTGATCTGCATGATCGCCGATCCAACGGTTGACAGTCCGTTTAAGGTGGCTTATGTGCACGGAGGTTACCCGCTCGAAAAGGCGGTATTCTCTCTCCTCAGCCATGCCACATGTTGGCTAGTGTATGGGTTCGGGCTGTGCCCATTCAAAACCACTTACCGCCTGAGGCCTGCCCAAAAGCCCACTTACCACGGATTTCAAAATTTATAGGGCTACATTTATAAACCTTTCGGGTCCACCATTCTATCACAAATCGCTATCGCATGGCGTAATGGCCAAAACCAAAATACATGGGAAATAGATGGATATTCCGAAGTTCCCAAACTTCAAATTTTATGCAATCAAGTCCATAATCCCTATCGGGTTCGGGTCCTGATCGCTAATCGCAATCGCAATGCCCCAGGGGTCTGTCCTTTGGGCATGTCGACCACTGATGCTCCGATCGCTGATCACCCTGATCATCGATATTGCAATCGCATTGTCTCATATCGCCCAGTCGCATGTCGCTATGCCTAGGGTCCTGATATTGGGCGAAGGCCTACCTCTGATCCGATATATCGGAGATCGCTGATCAGGGGTCCTTCTGCCTTTATGTTAAGTCCATCCCTTTTCACATTTGCAATGTGATTTCCTTAAGGAGCCTTTTTAGGCCATTTTTAGAATAAATGCCTCCTTTTCCAAAGGACAAAGGTAATATTCTTTCTGCGATAACTTCTTCATCAAAAGTCCATTTTAGCCCATTCAAGTTGCAGTAGATTCAGAATGAAAAGATCTATGCAATGGGACTATTTCCAAGAGAATACTTGGACTTTCATTTTCCTCTTTGAGGAACACCTTAGACTTAGAAGTCTATCTTAGATCCATTTTGGATCACACATTCCCACTAAAAGAACTTTTGGTCTCCAAAAGACTGACATACTGATCTGAATAGTAAATGAGATTAACAACACCCTCTTCTTTCAGCTCCATACACTTTCCTTGCATAGTGCCTTTGAACCAAAGCCTTTGACCAATCTCCTTCCTGGATGTATTGGTCGGTTTCCTCCTTGACTTCATGTAGAAATCCTATTGAGATGGTCATAGAAGCTAGTTTGAACTTCTCTTCCTTGATCATTGATCCAAGGTGGCTCAAACAAATGTGAAGTACATTTGCTTCACAAAATTCTCATTTGCACCTGTTTGAAAAGCTATCAACAATAACTGTTAACAACAACAGAAATACATACAACAACTGGATGGTCTAAACTCCTGCTTCAACAAAAGAAACAGATTTCACATCTTGTGAGCACCTCCATGTCTTACATCTGCATAAAAATGATGGAGTAGATAACAAGCCCACAAAACATGTCTTGAAAACAAATGACCCTTCATGTCAAGCATGTAGAAAAAGACCTCTAGATGAAACACTTCATCATTATCTCCATCTTGGAGACCAAGTTAACTTCTCCCAAGTCAACATTACATGCATGCTTACAACAAAGCAATCAACCCTTCGAGTTAATTACACATACATGTTCAATACAAGGAAATCATCAACATCCCTGTGTTCATGCACATCAAGCTTAAGCATGCATTTCATCCTTAAACTTTAACTTAAGCACATTGTACTTTCAAAGATGAAATGAAAATAATGTTGCAGCAACAAAGTGAGTCTCCTACTCAAATTTTTCCATTCACCTTCTTGGTAAAACCCTGCAACTTGCATTCCATTAACAAAGAAATACAAACAGATGCAACAATAGACATGCAATCTTAATTGGATAAGAACTCTAACCATTTCTTGCCAATCCTTTTCAAAGGTCCTTCCTTTGTCTGCACATCAACATCAACATGTGAATCATCTTGAAACACATCAGTCATGGAAAATTCCTTTCCATTTCTGCCATAATCTCTTTCCACCTTCTTAAAGTTTCGTGGAAGCATTATTGGATTTAGAGTCCAACATTTTGTAGCAATATGTCCTTGCTTATGGCAGTAAGTGCAATTCATGTGCGTCCTCTTGACACCATGACTTGCCTTGTCCAATGGACCTTTGGCTTCCTGCTTCCTTTCCTTCAAAATTTTCCTGTATGTGGCCATTCTCTTCCAACATCTAGAAACATTATGGTTATCCAAACCACAAAAGGAACATGCAATTATTTTCCCATATCTATGTGGAAATTTATCATGCTTTGCAAAATCAAAAGGAAGATGTTTAGAACCAGATTTATACCTTTCTCTTTCACCTTTATTGCCTTCATGAGGAGGTGAATCAAATGAAGATGTGACTCCCCTTGGAACACCATCAATCTCTTCAAGGCTTTCAGAGTTTCCACAACTCTCTGGTTCAAGTGTGTGCTTTTGAACACTTGCATCCCGTAAATGATGTTTCAAGATATTGCATTCTTCCCGAATACAATCTTCACACTCTTGAGGTAGAAGACCTACAATGCAACTCCTTCTTGGAGATGTTTCAATGGCCTTCATGGCAACTTTGGAATTTTCTCCATAAGACTATCCATAGCCAAGACCCAAATACTTAGGCCTTTCTCAACTATTATTGGCTGAACAATACCTTGTGGATGTTTTCCCAAGCCCTTTACTTCATATGCTATCTTGGACATTAGCTTGGAACCTGTTAGAGCCTATATTTTCCTCAGGTTGAAAAGACAAGGTTCTAGGTCCACATCAAACCACGCTCAACATCGTAGCTAGCCCTACGAGGACAGGAGAGGGCTCCCTCCGGGTCGATCTCGGCAAAAGATAATCGATGGGGCTCGAGATGACTGTAATAAAAGCTAATCTTAGGCTAGGTATTAAGTACAAGGGTTTTTTGTGAGTTTTTGGGAGTTTTGTGTTGGAAACAGGGAAAGGCAAATTGGGCTCGGGGATGAGGCATAGTTTCTGCAGAGTTCTGATTGGGACAAGGAAGGCAATCATTTTGATGCTTTTAAATTGAGTGAATGAATAGATCAGACTGGTGAGGAGCTAAGGAGAGCAAGAGAGTCTCAAGAATTCTCCTTAAATAGATGAAAACATGGAAATTTAAACAACTTCAAAGGCAGAGCATAACAGTTAATGGATTCCACCTTAATCACTCATTTGTTCAAATTCAGAAGAAAAGAGAGGAAAATGATACACATAACAGTAATGAACTTAAAATTACTTAGAGAAGCACACCATCAAAACATAAAGCCTCATGGATCCAAACAGTGCTGCAAAACCCTGGTCTTTCCTTAGCCAAAAATGCAGAGATAGAATGTACAATGATATTGCAAAGCAATCCCAAGTGTCCATCCTAAAAATGACTTAGGAATTACATGATATAGACTAGCCCATCCCATTCCCTTGCCTCTAGGGGTCGAGCTCATCATTCTAGGAGCTGTTTCAACCAATTCTGAACAAAGCACTAAAATCTAGGCAATCGAAACAAGTTGCCTCTATAAGGTAGGAAACTGATTCATTCATTAAATTTTCACTTTTTAGTGAATGAATCCTCTAGAACAAGTAAATAAGTGCCAAAATGACATCATGTTCATCCAATTACATCAAGATAGATCAAAAATTACATCACAAAGCAAAACTAGTCAAACTGGCCGAATTTCTGAGCTGGAAGGTGAAAAATTGAGCAAAAATCCTCTGTGTGCCGCGCCAATTTCTCTGTGCGTCGCGCCACTTTGAGGTTGAGTTTGAGTCGCTTCTTGAAGTCCAAATTGAGCCCAAGTGTGCTTGTTGGAAATCCCTTCTTGTCTACATTCCAACCCAAGTGGAATTTCTGAATTTGGTGCCCATTTTCCCCTCCAAAACCTCAATCTCCCAAGACTACTTCCTGTGTGTGAAATTAGGGGCAGAGAGGTCATTTTTAGGGTGTTTTTGACCTCCCGAGGACTCAAAACTTACCCAAACTTCTTGGTCGTGCACCAGAAGTCATGATTTTTGATGAAAAATCCAAAAATATAAAAATTTTTGCATTTGGAGCCTCCTATCATAAGTGTGCGCCACGTGGCGCTGCGCACAGGGAGAAAAACCCTGTTTTTTGTACAAAAATTTGCAAAAATACCAAAAATTCCCCAAATTTCTTGAAATTTGGGCTAGAGCTTCCTCATTAAGTGTTATGCTAGGCTAAAGAGGCTTCGGCCAATATCTAAAGACGATCAAGCTCCCTTTACCTCTTTTTCTTCTTTATTTCCTTTCTCAATTTTGCCTTTAAATTCCTTATTCGGGCCTTGCAGACCTTGTTCCGTGCCATGTAGTGGAAAGCCATGTGTCTCAACAATGCATGGTATTTTTCAGCCTTGTCCAACAGCCTCTCTAAGTGCATGTTAACTCTCTCGAGATTGGCCTCCTGATCCTCATTAATCTCTTGCTCCAATGACGTGAGCTCAATTCTTCCCCTTTGTGCAGCCTGGCGATTCTCGTGAATGTTTTGTAGCTCCATGATTGCTTGCTGATCCTCAAGCTGTTTGTTCCTCTACTCAAAGTACTTCATGGTCCACTTAGCTCTCTCCAAGTCAAGGGATAAGGCTTGGATCTCTATTTGCTGCTCCTGGATGATCTCCCTAAGCTTGGCACTTTGTGGGTCCATATCTGTATCATCATCATGAATGAGAATGAAGTCAGTCTCTCCTTCACCTAAAGGCTCACCTGAAGGCCCCTCATCCTGCATTTGCCTCTTTCCTTTGTCCTGTACGTGTGATGCTGATGGAGGAAGCGAGGCCCCTTCCACCCCAGGTGGAGATAACACTCGCTTTGCCGCTGCAAACAAATGTCTGGTGCCTCTCTGATATGTGATGAATACGGCACACTAGCGGTCTCATGGCACTCATACTGATGAGAAGGTCCACCTTCATGCTTAACCTCTGATAATCCCCATGAAGCTCTGAAGAAGTCACGAGAGATGAAATCATCCCAAGTGATGCCCTGTACTCCAAGCTGATGAACCACCAAAATCTTAATAAGAGAAAAATGATAGACACTGTTAAGTTGCTGCTGAGGGGTTTTGTGCTGCATAAAGGTGGTCATCCTCTCTATGTTCCGGAAAATGAAATATGGAATGTTCATCATCCGTACCCTGGTGAAATGCATGAGAAACCTGATGTGATAAGCATAGAGACGAGAGAACCACCCCTCACAGTTGAAATATTTCATGATCAACTTCATTAGTGGAGCATATTCATCTTTCAGATATCAGAATGGGAACACTCCCTTGAGCTGCCTCAAAAAACTAGTTTTAATGTATGGCTTATAATGCTGCCGGTCAATCTTCTATTTCTTGTGCCATGGTTCACCAATGTTCGGTATACTGGTTGCTAATGAGACAGATTTTGGTGTAAGTGTGAAGGTGACACTAGCCAAGATAGCTTGATCTCCATGCAAGTGCAGCACAAAAAGACGAGCCAACTCATGATGAAATTGGACACTAGCCACCTTTTGACAAAACCCATAGCATGACTGATGCTGAAAACAAAACATGGCAAGAGGGCATGCCTGCAATTCTGTAAGGGTGGTCGGTTCTTCCCTAACATGTCTGCCACATTTATGAGTCCTCCGGGGTGCCTGTTCTTCCAAGGGTGAGTCAATTTGGGTTTCCACTTCATAGTCCGATGAATGCTCAGATGCCATGACTACTGTTTTTTCAAACTGCCTTGAAGATGAAGATGCTAATGTATGAAAACTATTTAACTGCTCTTTAGAGTGCAAAGTCTGCCAACAAAGGGAAAAAAACAAATGAAACAGGGACTGTTAGGAAGGGGAAATAATTGTGAAGAATGGGAATTATTGGGAGAAATTTGATAGGGAAATATGGGAGAGGGTTTGAGGGATTTATGTATGGGAATAGGGTTTAGGGTTTGGAATTGTTGTATAGGGTTTGAGGTGTGAGGTTGGAGGATTTGGGACAGAGCATGTAGGAGAAGGGAATAAGGAACTTAGGTGATAGGGAATTAGGGATTGGTGAAGACAAGGGAACAATGGGAAGGAGAGATGATTTTGGTGGCAAAATAGTGAGTTCTGAAACCTTGACAGAAAGTTTGCTAATGTTTATAGAAGGAGTGTTTGATATATGTGTTCACCCATTGTCATCCATAAACCACCATCACTAATCACAAAACTAGATGAAATATCAAAATAGCAACACTATCTGGCAAATCCACACAAGTTATGAGAAAATTGGTGAAATTTGAAACAATTTCAGGCTTTCAGGTGTATGTGCCGCACCACATACCTAGTGTGCCGTGTGCTCTCAGTGCACCACGCCCATTCAGAATAACATTGGACAATTTCTCCCAGTGCGCTGCGTGCTTCCAGTGCGCCGCGCCACCTGTTCTGTGCACCGCGCCGGCTCGTTGCAAGCAATTTCACCCGAAAACACGCACTTTCTCACCCAATTCACTTTGAAATGCTTCTCTTTGACCTTGGCATGCAGAATGACATTGATCTTCATGGCAAAAACTTTATAAAGACATTGATTTGATTTTTGGTTCTTCAAAACCCATTTTTCTAATGTTTTGAAATTGGCACTTTTTCACAATTAATACAACTCTGTCTTTTTGTTTCCTCCTTGATTTTTTGGTTGAAATGATGAAATTCTTGTCAATTTTTTTGCAGGAATAACTGACATGGGATTTGTCAAAGGAGACCAAGGTTGCGCCTGAAAAATTCAAGAACTGAAAATTTTGGAAAATTATTACAAAAAACGAAATGTCGACTTGTCTTCAAAACAGAGTTTTGAAGAAAAGTCATAATCCATCCATATGATGACAAAAATATTTGAAATAACAACTTATTAAGAACCTCCCTCTGGCCTGCTGGCTTTATTAGACCTTTTTGAAGACCAAATTGACTAACCCTAGACCTAATGACTGAAAATAACTCTTGCTGTTCAAAAGACATGAAAACATGATTTTGATGAATAGACCTGAGCTAGCAGTGCAGAGCATGAGGGGGATGAATGACAAAAGCCCTTCCGATAGAGTTTATGGCATGCCCCTAGCGGAATGCAATTGAGTGTAACGAGCGAGACACCTAAAAATGAAATGCAAAAAGAGTTTTGATCTCTGACGGAGGGATGACCAGATCGACTCTAACATTGGCTCCAATGGGAATGGTAGCTCCTTGGAGGTGCCAAGAACGACATATATCTTGAAGAGCTAGACAGTGCCTTCGTCCATTGGGCTATGGAGTCCTTATTTCGACAAACAACACAAGACTCTGACTCAATTTATTTGACTGAAACTTAACTCAAAACGACTCGATGATGAACCTGTAATGACTGAAAAACTGACTCAACTAACTGAACTCAAAACTGAAATCTTTTTTCAAAATTATAGCTTTCACTTCGGGCCCCAGACTAAAGAAAAGATCACAACACACACTTTTAGCGAAACTGAAATAAAATGGTATTTACAATGACAATGAAAATAGCAGAAATAACTCAGAAATGGTACTGTTTGAGTAGCCGACCATTGACCGGCCCTCCTGGACAATCTTCCCCATTCATTTCCTTTAAAAGAAAGGCATTCTGACCCTGGTATGCTGCAATCTTAAAAGGACCTTTCCAGAGATTTTCAAACTTACCGTGCTTGCCCTTTTCCTCATTCCTTGCATCCCACTTTAAAACCACATCATCCAACTGAAATGTGTCCGCCTTTGATTTTTTGTCATAAATCTTTTTAATTCTCTCCTGCAACTTGAATGTGTTTTGAAAAACATCTTCCCGTGTCTGCTGCAAGTGGATCATTTGATTTAGTCTTCTCTGCATTGGATCCTCTTCACTACCAGCCTCTTGAAGAAGTTTGACTACCGGAGCTGCAAGAGAGGTAGGGAACACTATATCAACTCCATAAACTAACTCAAAGGGGGACATACCAATGGATTTCTTCTGACTCACATGGTCTGCCCAAAGTGCATGGACCAACTTCTTATGCCAACTCTTCTTGTTGATTTCCAGCATCTTCTTAATGATATTAACCAAAGATTTGTTGGAAGACTCCGCCAATCCATTGTCTTGTGGATGATAGGAGGTTGAGTGACCCAAAGTAATGTGATATTTATTACAAAACTCAACCATCCTTTTTGACTTGAAAGCTACTGCATTATCAGTGATTAACTTACTCGGGCAACCAAAATGAAAAAAAAATATTATTCTCAAGAAATGAAATTATTACCGCATCTGTAGCTTGCCTAGTGGGAATTGCTTCGATCCACTTCGTGAAATAATCTGTTGCCGTGAGGATCCATCGATGCTGACCTGAAGAAGCGGGATGAATTTCACCAATGAAATCCAACCCCCACTGATGAAAAGGGGCATTCACCTCAATAGGCTTAAGTGGAAAAGGCTGTAATTTCTGTTTTCCTTCAAAAATCTGGCAGTTATGACAACTCTTGACGGTCTTGAACACATCAGTAAACAATGTCGGCCAATAGTATCCAGCCCTCAGAATTTTATTTGCCGTTGTTTTCCAAAAAAGGTGACCGCCACAATCTCCTTTATGGAAATCCTCCATGACCTGCTTCGCTTCTTCCTCCACCAAACAATTTAACAAAATGCCATCGGGATCTTTCCAATAAAGTGCAAAATTCAAAATACAAAACTTAGCAGCCTTTAACTTAAGAGTTCTAGCTTTGTTTCTAGCCATACCAGGTGGCGCAGAAAAATTCTAAAGTACATATATGATATCTAAATACCATGGAGAAAGAATAAACATTTCGGATACCTGAAGTGACGAACTTTCCTCATTTTCATCGGACATAGCAACAATCAAATTTATGTCTAAGACATGCAGATTTGATTCAGCCATTAACTTTGCCAATCCCTGACCTTTAACAAGCTTTGTGGGCCTTATCTCCACATCATACTCCAGCAAAGTTGCTATCCACTTGCCACGTCTTCCTTCAGGATCTGTCTGGACCAAAACATCTTTGACAGCAGCGTTAGGAACATAAGCTAAAATATGGGAATGCAAAATGTACACACAGAAATCTTTCAGTGCTTTTACAAGTGCAAGGGCTTGCTTCTCAATAATGTTGTATTTCAAAGCAGCATCTCTTATAGTTCGGCTGAAGAAAGCAATGGGTCTTTCATGCTCATCTTTTTTCTACATTAATACAACTGCAATAGTATGCTCTGAAGAAAATGAAAACAATATAAAATCCTGAGTATAATCCAAGCTGATTAGAACCGAAGCTGAAGAAATAGCCAATTTTACTAAATTGAAAGATTTTACAACCTCTTCCGTCCACGACACTTGGTTGTCCTTCTTAAGCATGTTTGTAATCTCCCTTAGATATTCAACAAGATTAGGAACAAAGCGGCGCAGAAAATTCATCTTACCATTAAACGATTGAATCTGCTTCTTATTCTCGGGCAGGTCAATTTCCTGAATCACTTCCACTCGTGCTGGATCAATACGGATGCCATCCTTTGAGATAATGTGCCCAAGTAGTTTGCCTTCATCCATGGCAAACAAGCTCTTCTTCGGATTCAACGACACACCATATTTTTTGCACTTTTAAAAGAAAATTTTCAAATGATACAAGTGTTCTTCATCTGATTTGGAAAACACGGTCAAATCATCAAGATACACAACCAAGAAGACATCCTTCTCATTTGCGAAAGCCAAGTCCATTGCCCGCTGAAAAGTGGCACCCACGTTCTTCAAACCGAAAGGCATTTTTGCGTAATGAAATGTCCCCTACGAAGTGTTGAACATTGTTTTGTCTCGGTCATCTTCATGGACTAAAATTTGGTTATATCCGGAATAACCATCGAGTAGTGACATGTGAGATTCTCCAAATACTCGCTGAAGTATGTGATCCATTTTTGGCAGCGGATAATTATCCTTCAATGAAACTTTGTTGAGATTCCGAAAATCATTGCACAAACGAATCTCACCAATCTTTCACACCGGAACCAGATTAGATATCCAATCAGAAAAAGGGATGGGAACAATGATTCTTGATTTGTACAACCGATTGATCTCCTTCTCAATTAATGGCAGTAATTTTGGATTAAGCCTTCTTAACTTCTTTTTGAAAGGTTTTTGATTAGGCTTAATAGGAATTGTGTACTGAATTATATTGGTGTCATATGTTTTCAAATCAAAATAGTCCCAAGAAAACACATCGGCAAAAGATGACAACAAACTGATATATTTGGCCTTTACCTTTGGTGGCAATTTTTTGGACAGCTTTACCATCTTCGGATGTTCGGTTGTTCCAATGTTCACCTCTTCGACTCCCTTCTCTGTTGGCTGCAATGTTGGTTTACGAGCTACGTCATCATGATCAAAGAGTTCTTCTAAAGGTATCAAGCCTTTAGGAATCACATTATCCTTGAGCTGCAACACTTCCATTTGATTGATCTGCACATCATCTTTTCCGTCATCATGTTGTACATCAATTGAGGTATCTTTGAACTTACCTTTGTTTTGCAAAAAATCATCAATCTCCTCATCATCTTGAAAAACTTGCCAATATCTTTGATTGTTCGGGATAGTCGGATGGTGTTTCACATGGATTTCGAATTTATTACTTGAATTCATAGGAATCTTCAAATTACTCGCTGCCTTAGCAAGTGCATCAGCAATACTATTTTGAATACGAGGCACACACGTCAACGTGTAATCTGAAAACAGCTTCAAAATGTCTAGAACAACATTCTGGTATGCCCACATCTGAGGATGCTTTGCTTGATATTCGCCTTTAACTTACTTAATCACTAATTCAGAGTCGCCATACACAAAAATCCTCTTAGCATTCAGCTTTCTTAGGATCTTTAGGCCAGTAATCAAAGCCTCATACTCAGCTTCATTGTTTGAGCAATCAAAAGCAAGTTTGTAAGAACATACCTACACATTACTCGGCACTTTGTTTGGAGTAGAAAAAGGACTGTGTACCCAAATTCCAATTCCACCACCATCATTTCCCACCATGCCATCAAAATCCATAGTCCATAGGCCATCTTCCTCTTCTTCTAAGTGCTGAAATTCTATTTGCTGTATTTTTTCTGCTTGCTGTCTATTATCCTTTTCTGATCGTTGAATGGTATTGCCCTGTTCTTGACTTTATTTCTTCAAAACTTCTCTAAAATTCTCTGCTATTTCTGGAATATCATCTGCTGCAACTAACTGACTATCAATCTCATTGAAACTATCTAAATACAAAACAAAAGACTCTAAATCTGTATGTACATAATTAATTGGATGATTAATTGGTTTCTCCTTGCTGGTAATCATGTATTTCATTTTCTACTCCCAATAAATTTTTCTCATCTGGCCAAACACATGAATCATCGCATAGGAGAAATCAAGATGCATAGTTCCTTTGATCTTTGCTCCCCAAAATTTGGAAAGAAGCATTCCAAACCAAGGAGGTATATCCGCCACCAACACATCCATAAAAACGTTCTTTGCTAGAATCTGATCCAAGTTGACCACCAAGTCTTTAATAAGCCCAATACATCTAACCCTGCTGGAATCAAACGAATAGAGATCATGGTACTTCCTGGTGATGTCTAAACCCAACTTCTCCATGATAGCCTTCGGCATAAGATTGTGGGAGGCGTCGGAATCGAACATAGCATTATGCAACACAAACTCATGCACTCTCAAACTGATATAAAAAGGAGGCACATCACTATCTTGAGACTCACCATTCAATGCTGGTCGAAAAATCAGTTCAGGTTGATCATCTTCCACACTCACCATATTAGACATTGGATCAAAATTCAGAATTTTGGTGACCTGACCTCTATAACTACTATTCCTCATCAGCTCTATCAAGGGAATGGATACCTTCAATTTAGAAATTTCATTTTCTAAACTAAAAGTGGAATTTTTCTCTACCTCTTTGGCTGGAACCTCTTTCTTCTCAGCTTTATCTTTCGGTACAATGGGCTGATCGAATTTTTCATTTGTTGAGGGAGATTTGTTAGGCATAGGATCAACAACTTCTTTTCCTTTATTTGGCGCAACCAGTGGCTCATTCTTAGATGCTGGACCTTCCTTTCTCTTCTGGATTAGATTGATGGGGACATTTCTGTTTCTTAATGAATACTGACGCTGCTAGGCGGACAAGGCATGCATATACCCTCTCTGATACTCATCTGACTCCTCTTCAAGAGCTATGTCATTTGCCAAGATAAAATCTGCATCCTGCTGTACAGCTGAACTTTCTGCATACTCATCATCTTCAGTGATGAAAGTGGGCATCTCATCAGGAGTAAAGAAGTCATTTTCTTCCCCTATTACATGGTCTTCATCATCAGATTCGGGACCAACAAAATTCCACTGAAGAGGTGTCTTTACTGGCTGCTGTTGTGATGTCGTTTCTTGTGCTCATTGATCACGCTGTTTGATCCTGAATTGAGGTTGCTGCTGTTCGCGGAAATTAGGATTCTGGATCTGTGGTTTAGGCTTATCAAGGGTCAACCTTTCAATCATCTTTTCTACCTTGCGGAGCACCTGATCTGAGGTAGAAGCCTCTTCCTTTATTGAGACTTTCTTTTCAGCTTTCATTCTAGCTCTCTTGTCATTCAAATTTGCCTCAACACTAACGGAAATTTTCTGCATTTCTTCTAAGGTAGCTGGAACTCTCTCTCTTAATTGATAAGCCATGGCCGGATCAAAACCATCCAGGAACTTAAGCAAAGCTGACCTTCTAGTTGGCTTTAAATCATCAGGAATTGCATTATAAACCGCATTGAATCTAGTACAATAGTCTTGCATGGATTCACCAGCGTTTCGCTTGATCTTGGTATATTCAGAAGTGATCTGAAGAGGATCTTTCTTGACTTCCTAGCGATCCAAGAATTGTTTTTGAAGCTCTTCTAATTTGGGAATACTTCTAGTTGTCAAAGCTATAAACCATTTTCTTACCTCACCTGCGAAAGTCTGCACAAATAATCTCATGGTCACGTTTTCAGCATCAATCTCATGAAGTTCAAAGAAATTCGTCATCTTGTCCACATGTTGCTGAGCCATGGTACTTTGAGGAGTGCCATCAAACAAAGGAATTTTAATTTGATAATCTACTGGCATGTCACCCAAAACTTGAGGCAGGGTGAGAGGTGCAAACCGAGCAGCCATTGCTCTTGGTGGATTTGCAATCGGCCTGGGAGATGTTGGAGGAGAAGGTGCAACTGATGTGTGAGGTGTATGAGGAGGTGTATGCGGAGGTGAAGCAATTTTGGATGTAGAAGCAGTAGATGGAGGTCAAATTACAGCAGAATTTTGATCAGCAATATTAGGCTGCAGGGGAAGGGTGGGAATGAAGGGAGGTTCGGTAGGGATTTTTGAAGCGGATGCCATTATGGAAGATCCGAGGGATGCAGATGCGGCTTCTAGGAAATCAGTGATATTTGAAGCGTGAATTTCACTTTGGAGGTGCTTTAAGATAAAATTCTCAATTGATTTATTATTTCTTTCAACTTCAAGAGCTACAACAAAGTCAGGATTTGGAACTATAGAACCAAGAACACTTTTGGATTTGGTTTCAAATAATGACAATTCAAATTTTTCATCAAAATCAAGCTCTTCAAGATACTTAAAAATTACAGGACATGAACGAGATTTAAACACGGGAGTGACAGAGCTCTCTTGGTGAACAATTCTTGAAATCAAATTAGGATTTTCGTAGAAAGGGGGAGGATTTGGATCTGGATTAGCTCTTGTATATCTCTTTGAAGCCAGTGTGTTATTTTCAAGAAATCGAAAGGACATAAACAACTTGTTCAACCTTTCAAATTCTAAACTTATCATCTAAAAGCTTAGAATTCTCAAATATACTGGGGCGATTTACAAGTCAAGTGTCACGATTACAAGCTAGACCGGCAGCATTTATCTACTTGCGCTAATGCAAAGAAAAAGTGTTTTGAAGGCTACCTGGCATAACTTCAGGCTCCGTCTGTAGCTTAGCAAACCAATGACATCAACAAGCAAACCATTTTCTTCCCCAGTATGATCGCCACTATGTTAGAGCCTAGATT
This sequence comes from Pinus tabuliformis, assembly GCA_031772625.1. Lineage (NCBI taxonomy): Eukaryota > Viridiplantae > Streptophyta > Pinopsida > Pinales > Pinaceae > Pinus > Pinus tabuliformis. Next base: position 1,183,110,056 of record CM062805.1, on the reverse strand, counting down.
TTCCTCAAGCTGAAAAGACAAGGTTCTAGGTCCACATCAAACCACGCTCAGCCTCGTAGTTAGCCCTACGAGGACAGGAGAGGGATCTCTCCAGGTCGATCTCGGCAAAATATAATCGATGGGGCTCGAGATGACTATAATAAAAGCTAATATTAGGCTAGGTATTAAGTACAAGGGTTTGTTGTGAGTTTTTGGTGGTTTTGTGTTGGAAACAGGGAAAGGCAAATTGGGCTCGGGGATGGGGCACAGTTTCTGCAGAGTTCTGATTGGGGCAAGGAAGGAAATCGTTTTGATGCTTTTAAATTGAGTGAATTAATAGATCGGATTGGTGAGGAGCTAAGGAGAGCAAGAGAGTCTCAAGAATTCTCCTTAAACAGATGAAAACATGGAAATTTAAACAAATTCAAAGGCAAAGCATAACCGTTAATGGATTCCACCTTAATCACTCATTTGTTAAATCCGGAAGAAAAGAGAGGGAAATGATACACATAACACTAATTAACTTACAATTACTCAGAGAAGCACACCATCAAAACATAAAGCCTCATGGATCCCAAACAATGCTGCAAAACCCTGGTCTTTCCTTAGCAAAAAATGCAGAGATAGAATGTACAATGATATGCCAAAGCAATCCCAAGTGTCCAACCCTGAAAATGACTTAGGAATTACATGATATAGACTAGCCCAACCCATTCCCTTGCCTCTAGGGGTCGAGCTCATCATTCTAGGAGCTGTTTAAACCAATTCTAAACAAAGCACTAAAATCTAGGCAATCAAAACAACTTGCCTCTATAAGGTAGGAAATTGATTCATTCATTAAATTTTCACTTTTTAGTGAATGAATCTTCTAGAACAAGTAAATAAGTGCCAAAATTACATCATGTTCATCCAATTACATCAAGATAGATAAAAAATTACATCACAAAGCAAAACTAGTCAAATTGGCTGAATTTCTGAGCTGGAAGGTGAAAAATTGAGCAAAAATCCTCTGTGCGCCATGCCAATTTCTCTATGCGTCGCGCCACTTTGAGGCTGAGTTCGAGGCACTTCCTAAAGTCCAAATTGAACCCAAGTGTGCTTGTTGGAAAGCCCTACCTGTCTACCTTCCAAACTAAGTGGAATTTCTGAATTTGGTGCCAATTTTCCCCTCCAAAACCTCAATCTCCCAAGACTGCTTCCTGTGTGTGAAATTAGGGGCAGAGAGGTAATTTTTATGGTGTTTTTGACCTCCTGAGGACTCAAAACTTGCCCAAACTTCTTGGACATGCACTAGAAGTCATGATTTTTCATGAAAAATCCAAAAATATAAATTTTTTTGCATTTGGAGCCTCCTATCATAAGCGTGCGCCACGTGGCGCGACGCACAGGGAGAAAAACCCTGTTTTTTGTACAAAAATTTGCAAAAATACCAAAAAATGCCCCAAATTTCTTGAAATTTGGGTCAGAGATTCTTCATTAAGTGTTATTCTGGGCTAAAGAGGCTTCGGCCAATATCTGAAGATGATCGAGCTCCCTTTTCCTCTTTTGCTTCTTTATTGCCTTTCTCAATTTTGCCTTTAAATTCCTTATTCGGGCCTTGCAGACCTTGTTCCGTGCCATGTAGTGGAAAGCCATGTGTCTCAGTAATGCATGGTCTTTGTCAACCTTGTCTAACAGCCTCTCTAAGTGCATGTTAACTCTCTCGAGATTGGCCTCCCGATCCTCATTAATCTCTTGCTCCAATGACGTGAGCTCAATTCTTCTCTTTTGTGTAGCCTGGTGATTCTCGCGAATGTTTTGTAGCTCCATGCTTGCTTGCTGATCCTCAAGATGTTTGTTCCTCTGCTCCAAGTACTCCATGGTCCACTTAGCTCTCTCCAAGTCAAGGGATAAGGCTTGGATCTTTGTTTGCTGCTCTTGGATGATCTCCGTAAGCTTGGCACTTTGTGGGTCCGTATCTGTATCATCACCATGAATGAGAATGAAGTTAGTCTCTCTTTCACCTGAAGGCTCACCTGAACGCCCCTCATCCTGCATTGGCCTCTTGCCTTTGTCCTGTACTTGTGATGCTGATGGAGGAAGCAAGGCCCCTTCCACCCGGGTGGAGATAACACTCGCTTTGCCGCTGCAAACAAATGTCTGGTGCCTCTCTGATATGTGATGAATACCGACACACTAGCGGTCTCATGGTGCTCATACTAATGAGAAGGTCCACCTTCATGCTTAACCTCTGATAATCCTCGTGAAGCTCTAAAGAAGTCACAAGAGATGAAATCATCCCAAGTGATGCCTTGTACTCCAAGCTGATGAACAACCAAAACCTTAATAAGAGCAAAATGATAGACACTATTAAGTTGCTGCTGAGGGGTTTTGTGCTGCATAAAGGTGGTCATCCTCTCTATGTTCCGGCAAATGAAATATGGAATGTTCATCATTCGTACCCTGGTGAAATGCATGAGCAACCTGATTTGATAAGCATAGAGACGAGAGAACTGCCCCTCACAGCTGAAATATTTCATGATCAACTTCATTAGTGGAGCATATTCATCTTTCAGATATCGGAATGGGAACACTCTCTTGAGCTGCCTCAAGAAACTGGTTTTAATGTATGGCTCATAATGCTTCCGGTCAATGTTTTGTTTCTTGTGCCATGTTTCACCAATGTTCGGTATACCGGTTGCTAATGAGACAGATTCTAGTGTAAGTGTGAAGGTGACAGCAGCCAACATAGCTTGATCTCCATGCAAGTGCAGCACAAAAAGACGAGCCAACTCATGATGAAATTGGACACTAGCCACCTTTTGACAAAACTCATAGCATGACTGATGCTGAAAACAAAACATGGCAAGAGGGCAGGCCTGCAATTCTGTAAGGGTGGTTGGTGCTTCCCTAACATGTCTGCCACCTTTATGAGGCCTTCGAGGTGCTTGTTCTTCCAAGGGTGAGTCAATTTGGGTTTCCACTTCATAGTCCGATGAATGCTCAGATGCCATGACTACTGTTTTTTCAAACTGCCTTGAAGATGAAGATGCTAATGTATGAAAACTGTTTAACTGCTCTTTAGAGTGCAAATTCTGCCAGCAAAGGGAAAAAAACAAATGAGACAGGGACTGTTAGGAAGGGGAAATAATAGTGAGGAATGGGAATTATTGGGAGAAATTTGATAGGGAAATATGGGAGAGGGTTTGAGTTATTTATGTATGGGAATAGGGTTTAGGGTTTGGAATTGTTGTATAGGGTTTGAGGTTTGAGGTTGGAGGATTTGGGATAGAGCATGTAGGAGAAGGGAATAAGGAACTTAGGTGATAGGGAATTAGGGACTGGTGAAGACAAGGGAACAATGGGAAGGAGAGATGATTTTGGTGGCAAAATAGTGAGTTCTGAAACCTTGACAGCAAGTTTGCTAATGTTTATAGAAGGAGGGCTTTATATATGTGTTCATCCATTTTCATCCGTAAACCACCATCACTAATCACAAAACTGGATGAAATATCAAAATAGCAACACTACCTGGCAAATCCACGCAAGTTATGAGCAAATTGGTGAAATTTGAAACAATTTCACGCTTTCAGGTGTATGTGTCGTGCCACATACCCAATGTGCCGTGTGCTCACAGTGCGCTGCACCCATTCAGAATAACACTGGACAATTTCTCCCAGTACGCCGCACGCTTCCAGTGCGCCGCGCCACCTGTTCTGTGCGCCGCACCGGCTAGTTGCAAGCAATTTCACCCCAAAGCACGCACTTTCTCATCCAATTCACTTTGAAATTCTTCTCTTTGACCTTGGCATGCAGAATGACATTGATCTTCATGGAAAAACCTTTATAAAGACATTGATTTGATTTTTGGTTCTTCAAAACCCATTTTTATAATGTTTTGAAATTGGCACTTTTTCACAATTAATACAACTCTGTCTTTTTGTTTCCTCCTTGATTTTTTGGTTGAAATGATGAAATTCTTGTCAATTTTTTTACAGGAATAGCTGACATGGGATTTGGCAAAGGAGACCAGGGCTATGCTTGAAAAATTCAAGAACTGAAAATTTTGGAAAATTATTACAAAAAACGAAATGTCAACTTGTCTTCAAAACAGAGTTTTGAAGAAAAGTCATAATCCATCCATATGATGACAAATATATTTGAAATAAAAACCTATTAAGAACCTCCCTCTATCCTACTAGCTTTATTAGACCTTTTTGAAGACCAAATTGACTAACCCTAGACCTAATGACTGAAAATAACTTTTGTTGTTCAAAAGACACGAAAACTTGATTTTGATGAACAGACCTGAGCCAGTAGTGCAAAACATGAGGGGGATGAATGACAAAATCCCTTTCGACAGAGTTTATGGCATGCCCCTAGCGGAATGCAACTGAGTGAAATGAGCGAGACACTTAAAAATGAAATTCAAAAAGAGTTTTGATCTCTGACAGAGGGATTACCAAACCGACTCTAACAGAACCTATGCCTCAGGTATGTTTCTCAAAAGAACCAATATAAGCATTCTCAGAAGAATTTGAAGACAAACAGAAACTATTTCCCTCTTCTTCAAGCTGACACTTGACTAAGGCTTCTGTGGCAACAAAGAGTTGTGACTCTAACTCATTCATCCTTTTCAAGTTCATATTAGCAATATGAAGTTGCCTCTCCATTTCCTGCAACCTGTCAGAAAGCATCTGCTTCTCTTCCTCCATGGAATTCAACTGCTCTCTGAGTATGCTTCTCTTCCTTCCATCCTTATACATTTCTCTCACCATATCCATCATGATGAACAAGTATTGCTTCATGTCTCCACCAAAGAATCTTGTGACGAAAGAAGAATTTGAGGACTCACTTGTAGAAGTTGTCATTATGCCAATTGTTGGTTAGGTAAATCCCCTCTGCGGACAGAGGCGATCCCACTAGCCTATAACAGAACTAGCCACAATCAAACCACACTGCTACGCAAGTTCCTAGTTATGCATCAAAGGTGAATCAAGAAGACCAACCTGGAGTCCAACGCTATGATTGAAGTAGAGTTGATATCCCCGCTCCCTCGCTCCAGCAGATTATAAACGAACACCTGCACATGCAAAGGAAGAGACAGATACCAACATAACAGCTACCAAGGCACAACTATATTTCAGTCAGAAAGGAAATAAATCAACACATCACCATAATAGACAATGAGATTGGAACTATAATAGCAGTCGCTCATCAATTAATAACAAACAGGAAGAGTTACAACCATTATTCTGACGCTGACCCTCTCCTGGCTGGGCGAGTAACTATATGTGTCTTGCAATGCATCTCCTCTCCGGTAGCATAACCTCTCTAGCACTCACTAGCATTCCTCCAAGAACTCAAGAACTCAACATCTAACACTCCATGACTAATCATTATCACTCTAATCACTCTGATCACTCTGATCACTCTAATCACTCTAATCACTAGCTTGTCCAATGCATAATGACAAGCTTATATAGATGAAGAAGGGAGGAGGATACGATGAACTGGGACACCTTTTGTGGATTAACATTATCCTCAAAAGCCATTAAAGATGGATATAGGATAAAGCTCGACAAAAGACTGATTCTTTATCCTCAGAAAAGCTCCATGTAATGAAGGAAACAACAGTCGGACGTGCGTTAAGGCAAAAAGCATGACCAAATTTAGTTGGCGCGACTGCTGCTCTAAGACAGAGCGCCAATGGTCGCGCCCTCTTTTGAGGATCTCCATCATTGGTGCGGGTTAGATACTGTGGACTTGCGCCAATGGAAAAAGAGCACTTTTCAGGGATAATCTGTGGGAGGTGTCTTCAGGGAACATGAAGTACATACTCAGGGGAACATAATGCAAGTGTTTTTAGACTTTGTCACTTCTTATAACTCCCGGGATGAGTCCTCCAGGGTATGACAAGAGGAGTAACAGGGATGGTGACAAATTACTGTGTAACAGATGCCCCCTAAAGCATGAAGTCCGAGAGGTGGAGAGGGGTGAAATGCTTTACAAGAACACACATAAGAACACATATAGTTACTGCCACCGAGGATCTGTATTAAGAGACATGACTGATAGTTCAATTATAGGACGTACGTGGTATGGTCGCAGCCATCCATAAGAGAGTACATAAATAATCTAGATCCATAGTATGGACGCAACCATCTGGTTAGGATCAATGAATTGACTCAGGTATGGTCGCAGCCATCCAGTGAATGAGTCAAGTATCAAGAATCATGCCTGGATTACAATAGACGCAATCCAGGGTCTTGTGCTCCATCTCGACCCGAACAAGAGTACAAGTTCAAGCATGTGAATATATTAGCTGAAGTCGAACATGCATGAACATCGTCTGATTACCAGTCAATAGTGGAAACTATTAACAGACGCGAGAGGTACCACCAATAATGACAATGGTCCTCAAGGTACTATAGGTACAATCTACGGTGCGTGAATTAATGATCTGAAGTCGAACGCCCATAGAATCATCCGATCGGAGGCCAATGATGAAAACCTCGCGTCGAACACGAAGAACCTGCCATTGAGGCATGTAGGCTCCAAGGCACCGGAAGGGAGTCTCTAGGTCAACTTCCTGGATAATGAGTTGAAGTCGACAGGGAGTGACCTTGATCGAAGGTGGGCCATAATGTTTCCCACATCATCGACACGAGACAGAGAGATAATGTTGTGAATCAAGATTGTACGAACTATGAGAGGGAGGTTGTTTCTTTGCAGGGGTCAACTTCTCTTGAACATATCGGCGGCACATTAACGGAATTGGCAGTATTCGACATCAAGGTATCAAAGGTCATGATGACGAGGCAATGAGTGGATGAGAGGTCAAATAAGGTACCCAAGTCCATGGAAGCAAGTGAAAGATATGAGATGAGATATTCCCACCCTGGACACGAAAGCAGAAAAGTGCCATGTTCAAGAGCGACACACTGCCGTCACGGTAATAATTATGATTCCAAAATTTTATTTTCTCCCCGCCATTTCTGGCGAGTGCCCCAGTTATTTTTAACAAGCTTGATGGGGATAGCATATGCTTGCGTTGTGACAAAATCCGATGTCATTAAGTTTTAACGAGTCTGACAAAGGAAGAACTCGGCGTCTTTTCATGTTTAGAGAGTTTGAAAAGACAACAGAAAAGGAAACTCCACGGGTGTCCTTTTTCGTAAAGTTGTGTCTCTCGGGCCCGAAAAAGTATAAAATAATACCCGAAAGAACCGCCCGATCATTATGATCGAGGAGTACTTTTCATAATTAGTGATTTCGACCTGAAAAAGTAAAAAAGCAGTCAAAACCACGTCGTTTCGTAACCATTAACGAGTTTGGAACGACAAAAACCCTGTAATATTTTTATGTTTTAACGGTCGACAAAAAGAACTTAAAACAACCGCCCCTTATTACCATTTAACAAGTCAAGAGGAGCGACTCGGCAATCTTTTCCTCTTTAAATGGTCAGAAAAGAGCTGAAAGCAGACCTCCATTTTTCTTTTCTTTAACGAGTCAAAAAGGGAAAAATACTCGGCAATCTTTTCATATTTTACGAGTCAGAAAAGAGCGTAAACGCGACTTGTCCTGAAGGAACGAGTGGTATAAAGGATAGCAACTGGTTCCGGTAATGGTGGAACTTACTCGAAACATGTAAAGGCTAAGAGGCTGGCTAATAAAACCACTCATCGCTGCGGTTCCTCAGGAAAGGAGAAACAACCAAGTGAAAGCATATGATCGGCCAAAGAGATGGTGGCGACGGAATGAAATAACCAAGGCTCATCTAGCAGAATTTAGCAGATAAAAGGCAATCATGGGATGTAAATCAAATATGGGTTCATTTTTACACAAGCTTGAACCATGGAGAACTTTGCTTGTTAAATTTTTTTTTTTGTTGCATGCCCCCAGCATGATAATGCCCCCAGCATGGTAATGCTGTAATCGAGATACATGCCCCCCAAGCTTCATGGCATTCACGGAGTGGATGGAATGAAGGTTTAGTTGGAAAAACTCGATTTTGAAGGAGGATGCATGCCTCCAGGGGCCAGCCGCCGTCATCAGAATGACGGAGTGGAGGCTGGGGTATTTCCTGTGGAAATAAAACCATTTAGGAATGGTAGATGACTATATGTGAAGTGTGAACTGGGGAATGAAAGTTGGTCTATGACTTTGATCGTCCTTCCCTCATGCGGAAAACACATCACTCTGAAGAGTGAGGACACAATAGCACGTATGCGATAAATATAGTCTCGTCCAAGGAGTAAATTGTAATCTAACAGACCTTGGACTACCATGACACCCATTTGGATAGTCTTCCCTTCTAACGTGATAGGTACATTGGGAAGAATTCCTAAAGGTCGAGTGATTTCTCGATGGAAACCTGTAAGGTTCCTCATCTCAGGCAGAAGCAGTGGGGAACCAAGTGCTTCCCAAGCTGTTGAAGAAAGGATACTCACAGGAGATCCCTCATCAATAATTGTACCAGCCATAACCATGCGATAGACTTGGACTATAATTTGAAACGGTATGGAGGCTGGTAACCGAGGATTGACTAGTTGATCCCAATTGAAGGAAACAACTAGGTTGCTTGGAGGTGGGACTGGATAAACAGCCGGATATGATTCTGATGGACTTTCTTCCTGTTGCGAAGGAATGAGAGGGATGCTCACTTGATCATTAACGTCTATGTTGATGAATAGAATTTGGATGGTGGGATCTTCATTCTTGGCAGTGATGACATCATTTGAAGAGGTAACTTCTGAAGGCAAAACCGGGTCACTTGTAATCCGGACCTTGTGACTTTTGTCTGGTTTGGATTCAGATGTAAGATCATCTAAGGCTGGAAGTTCTGAAAACAAAACCGGGTCACTTGTAAGCCGGACCTTTTGACTTTCATCTGGTTTGGATTCAGGTGTAGGATCATCTAAGGATGGAACTTCTGTAGGCAAAACCGGGTCACTTGTAAGCTGGACCTTTTGAAAGACCGGGTCACTTGTAATCTGGAACTGTGGACTTTCGTTTGGTTTGGACTCAGGTGGTTCATCCTTGATGATAGAGTGGTGCGTAGATGATGAATATAAATCTACCCTTGTTCCGACCAGGGACTGGTCTGGAGCAGGCGGAGCATAGGTAGGTTCAGGAAGAGAAAGCTGGACTAAAGAGGAATCATGTTTGATCACTTGGTTAGTGGAGAGATGATCTGCCGTTGGAAAAAGACGCTGATATCCAGCGGGTAGTTGGGGTAAGGGAGCCGACAGACTTGTCAAAATACGGGAAGCTTCATCCATAAGTGGACAAAGGCGAAGGAGATGATTACCTTCACAAAGTCGACAAGGGAAACGAACCTTCCCTTTTCTATTACCAACTAGTAAGGTATCGTCGATTTGCGACAACAAGGAGCGAGTCGGATCACGGGACCATATATCTAGGATCCTAGGAATACCAGGACAATCAGAAAGAAAATGGTCCTCCTTGCATAATCGACAAGGAGACCGAAGCTTCCGCGGAGGAGCAGAAGGTGGTTCCACTTCTGATAGTATCGTGGTAGATACGACCTTTCCCTTAGGAGACTTCTTCTTTTTGGTCTTCTTCTTCTTCTTCTTAGCCACCTGGTTACTGAAATCCAGAGTTTCACCAGGCGAAGTAGAAGATGAGGATGCAGCAATAGGCGAAGAAGGGAAGGGGTCCACCTTAGAATCCACATGATGTTGTTCGGGTGGAGGAGGTGGTGGCGGAACAGGAGTCATCACACTTGAGACCACCGAGTTTGAAAACAACCATACGGGTAAACCAATGGTCAACCCAGGCAAAGATAATGTTGCGATATACTGAACACCGACATTTCCAACAGAAGGAAATGGACGAGGGTTCCCATCAGGAGGAACACCTTGGCCGGTGGGCGCCGGGAAGGCTGCCATTGAACGAGAAATAACCCTACTCCAGCTAACGCAAACAAAATCTAATTGGGTATATGTTATCGTGGCCAATAAATTTTAAGACACTGAACTTAACCTTTTCATTTTTTAAGAGTCGAGAAAAGGATAAAAGATGACTCTAGTCTCCTTCGAATATTTAATGAGCACGAAGTGACAAGACGCTCACAGGCACCTTTTCGTTTAGGGAGTCCGAAAAGGATCAAAAGTGACTGCTCTGGAATTCTAGGCAGAGGGTGTGCCAAACTTTTCGCAAAACCACAGAATACTTTTTAGGGTACGGGTGGTCGATCTTCGTGAATGTTGTGTTCACTGCATTGCGAATCGTAGGGCAGATGACACGGCTTCCTATGGATAAAGGCTTTATTCCTATAGGGGTCTCCCAATATATACTCGACGGTACGTGGGAGCACAGTCCGTATTGGCACCTATCGTTTCACCGTGGAGGAATCACCCAACCACTCGACGATAAACTACCAGGTTTAAAGACGCCGGAACACGTCTCTAACCTAGACCTCTAGAGTATTTGCGTTATGTTCCAATGCGTTGTTATGTTCATTGAGTTTATTTTAAAATTTATCTTTGATTATGTTTCAGTTTTTTGGTCCTACCGTATGTGATATCTCAAAAAATTTCTTAAATGCAAACTATATGCCAAAATTATATCATTTGATTCGATGAATTCTATCTATAGGAGGGTTGAGATCTTTTCACAAATGAAATGATCACTCAACAAACAACAAAGATCCTAATGCAGCTAATAACAAGAAACGAAATTTTTCTTTTTCTTTTTAATAGCAACAAATAACAATAAATGCTAACTACTATGATGCAAAACTATTTTTTGTTTTTCTTTCCTTTAAGATGGCATGATGCATGTAAACAAATTTTAAGAGATATGCACAATCCAAGTTCAGTCTATGAAATAGAACCAATTCTAAAACACCAAAATGAACCATGCAAGCAAGGAAAAACACAAAGACATTCACTGAACCATGTAATCTAAGTTCGAATGAAGTCAAGTGAAATCCAAAGAGGCTAGAAGTGAAGTACTCAGAGTATAGAAGATCAAGCTTTAACAAATCACTAGATAGGTGCAGAACACAACCAACAAGCTGACTGGATAATCAAGAGACCGAAACTTCCCATAGAAGGCTAGACATGCAAAGTCACTAGATGTCCTAGGGCTGAGATGAAAAGCAATAGAAATAGGCCAACAGCTGAAGGATAAAGGCTAAAACCAGTCAAGCAGAGGTTCGACACGCTTCCAGAGGCTGTAAGACATATAAAAAGAGACTGAAAGAGCTTTCCACCCACACACAGGCAAAATTTACAGGGCTGGCGCGACTGTCAGCCTGCAACTTGCACTACCACAGGCTTGGCGCGAGTTGCTTTAGAGCAACATGCGCTAACTGGCGCGACTGTCAGAATAATAACCACGCCAATCGAGCTTGCCGGCTAGAAAAATAGATAATACGACCTCAGGTTGGGTTGACAGTGCTCAGATGGGTCAAACAGTAAAGAATAAACTCAAAACTGACTCAGGAAGCTCATTCACTCAAGCAAGCAGAAGAAAATTAACATGCAAGACAAAAATCAAATAGCTCCTCCCCAGCGGAGTCGCCAAATTGTTGGTTAGGTAAATCCCCTCTGCGGACAGAGGCGATCCCACTAGCCTATAACAGAACTAGCCACAATCAAACCACGCTGCTACGCAAGTTCCTAGTTATGCATCAAAGGTGAATCAAGAAGACCAACCTGGAGTCCAACGCTATGATTGAAGTAGAGTTGATATCCCCGCTCCCTCGCTCCAGTAGATTATAAACGAACACCTGCACATGCAAAGGAAGAGACAGATACCAACATAACAGCTACCAAGGCACAACTATATTTCAGTCAGAAAGGAAATAAATCAACACATCACCATAATAGACAATGAGATTGGAACTATAATAGCAGTCGCTCATCAATTAATAACAAACAGGAAGAGTAACAACCATTATTCTGACGCTGACCCTCTCCTGGCTGGGCGAGTAACTATATGTGTCTTGCAATGCATCTCCTCTCCGGTAGCATAACCTCTCTAGCACTCACTAGCATTCCTCCAAGAACTCAAGAACTCAACATCTAACACTCCATGACTAATCATTATCACTCTAATCACTCTGATCACTCTAATCACTCTAATCACTCTAATCACTAGCTTGTCCAATGCATAATGACAAGCTTATATAGATGAAGAAGGGAGGAGGATACGATGAACCGGGACACCTTTTGTGGATTAACATTATCCTCAAAAGCCATTAAAGATGGATATAGGATAAAGCTCGACAAAAGACTGATTTTTTATCCTCAGAAAAGCTCCATGTAATGAAGGAAACAACAGTCGGACGTGCGTTAAGGCAAAAAGCATGACCAAATTTAGTTGGCGCGACTACTGCTCTAAGACAGAGCGCCAATGGTCGTGCCCTCTTTTGAGGATCTCCATCATTGGCACGGGTAAGATACTGTGGACTTGCGCCAATGGAAAAAGAGCACTTTTCAGGGATAATCTGTGGGAGGTGTCTTCAGGGAACATGAAGTACATACTCAGGGGAACATAATGCAAGTGTTTTTAGACTTTGTCACTTCTTATAACTCCCGGGATGAGTCCTCCAAGGTATGACAAGAGGAGTAACAGGGATGGTGACAAATTACTGTGTAACACCAATGAACAAAAACTTCAAACAAGATTAATAAAGAGCTTATTCAACAACCTTTTGCAACAAACCTCTTATGCTTCAAGGATTGCCTTGAGGTCCTTTGGGATAAGAAGAACGTCTTCAACCTTTCTTCCTTCTTGTCCTTCCTGGACTGAGCTATCAATAGCTTTCCCTTCACCTCTGCAAACTCAAACAATAGTTAGTCTGCAACAAGCATACAATCAACCTCTAACTATTTAAACACCTTTCAGACAAGCAATCTTTGCTCTGTCAATCAACCATTCTGATATAACCTTCTTTGAAGGTTGGGTTAGTCAATCTCAGGCTTCGATACCATTTGATATGAAAATGGGCACTAAAGGCTTCTTGTGAGCTTACAAGAACCTCTTCCACATCCAAATCTTAAATATTCCCAAGATTTATTGATTAACCAATGTGGAATTAATAATGTGCTTGAACATAGGTGTATGCTTATATTTGTTTTAAAAATTGTTATGTGTTGTAAGTTCACTTGCTTACGCTGGTATAAAATACATATGACAGTATGTAAAGTAGCTAATAAGCAACACACGCATATCATCAAGATGTAGTAATAAAACAACACACAGAGCAACAATTTAATATGGAGTTCACCCAAAACTCTTGGGCTATGCCTCCTTGAGCTCTAGTCAACTCGACTAGGCTCTCTAGGATTATGGAAAAGTCCTTTTACAAGCTCCATGCCCAAATCCACTTGTTTACACAGAACACAGTGGGCTTAGAACACCATCTTATCCCTGTCTCTGAAGCTCTCAGGATTTCTGGCTCTGGCTGTTACTCTGGCTCTCAGCTCTAGATCTGGCTCTGGCTCTGGATCTAGCTCTTGGATCTGTCTCATGGCTCTGGTTCTGGCTCTAGCTATGGCTCTGGCTTCCCTGAGCTCTCTCTCTCTCGGCCTCTGCATGCCTCTATAACTCACTTGACCTCCAAGCGATTCTTCAACAACAACTTGCTGCTGTCAATTGAGCTCTCTGGTTCACTCTACCTCCAAGTGACTCCCAAAACTCTCCGCACTACCTCAGAAATCATGCTCTTTGGCTTTTTTGAGGCCTCTTCTGGCTCTACAGCTTCCCCAACCGTTTCTCTGCATGTATTCACTCCTCTACGGCTCTGCGGCTTCTTCTGCTACTTGTCTTTTCGACTGGCCATCTGGCTCTGTGGCTCTGTGGTTCTCTCGGTGTTACAAATTCATCATTGCCTATAAAATGCCTGCTTGCAGTGTGGCACAATGATCAGGGACGATTACAAGGAATCGGGGGCCTCTCTTCAGGTGAAAACCCAAAAAAAAACCATATTTCCCAATACATCGAGATATACCAAACATACACAGGAAAACGCCTCATGGGGCATTTAATTGGACTTCAAATATTATTGAATCGCCCCTAAAAACCCTTTCAAGTCTACCTTTTATGGCTATCACGAGCCCACCATTGATTTGTGTGATCACCGATCCAACGGCTGAAAGTCCATTTTGGGTGGCTTATGTGCACGGAGGTTACCTGCCCGAAAAGGAAGTTTTATCTCTCCTCAGCCATGCCACGTGTCGGCTAGTGTATGGGTTCAGGCTGCACCCTTTCAAAACCACTTACCGCCTGAGGCCTGCCTGAAATCCCGCTTACCATGGATTTCAAAATTTATAGGGCTGAATTTATAAACCTTTTGGGTCCGCCATTCTATCGCAAATCACTATCACATGGCATAATGGCCAAAACCAAAATACATGGGAAATACATTGAGCTTCTGAAGTTCTCGGACTTCAAATTTTATGCAATCGGGTCCATAATCCTATTGGTTCTAGGTTCTGTCGCTAAGCACAATTGCAATGGCCCGGGGGTCTGTCCTTTGGGTATGCTGACTGCCGATCCTCCGATCGCCGATCGCCAATATCGCACCTTGCGTATCGCATCGGCAGGGGTCTATGCCTTCCACTCCTCTGATCGTCGATCACCCCAATCGTCGATATCGCAATCGCATTGTCACATATCGCCCAGTCGCATGTCGCTATGCCTGGGGTCCTAATATCGGGAAAAGGCCTACCTCGATCCAATATATCAGAGATCGTTGATCGTGGGTCCTCTCATGTTTGCATTAAGTCCATCCCTTTACACATTTGTGATGTGATTTCCTTAAGGAGCCTTTTTAGGCCATTTTTAGAAGAAATGCCTCCTTTTCCAAAGGACAAAGGCAATCTTCTTTCTGTGATAACTTCTTCATCCAATGTCCATTTTAGCCCATTCAAGTTGTAGTAGATTCAGAATGAAAAGATTTATGCAATGGGACTATTTCCAAGAGCATCCTTGGACTTTCATTTTCCTCTGTGAGGAACACCTTAGACTTAGAAGTCTATCTTAGATCCATTTTGGATCACTAAGATATGTTGATTTTCAGATATGTGAAGAAGATACTTAAATATTCCATCAAGAAATTCCCAATCAATTTCATCTTCAGGAAATCGAAATGAAAGATTACGAAAACATGTGTGAAATTGGTCAACGAATTCATCAAGTGCTTTCCGTAATTTTAGAATTTCTTTATTGAGTACTTTATGGTCAAAATGATGGAAAACACGGTCCAACCCTACAACCAAATGATTAAGAGAGTGAATATATTTATCGAGCAATGTGACACACCATTGCAATGGGTGCCCTTGAAGCGTGAATGCGAACAGCGAGCAGGTCATGTAATCCTCATAGATTCCATACATGTAATAGAGACTTGCAAAGACAACTTTGTGTCTATGCCAGGTTGTTCCGCCTTCACCTTCATATGTGTTTTGTGACAAGTCATTCTAGATATCCTCCAGGATTTCAAACTCATTTCCATAAGACATACATCTCAGAGGATAAATTGTATAGTTAGTCATGATATATGTGCAAAGATTCAAAACAGACTTTGAGGACTCAACTTGTCATCTGGCCCTACTTCTAGTGCCAGAAATGTTGATGGTGCTGGACCCGCCAACATTTAGGGAATCTCACTAGTATGAAGTCCCAACTAGACCTCACACTATTTGGTGTAGGAGTCCCATCCGGTACGATGTCCCGATTTCCATTACCTTAGAGAGTTTCCTTAGCTCTTGTTGTTCAGCACATGAGAGTGTTATGCTTGTAACTTTAAGAAAGCGAGGCGCGTATGCCCAGTGAGCATGTAATGTAAGTTTGTGTTCAGGTTCTCTTACTATACTGTAAGGGAGAGGGTAAAAGTGAGCCTCTAGATAAGAGGTAGTATTACCACCCAAGGAGAAACACACGTGAAAACAACAAGGGTCTATCCAGCATCGAGCGGAATAGTCCACAACGAATGTGAAAGTCGTGTAAACCAAAGTGAAAGGGAAAACACATACACCATCTAGTGGAGTAGTCCATAAGGGGGTGACAGTCGTTATAACCAAGGAAAACAAGAATGGTTTGTCTAATGTCCGGTGGAGTAGTCCACATTGACAAGACAACATTGATAAACAATACAACACATCTTCAATAATGTAAGTACTAAAATAACCAAAGTAGTTAAAGTACCATAGTATAGGTTAAGAAAACATGATTTACAAATGTTTAAATAATAGTATTAAAAATGAATACAAAAAATGTGTGAAAATGTGATGGCTTGAGACAGGCTTTTGAATTAGGCCAAAGTTCCAAGACACATCTGTACACCATACATCACTAGCCCCGGTAGTGGGACATTAGAGCCACTCATTGCTCCTCAAAGAACATACTATAGACTCTCAAGGCTATATGGGAGGAGCCAAGGTGAAAAGTCCTTAGCTCATATAATGAGGGGGTATATATAGCCAAGGGTGATGCTTGACCCTTGTGAATCTTGGACTTCCCTCATGTCCATTCAACTTTCCTATGACTTTTCAACTGACGTGATTCTTCAACTTCATATGTGTGTCTCTTGGACTTTCACATTACCTTACATTTAATTACAACAAGTATGGCCCATAGTAGTGATGTGGACGAGACAACTCAAGACACAAATCGACATGACACTACTCACATGTAGTGGCTGACTGTGGTTTCCATGTCGAGCTGCTATCCTATTGAGTGATGGGTTTGCTCTTGGTGTGTTGTGCCTTGACCTGTGCATGGAAAAGTGTTACGGGGTCTTCGATTGTCTTGTTCTTTTCTTGTGTATCCCTTTCTCTTGTTTCTCAATGTTCTTGGTATGTTCATTCAGCTGTGAGAAAGTCTTATAGCATGTGCTCCTTCTTCATCCCATTCATCGTCGTGCCATGTTCCATTAGTGAGCCTGTTCCTACAATTCACTCGTGACGAGACGACATAAAATCAAAAAATCTCCTAGTATCGCTTGATACATTGTTTTTGGTTGCGGGTCCAGGTGACCAGGAGGGAGGACAAGAGACTGAAACTGCACAGAGCACAACTCAAGCTAGGATGAGAGGCTCTAGAGTGCTAATAGGAAAAACTGTGCAAAGGTCACTGGGAGGCAAAATTGAGCAATTAGGGACAGCAGTGAAAGCTGCAAGGTGGAATCCAATTGGGAAAAACTATGCAATTCCTAAGAGGAAGACAAGGCAGGGTGTCCAGAGGAATTTGTGAATAGTTCTGAGCAATTCTCAGGATGAGGAATGAGTGGGTCACTCGGTGTTTGACTGAGAATCTGCACAAATTTCAGGAGGGAGATAGAGTTGGGCAACAAGGGACACTGGCAGGAAATTCTGCGCAATTTTCCAAGGCAAGGCATGTCGGGCTGCAGTGAGCGACTTCTCATAACTATGCATTTCTGAGAGATAATGTAGGATAGGTAGTTGCTACGCAGTTTCCAAAAATAGTATAGAGCGGGGCAAGAATAGTTGTACCAGCTAGATTTGTGTAATTTTCAGGGATAGTGCATAGCAAGCCAACAAGAGGTTTGACTCAACATGACTGCATAATTTATGTAGATAGTGTGGGGAAGAAAACTAGGTATTTCTATGCAATTCTAGAGAGGAGTATGGCCTTGGTTCACAGTTCAATGTAGATTTCCAGTTTACCAGAGGGAGGCTTGATAAATGATGCTACAGGAAGCACGGATTGGATTGGGCTTGGAGACAACTTATGCAAAATTCTGGGAAGCAGGCAACCTCCTCACTTTGAGGATTGTGTAGTGGAGATAATCCGGAGGACAACCTCAAGTAGTGTGCAATTTTGGGTAGCATATCAAGGTCACTGAGAGCTGATATTGCGCAATGCAACTTAGTCGAGGTCTGATTTAAGGGGTTTGTCTGGTCAACAAATTTTCAGTAAAAATGGCTAAGTACGAGAGAAAGTTAACTTGTATAAATGTGACAATGTGATTAGACGCTTAGCATGACTCGATAATAGGACAACACAAACCAACAAGACAAACATGTGCTCATTGAGACTATCTTAAGGTTAAGAGTGGCAAGTGCGACACTTGAGATAGACCTTCGAATGACTGTGACAACACTTGCGTGACAACGCTTAAAACTTTGTGTGTGTGTACAACCAATGTTCATAGAGTGAAGACAACTCATGCACACAAAGACCAACCTCCAAAATAGCCAGAAGAAGATTGCAAGCATGATAAAGCAATCAACATGCCAAAAGACCATCGCTGGTCTGACAAGGAAAAAAGAAGAAATACATGTATAGGAAAGACATGGAATGACTTTTAGTGCTTTAAAACATGCATGTTATTGAATATAGAATGATATGACACTGATCAATAGTACTTCAAGCTACACTAAGAGATGTACTTCAAAAATATGTATTTTACTTACCATAATTACCCTCCAGGTGGTTATGCATCCGAAGGAGTTTGCATGCGGTCCTAATTTCTTGTCATAACTTGGCTCCTTGGTATTTGTCCTCAACTCCATGCTAGTCATCTGGCATGTCATCTTTCCTTATGGTCACTGAGAAATACATCTGTGCAGTTTCAACGGGCAGTGACTATTGTCGGGATGATGTCCTAGGAGGACACCTTTGCGCAGTTTCTAGATGCAAGGCAGGCTGGACAACTAGGACAACACTGTGTAGTTTTGAAATGCAAGCCACTGCTACATGATGGGATCCTAAGAGGACACCTCTGCATAGTTTCAGGTTGCAAGACAAACTAGGAAGTTGCGGACACCTTTGCACAATTTCTAAAGATAGTGGGTTCCTGCTAAGGGAATGACACTAGAGGAAACCACTACACAGTTTTGGATGCAAAGGGAGGTTGGGGTATCTACACATTGTGTAGTTCCAGTAGGAAAGGGGGAAAGCTTGAGGGTTGCAGAAGTGAAGTGTGTAGTTCTTGAAAGCTTGATGAGGCTGGGTTGCTTGGGAAACTCCAGAATCTAGATAAGTGTGGGATCAGTGGAACTGATGTGAAGAGTGATAGAACTTTAACTATGACCACACACTTGAACACTTAGTGGTACAACATAGACCATCTAGAACATATAAAACATACTCTTCTTGATGCAACAACCTTCATGACAAGAATGTGTGAAGTGAGTGTGAATCATGTCTATGTAACGAGAACAACTCATACACACAAAGATTTCCTCTTGAAGCAGGCCAAAATTCCCTTTACATGATAAACGATAATCCTGATCCCCAAAGATGAGACATGCTACATAAATATGAGAACGAGAATAACTCTTAAGATCCAGGAAAGGGCTTGAGATCATCAGCTTACCAATAAGTGACCAAGGAACAATCAATCATAGGATCCACGGTAGGCTCCGAAATTTGCATGTGAGCAAAAATTTTGGAGGGTGATTATGGCCGCTACAACAGGAGAAAAATATGTGATGGGGGGTGGGAGAAATCCTACCCTTTCTTGAATAAATATTTTTTTCTCTTAATGTGATCGTAGGTATTCATAATAAGCTTCTAGTAATAGAATGAGACAATGAAGGGTCAATGTATGATTATAAAAATAACGAGAAACCATCAAGGGGGTACTCGGTTCTTATTTTCTCCTTAAGTAGTTTTTCTCTCATACTCTCTCACTCAAAAATTCAATTTGGAAAGAGAAATGGTGGAATAACCTGAGAGGTTCAGACTCGTGACTGATTAAGAGCTTTGAATGATGACCTATTTGACAGATAATAAGTTTCTCCTATGTGTGAAGGAGATTGACCTTCATTTTTTGTTTTAAATCTAGAAAGATGTGTGCTAAACCCCTGAGTTTATTTTTCCATCAAGGCATCAAGATTTGGCACAAGTGTTGCTAGTCATGAGAAAAATTGAAACAAAATTGACCCTAGGTGGGGTGGAACATGGCTTACCCTCCTTCAGTTCCAATATTTCTAGGTTACAATAGATATATGTTTATTTTTGTGTTATTGATATTTATTGCATGAATGATGTAGTGATATATAGGAATAATTATTTTTCTTATATTTTTTATTTATGATTATTGTGCTAGTTATGATACTAAATTCTAGAGGAGTGGGTTTGAATTCACTTGGTTATGGAATTTAAATGAAATGGGATGCATGGAAAATGCATGATATATATTTTTTGGTAATTGCATGCATTTCTTGTTAATTACATGGCTTCCCTATTTTTTTCCCCGGGCAAAAATCACAATTTTCTATTAGTTAAGAAAATTACATGTTGTAGATGCCTGAACGACATGTGCAGTAATTTGGGTCACAGCCATCAAAAAAAGTGTCTATACAAAATTACCCACACAGGGTATACTATGACTATTCATGTAGAAGATATATACAAAATATATAAAACTAGTACTGATAGAAATCATTGATATATACTGCAAAATTATGGCCTATCATCTCTCTGGTAAAACTAATCAATATAAGGCCAATGATAGTATTGAAAGTGATTGGCATATTGCTGCTCTTGAATCAACCAAATTCCCCTGGGCTAGACTATGGCTGCCTTGGATAACTGATTGATAGCCTTGATTTCTCTCCCTGTAAATATGTTGACAAGAAATATATTCAAATTATGACTTTAAAAGCGTAACTTCATCCAAAATATTCCTTAGGGAGTGCACATGACATGCAGATGTATTATTGAACCAGTTTATGATGATTTTTGAGTCCCCAAATATCTAAATATGTCTACAATCATGTGCTAGTGAAAAATGGAGCAAATGTCTAAGGCTCATAAGTTTGGCAAAGTTATTAGTGCCAATCCCCAGCCCATCTCTATTCAGAAAACATGATTTTCAAATTGGTGTTGTAGTATACCCCCACCACAACCTTGTTCTTGTGCAGCACCATCAAAGTATGCCCAAGAGTGATTACGGTTAATGACTTTAGGTGTCACAACATGTGTAGATGGTGTGGGGTCATTGTTAGGAATTTTGTGA
The DNA here is from genome assembly GCA_031772625.1 of Pinus tabuliformis. Lineage (NCBI taxonomy): Eukaryota > Viridiplantae > Streptophyta > Pinopsida > Pinales > Pinaceae > Pinus > Pinus tabuliformis. The sequence goes on along the minus strand of CM062805.1, from coordinate 1,183,089,130 downwards.
TAGGCATTGATGATCTGGCCGATGGATAAAGGCCAATGAGCAGCTCTATCTCCGAAGATGATACAGTTCCTAATTAGTCAGATAGTCTAACAAATAATGAGAGGGAGACAATGATTTTTTTTGGTTCTTGGTACCCTCCCTCCAATGATTCCAAGCCTCCATTGTAGTGTTTCTGTGCCATTTGTTAGTAATGGATATTGAATAAAGTACTTGCGTCCAGATATTGATCACTGTGGGACAATGGAGAAAGAGATGGTCATTTGTTTTCTCAGCCTATTGACATAGTACACACCAGGAGGGTTCATGAAAGGATATTTTCATCATATTACCCCCGGTAGGCATCTTGTTCCTTAAGACATTCCACATAAATAGTCTTGTGCAGGGTGGGGCTTTGAGGTTCCAAAGTGCCCGCCACTAGTCTATGAGCACATGTGGCATGTGAATAGCATAAATGATATGATAACCTTCTTTGGGTGTGTAATCTCCATGCCCCATTGGAGCCCAAATGAGTTCGTCTTCACCCTCCTTGATGGGAACATGGGATTCTATCAGAGCAGATATGTATCTTGCCCATGCCTAGTGCCATTGTATAGGGATGCCCAATAGATCAACCGATTTCCATGCTATTACGAATATGGTAGTGTTCTCCAAATCAATACTACTGGCAATCATATGAATATCTCTCTTTTTAAGGAAATGAATAAGTTTAAGAGGAAGTCAGTACATGTTGCCATAGCCAGTCCAGGGATCCATGTCAATACGCACAAATGTTCCATCTCTAATGCACCATGCAAGACCATTTCTGATAATGGGCAAGGAATGTAATACAACTTGCCAAATCAAAGATATACTGGTTCTTTGCCATGAAGGAAGGCGGATCCAATCCATATTCTATAAGGGCCAAATATATTTGTAATGTACCACTTCAGTCCATAGGTTGTGTGAGGAAAGAATAAGCCATCCCATATTTGTAGCAAATGCATGAGCAAAAGAAGGAAGGTCTTTCAAACCCCAGCCACCCCACTTCTTGGGCAGTGCAATGTGGCTCCATCCCACCCAAGCAAAGGGTTTCCCTTCCTTTTGTCCATTCCAAAGGAATCTGCAACATATTTTTTGTATCCATGAAAGAATTCCTTTGGGGATCCAAGCCAAAGACATCCAATACACCGACGTTTCCTCCAGGACTAATTTTATGAGGACTAAGCACCCTGATCTGGATAAGAACCTATGGTTCCAATTGTGTAACCTCTTTTAAACCTTGGCCACAAGCCATATCCAGTCCCCAATTTTGTAACTGTGAGGTTTGATTAGAAACCCAAGATATTTTAGCCCATATTCCAATTGTAATCTCAGAAATGGAAATTTCTGTATAGCAATCCACATTTCCTATGGAGTGCAAGATGATGATGTAATAGTGGATTTCATCATGTTCGATTCCATTCTTGTATCAGCTGAGAAGAGAAACATAATATCATGGAATACATAGGAATCTCGAATACTACCATTAAGAAAAATGAGCACATCGTCAACAAAAAGGAGGTTGGTTATAGTACAATGCTCTTGAGACCCTATAAGCGTCTCTCCCTTCTATCCTGTAATATTATTCTATTGAGTCCCTCTATAACCAGGAGAAAGAGCAGTGGGGAGAGAGGGAAACCTTGTCTGAGGTTGTGCTCAGCATGAAAAAAGTTGGAGGAAGAACCATTAATGAGGACACTAAAGGACACAGTGGTAATGTAGCACATGATCCAGTTAATGAAGGAGAGGGGGAAGCCTAAATGGGTGAGGATCATTATTATGTATAGCTAGCTAACCCGATCAAAAGCCTCGGAGAGATCGATCTTGGGAATGGCTCCTTTAAGTTGCTTCATCTTAATGGAGTGGAGGGCCTCTTGGGAAGTACCTACAACCTCAAGTATATTTTGATTATGCAAGAGTGCAAATTGCTCAGGTGAGATGTGGTTAGATAAAATGGGCTTAAGATGATTAGCAATAATCTTGTAGAGGCAGTTGCAGATGGAAATAGGTCTAAAATCATTGAATGAAAGTGGGGAGTCCACTTCAGGAATGAGGGCAATGAAAGTGGAGTTGATAGCCTCATACATGCAACCAGATCACCTGTAATCCTCCACAATCTTGAGGAGATCCTATCCAATGGTGTCAAAAAAGGCTGTATATAATTCAACAGATAAACCATCCAGACCCAAGCTCTTATCCTTTTTGAACCATTTTAGTGTGCTTTCCAGTTCCCCCATAGAGACAAGTTTTATAAGACTATCAGACTCCTCTTGGTCTACAAAGCAAGGGAAAAGGCCAGCAACTTGTACTATTTCAGCAATTGTGGCACCAAGAGGGGGCTTGAATAGATGTTGGAAGTGTGAATTTCCAAGATGGGCTAGTTGGTGGAAGGAGTGGGTGAATTGTCTGTCATCAATGGGAATTTTCCAAATAGTGTTGTTGGCCTTTCTCCCCTTCGCATAATTATGAAAAAAATTGGTATTATCATCTCCAGCCTGTAGCCAAATTTCTCGACTCCTAAGGCACTAAGTTTCCTCACGATATTTAAGGATCTTATATCTCTAAGTGTCCAGCTTAGTAAGATTGTTTTTTGCTTCTTCAGATGTAAATCCTCGTCCCTACTCATCCAAAAGATCAGCGAACGTGTTCTAAATGTTCCTGAGAGTCTCTTCTTCCTGATCTCTCTTATCCTTTTCCCATTTGATAGATATACTCTTTATCTTGAGGAGATTATGGAAGAGCCTTCTGTTATGGATCTCCCCTGAGAAGGTGGATGTGCTCGCCAGAAGTCGTTTACAAATTTGATGTAATCAGGGCCCATCAACCAAGTAGAGTTGAATTTAAAAGGGGCCTCAGGCTTCAGGAAGGGACTAGATAGTTCAAGGAATATGGGAGATTGATCAGAGATGCCATCAGATCCCACCCACTAATGATAATTAGGAAAATATCTTACCAAATGTTCCTTGATTAGAAATCAATCCAATCACTTTGCCAGAGTTTCTCCACCGGTTCTTATGTTGCGCCAAGTAGGTTTTATCTTTTTCATGGGAATGTCAATCAAATGGTGATGCTCCAGAAGTTGTGCCATGGTGTCTGATAGGAGATCTAGCTGTGCATTTCATCCCCAAGATTCCCCATATCCAATAGAAAATTCAAGTCCCCACCCATGATGATATTGTCTATGTTAATCAGGGATAAATTTAGAAGATGATTCCAGAACTCAATTCTGTTGAGACAAGGAGCATATACATTGGTGATTATAAATTACATGCCTAGCTCTGAGGAATAAATGTCCATGACAATAAAACTAGCGGCGCCCCCCCAAAGTAGAACAAATATTAATAGAGTCGGGATTGGTGGCTAGAGAAATTCCCCCAAATATTCCATTGGCATCATGTGCGTGGAAAGTCCAGCTTGATTTCAGAGATTGCAAAACTGAGATAATTTGATCAGCCTTTCCAAGGGTTTCTTGGAGGAATATAATGTCAATAGGCTCAAAATCCAATAGTATTCTGAGGGCTAGTTTTTTAGCAGGCCTAGCTAGCCCTCTACAATTGAAGGAGATCCACTTCATGGGAGAGACGGGGGAGGGTGTTCGATGCTCTAAGAACCCTGTCAAATGTAGATTTCCGGCCATGTGCCACTTCCACTCCAGCCTGGATGATAGCTTTGGAGATAAAGGAATACCTAGCTCTGGAGATCTTGGTCGTTTTGGGAGGGGAGATCAATCCAATCCCAACATGCTCAGGAGGATGAGACACCCGGGAGTGAATATTGTAGGAGTGTTAGTGTCCAAAGGTAGCTGAGAGCTTAGGAGAGGGGAAAGTTGTATCCAAACCAGGTATCAAGGGCGGAGTGGTCGAGATAGATGGGGAGTGAAGTTACAGTGGGTAGGTAATAGGGGATGATGAAATGCATGGAGTGGATGCATATGCAACATGCAAGTGCTGTGCAGAACTAGATAAAGAACGAGTAGAAACAATGCAGAGGGGAGGTGGAGTACCCGATGAGTGAGCAGTTGTAGCAGAAGCCTTAGATCTCGTTATAGGTGGGGATGGAGGCTGGGGAGAGATTGAATTCAGCATCTGAGCTATTCCGCAATCCATAATCTTCAAAACTTGTGACTGAGGAGTCTGACCTATAGCAGATGAAGGTGCAATAGGGGTCACATCAACCGTGGCTTTGGAGGAGATGCAATGGAGGTAACCAATGGACATTCTTTATAAAGATGACCGATGTTGTGGCACCTTTTGCACCTAAATGGAACCCCCTCATAGTCTAGGATTTGGATACGAGTGAATCTTCTCCAATGTAATGCAATATGCTCCTCCAATCCCTCTCTGGTGTCCAAGCACACCAAGGTATGAGCCATGGATTTGTTTCCAGATGTTCCATATGACTTGTCATAGTTTAGGAATGTGCCAGGTGCATTCCCAATGTGGGTGAAGATATCCTCAAACCATAAGTGAAGGGGGATACTAGGTAGCCTGACCTAAAGTGGTCCAACACCCATTTGTTCTTGCTTAGGGTCAAATAACAGACTCCATCTCTTGAGCAATACAGGGGCCATCTCAATGTGATAGTACTACGATAGGACCCATACAGTGTAGTCCTCCCTCTGAAAGCTCAGTGCAAACCATCCCTAAGCCACTAGGTGATAATCGAAAGATCTTGAGAATATTCCCCCAAATTTCCATGACCCAAAGGCGCAATCGGGTAGCAGTGTATGATCTTCCTCTGACTATGCCCACCAAGACCTTATTTTTTGTATCCACAACATCACCCATTTTCACCCCTTCACCAAAACAAAGAGACATATCTTTTCATGAGGATTTAAAACACTTCAATTTCTTGTCTTTTCCGGAGTGCAGAGTTGTGGGGTGGTCCTGAAGGGGATTCTGTGTAACTGGGGTATTCTTTTGAAATTGTGTGTTACAGGTATGAGGGTTCATAGCCGGGATGTCAAAATAGTCGGATGGGGAGGTAGAAAGTTCAGGATCAATGGAGGAATGTGGGAAAGGGGGAGAATCTAGCTGGAGTGGAATGTATTAGATTGCAGATGCAAACCCTACAGATGAAGGGAGAGCAGAGGAGGGAGGTCAATGTGGAGATTCTAGAAGAAATGAATCAAATGATGGGGATGAAGGAATGCATACGAAGAGGTGTAGTGTGGTAGGTGAGAGGGGAGGGAGAAGCACTAGAGAGGGTAGAGAATGGAAGGCTGGGCACGGAAGGTCCGCGATTGGAATGGATGGGCAGAAATCCTGACTATAATGGAAAGGGCGTTCTGAGGGAGCTAGTAACTGACACCTCTAGTAATGTGCTAGGGCTTGACTAGATGGACTTGTAGGGGTTAGGATCTACCGAATAATCAACCACATCCAAATCCATAGCTGACATGCTACAATCAATCCTGGAGATAGCAAGAATGGATCGTGGAGCCAGTTGAGAGCGAAATCAGGATGGTAGGCCAGCAAACCATGACAGTGTAGTTGCCAACACAGTAGCAGATACATTGTGCAATAGCGGTGTCTGTAGAAGGGCTGATGGGAAAACCCTAACCATGTTCCTTCAGGGTTTCAGATTGACGCTCCATCCACTTATAACTCATCGTCACTTTTACATTATAGTTAAAGGTTGTGTCACATGCCTTCCCTATTAATTGCATGCTTTCCCTATTAACTGGATGTTGCATTTCCTTTAATTTCCAATACATGCTATAAGTGATTTCATGGAGTTTAATGGTGGAAGCCCAAAATTTGATTTATGGCATAAACATGTCATATTAAAATTTTCTCTATAAATTTGCTTTTGGGGTGTTCTATAGAATGAAACTTGGACCATAATGAGGGGATATCCCATTAATCATTTGGTTCAATTTTCAAAGCTTAGTTCACTATAGTTTTGGATATATCATTTGAGGAAGTTGGGTTTCTTGAATGCTTCTCCAAACATGTCATCTTGAAAATTTCACTATAACTTTTCTTTTGGGAGGTTCCAGGGGATAAAAATTGGACCATAGTGAGGGGAAATCTTGTGTATCATCTCGTTCAATTTTCATTTTTTGATTCACTATATTTTGTAGAGTTATGCTCTAAGAAAGTTGAGACTCTTGAAATCTCCTGAAAGAAGATCAATTTGGAATTTTTGCTATAACTTTTCTTCTGAGTAGTTTCAAAGGCTTAAATGGGGACCATACTTAGGGGACATCATGAGGAAAGTCTGATAGAGATTTCAAATTCGGTTTCACTATATTTTTAGAGATATGCCCCGAGGAAGTTGGGATATTTGAATGCTCCTAAAATTAGACTTCAAAATAGGTCAACTTTCTTTTCTTGCTATAAATTTATTTTTCAGAGGTTTTAGACTACAAAAGTTGGAGGAGATGGATAAAATATCTAAAGGTAACTATAGTATAAATCTCATATTTTGGTCCTCTATAATTTTTGATATATTCTTTGTGGAATATTAGGGTTTGAGAGAAATAAATGGTGCACAAAAACTATTTGATGAAATGCCCCAACAAAATGTGGTTTGAGGATTAATAGTGTGGAACTATTTGATAAAATTATTTAGACAAAATGTGATGCCCCATGGCCCTAATGAAGGATTAGAGGGGTTGGTTATGTTACAAAGTGGTATCAGAGATTATTGTTAAGCTCGCGAAAAATAAAACAATTAGATACCCCATATCCTTAATTGAGCATTAAGGCGTCAAATATGTTACAAAGTGGTATCAGACCATGGTTCAACAATGTACCTAGATGGGCTCAAGAACAAATGAAATGGGATCTATAATGCTATGTTATAAGTGATATCAAAGCTAAGGTTCAACATTGAAGTTGGATGGGCTCAAATATAGGAATTAATTTAAGTTTTAAATTACTTAAATTAATATGTATGCATGCATGTGTAATTATGTGAATTATTTTGTTGTATATATGAATACACAATTGTTACTTGAAGACTGACTTGAGTTTAATATAGAAAGATAAACACGAATACCTTTGGAGTTGAAAAGTAGATAATGAAAGAGTCAATAGAAAAAAATTAGAGCAGAGAAAGCTAAACACGATATTGCTATAAAACTCATCATACATGCAAGGGTTGTGGCAACATGGACCAACTACTAGAGATAAAGAGGGGTATCATAATGAAAAGATCAATGAACTCCATGGACTATGAATGGGATATCTCACCTTGGACAACTATGCTAATAAGTTAATTACACTATTGGAATATGTGCCATTTCTAAAGATGAAGAGATGAAAATACAATATTTTCTCAATGGATTACCAATACCAATTTAGGGTAAGTTAAATTCTAAGGGTCCTGAGACATTTGGTGGAATCATTCAAAAGGAAAAAAATTGCTACAAATAGTTAGAAACTTAGGTAAAACTCCACAAGTTTTGAAAGAACGAAAGGTCATTGAAATGTTAGGGTTGTGGAGGAGAATACATGCTCTGTGAATTCATTCACCAACAACAAAAGAAGGATAATGTAACACCCCACCCCACATTTACATAGTTTTACAAGCTCACCAGGGTAAACATGAGTTGAGCGTTACTATACATGACCCAACATCCAAGATTCAGTTATGGGGGTCCACTTGTCAAACCTTACTACATCACCCAGAGACATATGATCACCTAGATGTCAAACAATTTCCACTGGTGACCTGTTCTCTGAGATGAAACCACTTTCAACTAAGATTCGTAGACTAGTCGCATGCATGCATTATTTTCACTATGGACGGAGGGCTCCAATCACATGCATAACTCATCCTTCATGTGGTTGTGGCCGAAATTTCCACTTTATGTGCATGTGGCCATGACCTCTATTCCCTATCTTTAGGGCTTGCCTACAGGCCAACTCCCCAAAATTCTCTAGAACTCTGTCAACAGTCTATATAAGGCTACAGACTTTGTTTCCAAGTCCCATTCTTGCTCAATATTACACAAAACATGTTAGTCATTTCTATAAACACTTGGTAAATATGGTACCTATAGGTCATAAAAGCATAATGGTTAACTATCTCATTAATTTCATCAGGTATCCACCAAGAAGGATCATTTCCCTCTCATACTAGCTGTAACAAAAAGAAATTAGCTCATGCATTCATATAAACCATTCAATAGCTTGTCAAACCATGAGAAAGATCAATAACAAGAGCACATCATATGATAAGAAATATACCATGCATATAACCAACATTTAATGAGAATGAAGCTATGACAAACCAATCATATAATCACACATTAAATGAGAAATTATGCTCAATAAAGGATAACACATAATAACATATTCATAGTGCCAACAAAGTCAAGGACTTTTATATACCACATGACCGTAAATTGGGACTGAACTGAATCTTTATTTTAGCCCCATCACCCCCATGCTATATTCCAAGTATGAATGTGGGATCACATGGGATAAAAAAAAACATAACCAAATAGAAAATACAGAGGTTAAACCACCTCCACCCTCAAGCCACATTGATTTCACCTAATACAGGGTCCAGAAATCACTGAAACCGATACAAGCTTGGATGCCTCAGAATTTCTTCACCATACCTAGAGAAATTTTCCCATCTCCACCCACCTGCTTCTAGGAGAAAACCGTCTCCACCCTCAACACGTGGGATTTTCCTAAGACTGCCTCAGCCAGATCCAAAATCCACCAACATCCAGATCTTAACCAAACAGGGAACCCACTACATCATGGTTATCTAGGAAATTTCATAGGCAAGGATATACATCAATGTTAATCCAGGAAAATATCCATGCCATTAACACAAAATGACCAATAATCTAATGCATGAACCATGCATTGAAATCCCAACATGATAAATCACATGTGCACATTGTTACCTACAAAAATCCTCTTGTTGCATGTTGTTCCAATCTTCCTCTTGAAATCCTTACTTTACCTGCTTGTCTCTTGCTTGTGTCCAAGTGCTCTCTCCTTGTTGTAGTGTTGTCTCTCTCCGTTTCCTCAAAGATAATGTTAGAATGAATTCTCTCCAATTTATATTATTTACTTTTCCTTTTTCCTTCATTTTCCTTTGCATGCATGTTCTTTTACTATTTTCTCCTTTTTTTGTCTCTTCTTCTTCCCCACTTGATGAAGTGGAATTTCTTCATTTTCCTTTTATTTATTTTTCACTTTTCCACATGTCCTTGATAGTTTGTAATAATTATTTTTCCATTTATTTCCTTTTGCTTCTTGCCAATACCAATGCCAATTTTCATGGACAATAAATAAATAATTATCTGCAAGTGATTCCCAATGTAATTTTTCCCCCTCATTCATCTTGGAATACGTGTCCCATGACCTTGGTTTTATTTTTTCCTTTATAATGTCCATACATTATTTACTTACATGGAATTTCAACCCAGGGATGTTACAAACCCCTCCCCCTTAGGGGAACACGGTGCTCAGTGTTCTATGACATTTATGACAATACGTATTGCTTATGGAGTTTTATAAACAAAACTCGATACAATATTCACATTGATATATAAAAATGCACATTTTCTTCAACCATCAAACAAACATACTGCTTATGGATATTTATAAACATGGCTTGATACTATATTTACAATGATATACACATATATACGTATGCACATTTAATTCAACCAGCGAATAAAAGGATATGATGCTTGCATTAGCAACAATGGAATCCAGAGGCTCACACCTCCACCCTTAGTCAACAACAAGGGAATACAAAGGCTTAGACCTACGCCCTCAAAAGTAGTGCCAAGGATTCAACTCTTTCCCAGGAAGTCCAAAATCCACTGCTAAACTTGCCTCTAATGTCCAGTGCTACAATTGTTGCGCTCCTTGTTCTCTCAGTGAACAATCACTGGCTCATTATTTCCAGGCACACTTCCAATGTGCATTTGATTCCAAATAGAAAAGCTATTGACCAAAAAAAAAATTTCACTAGCCTTCCCTTCTCTACTTCCCAATCCCTCGGGAAATTCGGTCACCCTTTCTACGCAGTCACTCACCTTCCATGTTTAGGCACCCCCTTTTTTGTTTCTCAGTACCTCAGGAAATCCATTCCTTGGAAAGGTTTCCTCACATCGAAAGGTCCTAAAACCAAGGCATACCCCTGCCTCAAAACCATCATACCACTCATAGCATGCTTAAGGAAATCAATGGAAACTATTGGGTACCAGTGTCCCACAATGGCCCTAGTCCTGAAGTGATTTATCATCATATTATTTCATGATACAATTCCTCTTGATGTTGCTGCTAACACTCTTGTAGTCAGTTATAACCACCCAAACTGGGAAATTCCATGCTTTCCTACATAAAGCACATAATTTCCATTAGACTCACCAAGAGGAATTGTAATAAATTAAAATTATACCTCATTGGTAGTTCATCAATGAGGTGACATTTGTGATTCTACTTTTTTTTTTCATAATGAGTCAAATTATCTCCTTGATCAACCCATCATGTATAAAAATATCACATTTAGTTAGCTCAAACTCAATCATCATAAATCAAAATCTTAGATTATGTTCATAATTTGAAATTAAAAACTGAATAAAATACTGATACTTATCTTCAAATTGTTCTTTTCTTCTGCCTTTTTTCTTTATTCTTTTCATACACACTAGATCGGTTTCCAAAACTAGCAAGCACCCAGTGCCTTCTCTTCTCTTCCATACACAGTATTGGTTGTCCAAAGAAATGAGGGAATCCAAAGACTATACTGTCTCCACCCTCAATATCAACAACAAGGGAATCTAAAGACTATACCATCTCTACCCTCAATATTAGCAACAAGGGAATACAAAGACTATACAATCTCCACCCTCAATATCAACAAAAAGGGAATACAAAGACTATACCATCTCTACCCTCAATACTAGCAACAAGGGAATCTAGATAGTCCCATACCTGCCTACCCAAACACATTATACAACACATACGCATGCAAACAGTGTACAACACAACAAATTCACATATACACATGACACAACACAAATAATACATATGTTACAACACAACATGTACACAATATACATGGCACATTACAACATTTACACAAAAGTTGTATTTCACATCTAGAGACCACACCATCTCTACCATAAAATATTTCCTCTACTGTCCTTTTGTTGAAGCCCCGAAAATAAGGTCTACAACAAGGGGGATACCCACCCGGTCCAAACCTTGGTTAGCAGCTCCTTTTCCATTTGGTGTAGTGGGTCCAAATGGGGATATGGGACCAATTTCCCAATTTATGTGTGTGTGTGTGTTGAGAATTGATATTTCCTTTCTAATAACTTCTAAATTAAAATTATTTTATTCTAAATCTAATTTAACGATATGCAATTGTATTCTAATAAACAGAAATATCTAATTCTAAAACTACCCCGGGATTTGATCTTTCAATTATGCAATCTAAAATAGTTTCTACAGCAATTGGTAATACAAATCATTCAATCGCTATAAGAAAAGAATTCAATAAAGATGAACTGTTTCGTATAAAAAGTTAGTTGAACAGTTGTGAAAAACATATGACATAATAAGTCACTCATATATTAAGCATAAATAAATGGCTATCACTGTACAGAAGTGCCAAATGATAACTCAAGCATTCAGGTATTCATATATAAATAACTGAACATTAATATCACCATAACACATAAGCAGAATTTGTTAAGAGATAAAAGTACCCTTTATAACGAGTTCTATTCATGAGCTCCAGCAATAATGATCTATTTCTTCTTAATTCAACATCTACTAAGAGTACAAAAGTGTAACATCAGTAGTAGATACTAAACGTAGATATCAATAAATCTTGTTCCATTCATTCATCAAAACCTCCTCGGAGGGTGCAAAAGTGCATGTTCTGAGGACAAGTTTTTGATAAATTTCAGGACCCTTCTCTAAATGGATGAGAAGGGTTTAAATACTAATAGCTAAACCTAAAAATAATTTATTACAAAAATGTGGGATACGGTTTAAATGACCGTCCTTATTTTAGGCAAAAATAAAGCAAAACTAAAACTAAAACTAAATCTAAAACTAAAACTGATAACTAACTATCTATGTATCTGTTACTTGTAGTCGCAAGCATTCAGCATTTGCTTGAGGAGAGTTGGCTGGCTGACTTCCGACTTTAGCTATCCTGTGAAAATGGAATCGGTAAGAGTTGGCACCATCTACTTAGCAGAATTAATGATACATTTGAGAGTCATGCACTGGCTGTGTGGTTTTACCAAGTACGTCCAATAAGAATCCCAATTCAACTTGGTTAACCTTTTGATGGAATCTGCTTTTTCTTTTGCCTTCTATCTCCAGCTTGTCTGTAGATGCTGTACATTTGGTAGGTATTTAAATACCACTTAAGGATATCCCTGATAAATACCATTGGTTTTTGAGTTTAAGTTTTGCCTTTCGCCTTTGGCACTTTTTCCTACAAATTTCTGGGCTTACAGGCAACTGAGCAATTAGAGGTTTTCCTTCTCGAGGGTTTTTCCTGGTGATGCGCGATTAGCACTAGGTGCTAATCACGCATCGAAAACTGCCTCCGTTCCTTGATCCGGGCTTCGCTGGTGCTATTTTTCACCTCTTGCGGGTTTCTTTTGTTAGAGGATATAAACCTTAAATTTTGTGGAAAGAACGACTTCGTAAGTTCTTGGCTCTGAGTCTTAAATTGTCTATTCGTGATATCAACACTATCTAGTACCCATTTGACCATGTCCGTGTATGGAAGAATTTTGGGCCTCGCCGCTATCCGGTACAAGAACGAACATGCTAGTTTTGTAATGGACACCTCAGATGACCCATGTGAGCCAGCAGTAGTTGTAACCTCATCTTTGTTACAGGTGGTGTCTGTGTATAAGGGTGTCATCTCTTTATCTTCAAAACTCGGATCTTTACTCTTCTTTCCCATAATATTCTGAACACTGCTATGTACACCTCCCTGCTCTTTGCTCCTGCAGTTTACAAATGAGGCAAGAGTAATGATAAGACAAAAGGTGATGGGAAAGCTTTAAATGTTGAAAACATATAAAATATATCACCCTACGTGAAATGGCTCCTCGATCAGATCAAAACCATATTTCATTAATGATTGCCAACTAACTCATTAATGAACATTAATGCACATAACTAGGCATCGGTTTATGGAAAAAACTTTCTCGAACAACGAAACTTGTAGATTTGTGATAAGGTGATTTTGCGATTTGCTTCGCAATATCGCAGATCGCGATATTGCAGATTTGTAGCGTGTGGTAATCATCCGTTACAATGTGTTTTCTGCGAAATGCAATTTGCGAGATGCGCCATCGCATATCTGCGATTTGAGGCATTTCATCTTAATTGATTTTTGAGGCATGCGATGCGATGAGGGTCTTTTGATGTGTGATTTCGCATCATGATTTCACAATCTTAGGATTTTGCTTGTAGGAAGGCATCCATTACCTTTTTGCGATGCGATGCTTTTTATTAAGGGAACGGTTTTGTTCGAACTTATCATAAAACTCAAGTCTTTTTTGGATTTTCGGGTATTCTCCTAGGTTTTATGATAGTAAGATTTATTCAAAAAGGAAATAAAAGTCCTAATTTATTTTTTTGAATTTTATGGATAAGGGTCCCCACTTATTTAGTATTAGTAATAATACTAAATAAGAGGGGGGTTGTTGCCGGCCACAACAATTGGCGATTCACTTGGAAGAACCAATTATCTCTACTTTTCTTTTGAATTTTCTAAACTTCCAAAACAGAAAATTTTCTATAAAATAAAACTTTATTACAGAAAGACAAAGTACACCATGCTTTCAGCTGTCAATGATAGTTCGTTTCTTCTATGTCAACTTTGGTTATTTACTTCCTAGAGCTAGTCATTGTGTCTACATCAGTCATTACTTAGTTTATAAAGATAAAAACAAAGGATTCTCTGTAAATCAGTTTTAAATATGCTCATTTGTCGTAGGTAGAGCCTCTGCTACCAGCAGGCGTTTATAGCCTCGACAAGGTTACCTATTACCTAGCAACAATCCTGTATCCTACTTAGAGAAATATACGATTTTCAAAGGGAAATCCATATCCACACTTATTGCTTTTATTTTATTTTAATACTTAAAGAACAATGCCTTGGTTTGGTAGCCAAATTATGATTGTGCCACTCACTTGATTTATAACTTTGCTAAACAAGCTGGCACGTGATGAGACCCCTTGTCTTTTGATTGCAACAATCTCGAGTCATTGCCCTATTGTGGTATGCAGTTTTGGCAAAGTTAGCAAGCTATAATATCTATGATCATGATAAGTCGGCTCGTGATGAGACCTCTTATTCTTTAAGTTAAAGTGTATCTCTGGATTATTCCTTGAAGCTCATAATTCCCTAGGTGGGGAGGAAGTCATTGTTTCCTTAAGAATAGCTCTGGATGACAATGGTAGAGTTTTTGGAAAGAGCCTTTCTATAGAGAATCTTCGTTTTGTTATTGATACTTTTCATTTGACTGATATAAAACAAATTCCCACTAAAGGTCGTTTTTTATCAAAATTTACAAGGTTGAAACTAGTATCATTTTCAAGCTTATAGCCCTTTGATTGTATCTTTCAATAATAATGTTCAATTTTCTAAATCAGTCCTATTTATACAAGTGAAAAACAAAATTTAAAATAAATTCTAGTCTTTTTCGTGAATTCCAAATGTAACCATTTACAACTTGTTTTATTATCAAAAATAAAGGAAAAACTAATTTACAAAAATAGAAGAATGATCGCCTATGGAAAGTATTTTTTGAGGATTTTTCCGTTAACAAGTAAATATTCTCTTCTTCCTGTTAAATTTTGTAACATAAAGGTAGATGGACCTACGATTTCTGTGATTTGGAAAGGGCCAAGCCACATTCGTTGAAACATCATATGTTTGCCCTTTTCCTCATGAGCCTTATCCCATTTTAAAACTAGATCCCCTATTTGAAATTCTTTTCTAGATATCATGTTTGAGTCAAAATAAGATTTTACTAATGCTTGGTGACGCGCATGAGTTATTTTAGCCTGTTCCCTTTTCTCTTCTAGCTTTAGGATTTGTAGTTGCCTTAGTTGTAAGGAAGAAGTTGGTGTTTTGTCAATATATTGAACTAAGGCCAAAGAGGGTATCACTAGATGAGTTGGAAGGACCACTTCTTTCCCATAAACCAAATTAAAGGGAGAAGTGCCAATGGAGGCTTTCTGTGTTATTCAGTCTACCCATAGAGCATATGTTAAAGATTTGTGCCAATTCGTATGGGTTTGATCAATGGTTCGCTTAATGATTCTGATTAAGTTTTTATTTGTTGATTCAGCTAACCCGTTCCCTTGCGGATAATAATTGGCCGAGTATTTAAGCTTAAAACCTCTTTTGAGCGCAAATTCAGTCATAGCATTGCCAGAAAAATACGATGCATTATCAAACATTAATGCGGAGGGTAAACCAAACCTGGTGATTATGAACTGATCTATGAAATAAATGATGCTTTCGGCATTAGCTGTCTTGAGAGGAACTGCTTCTACCCATTTAGTAAAATAATCTGTAGCTGTAAGGATATATCTATGCTATTTAGAAGAGTGAGGAACAATCTCACCTATTATATCCAATCCCCATTGATCAAAAGGTTGATCAATATTGACTGGTTGCAGAGGCAACGATGGCTTCTTTTGTCTTCTAGCAGCAGTTTGAAAAACTTGACATTTCCTTACGTAGCTATGCGCATCTTTAAATAGAGTAGGCCAATAGTATCCTACGCACAATATTTTATGTGTTGTAGTATCTCCAGCATAATGTCCACCAGCTGGTCCATCATGGAGTTCCTGCAACACTTTTTCAACTTCAGTTTTCTCAAGACATCAAAGGAGAACAAAATCATAATTCATCCT
Organism: Pinus tabuliformis; assembly: GCA_031772625.1. Taxonomy (NCBI): domain Eukaryota; kingdom Viridiplantae; phylum Streptophyta; class Pinopsida; order Pinales; family Pinaceae; genus Pinus; species Pinus tabuliformis. The sequence goes on along the minus strand of CM062805.1, from coordinate 1,183,073,219 downwards.
AAAAAGTACATCGTTTACGAGCTGATATTGCTTAGCCTTCAACCTCAGGGCTCTTTTCTTTGTATAATCTAAGTTTGAAGGAGCATATCCATTCTTTAGATAAAATATGATATCAGCGTACAATGATTCAATATCGTTTAGGCTTACCTCATACATTTGTACTTCTGAAGACGGTATTTCGGAAATAAGCGATGCTCCAACCAACATTTTACAAAAGCCTTGACCTTTTATAATATTTGCTGGTTTAATTTCGACGTCGTATTCTTGTAAAGCAATAACCCAATTTGCTCTCTTTTCACCCACATCTTTTTGTACTAAAAGATTTCTTATCGCTGGAAACGACACAATGATTTTTGTATGGGTTTTAAGTAAGAAGGGTCTGAAATGTTTGATCACTTTGAAAACAGCGTAAGCTTGCTTCTCAACGTCAGAATAATTTAATTTGGCCCCTTGTAGATTTGAATTGAAAAAGGCAATTGGGGCTTTCGTCTTATCTTCATTTGCTTGAGTGAGTATCGCAGCATATGATCTATCAGAGGCAAATGTATATAAAATGAAAGGATTAGAGAAATTTGGAGTGGCTAAAGATGGGGCATTAACAATCACTTGTTTAATCAGATTGAATGCTTCATATTCTTCTTGGCCCCATTTAAAGATTGAATTCTTTTTAATCATTGCTTGTAAGGGAGATACGATCCTTGAATACTCGGGAACAAATCTCTTTACAAAATTAATTTGGCGAAGGAAGGATTGCATAGCTTTCTTATTGTGAGGCAAGGGTATTTTGGAAATCTCCTTGATTCTGTCAGGATCAATATGGATTCCAGATTTTGACACTATAAATCCAAGAAGTTTTCCTTCACTTAATGCGAAAAAGGACTTTTTTGGATTAAGTGAAATTCCGTACCTTTGGCAACGTTGGAAGATCTGTTTCAAATCTCTAAGATGATTACCTTGTTTTTTGGAATATACAGTTATATCATCCAAGTAGATTACTACTGATTTGTTTACTAATCCCTTAAATGCGATGTCCATGGCCCTTTGAAATGTGGTGCCAACATTAATCAGACCAAACAACATCTTTTGATATGCATAAGTGCCCCATTTGGTCTTGAATGTGGTCTTTAATTAATCATCAGGGTGGACCAAAACTTGGTTGTAGCCGGAGAAACCATCCAAAAAGGACATTAATTCTGATCTTGCAACTGCTTGTAATATTTTCTCCATGGGAGGCAAAGGAAAAATATCCTTTTGGCAGGCTTTGTTAAGATTTCGAAAGTCAATGCAAATTCTAATATCTTCATTTTTCTTTCTAGTGGGAATCATATTGGAAACCCATTTAGAATGTCGAACGGGAAAAATGATTTTGGCTTTCAATAATTTATTGAGCTCAGATTTAATCTGGTTTTCTAGGTTAGGATGGATTTTCCTTAGCTTTTGTTGGACTGGTTTTTCATCGTCTATCATTGGGATCGTATGTTGAATGATAGAAGTGTCGTAAGTCTTAAGTTCATCATAGTTCTAGTTAAAGACAATTTGGTATTGTTTCAAGAGACGAACGTATGCTAATATTTCTTCAAGGGCCAGGCCAAGACCTAGATTGATATTCTATGGCTTTGTACCAATTCCTAGATTTACTAATTCATAGTTTAGAGTTGAACTTTGAATTTTTGAATTGGTAGATCTTTTGAATCAGTCTTTCAAATCGTATAAGTCTTCCAATTTGACTACTGATTTTGGCATAGCAATTTTTTTTTTTTTTTCTACTCCTATATTGATACAAAAATATGATTACAGAGAGGCAGAGGACTGGAGAGTTCTAGCCCAAGAGACGGCATGCTTACAAAAATTGCTTGAAAAACTGACCAGAAGACCTGCATAATGACTTTCTTTAAGACTTGATATAACTGGAAACTGTAACTGAAGACAAGGATAGATTGATTGGAACCAATAAAAAACTTTGTACATCGCAGCCTCTACATGATCGGAATCTGACCCATAAATAGATTGAACTAAGACAGTGACCAAAAGACAGGAGAATGCCGCCCACGTAGGGGAAACCGACAAGTCAAAAATTGAAAAAGACCTAATTCTGAGAGCTAAAAAACATGAAATGACTATGTATCCGGAAGGGATTGAGCGTCTTCTTACAGCAGTTGAACAAAACTGGAAGGTGCAGACCTGTTCAGTCTTCATGCGAGGTTGGAGGAGATTCTTCAATAATGCGGCAACCGAATTGGTCTGGGTCTTCAAACTTAGAGGGTTGGCCCTCTCTACTTGAAGGACCACCACCTGCAGGAGCACTCGGACCGGCATGGACGGTTGAATCCAGTGTTGCAAAGCCACCTGGATCGTTTCTCTGAGTAGTCGCAATCTGCGAGGATTCATTCTGGTCTTCCATCCTCAGTTCCAAAGGAGCCCCTGGATTGACAACCCCTGAACCCACAGTATCCTCACACAACTCTACGGTGACTGATGCAATGAAGGAGGAATTTCCTAGAGTGCAGGGGAAGTGAAAGTAAGCTGTGTGAGAATGGGAATGGCGAGAGCGCACTTCGGTGATGAACTGCCCTCATCCCCTGCCACGACCACTTCTGGTCACAGGATATCTATCAAAGAAGAAATCTAAAGCCTCAAATGAAGGGTCTGAGGTTGTGGAGGAAGGCTGGCGGGAGACACGTCCTTAGGAGCTGCCTCTTGTGCAACTCATCCTTGAGCGCACTCTGGGCATTTTGAAGTATGCTGGAGGAGCAGAACAAACAGTCGTAGAGGGGACTAAGAGGGGGAGACAGAGGAAGATGCAAAATGGATTATTTGAAGCATGAAAGCCCTGATAAGTATCAATGCCTCGATCCAGAGCCAGATGATACCCTGGTCTATCTCAAGAGCGAGGAGCTTCAACCTTGCTGGACCAGCATGAGCGCAAGGGAGGAGCAAGAGTGAAAATCAAGCAGAGCGCCATTGCTGATAAACTAACATACTGGAAAGAGGGAAAGAGCTACGTTAATGCAGCATTAAAGTTGTTGGTCTGAAACATTAACTCATACCTCATGCGAGGCCGGCTGGCGATGGTGATTAGCCACGCGCCCACCCTCCATGCCGCCTTCGTACTGCTCACCTGACTACACACCCACATCCAGGGGAGATAAATCCTATTGCACCAGAGAAGTGCAGTCTTGTTTGAGTTGTGCATCATTTGAATCACGTAATGGACCAGAGAAAAATAGGAGCTGCTGATTGACTCCCTGATTAGCCAATCTGTCTGCTACCTTGTTGGCAGAACGTCGAATATGCTTGAAGGTAATGCTCCAGGAAGTCCTGAGCCATTGTTCAATTTGTTCCAATATGCTTAGAAGCTGCTAGCTCGAGGAAATCTTTGCTGTTGAGGTGCTTGAGTGAATCCTTATGGCAGCTACTATTAAGATCTAAGAGTCCCCTTCTACCTCAAGAGGGAAAAAAATTTCCTTTTCTGCTATGCATATGCCTTTCCATAAACCTTCAAGTTCTGTAGCGTTGTTGGTATCTTTTCCAATTGACCCATGATATATGTGCAATGCTGAGCCAACTTCGTTTTGAAGACACCACCATAGCCAACCAGCCTAGGATTTCTCTCAATAGCCCCATCGAAGTTCAATTTGTAAGAATGGGAAGCCGGAGGAGACCAATTATTGGGAGAAGCAGTACTGATTGGGGGACTAGTCTTGACTTGAGCTAAAAAAGTGAGGTCCAAATTCCAATCTTTGAGGATGAGGCATTCCTAAGGAGAGTTTGGCAGGTCCAAGTCTTGACAGTGTCTTAGAGCAAGAGTTTCTTGCAGATTTTGTTTGAGAAGAAGCCATAGGGTATCAAGTGGCTTGCTTAGATTGTTGAAGATTCTATTATTTCTCTCCTTCCATATGATCCAATAGATAAAGCTCGGAAGGAGGCTCCAAAGGGAGTTGAGAAGAAGGCTTTGGAAAGGATGCCGAGGCCAATTTCTGATAGTGTCTGTAATATCTCCCACACGTCTGCCCGTTCTTCTATTGCACTGAGCAATTCTCTCCCAAAATTGTGCTGCTAGTGGGCAGGTATCCAGGAGATGCAGGATGGTTTCTGAGTTAAGATTGCAGTTGGGGCATCTAGAGGGTCCATTAAATCCACGCTTTTGTAGATTATCCCAAGTGAGGATTCGCTGCTTGCTCAGAAGCCATAGAAAAGTGGAAACCTTAGGCCAGATGCTTGGTTGCCAAACCTGATCCTAAAGCTGATCCTTTGCTATCTGCATGGGTTGATAGAGAAGTTGGTATGCTTCCTTGGTAGTGAACATACCTTTTGGCGTGTGTCCCCATCGCAGTTTGTCCTTTTGATCAGAGTATTTAATTTTCCTGAGTTTTATCTCTTGATCAACCTCTTCATATGTTTCCCCCTGCCAATTAGCCTGCCAGGTACTAGACAATCTCCAGAGTTGAAAATCTTGAGGGGATTGCTGCTGCCAAAACTGATGAACATGGAGATTTTGGCATAGAATTATTAGTGCTATCCTGTTGCAATTGTTTTTCATGTTGGTCTTCATCTATAATCTGATTATTGTAAGATCCTTCTGATGTGAGGAAGATTACAATATCAGGATCATCGTTAAAAATTCTCCAATTGGTAATGTTATTAGGAATCAAGGGTCTAAAAATTAATTCAATTGAGAATCTATCCAGGCTAAAGTCTTCTGAGGGAATGAGCTTGGAAGCTATGTTTACCAAGAGACCAGAATTAGTATTTTGGAGTCTGGGAATTGATGAAATATTGAATGCTATAAAATGTTCAATTAGATCTTGTACTAAAGATTGATAATGCTTTAAATGACCTGATAGACAATGTATAGTATTTCATACTTGTCTAATTACAATCTCAAAATCTCCAAAAACTTGTAGATACTTGATATCTAGTCTGATTGCTTTGTATAATCCTTGGATTAAAGCCTCATATTCTACAGTATTATTGGTACAATCGAACTCAAGTTTGCAAGTTAACATAATTTTGTTTCCCTCTGGGCTAACTAATACACATCCTGCTCCTGCTCCATCGTTAGACTTAGAACTGTCAAAAAATAACTTCCAAAATAAATATTTATTTACAGGACTATCTATGAAATTAACACATTTAGAACTATCTGTTTGAGAAAAGTTTTCTACTTGAGATAAAACAGAATGTTCTAAATAAGGCAAGGTATGAGAATTGAAATTTCCTAAGAAATAATCAACAGAATAGTTGCCAATTATATTGTTTTTGTATGCTACAGGTTCATTTTCTCCTTCCAATTCTGTTACTATGTATTTTTGATGCCTTTCTCGCTCAACCTTTATTTGATTTGGTTTGCCATTGTAAGGGAGCCACATATGCGACCAATCGGTTGCAAAATAACCATGAAGTTTCCAATCCCTGCTAAGAATTAAGCCATAGAATTCTGGAATGTCTGCAACTAAAATATCGATAACTTGACATACCTTTGGATTAGATGAAAGCCTTATGGTAACCTGATTTAGTTCTCCGATTACTTCAACCTGCGACCAATCTAGCTGAACTATGCGCACTGTAGATTTTTGAGGTTGAACGTTCAGCTTTGCACATATTGATTTAGGTAAGATATTGGATGAAGCTCCTAAATCAACTAAACAATTATGCAAAATTTTTATTGAAAACTTCATAAGTAAGAAGAAATGGCGAAGTATGAGATCTTGACCTTCCTCCAATTAGAGAGACATCATTAGGATCAACTTTACTAGTCAGATTATTTGGAGGTCTTCCCATCTCATGGGAAGCTTGTGAGATTACAGCGACAGGGAGAGGTGCAACTAGTATTGCATGTAATTCTTTCAAAAGGAGCTTTTGTTGATGTTTTAACTTGCTCAATTCATAAAAAGTAATGTTAGCGCTAGTCTTCTTCATGTCTTCTATGATATTATACTCCATCTCATCAGAAATAATCAATGTTTTAGATGGAGTTGGTGAATCTGTTTGGACTGGGCTTGTTTGAGTCGCTTTGGGTGATGTTTTCTTAGCTGTGATTGTATCCTTAGTCATTGAGCTTGGACTCTTCGGCTTAGGAGTAGGTTGAGGAGGATCGAGCTGATTTCTACTTCTAGTATTGACTGGTGATGCCTCTTGATCCTCTTCATTTGGGAGGATAAAATCCCACATTCCCTGTACTTCTACAACTTCTTATCTATCAGTAGGCTCTTCGTTGGAAATTTCCTCTTCTTCTTCTTCTTCTGATTCAACATTAGTAATAGCAATGGGAGGCTTTGAATAAGTTGAAAGATTTCTTCTATAAGGCTTATAAGGATTTTTAGAAGAAATCTCTGCTACTTGTTTCTTTATGTCAACCATTTCGTTAGACATGGTTTTCAAAACTTTCTGCAATCCCTCTAAATCAAATGGGTCTTTGGACTATTTTTTCTTTGGATCTTCTTTGAAAGTAACCTTCTTAGATTTACGTTCATCAACGACGTTTTTCTTTTCTAAGGCTATGATACGTTTCTCTACTGCTATTGCTTCCTTCATATTGTCAGCTAAAGTTGTTTTGTTAGCTCTATCAACGAAGATTGCTATGTTTGATGGTAGAGCAGATATGTACCATTCACTTCGAACTTCTTCGCTAGGCTTGGAGGCGATAGGAATTTTGTTCAAAAGTTTATTAAAACTCGAGTTAAAATCTTTGATAGGTTCCCTTGATCCAGCCCTAAGGTTAGATAGGTCATTGATCAATGTCGCAGTGGACTTGTCATCACCAAACTTAGTCAAGAATTGTTCTTGGAAAATATCCCAACTAGTGATAGATCCGGATGGTAATGAGAAATACCATGATCCGGTTGCTCCTTGCAAAGTGTAAGGAAAGAGCCGAACGACAACGTCTTCATTAGTAACCCCATTGAGATTTATGGATAACATAAAGTTGTTTATGTGTTCTTCTGCTAGCATGCCTGCTTCAGGATTAAACTTAGGCAACCATTTTTCGAGATGGGCCGGTAATTGACTCAAGGGCACAGGAATTAAGACTGCCCCTAGGTTATTCCATGGAGTTTGGGCCATCGTTGAACTACTAACAGAAGAAAGTGCAGAAGATGATCCCTGCGGTTGGGAAGATGATGATATTTTAGTTCCAGATGATTGAGAAGGAGATTTCGAAGTTCTAGTGGTTTGGTGGACGATAATTTGAAGTGGAGGAGTGGTTGGTTGACTTCGCAGTGGAGAGGTTGAGATGGATGATGATGATGAAAGAGTCTCACTATCAGACCCTTTAGGTGATTTCCTTGCTCTCTTCCTTGTAGGTAGAGGTAATTCAGTTGGTTTGATACCAAAATTTTCACTCTGCAATCTGGTAAGGGGATGAGAAGGGTTATATTGCAAAGTCACACTACCTTGAGATTTTTTATATTTTTGAGGAGATATTGAAAATCGCTGAAGTTTATGGATCAAATATTCAACTTCAGGAGGTTCAATGGTAGTTTTCTCTGAAATATTCGGGTTTGTGGCAGTGGTTGTTGTTCTATCGACTTCTCGCTCAAGATTCAAAGATTCTAAATGCGATGGAGAAGTCAGGGGAGATGGTGAGGGCAATTTACTCCCAGAATGGTATTTAGATTTAGATTTACTTGCCATTCATAGTTCGGGGGCCCTCCTTCTAGCGCCAAATATGTTGAAGCCCTGAAAATCGGGTCTACAACAAGGGGGATACCCACCCGGTGTGGACCTTGGTTAGCAGCTCCTTTTCCATTTGGTGTAGTGGATCCGACTGGGGATATGGGATCAGTTTCCCAATTTATGTGTGTGTGTGCTGAGAATTGATATTTCCTTTCTAATAACTTCTAAATTAAAATGCTTTTATTCTAAATCTAATTTAACGATATGCAATTGTATTCTAATAAACATAAATATCTAATTCTAAAACTACCCAGGGATTTGATCTTTCAATTATGCGATCTAAAATAGTTTCTACAGCAATTGGTAATACAAATCATTCAATCGCTATAAGAAAAGAATTCAATAAAGATGAATTGTTTTGTATAAAAAGTTAGTCGAATAGTTGTGAAAAACATATCGCATAATAAGTCACTCATATATTAAGCATAAATAAATGGCTATCACCGTACAGAAGTACCAAATGATAACTCAAGCATTCATGCATTCATATATAAATAACTGAACATTAATATCACCATAACACATAAGCAGAATTTGTTAAGAGATAAAAGTACCATTTATAACGAGTTCTACTCATGAGCTCTAGCAATAATGATCTATTTCTTATTAATTAAACATCTACTAAGAGTACAAAAGTGCAACATCAATAGTAGATATTAAACGCAAATATCAATAAATCTTGTTCCATTCATTCATCAAAACCTCCTCGGAGGGTGCAAAAGTGCATGTTCTGAGGACAAGTTTTTGATAAATTTCAGGACCCTTCTCTAAATGCATGAGAAGGGTTTAAATACTAATAGCTAAACCTAAAAATAATTTATTACAAAAATGTAGGATATGGTTTAAATGACCATCCTTATTTTAGGCAAAAATAAAGCAAAACTAAAACTAAAACTAAATCTAAAACTAAAACTGATAACTAACTATCTATGTATCTGTTCCTTGTAGTCGCAAGCATTCAACATTTTCTTGAGGAGAGTTGGCTGGCCGACTTTCGAATTTAGCTATCCTATGAAAATGGAATCAGTAAGAGCTGGTGCCATCTTCTCGACAGAATTAATGATACATTTGAGAGTCATGCACTGGCTGTGTGGTTTTACCAAGTACGTCCAGTAAGAATCCCAATTCAACTTAGTTAAACTTTTGATGGACTCTGCTTTTTCTTGAACCTTCTATCTCCAGCTTGTCTGTAGATGCTGTACATTTGGTAGGTATTTACATACCACTTGAGGATATCCCTGATAAATACCACTGGTTTTTGAGTTCATGTTTTGCCTTTCGCCTTTAGCACTTTTTCCTACAAATTTCCAGGCTTACAAGCGACTGAGTGATTAGAGGCTTTCCTTCTCGAGGAGTTTTGCCTAGCGATGTGTGATTAGCGCTAGGCACTAATCACGCATCAGAAACTGCCTCCATTCCTTGATCCAGGCTTCCCTAGTGTTATTTTTCGTCTCTTGTGCATTTTTTTTGTTAGAGGATATAAACCTTAAATTTTGTGGAAAGAACGACTTCGTAAGTTCTTGGCTTTGAGTCTTAAATTGTCTATTCATGATATTAGCACTAACCAATACCCATTTGACCATGTCCATGTATGGAATAATTTTGGGCCTCGCCGCTATCTAGTGCTAGAACGAACATGCCAATTCTGTAATAGACGCCTTAGATGACCCATGTGAGCCAGCAGTAGCTGTAACCTCCATTACCCTGGGATTTTCTTCCTCGAGTAAACTGTACATGCCTTCCAAAGTAGTAATACCAACATATTTGTTATAGTTGGTGTCTGTGTATAATGGCGTCATCTCTTTATCTTCAGAACTCAGAGCTTTACTCTTCTTTCCCATAATATTCTGAACACTGCTATGTACACCTCCCTGCTCTTTGCTCCTGCAGTTTACAAATGAGGCAAGAGTAATGATAAGAAAAAAGGTGATGGGAAAGCTTTAAATGCCGAAAACATATAAAATATATCACCCTACATGAAATGGCTCCTCGATCAGATCAAAACCATATTTCTTTAATGATTGCCAACTAACTCATTAATTAACATTAATGCGCATAACTGGGCATGAGTTTATGGAAAAAACTTTCTCGAGCAACGAGCCTTGTAGATCTATGATAAGGAAATTTTGCGATTTGCTTCACAATATCGCAGATCACAATATCGCAAATCGCGATATCGAAGATTCGTAGTGTGTGGTAATCATCCATTACAATGTGTTTTCTACAAAATGCGATTTGTGAGATGTGCCATCACATATCGGTGGTTTGAGGCATGCGATGCGATAAGGGTCTTTTGATGCGTGATTTCGCATCGTGATTTCGCAATCTTAGGATTCCGCTTGTAGGATGGCATCCATTACCTTTTTGCAATGCGACACTTTTTATTAAGGGAACGATTTTGTTCGAACTTATCACAAAACTCAAGTCTTTTTGGGATTTTCGGGTATTCTCCTAGGTTTTATGATATTAAGATTTATTCAAAAAGGAAATAAAAGTCCTAATTTATTTTTTTGAATTTTATGGATAAGGGTCCCCACTTATTTAGTATTAGTAATAATACTAAATAAGAGGGGGGTGTTGCTGGCCACATTACCTTCCCACGCCTTACTGTGTGCATGCACAATCCAAATTTAGGATCTAAGGGATTTTTAATTATCCATGCTTGTCACAACATGTTGTAGTTCACACTTTTTTTTTTAATATATACCTCAACATTCCCTGTTCATAGCATAAACATAGACATAGTTATAAACACATAATATTAAAATCATATCCACATGATACTAAAATCATAGATCTTATAGGGCAATTTTTCCCAGTTGATTCCTCACAAAACTGGGAACATTTTCATTCCATTTACTTGCATTAAACAATCATTCTTCCACAAGAATTACCCCTGGCGACCCTGTCATACAATGACACACACACACACACACACACACACACACACACACATATATATATAGATAGGCATATATATATATATATCTATATATATATATATATATATATATATATATATATATATATAGGCATTAGCATAATCATGATCACAATACATTTACAAGTGTTCATAAGGTTAAGGTTAAGAAAACTTATCCGTGCAAAGCATGGACACCATTGAGAACAATAGTTCCCAACTTAACCAAGGCATTTGTTATCTCAAGCCCATCTTTTCCTTTCCTGGTTATCTTTCTCATAATTGTCCTGCCATTTTCCATTTATCTGCATGGACCCAACCAACCCAACTAGTTCTCATATTCTTTCCTTTAGCCACCCTTTATTCATGCATTAGGCTTCATCCGGGTATTTACATTTCCTGTTGCGATCAAATCAACTCTCCCCAAGCTCCATTAGTTTTCCTCTTTCCCCAACCAATTCCCAAGACCCTCAAAACATAAAAGACAAGAACAAGAAGAAAAAATGAAGAAAACATATAAATCCAAATAACAATACAACATCATAAACAAGGTGGCATTGGCATGTACCAATCACAGTCAAAATCATAAATCAAGCACAGATAAATCATGAAACACCAAAAGCACAAAACTTTCAACAGACACCATAACTCAATCCCCATGATTTCCCAGTGCTTCCAAGGGTTCATAAATAAAAGCTCATCCCGAGCCTTCTTCAAAAATTTATGGCGGTCTTTTGTGTCATGTGATTCCTTGCATCACACTAGCATAAACACACAATTATTAGTGCATTAATAAATATAACAATATACTAGTTTCCTTACCTTGTTATACCCAACACATTGTTGTGCAATTGAAAACTAAGCACATACACGTATGTCTCAAAATCCTTGACATAATTAAGCATGCACATACACGTATCATATTTCAAGGGATTTCAATTCCATTTATGAATTTAGCTATAATTGGAAACCAACTATTATTCCCACATGTGATCAATCATCTTCCATGTAGCTTCCTTAACCAAAAAGCGCTTCGATTACACTTTAACTTTCCCTATTGATTGCTTCGTGAACATGAGCTTATTCTGCTGCAAGGTACATTGAGGCTCTAGATGGAACTCTCCTTATGGTTCCACCTTCCATGTCGATGATGGATTCCTAGTGATCTACCTTCCTATTATCAAATGTTGCATAGATACAGGGAATGGGCTGAGGTACATCCCCAACTCTCTGTGCCTCCTACGCACTATAGATTTGAGGTCTGACACCCTGACATGGTGGAAATTCCCTCTTATGATGGTCTCCACCACAAGTCGAACACATTAATGGTTCTCTTCCATTGCCTTTATTTTGTTTCTCCATAGGTTGAGACCCACGTCCTCTCTTAGTTGCATTAAACTTCTTATGATGGGACACATTTTCTTTCACACCTGTATCTTCAGATATTCCTCACTTCTCAAGCTATTTTCCTTTAGTCTTCTTACTACCCTTCCAGTTGTTGGGCCACTAATTTTTCATTATTATTATCATTTTTTAACACCTATTTCATCCATTTCTACCATTCTTTATCACACCATTTATCATAATTATCATATAATTTCATTTTATAATTATTTATGCTCTTATTGATAAATACTATTTTTCTCCTTTATTTTTAATAAATTGATGATTATTATGCATGATTTTGCCAATGATGGTTTATTAATGAATTTTCTGTAACATCACTAATGATTTTAGCCTCCAAGATCTTTTCTATATTGCAAATTTGATCTCCAACTCATAATTAAATATTCCAACTCAGGAATTCGCTGGAATAAGAAGTGACAACTTTGCATTGGATGCTTCGGACAAATGAAGGAGAATCTAGAAAGTCTGAAACATGGGTTTTGTCTAGAACGGACCGAATTAGTTTTGTGATGAGAAATTTTCCAAAATTTGATATGTATTAAGAGAAACGGAAGGTTCCTCAAAGACGATTTTCTCAGTTTTGTTGTTGCGTCCGTTTTCCAAATTCTTCCAGTTGCAGTACCAAATTTTACTTGTTCTTGCTGAATGTTGATGGAAATATCTTTCAGATATGATCTTGTTGATCAATTTGTTTTGTAAAATCCAAATTTGTAATGGAAATCAGTTTGTAATCAACTTTGTTGTAACCTCCCTTTTCTCTCTATGTATTTAAATGAACAGAGAGATCAAAGAGAGGGGATTTGAAGGGATAATGAGGGCGATAATTGAGGGATAATTAGAAGATAGGAGATGGACAATTATTAGATAGGATATAGGAGAAGAGATAAGAGATGAGAGATGGGAGATGAACAATTATTGAATTTGAGGAAAAGATAAGAGCTTCATTATGCTATAATTATTTCTCTCATATATTTTAATAAAGGAAGCTATCCATTGAGTTTTACATCTATTATCTGTAATCTGATCTAAGTTATTTTTCAAGGCGGAATTGAATCTTGGGCAGTTGGGACCACTACATTGGACGAGGTGTTGCCTTGAACATTTACAGTAGTTTAGTTGTGTGCATGTTTCTTTGAATTTCAATTGTTGTTCTTTAAAGTAAATGTCCATTTTAATCAAGTAATTTGTTAAGTTGTTTCATTTTCCAGATTTGTTAGTTCTTGCAGCTTCTATATTTCATTTGATTTGTTGCTCTAGATTAGAATTTGAATTATGTTGAGTGAAATAGATTAAATTTCCAATTCAGCAATGTGTGGTTTAATTTAGCAATGATTCAAGTTGTGTGATTAGCATAATTGTTTTTCCTATCATTTACTCTCTTATTTTTAATTTTAGTTTTATTATTCTAGTCTTACATTTTGTTTCTTGTTGAATGAGCTTGATAGTATAGAACACAATCATATAGAACCAGTGTTAGCTGTTGGTATTGTTATGCATATATTTTTATGATTGCCTTAAAATAAAAAGATGCTCCTCAGGTTGATAATTAATGTCTAGGTGATTAGTTGTTTTATTTATTTATTAAGCAATTAATTTTACCCAATAGTTTGGTGTCGTTGCTAGGGAGACAGTCAAATTTCACTACCACACGAATATCTGGTTGTACATGCATACTTGATTTCGTGAGAGTTGGATATTGAAGATGGAAGGTAAGAACCTACGTGTGCATCCCGGTTAACCAGTGATGGGTCTACCCTCAATAGTTAGGCTTAGGTCATATAGCATGCACTGATAGAAGTAGGAATTTTAGAGGTAGAATTTTGAAAAAAAAACTCATAATTCCACTCAAATGGTGATGTAAGCACCACCCATTCCACTAACTAATTGACAGGAACATTTGAAGGAGGAGCCTCAAAGTAACACATGAAGAACATATTCTATTATGGTAAGAAATGGCTCACATTTTTACTTTTGAATTCCCTATTAGAGATCTAGGAGTGACACAAATGCACATCATTCCCCCATCTACTCTACCAAATTTTCATGGTTTGGAAAATGAAGATCCAGATATATTCTTATTTGAGTTTGAAGTACTTTGTAGAGGATATGACTATTGTACTAATCATCAAAGGTTGAAAGTCTTTCCTCTTAATTTAAAAGGAGCAGCTCTCCATTGGTTCATGAGCCTTCATGGGAACTACATCCAAACATGGGAGGACATGAAGAATGTATTCTTGAAGAAGTACCAAGACTATTGCAAGGCCAGTGAAGATATTTTTAGCATGATACAAGGGGAAGACGAAATCTTGGAGGACTATGTAGAGTTATTTAAATACAACTTTCAAAAATCAAAGCATAAGCATTTTAAAAAAGAGATCTTAAAAACACTCATTCTTAAAAGAATCAAAGATGAATTTTTAGAACTCTTAAATCTGATAGGAAAATGTGATGTTTTTCAGTTATCATATGATGATGTTAGTGAATTATGCATAAGGTATTCAAGAGGAATCTCCAAGGTTGGTAAGAATTCTAGAGAAATTTCTTCTTTCTTTTCCAAATCTACTACAAGAACAAGAGATATAGGAGTTGAAATCGATGATTTATTTGAACATTTTAAAGTTGATTTTATTATCTCTCTAAATTCACAATTGCATATTTTGCAGGTTCAGAAAAATCAAGAAATTGAAGAAGTGTTTTTTCCTCATTGCCAAAAGGAGCAGCCCATAGATAGTTATTCTTCCTTATCTAGGATGGAAGTAGCATATCAAAGAAATGGGGAAGCTGCAACAAGGTCAAAACCATGGAAGTCATGGCTTACATGTATGGTTCAAAACAGTTCTTCTTCATTTTCTTATTTGCATAATCTATTACGGAATACTCCTGTGTTAGGGCAACCATGTCAATCTCAATATAACCCCCAACAATCTTGTCTACAAGTTTGGCATGTTTCATCTTATGATTACATGGATACTCTCCCACATCTTGTAGCACAAACACATCATCCATATTATTTTCCATATTTTCAACAACATCTTGCTTGTCTATCAAAACCATCCACACAACCCAATCAACTACATCATCAAAATGCTCCATGTCCTACACAACTTCTTGCTCAAATCATTCCACACCCTCACCATAATAAACCAATACAACATGCTTACAGTGTTGAATTGCAAAATTTACCTACCCTTCCCACCCATTCTATCTCACATGCACCATTGCAGAAAACTTATATTGAGATTGGGAATGTTTCAAATCCAAAAATTGTAGAAGTTATGGAAGAAAATGAGGTTTCTTCTAGTCTGCATCAACAAGTCATTTTAAAAACTCAAGAACTTCATGATATGACGGCTATGGGAAATCAATAAAGTAAAGGATATATTGAAGATTGGTTTCACTCCATCATTTGTTTGCAGCATCACTCCATACTTCAATAATTTTTTACACCATCTTTTCAAGGGAAGTTGGCTTTTCATACCCTACTATTTATTAACATGCATTTTTCAAATTAAGGTATGTACATACTTGAGGTCTTATTTAAAAAATGGCTCCACTAGAATTACTCTTATATGTAAGCATATTCAATTTTCAAAACAGAGTAGGTTAGTGTAGAAAATAAAATAAATAAGGACATAAATAAATACATTTTTTATTATGTAAAAATAGTTGTTTTTGTTGCAACACGCTATGGAAATCAACATCAGTGATAAATATTTTAATTTATTTGTGTATGTAGATGAATTATATTGAAAATAATAGTTCTATAAACACTCATATTTATTTTTATCACCAATTTGGAAAAATTGCTTGAATATCATATTTTTTTGGCTTGTAGGCTTGATGAAACTTCTACAAACACAGTCGGGACAGTCATGTTTTGAGGGACCACAAGGAAATATTTTTAAAACATGTTTCTATCCTAAGCATCCATTGATGTCTACTTTTCAACCCAATTCGAATCACTCTATTTGGATTTGAAACGAAGAAGTTATAACCAAAACATTGAGAGGGTGTCTAGTAGGCAACTCAGGAAAAGAGTTGGGACAGTCAGTTTTTGGAGGCCTAAATGACTATATTTTTAGAAACATGTTTCTATGGTATATTTCTCTATGAATATAGTTTACAAAGAAATTTTAATCACTCAATTTCAATATCGTATGAGAGAGTTATGACCAAAATACTATCTATCGTAAATCTGCACTTTTAAAACTCTGTTTTTCCAATTGTTCACCTGCATATTTGACCCTTCAATTCTTCTTGTCTTCAAAACTTGTTTCTATTGGAGATAAATAAATGAATCTACTTTAATCTCCAATTTGAAGAATTTTAATCTGTCATCAAAATAAAACGTTATACTTAAAATATCCAATGTTGGTCTAAGTTGGGAAATTGAAAATGACTCTGTTATGTAGGTCATTCTAAGTAAATTTGATAGATCATCTCATGAAATTTTTAAAACCTGTTTCTATTGGAGATATCCCTTTCAATTCAATTTCATTTGGCTTTGGAATCACTCAAATCAGACAAAAAACAAAGAAGTTATGATTAAAACACTGCAGGTTAGCATGATTGGCCACTACTTTCTCGTAGGTAATAAATTAATTTTACTTTGTTAATTTTTCCATGGATTTGTTGTGCAGAGTAACTACTTGTTATTTTTTCGCATACTTATTATATTAGGGGAATACAATCACCTCTCTTTCTCCATGATTTAATGTTTTATTGCAAGTAGACACTTGTGTTTTGCAGGTTCTAGAAGAATAGAGAGGTCAATTTATGAGCGAGTGATTCTTGAAAGAAATGTTAATGAAACAAGAGCATTTAATCCACTTTATTACCTAATGGATTCATAATAGAAGAAATGGAGAATTGATTTCCATTTTAAGATTCATGTCACTGCTGTCAAAGCACTTTTCCAAGAGATCATTTTTTTCCATTGACAGATTGATATTCTTGTATTCAAGCTTCTGTGATCCATAATGAATTAAACAAAGTCTTTTGGTAGAAATCACATGAGAGAATTTTTTGGCCTACGCGTTTTGAACCAACAAGTGTGGTTCATCATCAGGACCAGATGAAGAGGTAGACCATGGCAAAGGCTTAAATAAAGAGCAATGTAGAGACATAATTTCAAGTAACGACTATATTTGAATAATAATGTTTAAATTATAATATTAATTTATTAATATATTAAAAACAAATATTATTAAGTAACGGCTATATTAAATGGCTAGTTTTTGAAAAATAATATTTAAATTAATTTATTAAAACCAAATATTACTAGTTCTTGAAAAATAATATTTAAATAATGATATTAGTTTATTAATTTATTAAAATATTAATATGTAACAGCTATATTAAACGGCTAGTTTTTGAAAAAATATTTAAATAATGGTATTATTTCATTAATTTATTAGAAATATTAATAGGTAATGGCTAGTTTTTGAAAAATTATATTTAAATACTGATATTAGTTTATTAATTTATTAAAATATTAATATGTAATGGCTATATTAAATGATTAGTTTTTGAAAAATAATATTTAAATTAATTTATTAAAACCAAATATTACTAGTTTTTGAAAAATAATATTTAAGCTGAGATATTAGTTTATTAATTTATTAAAAACAAATATTAATAAGTAACCGCTATATTAAAAAGCTAGTTTTTAAAATAAATAAATAAATAATCAAAGTCAAACTTTAAAGGAGGGAAGTCAAAAATTATAAAAACGAGTGAAGACTTTAATCGAGACAAGATCATTTGATAAATAAAATAACTAATGGAAATAAAATAAATTAAATTAAAAATAATTAATGGAAAAATAAATAAAATACAAAAAAATATACACAAGTCAATATATATATATATATATATATATCCAAAGAAAAATAATCAATAAATAAAACGGGGTCAACAATAAAATATGGGGCTCGGGCCCATTAAACAAATAACAAAAATATTAAAAGGAATTAAGAATGAATAGGATGATAAAATACATAAAAAACACGAAGGATCAAGAAAATAAACTCCAATGAAGAATAAATCAACAACAAATACTATAAAAAGAATGCCAATATCTACATAGATCAAAAAAAAAACCAGGAGGACAAGACAGGGACCTAACTTCTACTAATATTCCAACCATCACCTCTATTCAAATTATTGGGTCTTTTTTCAATTTCTAGGGCTTCCCTCAATTTACGATGATGAAAATGACTAACCTTAGCAACAACTTGGGCCTCCTCAATGCATATGTGATGTTTAGATTTATCTGCATGCTTCGCCAAAGCAGAGGAGTTGGTCCTGCCATGCTTGATGTCAGCAACATGCTCACGAATCCTTTGATTAATTGAGCGACCAGTCTCACCAATGTAAGGAGTCCCATAAGAGCATGGGATAACGTAAACACCCTTCATATTCTTGGGGTCCACTGGGTCTTTTACAGATCTAAGGGAGCTCCATATGGTATTTAAAGGCCGAAAGGTTGAAGCCACCTTATGCTTCCTTAGGATCCTTGCAATCCTTTCAGTGGTCCCTTGGATAAAAGGATGATGAACACCAGAAAATTGATCCTTGTTATCTTTCTTAGCACTAGGACCTTTTTCAGCTCTAAGGAAAGCCTTAGTACATTGGTGTCTACTATACCCATTATTAAAGAAAACACTTAGGAGATGTGCTTTCTCTTCCTTGATATGGTTCTCATCAGAAACTCTTAAAGCTCTAGTTGCTAAGGTGTTGAGAACAACAAGCTTTTGAGCTGGGAAATGATGAGAATTAGCATGAAGATACTGTTCCGTATGAGTTTTCTTATGATATACCCAATGAGAGAAAGAGCCATTATTATTCCTTGAGAGGATGACGTCAAGGAAGGGGAGACTACCATTACATTCAAATTCCATGGTGAACTTTATAGAACTAGATTGATTGTTAAGATGGAGGAAAAATAGTTCCAACTTTTCTTTACCATGGGACCAGATGACAAAAGTGTCATCCACAAACCTCTTCCACAACTTAGGCAGAAGATGAGAAGAGGTTAAGGCCTTTGATTCAAAATCATCCATGAATAGATTAGCTACCACAAGCGAGAGGGGGGAACCCATGGCAACACTACAAGTTTGCTCATTGAATAAAAAGAAAGTAGAAGTAAGACAAATACCAACTAAATAAGTCGTATCAGGATCTGTGATGCGCTTGATGACTTCGATGGCCTCGTTGATAGGGATTTCCCTTAGGAAACAACATCATAACCATTGTAGCTTAATTTGTTTATTGTTTTTAAAAAGTGTCATTTCTTTTCTATTTTCTCTTATGTTTTTCTGTTTTAGGTATTGCTTCCTTCAAATTTGTAGTTTCTATTCCATTGGCAAATGAACAATTGTTGTTTAGTAGAACGAACAACTCTGGTTTCTTTTCGGTGTGTTTAAAATTGTTGTTTAATCAATTGAATAGTTGTTGTTCAGTCAATTGAACAACTGTTGTTCGGTAGAACGAACAAATATGATTTGTCTTTCGGTGTGTTTAGTAAGTGTTGTTCAATCGATTAAACAATTTTTGTTCAATTAATTAAACAACACTTATTTTTGTGTGCGTGCTACTGTTCAATCAATTGAACGATTGTTGTTCAATCAATTGAACATTACCTATTTTTGTGTTTGTGTTGTTGTTCAATTGATTGAACGATTGTTGTTCAATCAATTGAACAACACTTATTTTTGTAGGTGTGTTGTTGTTCAATCGATTGAACGATTGTTATTCAATCCATTGAACAACACTTTGTGTGTTTTGCTATTCAATCAATCGAACAACACCTTATGTGTTTTACTGTTCAATCGATTGAATGATTTCTGTTCAATCAATTGAACAACACTTATTTGTTTCCATGTTTTTTTTTTATTCAATCGATTGAAAGATTGTTGTTCAATCAATTGAACAATTGCGTGTTTGATGTTCAATCGATTGAACAATCGTTGTTCAATCAATTGAACAACACTTTTTGCATGTTTGTTGTTCAATCGATTGAACAATTACTGTTCAATCAATTGAACAACATTTTTTGCGTGTTTGTTGTTCAATCAATTGAACAACACTTTTTGTGTTTTGTTTTTCAATCGTTTGAGCGATTTCTATTCAATCAATTAAACAACACTTTTTGTGTTTTTACGATTTTGTTGTTCAATCGATTGAACGATCGCTGTTCAATCAATTGAACAATATTTTGTGTGTGTGTGTGTGTGTGTGTTTTTTTTTGTTCAATCAATTGAACAACACTTTTTCATTTTTTTCGATTTTTTTGTTCAATCAATTGAACGATTGATGTTCAATCAATTGAATAACACTTTTTGCGGTTTTATGATTTTTTTGTTCAATCGATTGAACGATTGATGTTCAATCAATTGAAAAACATTTTTTGCATTTTTTTTTTATTTTGTTGTTCAATCGATTGAACGATTGTTTTTCATTCAATTGAACAACATTTGTGTTTTTTTCTTCGATTTTATTATTCAATCGATTAAATGATTGTTGTTCAATCAATTGAACAACACTTTTTGTGTTTTTTTTCGATTTTGTTATTCAATCGATTGAAGGATTGTTATTCGATCAATTGAACAACACTTTTGTATTTTTTTCGATTTTTTTGTTCAATCGATTGAACGATTGTTGTTCAATCAATTGAACAACACTTTTTTCATTTTTTCGATTTTGTTGTTCAATTGATTGAACGACTGTTGTTCAATCAATTGAACAACACATTCACGTTTTTATGGTTTTGTTGTTCAATCAATTGAACTTTACTTTTGCGTTTCTATGATTTTGTTTTTCAATTGATTGAATAATTGTTATTCAATCAATTGAACAACACTTTTTGTGTTTTTGTGTTGCTATTCAATTCATTGAACGATTACTGTTCAATCAATTGAACAACACTATTTGAGTTTATGTTGTTCAATCGATTGAACGATTGCTGCTCAATCAATTGAACAACCCCGATTTTGCTTTTTGTGTGTTTGTTGTTTAAATAAGTAGAATGAATAACTGTGATTTCTCTTTGTTGTTTCATCGCCAGTCATTCTGTTTCCATTTTTATTTCTCTTTTATGTTTTCTTAGAAAAACCATCTGTCTCGATCTACAATTTGTACCCGAGATAAATGAAAAACAGTATAATTATAGCATTATGACTTTTAAAACCTTTGATGGTTATCTTTATTTCGAAACTCATCTGGTTTATCTATATAATGACTAGCTAAATATCTTCTCTTTAGACAGATCATAAAATGATTTATTATCTTAATACCATGTTGGTTTATCTTTCACATTATCAATTGATAATTCCCTTTGGTATGATGATATAAGAATAAAAGCATAACTTTCATTAGCATATTTTTTTTTACTTCTCACACCATCCCTAACTCTTAAGGAGTAAATGAGCCTCCCTCCCTTTACAATAAAATATGGAAACATGGAAATATGAAAATACAATACAAATTTTCTTAAAGAGGATAGGGGGTCTCATTACAAGCCTACCTAATATGATCATAAGGATGTAACAAGTGACATTCCATTATGGCCACCACACCAGGGTAATGACCTTCTAGATAGTCAAAACTTTCAGAAGGACAAGAGGTCTCATCACGAGCTGACTTGATCACTTTGTTATATCCTAGTGAATGGCACTATGATTATCTAGTTACCATGCCAACATAATGGTCTCTTTATAACAATAAAAAAATAAAACCACCTAAATACTAAATGGAGGACTCTGGATCATTTTTGGGTTAAAAAGCAACCCAATCGAGGCTATGAACGCCTGCTAGCAGTAATGGCTCTGCTTGTGGTATTGAAGTGCTAAGTTACATTGCCAAATATTATTTTTCCTATTATTTCCTATTGATTCATTTCTAAAGGTGAATTTACCATTTGAACATAATTTATAACTTTGTTAACTGATATGCATGGTAAACTATACTTTTATATGCATTATACCAATATTGTCTGATCAATTGATACCAGTAGTCATTATCATCTATTATCGATCATGCTTTCGTCACATTTTTCCACCTAAGGAAATATATCTTCGCATAATGATCAATCCTCTGTTTTATTCCTTTTACGGTCATTTCCCATTTTCATGACCTACACTACTTTGACCATTTTTTTCCATATTGACACTACTTTGATTGATTTTCTGACTGCATTTTTGAATCCTCAATGTCCTTTCCATTTTTCCTATGTTTTATGGTCATTGATGCCCTTTTCTAATTGGAGGGGGGATGATATGCATTATGGAATAGCATGTGTAACAATTACCAAACTCCGTCATAGCTTGATGATTTGACAAAATATTATTATTGCATTTATACAAAAGTTTTTCTAAATGAAATATTTGCATGTGGCTTATTTGTTGTTGTTCAAAACTAAAACTGTGGATTCAATAAAATTGCATGCAGAGTATTGAATTGTTTACAAGAGAACAACAAGTATGGGGGGCAGCTCTATTCACAGTGAGCCCACACTATTGCAACTAACAGAAGTGGCTCAAGAAACTCGTGAATGCGAACAATTGTTCAGACATGATGTGTTTGCATCACTTTCAACATCATGTCAACCTACATCAACTTCAACAAATGCCAATCCATACATGTCATTCCACATTTTTTTCGGAGGTAAAACTTGAGGTAAAATAATATAATTTTCTGATTTATTAAAAGTTTAGGAGAATTTCATGAAAATCCATTGAGCATTATTTATCATCATTCATTCCACATCTTTATCGCTTCCCATTTTTCAAAGACATCGAAGCTTTCAGTTTGGGGGAGTGTTACTTTCATTTATTTATTTATTATGACCATGCCATTAATACTCTTTATTATTTGTTGATCTCCTTATTCATTCTCAAAACCTCCCTTATTCCAAGTTATTTTACACCAAGCATAGATTTCAACAATGATTGTAGCAACCACCTCAATTTGTTTTCTAGTATTGCATGAGGGCATGCTAATTCTCCAATTGGAGGAGGAATTGCTACACATGATGGACATTTTCTACTTTCTTTCTTATTTAAGGCATACAATTTCATTTTTATACAGTGCAGAAATTGATTTGCGTATATATTTAAAACTATGAATTGAATTCTTGTGATTTTTAGACAACAAAGAGGTATGATTAAAATACACAAAGTTAGAAAATTTCAAGTTAAATAGTTTGTAAAATTTCAGAAATCATGCACTGTCACCTACAACCATTTTGCTTATATCTCATGATCTATGCATCAAAACGATCTGATTTTTGGATTAGAGAAGCATTAATATAGTAGAAATCTTCTTGAAAAATTTCAACAAAATCTAGTTTGTAGTTTTTAAGAAAATGGTTAATGACGTTTGTCATTACTTATATCATAGTTTGCTGCAACTTCATATATATGTAGTTGAAAGCCAATGTGAAAATTGTTACGTCTTCATCAACATTGCTAAAATTGAAAATTATTTTTGGTCAAGAGTGGAACCTTCTATTAACCGTTAAAGTGTAATACATATGATACACGTCTTTGCCAGTGTAAAGACAAGCCCGTTGTTGGGTTACCATCACAAGACAAGCCTGTTGCTAGTTTACCATTAACAGGGTTAACAAAACCCAAGATCAAAAAATATCTCACGAGGATACATTATCTCGCAGGGTTACATCAACTCTTCAGAAAAAGACTAAGGAACCCTAACAATCGAGATACAAGTTCGTTTCTTTTCACCGGTTTCTCGTACAAACTGCGAAGACCGTCGGACTTCAAAAAATACCAAAATTGTGCCAATCATTCATCTACGGTCCGCTCCCCAAGCCTGAACCTGAACGTGCTACCCCACCGTTGAAACGAACTTCCCATCTGATGGCCCGCAAATCCTATGATTAAAAGAGTTGTGCAGAGAATCGGCACCGTCGATTAAATACTATTGAATCCAATGGTCCACCATGATTTCGGCCCGAACACTAGCACGATGAATAACACAAATCCGGACTTGAAAAAGATTAGAGCATATCAATCTATGAGATTTCAGGTCCGTCCAAGTAGTTAAAGGTATAGCTCTTTCCATCCCAAAATCCATTGTATGACTGAGGCCAAAGACCCTGCAGACTGCATCCATTCAACTGGCGAACCGGTTAAGCACCATCTAACGAGACCTCCAAACTTCAAATATAACTAAATTTCAGCTAAGTATTTTTTGGTCCACTTCCCCAAGCCCATGCTGAACTCACAATCCCCACCATTGAAACAAACTTCCCATTTGATGGTAACCAAATCCTCCGACCCAAAGGGTTGCTCGGAGAATCAACACCGTCGATCAAAGCCTGTTTAGATCAACGGTCAACCATGATTTCGGTTTGAACACTAGCACAATGGATAGCAAAATTCTGGACCTGAAAAATATTAGAGCTGCTCAATTTATAAGATTTCAGGTCTGTCCAAGAGGTTAACAGTCAATCTCTTTCTGGCTTGAAATCCGTTGGATGACTGAGGCCAAAAGAACCTGCGAACTGCGGCCATTCAACTGACAAATGGGTTAAGCAGTGTTTTACTCCTGCAGTTCTCCTGAGCACTGTCGGTCCATCCTTTCGATCTCTCGTTCCACATCATTCCAGGTCGTTTCCATTGTTCCTGATCCACCCGTGTTTAGACTGAAATTCGCTATTCATTTTTGAAACCCTCCTAAAGCAGCTCCTCTAGAACAACCCACGACCTTTGTTCCACTAAGAACTATATAACGACTTCCCTTCTTCAATCTTCTCTTCCTTGAGTTTTAACGATTGGGAGAGATGACAGCCCAAGGACCTCCTCTCTTTTCGCCTTTCAATAATCTTCCTCATTCTCTCTGCAGAAGGTCTAGAAGTGTTCCATATCTTTGGCAGCCTGACAGAAATAATCATCACACAGTTTTCCTGGGGGTATCGACTCCCAAATGTGCCAAGTACCACTTCCCTTACTAATCACTCGTTCATTCGCTAGATGATCATCCAACATATTTTCTTTTTCACATGGAAAAAGTTGACGGTTATTAAGGTTTGTAGGTGGGTGTGAATGCGGTGAGAGACCTGCGATAGCCTCCAATGTTTTGACACTTTTTCTTGTGTCGTCCCATTGCACATTTTCTTGGCCACTTTAATAATCAATTCTGAATCTGCTTCAATGATGACATTGTGTGAATTTGAATCCACTAGGATTTCCAAGCATTGCTCTAATGCCATGATTTCTGCCATGTTATTAGTGGCTTTCCCCAAATGACTATAAAAGATCTCCTTTATGCGTCCCTTCTCATCTCTTGTAACACCCCCAAAGCCTGCTAACCCTGGGTTGCCCTTGGATGCTCCATCTATATTGAATTTTAAGAAGCCATGTGGATGAGGCTTCCAAATATCCATACTTGCATTTGTTTGGCTCACACCCTTATTTATGCCCTGTGGGATTATTGACTGAAGACCCAACTGCAGTAGTATACAAGCTTCCTAGGGTAGAGGAGGATTCTTCGGAAGTTTCCACAACAAACCTCTGATTATGTCTTTGAGCTATCGTAGAATTTGTGTAATTATGTGTTGGGGTTAGCTTTTCTTGCTCTTGAAAATCCTGCCATTTCGTTCTTTCCAAACATCCCAGATGAAAAAACCTGGAACCAGAGTCCAAGCTTTATTGACGATTTCATTGCCTAAGAAGTTTTTCCTCCAATTCTTCAAAGTGTTGGTGACGCTGAGTCTGTCCCAATCAGTATGCCTAAAGATTGAGGCCACCCAATACCACACGGTGGAGGTGAAAGGGTAGAGTTTGAGTAGGTGATTCATCGTCTCCTTTTGTAAGCCACATAGAGAGCATTTCGATGGGCTGAAAAAACCCCTTTTCAGCAGATTCTCACAAGTTAGTATTTTCTTTTGTTGAACAAGCCAAATGAACAACTTTATTTTCATCCAGTGAGGGTTCTATCAAAGGTTCTTCCATGCCTGATCAGGGTTTTGGTAGTTAAACCCTGGGACTATTCTTTTAGCCATGGAAACTTTTAGGGGCTAATGTTTGCCCAATGGGCTAATTTCCATGATTTTTCCACAAAAAAGATTTGCAAATTTCCAATTTTTATAAAAGACGCTTTGCCCAAATTTTAAAATATAAAATTGTTTTACCTTAAATATCGCCAACATTATATAGAGACTATATAAAAATCATTATAAATTTGAATAATTTTACAAATATATAAATACAAATTTTATAGTTTGCATATTAGGGATTAGTGAGATTCGCCAATGTTTTTAAGCTTCAAGAAAATTGTCCATCCTTAAAATTTTCCTTGCTTTTAGCTTCTTTGAGGTTGAAGTTTCCTTTGGTGTTCCTTCCCCATCTTAGTTGGTCAGACAAGGAGGACACCAAAATATTCCTTTGCTCCAAATCCCTAGAAAGAGAATCTTCCCGAGCCTTCAAGGGACTATCTTCATTGTGGCCTAAATCCTTCCAAATTCTCCATTTACCATTGTTGCTTACCTGATCCCAGAAGTCACTTACCATAAGTAAACCTTTGTTGTCAGTATCATTTTTGAGAGCGGCTAATTCATCCTTGAACAAATTGGGTTCCTGTTGCCAGTTATCCTCCCAAAATCGTGCCAGGTTCCCAGCTCGGATCTCCCAGAAGCTATGCTGCTAGACAATACCTCTATTCTCCCAAGCAAGATTCCAAATGTGGGAGCCCTTAATGCACCCTGACATTCGGATGTGATCCCTCTCCTGCCAATTTTTTGCATATTTTTGTTTCTAGAGCTTGTCCCAAGGGGTTTCTGATTCTGTGAGCCACCTCCACCAAAGTTTCACTCCCGAAACGCTGTTGAGGGTTTCAAGGTCATGAAGCCCCAAACCACCATGGGACTTGGGTTTGCAGATCTTGTCCCAAGCTACTAGAGCCCTCTTCTTTTTCTCTTCCCCTCTACCCCATAGAAAATCCCTTTGGATGCTTCTGATCTATTACAGGACTCCTTTAGGAGCTGGAAGAGCTGAGAACATGAAAAAGGGAATAGCCTACAGGACAGCCTGTGTGAGCACAAGGCGTACCCCCAAATTTAAAGCCCTACATGCCCATTTCCTAATCTTGTCTTGAAGCTTATTCATTATCAGCTCCCACACTCCCTTGCTTAGAGGTTTGTATGTAAGAGGCATTCCCAGGTACTTGGAAGGTAACTGGTCCCTTTGAAACCCAAGAATTCTGGTGATGTTCCTCTGAATAGCAATGTCAGTATTAAAGAAGAAAAATTTTGATTTGTTGAGGCTTACCTCTATGCCAACCGCCATTTCAAAGTCGTTTAGGATTTGTTTAATCGCTCTGGCTTCCCTGAGTGTGGGTATACCCTGCAGCATCGTGTCGTCCACAAATTGTTGGTGAGTATTTTTCGTTCCATCCAGGGTAAGTTTGAGACCCTAGATTCTTCCTTCAGCATTTGTTGTTTTGATCGCTCTGCCTAGCCTTTCCATCATAAGAACAAAGAGGAAGGGAGAGAGTGGGTCCCCTTGTCTGAGACCTCTAGAGGGCATGAAGGTTCTTGAAGGAGCACCATTAAGCAAGATGGAAAAACTGGCTGTGGATACTAGTGCCCTAAACATCTTATCCAGTTGTGGTCGAAGCCATAAGCCCTTAGTACTTCCCTTATATAAGACCAACTTAGCTTATCGTAAGCTTCCGCTAGGTCCAGTTGAATGATCATACCAGCTTGTTTATTGCTTTTGAGAGAGTATACCACCTCATGAGCTTGGATGATATTATTGATACTCTGTCTTCCCTCCACATAGCTTCTTTACTCCTCTGAGATGAGAGCTGGAAGAAGGGGCTTGAGTCTGTTGGCAATAAATTTGGAAATAATTTTATACACCACATTACATAAATCTATGGGTCTAAAACCATCCAGAGTCATGGCTTTCTCCTGTTTTGGGATCAAATCTATGAAGGAGGCATTAAGAGCCTTTAGAACTGATTTGGATCTTCTTGAGTCTTCCATGACCTCAAGGATATCATGTTTGACTGTTCTCTAGCAAGCTTTGAAGAAGTCCACATTGAACCCATCTGGGCCTGGAGCTTTGCCATTTTTCATTTCATTGATCACATCACTGACCTCCTCTTCTGACACTGGCCTGTTAAGATTGTGGTTATCTTCTCTGGTGACCAGCTGAGGGATGTACTTTGTGAAATTACTGATGAACCTAGATCTATCGACTAGAGGCTCCTCTGCTATGTTGAGGAAGTGTTGAACAAGGACAAATTCCATTTCTTTGTGAGAGACGAGCTCTATCCCTTGAGAATCCTTGAGTTTTGTGATTCTGTTGTGTGCCCTGTGATCTATGGTAGATTTATGAAAGAACTTCATGTTTCTTTCTCCCTCTCTAATCCACTACACCCTCAATTTCTGTCTCCAGAAAATTTCCTCTTGCAATCATCTATCTTCCCATTATTTTTGCGGAGAATCAGCTAGATCTTTCCACTTCTAAGTGAAACCATCTGTGATGATAATCTAATTGATATCTTGGAGTTTTTGCTCAACTTCATTTTTGGCTTTGAAAATATTTCCAAACTCCTTTTTGTTCCAATATTTAAGCCCAGATTTGATATGTTTAAGTTTTTGTTGGAGCAAGAACATTTTAGTGCCTTGAATGTTCAGATCCTCCCTCCACCATGTGTCAATATTGCTGGTGAATTCAGGGTGAGAGAGCCATGCATTTTCAAACCTGAAAGGTCTGTTTCTAGGTGTGCCCATAAAAGTGGCCTCAAGTTGTACAGGCCAATGGTCTGATCCTCCAAAGGGAAGGATAGAAGCTGACATGGCAGGGCCTGATAGAAAGAGGTCTTCTGAGATGAGAAATCTATCTAGCTTAGAGGTGACTTGAGAAGCCCCTCCCCTCTTATTGTTCCATGTGAAGGTTCCATTTGAAGCTTCAGTGTCCACTAACCCCATGTTCATTATGAAGTTTTGGAAGGCAATGGAGTCTCTGCCTAGTTGTCTAATACCCCCTTTTTTCTCTGTAAGAGATCTGATCATACTGAAATATCCTGCAACAATCCAGGGCACATCAGGGTGTCTTGCTATTAGCTCCTCAAGGGAGGTGAGAAGCTTGAGCTTGTCTTCTTTCTTTTGAGGCCCATAGACTTTTGTGATCATGTAACTCTCCTGATCCCCTATTGGTTGACACACCATTGAAAGATAGTTCCTGGACGCTTCAACATCTATGATTCCAAATTTCTATGGATCCCAGAGCGTTAGAATCCCCCCCAACAAGTTGTTTTCTTTGACCTCTAGATACTCGTAGTTGATTAACCATTTGTTATGTATTTCTCTGATCTTGTCCATCGAACATTTTTTTTCCTAAATAAAAACCATATACAGTTTTTCTTCTTTTATTCTACTGCTGAGATTTCTTTGTTTCCTTCTACTTCCTAACCCTCTAATGTTCCAGGTTGTAAGCTTCATTAAGAAATATTTGTAATGGAATAACTAGTGATATCTTTCATCTTACCTGAGTTAATCATGAGTTTCCCACATTCGTTCAGTAGCTCATTCTGTCTTTTTCTTCCTCTCTTCCTACCTGGGTTCTTGGGAGATTGTATTTGTGATTCCTCCACAATTTTGATCCCCTTATGCTCCTAGATTTCATGATTTATTTTGATTCCAGAGCCCTTCAATTGTGATCTCCAGAGGAAGAGCTATTGAACCCTATCAAAATCCTCCTTTGGCAGGGAATCCACTCCTCTGGTGATACCTTGTTCCATAAACTTCTCTATATCTAAATTCTCCCTTTCTAGAATCTCCTGCAATTCATGATCCTTCGTTCCAGCCTCACCTGGGGTCATCTCATGGTTCCTACTTATCTCCATGCGGCTTGGCAGATCCTCCTTTTGTTGTTTGTTCTCTTTCATATCTTCCATGCTTGCATCCCTTTCCTTCTCAGTGGGAGTGATCTCCGATTCTTGGTTTGTTCCTTTGTTTTCAACTTCTTCTTCTAGGATCTTGAAACCATTTTGGTTCAATTTTCGGTCCTCATCAATCCTCTTTTGCTGCCTCTTCCCACCTTTCCGTTTTCCCCCGACCTTGGTGAAACCCTCAGGATTTTTATCTGTGGTGATTTTGACATTTCTTTCCATTTTATTTGTTGGGCAGTCTTTGTATAGATGCCCATGTTCATGGCATTTATGACACCTAAATGGGACATGTGCATAGTCCACCGCCTGCACCCATTCTTCTTCATACACTTCTAAAATGATCGCATCTGGAAGTCCCCCAGATAAGTCCATTTCCACACATATTCAGACGAAGGAGGTATATTTTCCTTTTAGAGTCACATCTAAAATCTTTATAAAATGCCCCAGTTTGTTGCCTATTTCCTTCAGAGACTCCAGCAACCAATAATCCAGAGGAAGGGAGTAGAGTCTAATCCATACCAGTACCGATGTGAATGTTTCACGTTCTAGGACAAAGCTCATCGTCCATGGCTGCATGTATAGGCCTGCAGCAGCGTAGAAATAAGGTCCTCCTTCGAACACTCTACCCTTGTCCTCGAGGCTTGTGAATACCACCGTGAAGAAGCCCTTGGATCCCAGGTGGAGGTTTATTTCCCCCTTGGGTTTCCAGTGGCTCCTTATCCATACATGCAGCGCCTTCTCCGTTGGCCATATCCCCATGAATTTGCATATCACCGCATATTTCGTCATGTGATCTCTATGCGCTTGTAGCATTGGGTCGCTTAAAATGACCTGACGAATTATGGTTCACTTGGGTTTGCAAACCCCAGTTGTGCTCATGGGAATGTTTTTCTAATTACTGCCCCCTGTCCTCTTCTCCCTACTAGCTTCCTTCTGATCCCCTTCCTATTCATGAGGTTCGTTTTTTCCCAGCTTTTCTATGTTAATAGCCTCTATTGCCATCTCCATAGGTTTCTTAAAACGATGCTTTCCAACATCCTTGCTTCTGTCTGCAACTATTTGGCTGTAGGAGGGAGCGACACTCCCCCCTGTGTGTCTCGCCATGGTACCCAATGATACAACCCTAACGTCAACCTAGATCAGATTGTAGAGCTCACCCCGTTCTTCTACACATCAAATTGATTCTCCTTTTAAGTGAATCTTAATTCATGCTTTGTTTTTAAATTAGAATAAAATCATCAGCATATAAAAGTAGCGTTGTCACATAACCTAAGCTAAAATTTAATATTCATTATTTGAGGAAGAAGTCATTTGTTCCATCAATTTCATGAGTTAGGATGAACATTTTTGTATTATAGCTTGGTTAATATAGAGGCTTTAGGTTGCATGAGGACATGCAACACATTCAGTTTGGGGGTATGTTGGGCCACTAATTTTTCATTATTATTATCACTTTTTAACACCTATTTCATCCATTTCTACCATTCTTTATCACGTCATTTATCATAATTATCATATAATTCCATTTTATAATTATTTATGCTCTTATGGACAAATACTATTTTTATCCTTTATTTTTGATAAATTGATGATTATTATGCATGATTTTATCAATGATGGTTTATTAATGAATTTTTTGTAACATCACTCATCATTTCAGCCTCCAAGGTCTTTTCCAGATTGCAAATTTGATCTCCAACGCATAATTAAATATTTCAACTCAGAAATTCGTTGGAATAAGAAGTGATAGTTTTGCATTGGACGTTTTAGACAAATGAAGGAAAATCTAGAAAATCCAAAACATGGGTTTTGTCCAAAATGGACGGAATTAGTTTTACAGGGAGAAGTTTTCAAAAATTAAGTCTGTATTAAGAGAAACAGAAGGTTCTTCAAAGAAGATTTTCTCAGATTTGTTGTTGCGTCCGTTTTCCAAATTCTTCCAATTGCAATACCAAATTCAACTTGCTCTTGCTGAATGTTGATGGAAATATCTTTCAGATATGATATTGCTGATCAATTTGTTTTGTAAAATCCAAATTTGTAATGGAAATCAATTTTCAATCAACATTTTTGTAACCTCCCTTTGCTCTCTGTGTATTTAAATGCAAACAGAGATCAAAGAGAGGGGATTTGAAGGGATAATGAGGGGGATAATTGAGGGATAATTAGAAGATAGGAGATGGACAATGATTAGATAGGATGTAGGAGAAGAGATAAGAGATGAGAGATGGGAGATAAAGAATTATTGAATTTGAGGAAAATCTAAGAGCTTCATTATGCTCTAATTATATCTCTCATATATTTTAATAAAGGAAGCTATCCATTGAGTTTTACATTTGTTATCTGTAATCTGATCTGAGTTATTTCTCAAGGTGGAACCGAGTCTTGGGTAGTTGGGCCCACTGCCTTGGATGAGGTGCTACCTTGAACATTTGCAGTAGTTTAGTTGTGTGCTTGTTTCTTTGAATTTCAATCACTATTCTTTAAAGTAAATTTCCATTTTAATCAAGTAATTTGTTAAGTTGTTGCATTTTCCATATTTGTTATTCCCTGCAACTTCTAGATTTCATTTGATTTGTTTCTCTAGATTAGCATTTGAATTTTGTTGAGTGCAATAGATTAAATTTCCAATTCAGCAAAATGTGGTTTAATTTAGTAATGATTCAAGTTGTGTGATTAGCATAATTGTTTTTCCTGTCATTTACTTTCTTCTTTTTAATTTTAGTTTTATTATTCAAGTCTTACATTTTTTTATGTTAAATGAGCTTGATAGTATAGAAAACGATCATATAGAACCAGTGTTAGTTGTTGTTATTGTTATGCATATATTTTGTCGATTTCCTTGAAATAAAAAGATGCTCCTTGGGTTGATAATTAATGTCTAGGTGATTAGTTGTTTTATTTCTTTATTAATCAATTAATTTTACTCAACACCAGTCACGCGTGAACTCAAGATTGTGATTCAGTTATTCATAGCAATGATTCAACTTCTTGATGGATTCCTATAATGACTAAGGCTCATCAAACTCAATCTGGTCTTTGAATGATAATGGAAATTCACAGATAAACTTTTGGATATTTTCTTTCTCATCCTTGAGATATGGAACATATCTAAATAACTCTAGAAATTTGGTTGTATATTCTTCATCTGACATGGAATCCATCTTGAGCTTATAGAATTCCTTTGCCTTTCCATCATAGTACCTCTGAGACAGATACTTCTTTCTAAATAGCCTTTCAAATTCTTCCCAAGTCACCTTCTCTTCTTTGATGCCCCTAACATGCTTGGCATCTTCCCACCACATATATGCTTCTCATTTGAAACTAAAAGTAGTTATCTTGGATTTCATATTCTTTGATTAGTCATAAAGTTCAAATAATTTCATCCCAAGAAGCCATGAGTTTTCATCTCTTGATTTGGTCATATCACCATCAAAATTTGGAGGTGTAACACCCTCGTCCCACATTTACCCCAACTAACCGGCCCACTAGGATAAACATGTGATGAGAGGCTACCATGATGTGATTCAACTCCCCATGTTTAGTTAAGGATGTGGAACCGAAAAAACAAAACCATTATGACCTTCCACACATGCTACGAAACCTTCAAGAGCCAACCAACCCTTCCAGGTGACCAACCCCTGAGACAACTTGACATTTTACTAATCTGGACCCTCAGTCAAGGCATGTCAGAGACTGTGGAATTTTCTAGGCTGTTCTATGCGAGCGACCCCAGATTCTGAGCCACTTTTTCAGGGTTATGTCTCTGGACACATCCTAGAACTTCATGAAACTTTCAGAAATGATAAATAATAATGGAATAAGGCTACTAATTCAATCATTGTTACAAGTACTTGATCTGACCCCTACTATCCCTAAAAGGAATTTAATCAAACATGTGACAAATATGTAATCTACAAGTCATAACAACAAAGCTAAGCATAGGGGTCTCATACTTGTCTAAGATTCATAAAGGAGCATTGTTGCCTTATCCCAATAGCTAAATTATCATCTATGAGGTAGTATATTCATTGTACATTCATTTTCTAACCAAAACATGATGAGATACATACATAAGGTTTGTCATAAAACATAGTCATAACCATCATATAACCAACATATATATATATATATATACACTAGTACTTTTACACATGAAATACCAAGGAGAAGGATCTATCATTAACGAATGCATAATCCAACCAGGTATGGGTCTTCCACAAACCACCTGAACATAGATTGGGTCGAACCAAATATTTCTTTAAGTCAATCATCCCTGTGCCATATTCCAAGCATGAATGTGAGCCTCACAACAAAACCAATCTAAGTTTCCTCAAGCTTTACCGCAATCCCCACTAGATTAATAGGCCCTAAATAAGCAAGGTGCCTCTGAATCTCTCCACCTACGTCGTGAGGAATTTTCTTGTCCTCTAGTCTCTAGGCTTTACCTTATATCTTTTCATTCACCAGTCGAGGATTCCTAGGCCTAATCGAGACTCCACCCTCTAGGATTTACCGTATATCATGTCATTCACTAGTCGAGGATTCCTAGGCCTGATCAAGTGCACAAACCTCTATGCTTTACCATATATCATGTCATTCATTGGTTGAGTATTCATAGGCTTATTGAGGTACACAAAATCTATCTTTACCGCAATCCCACCTTCTCTAGGCTAGGGATTCCTGGGCCTTGTGTTCTTCTTCAAAGACCACTTCACTCGATTTCGAAACCCTCCAGCAATCCAGCTTAACCAAGTAAAAGAGAAAACATCACACCATGGTTATTATTAAATGGCAAGGAAAGGCTAAAAATCATTGTCAAACCTGGCAAAACCCATGCCAATGAAAGCGGGAGGACAAAATACACACATGCATGTACCATGCATGCCAAATCTAGCAAGGAAATCACACATGCAAATCAATACCTTTAAGTAATCTTGTTGTAGTCGCTTGATCCTCCTCTTCCTTGCTTTATATTTGTTTCTATTTTCATTCCTTGTCCCTCCTTTAACTTTCCTTGATCC
The DNA here is from genome assembly GCA_031772625.1 of Pinus tabuliformis. Lineage (NCBI taxonomy): Eukaryota > Viridiplantae > Streptophyta > Pinopsida > Pinales > Pinaceae > Pinus > Pinus tabuliformis. The sequence goes on along the minus strand of CM062805.1, from coordinate 1,183,038,272 downwards.
AATGCTAGAATTCTCCAAGAATTCTCTAGGTGTACAAGAGTGTAAGAGAAAGAATAGAGAGAGAGATCCAAAACTGAACTAACAGAAGGTACCGTCTAATCCTCAAAAGCCTTTTTATTAATGAGGCCTCTATTATCTCCAATTTTCCATTATTTTCCTTCATTTTACTCCTCACGTGAAACTTGTGACCTTTCACCTTCCTTTTCTCCTAATTTCCATTATTTTCGTAAATAAAATGACAATTAATGCCTCATGCCTTTCCAAAGCCTTTACCTTTTCCTTTGCCAATTTCCTTAGCCATAATAAACCAAATGAACATACACATTAGGATGTTTTCCCCAACATTCAACTTTGAATATGTGTCCCATGACCTTGGTTATTATTTTTCCTTTATTAACTTTATTAAATGGAAATTTGACCAGGGATGTTACACCCCCCCCCAGGGGAACACAGTCCTCGGTGTTGAATGACACCTACAACCAACAACACTGCTGAAATAAAAACATACTACCCATGGAGATTAATAACTTAGCTCGATGCACTATTTACAATGATCAACCTACTGAGTGCAAACCAACATGACACATAACAACATGACAACCATAACGACATGAGATCCATACCGCTTATTGGAGCTTTATAACACAACTCATGCAAGTATTTACAACCATGTACATATGTACATATACCAAAACATCACACCAAAGATATATACCAAAAATATTCGCTCACACAAAAAATAGAGAAGAATATCCCATCTAATCCACCATATCCCATGTAGCTTCATTGGGACCAAAGTGCTTCCACTACACTTTAACTTGCTCTATTTCTCAGTTCTTGAGCATGAGCATGTTTTTATGTAGTATACAGTGAGGTTTTGGCTGGAATTCTCCATCTGGCTCCACCAGCAATATAAACCAATCAATAACGTGATCAACATCTTTAACATAATTATTAAGCAATGACACTTGGAAAACATCATGGACTTTCACTGTCGGAGGCAATGCAAGTTGATAGGATACTGGTCCAATACTTTCAAGAATATTGAAAGGCCCACAAAATCGAGGTGCCAGCTTGGCACATGATCCAATCCTTAAGGAGCTCTTCTTCAGGATGATGCACAAGTAAATATGTTCCCCAACCTTAAACTCTTAAACAACATGTTCCGATATGCATAAATTTTCTGGTTGTCCTATGCTCTGTTTATATTCTTCTAGATGACCTTCATCTCCTATTCTATCTCTACCAACATGTCTGGTCCTATCAATACCCTGTCCATTGGATCACTCCAACTGATGGGATTATTATAACTCTGCCCATATAGTGCCTCAAACGAACTCATCCTCAGTGACTCTTGATACACATTGTTATAAGAAAACTCAACCAACAGAAGGTACTCCTCCCATCTCCTCTGTTGATGCATCACATACATACTTATCATGTCCTCCAATATCTTGTTGACCCTCTTTGTTTGTCCATATTTTATGGATGATAAGTTGTGCTGAAGGCCAATTCTGTCTCCAAACCTATAAACAACACCTTCCAAAATTTAGAAGTGAGCTTAGCATCCATGTATGACACAATATTCCTTGGAACACTATGCAACCTCACTACATCTCTGATGAAGACTTGTGCTACATCATTAGCTAAATAAGTAGACATCATTAGAATGAAGTGTGCTACCTTTGTTAACCTATCCACCACAACCATGAATATGGAATCATGTTGCTTAGATGTCCTCGAAAAAAATGTGATGAAGTCCATGGAAATGACCTCCCACTTCAACTTTGGAATCATAATCAGTTGTAGTAGTCCACCTAGATGCTTACACTTTGCTTTCACCTACTAGAAGTCTAAACATCTAGCCACAAACTCTATCACTTCCTTCTTTAGTTTCGACCAATGATAAAATTTCTTCACTCCTGTAAAAGTCTTCTGGTATCCTAGGTGCCTTGAATATAGTTTAGCATGAAATTTTCGCAATACAATCTTATTGAGCTCATTGTCATTTGACACATAGATCATGTCCCTAAATCTGACCAAACCATTTTTTATAAGGTGATGGTCCACATCCTGATCACATGTACCCTGTTACAACCTATGCAGAAGCTCCATGTACCTATCACCCTATTTTCCTACCTATAAGATTTGATCCTGTAAGTATGTCCCATAAGAACTCATAGCTGTTATGTGATTCACTTGTACTCTCCTACTAAGAGCATTTGCAACCCTATTCTCCTTACCCTTGATGTACCTGATCTCAAAGTCAAACTCACTAATCATGGCCAACCATCTAGCTTGTCTGGTATTTAGAACCGGCTGGTTAAATAGATAGATTAATCCACTATGATCGTTCATCAATATAAACCTCCTTCCAAGAAGATAGTGTCTCCACATCTTCAATGCATGGATGATCGCTGCCAACTCAAGATCATGTGTCAGATAATTATGTTCATGCTCATTTAGTTTTCGTGACTCATAGCACACTACCTGTCCTTCCTGCATTAAGACTCCACCAAGTCCTCTCTTACATGCATATGTACATACCACAAAATCTTTGTCTAGATCTGCAATCTTTAAAACTAGAGCATTTGTCAACAACTGCTTCAATTTCTCAAAATTTGTTGCACATTCCTCGGTCCATTTAAATTTATTACCTTTCCTCTGTGGTGATGTTATAGGATATGCAATGCAAGAGAAGTTCCTAATGAACGTCCTATAATAACCTGCTAGACCTATAAATTTCGTTACCACATCCACATTTCTAGGAGTTTCCCACTCCATGATAGCAATTATCTTCTTTGGATCTACTGCTATGACTTCCTTGGAAACAACATGTCCCAAGTAATGTACCTTTGTCTGAAAGAAATTTCGTTTTCTAATCTTGGCATACAACTGATGCTCTCTCAGTAATCTCAACACTGCTCCTAAGTTCTTGACATGCTCTTCCTCTTCTTTAGAGCATATCAAGATACCATCAATGAATACAGTAACAAAATTGCCCAGATAAGGACACAATACACTATTCATCAAGCAAATAAAAGTAGTTGGATCATTACTCAAACCAAATGGAAATACAATAAACTCATAATTACCATACATGGTCTTGAAAGCAGTGTTGTAGCTTTCCTCTTTTTTAATGCTTACCTGATGGTATCCTGATCTCAGATCAATCTTTGAGAAAAATGTTGCTCCTTTCAACTGATCAAACAAATCATCAATCCTCGACAATGTTTGATGAGTACCTTGTTCAACTACCTGTAATCAATACATAACCTAAGAGTACAATCCTTCTTCTTCACAAACAACACTAGTACACCCCAAGGTGATACACTTAGCCTAATGTATCCTATGTCAAGCATTTCATTCAACTGCAACTTTAGCTCTACTAACTCTAGAGTGCTCATCCTGTATGGTGCCTTCGATACTAGTGCTACCCCTGGTACCAACTCAATGGAAAATTCCACTTCTCTATGAGGTGACAACTCTGAAATATCTGCTGGAAACACATCCTGAAACTATTGTAAGATCGGGTACATGTTTAATACCTTTGCATCCTCAGCATCCCTACCTTTGTACTGCAAATAACACACATTGTTTTCTATGACTACACTTTTCCTGCATAGTTGTCACTATTCTCATTGATTTTTCCTTCTTCTTACCCAACAAGATCCTTCGTTCTCCATTGTGATCCAAACACTCAATAACTTTTTCATAACAATCCACCTTAAGGCTATGAATATACAACCAATCCATACCCAAAATCATACTATATGATCCCAATGACAATACATTCAAATGTGTCGATGTAGGCATACCATTCAGCTCGAACGCGCAAGCTCTTACCCAATGATGAACTATTTTCTTTGTACCTGAAGTCAACTGAACTAACCAATATTTTGCATGCACTTCCTTATTCAAACCACACGTATCCACAGAGTCAAGACCAACATAACTATAATTAGATCTAGAGTTAATAAAAATAAAAACATCTTGATCACAAAGCTTATTGTCCATCTTGATAATATATGCCTGATGATCCGCCTTCCTATTATCCAATGTTGCATAGATACGAGGAATGTTATGCCCAACATCCCCAACTGTCTGCATTTCGTGTGCACTATAGATATGAGGCATACCATCGTGATTCTGCATACAATCCCTTTTAAGGTGCTCCTTACCACATGTCCAACAATGCAATCGTCTTGTACCATCACATTTATTCTGTTTCCCTCCATGCTGTGACCCACTAAAATTCTTTTAAGGTGCAACATTTTCTTTCTCACCTGCATCCTGAGGCCTTGTTATTTTCGGTTACCATTTACCTTTATATTTGCATTTCCCTTTCCAACCTTGTTAATAGTTTGTCTTGCACTTTGGTTTCTCATAACAATGCTTCAATTTTCCAATGACTTCTTCAAGTGACCAAGGTTCATCATACTCAATCCAATCTCTATATGCTAATGGAAATCCACTGAAAAATCTCTGAAATTTGGCCTTCTCATCCTTAAGATACAGTACATACCTCAATAACTCCATGAACATAGTCGTGTACTCCTCATCTATCATCTATGCCATCTTTAACTCATAAAATTCCTTGGATTTGTTGTTGTATTACCTCTATGACAAGTACTTATTCTTGAAAAGTGTCTTGAATTCATGCTGACTCAACTCTTCTATCCTAATGTCTCTATCACACTTCACATCTTCCCACTAGATGTCTGATTTCCCTTTGAGGCTAAAGATAACTATTCTGACCTTCATATTCTCTGTGTATTCATGCAACTCAAGGAATTTATTCATCCCAAGTAACCATGCCTCTGCATACTCCAACTTCTTCAAATATCCATTAAATTTAGGTGGCTTGGATTTCTTGAACTCATCTAGAAAATATCCCATATCAATCCTCCTATACGGAGGATAATGATGACAATCATAGTGTCTATCAGAACTAGAACTAGAATAAAACTTGTGTCCATCACCCCTCCTATTTGAAGTATCTAAGAGCCTACCATCTAAGATTGTGTCATCCCTATCGGACCTGTGCCCACCATGATTTCTACAACCATATTACCCATTAGTCTTGTCCTCCTGCCCATGGCTGATCCTAAGCAGCCCCTACCTCTAGAAGTCTGACAAACTGTAGAGGATTATTGCATTAACTTCTGCTTGCTTCTCCTATGATTGAATGATTCTATCATTATCTACTTTGCAACTCCTTATTTCTACCTTCAATCTTCTTAATGTGTCTACTAAGTCAGAAGATTTCCCACCACCATGTTGCTCATCTGATCCATAGGGAGATTCCTGTGAAATGTAGTCTACCATCTTACAATTCATATTTGATCTTCTTCCTCCAAGTATACCAAGTGAGCTTAAACCAAAACATAACATAATCAACATACCTCAATATAGTTCAGGGGAGGATATCTCGTTTGCAAGATCAACCATATTAGCACAATACATGTATAATCATAATCATATCAATACATAAACATCATTTCAACCATCAACTAGTTACCATGCATGACCATACCAACCACATACCATGATCTCATGCACGACAACTATAACCATGTCAATGTATGCATAACAACATATAAACACTAACATGCATAACCAATGCATAACCGACATACACTCACGACAAACACATCCAACAACAACACCATCAAATTTCACATGGTGACACGATTGCGACCATGACCAACACCATGCATACACCACAAGCACATAAACCACAAGTATAAAGAACACATATGCAACTGACATGTATGCATGACCAACACACTACCCATCTAGTCCAAGGGGTGAACCATGCTCTGATACCACTTTGTAACACCCTCCTCCCACATTTACCCAAGCTAACTAGTCCACTAGGGTAAACATGTGATGAGAGGCTACTATGATGTGATTCAACTCCCCATGTACAGTTAAGGAAGTGGAACCGACAAACAAAAACCATTATGACCTTCCACACATGCTACAGAACCTTTAGAAGCCAACCAACCCTTCTAGGTGACCAACCCCTGAGACAACTTGACATTTTATTGATCTAGACCCTTGGCCACTCCCATGAAAATTCATGCATGGAATTGAGGCCTTCCAATAACTCCCACAACAAGGCATGCTAGAGACTGTGAACTTTTTTAGGCAGCTTTGTGCCAGCAACCCCATATTTTGAGCCACTTTTTTAGGGCTAGGTATTAAGCCATTACCTAGAAACTCATGAAACTTTAAAAAATGATAAATAATAATAAAATAAAGCTACTAATGCAATCACTAGTACAAGTACATTATCTGAACCCTACTAGCCATGACAGGCATTTCATCAAACATGTCACAAATATGTAATTTGTAGGTTGTAACAACAGATCTAAGCATAGGGGTGTCATACTTATCTGAGATTTGTAAAGAAGCATTGTTCCCTTATCCGAATAGTTGCATTATCATCTATTAGGTCATATATTCATTGTACATTTATTTTTCTAATCAAAACATGATGAGATCCATACATCAAATCTGTCATAAAACATATTCATAACCAAAAAAAATAACATAGATACGAAAACCATAAAACATCGTATATGAATTAGTACATTTACACATGAAATAATAAGGAGAAGGAAATTTCATTAATGAATGCATAAGCCAACCAGGTCTAGGACTTCCACGAACTACCCAACCATAGATTGGGTTGCACCAAATCTTTATTTTAGCCAATTACCCCCATGCCATATTCTAAGCATCAATGTAGGACTCAAAAGAAAACTAATCCGGGTTTCCTCAGGTGTTACCGCAATCGCCACAGAATCACTAGGACCTAAACAAGCATGGATGCCTTTAGATCTTTCCACCTACACCATGAGGAATTTTCCTATCTCCTAATCTCTAAGCTTTATCGTATATTCTTCCATTCACTAGTCGAGGATTCCCAGGCCTAATTGAGACTCCACCCTCCAGGCTTTACCATATATCCCACCATTCACTGGTTAAGGATTCCTAGGCCCACCAAGGTACACAGAATATGGCTTTACCGTAATCCCACCTTCTCTGGTCCAAGGATTCCTAGGCCTTATGTTCTTATTGAGATACCACCTCACTCAGTTTCGAAACCATTCAGAAATCCATCTTAACCAAATAAAAGAGAACCCACCACACCATGGCTATCCACAAAATGGCAAGGCAAGGCTGAAAATGATAGTCACACCTATCAAAACCATGCCAGTGACAGCAAGAAGACCAAAAATACACATGCATGTAACATGCATGCAAAATTTAGGAAGGAAATCACACATGCAAATCAATACTTGAAAGTAATCATGATGTAGCCACTTGATCCTACTCCTCCTTACTTGATCTTTGCTTCCCTTTACCTTTTTTGGCCTTCCTTATCTTTCCGTGATCAAATACTAGAGTACTCCAAGAATGCTCTAAGTGTCAAAGAGTGTGAGAGAGAGAATAGAGAGAGAGCTCCAAAATTGAACTGAAAAAAGGTACCAACTGATCCTCATAATCCTTTTTATTAATGAGGACTCTACTTTCTTCAATTTTCCATTATTTTCCTTCATTTTCCTCCTCACATGCAACTCGTGACCTTTCACCTTCCTTTTCTCCTAATTTCCATTATTCTCATAAATGAAATGCTAATTAATGCCTCATGCCTTTCGAAAGCCTTTTCCTTTTCCTTTGCCAAATTCCTTAGCCATAATAAACCAAATGAACATCCACACTAAGATGTTTTTCCCAACATTTATATTGGAATACGTGTCCCATGACCTTGGTTATTATTTTTCCTTTATTAATTTTATTACATGGAATTTTGACCAGGGTTGTTACAGGAGGATTTCATTTCTTATTTCCTCTGGAGAATGCCCCTTCTCAATCCTATAATGATGCTAGTAGTGATGTCTCCTAGTGGTAGAGCTAGAATATGATCCATGCATACTCTCCCTCCTCTCAGGTGTATCCAAGAGTCTACCACGTTTTACTGTATCATCCTTATCCATCTTGCACCTCTTCTGAGACCAGATTTCATCTGCACCATTAGTATTTTATTGTTGTCTATCTTCGTGATTGGTCCCCATCTGTCCATGCTTCTATAAATTTGAAAGGCTTTGAAGGATGACTACATTAACCTCAACTTGGTTTTCTAGATATTTTTTTAGTGTTTCTTGGGATTCAATAAAATGCTCATTATCAGCTTTACAACTTCTAATCTCTTATTTCAAACTTCTTAATGTATCTGCTAAATCAGGAGAGTCTCCCTCTCCCTACTGCTAAACTAATATCTCCCATCCCATTGATTTATCTTCTGGCCTGTACGGGGAGTCATATGAAATGTAATCCACCATTTTGCTCTTCATCTCTTGGCCTTCTTTTTTCTTGCAGCATACCACTATTAGATAAAATAAAAGGAATAATAAAAATAATTACCTCAACTTACTGTTGGTGAGGTTATTGTATATGTACATGTCAATTCATATTAGGACGATACATAATAATAATATTAGGATCATATCAATACATGCATGAATCAAGATACTATAACAACGTTAACAATAAAATAATTTCAATGTATGCATGACAAACATATAGACATATTAAGATCTATATGCATAACAATTTTCTTTTACCCCTAGGTCCAGTGTTGTGAACTTGCTCTAATACCACTTTGTAACACCCCACCCCGCATTTACTCACTTTTACAAACTCATCAAGGTAAACATGAGTTGAGAGTTACTATGTATGACCCAACCTCTAAGATTCAGTGACGGAAATGTGGTCCACTTGTCAAACTTTACTACATCACCCATATGTCAAACAATTTCCATCGGTGACATTTTCTCTGAGATGGAACCACTTTCAACCAATATTTGCAGCCTAGATACACACAAGCAGTCTTGTCAATGCATTTAAAGGGCTCTAGCCACACAGTAACTCATCCTCTATGTAGCTGTGGCTGAAATTTCCTCTTTTTGTGCATGTGGCCACGACCTTTGCTCCATATTTTTATGGCTTTCCTAAAGACCAACTACCTAGAATTCCTTATAACTCTATCAATGGTCTATATAAGACTTTATACTTTGTTTCCAAGTTATATTCTTAGTCAAGCTTACAAAACACATGTTAGTCATTTCTACAAACACTTGGTAAATATGGTACATATATGTCATGACTGCATAATTGTTCCTTGTCTCATTATTTCATCAGAGATCCATCAAGAAGGCTCACTTCCCTCTCATACTAGTTGTAACAAACACTCATTAGCACATGCATTCATATAAACCATTCAATAGCTTGTCAAACCATGCACAATATCAATGACAAGAGCACATCATATGATAAGAAATATACCATACATGTAACCATAATTTAATGAACGCATGACAAACCAGTCATATAATCACACATTAAACCAAAACTTGTGCTCTATAAAGGATAACACATAATAACATATGCATAGTGCCAACCAAGTTAGGGGCTCCCATGTATCGTGGGATCAAATGGGATAAAATATAACATAACCAAATAAGGAATATGTTGAAGCGGCTGCAACACCCTCCAAAATTTTGGATGACACTCTAATTTCAGAGCCTTCCTTGGTCTTTCCCTTTATTGTTGCAAACACTTGAGCTCATTTCATGAGCTTTCTTAGAGTCTTTTCACCCATTTTTTCTTGTTTGACCAGTTGTTGTCTTTTGGCATGTTTGACTCTTTACCATTCTTACGAATCTTTTCTGGTGGTATCAAAGGTTGGTATTTGTGTATTCGAGTTGTCCTAGCTATGTAAACACATATCGCACTCATACACAAAGTTTTAAGCACTCTCGCACAAGTGTCGTCACAGTTGTCCTAAAGTCTAACTCAAGTGTCGCACTTGTCACTTCTTGTTATAAGACAATCTCACAAAGGGTAGTGCTTTGTCTTGTTGTTCCAGTGGTTTGTGTTTTCATGTCATCGAAGTATTCTAAGTGTGTGATTATAAAGTTAAAGTTCTACACAAGTTCACCTTCCTCTTGCACTTAGCCATTTCTCCAAAAAAATTCCCAACCGAGTAACTCAGTTCACCAGACCCTGACTGAACTACACACTGTGTAGTATCAGCCCTTAGTGATGTAACCTTACTTCTAGGAATTACGTAGTGGGTAGTCACTACCCCCCATGGCAATTGCACTACATAATTCCAAAGCTAATCATCCTTCTTTCATCCCCAAAAATGTGCAGTAACTCCTTCCAGCCTCACTTAAACCACACACTTCAACATCTCAGTGCTCAAGTTTCTCCCCTTGCCTACTGGAACCCCACAATGTGTAGAGAGTCTAGCCTACCTTGCCTCTTAGAACTATGCAAAAGTGTTCCTATTGTCCTACCTCAGCTGGAGCTCACTGACCTCAAGAACTGCACAGATCTATCCTCCAGGTCTCTCTGGTGCCCAATCCTCCTTGTCTTTGAAAACTACGTAGATCTGTCTCCCAGGGTCCCTTCTTGCATCAGCCACTAACTGTCTCAACTGTACAATCATGTCTCCTAGTGGCCCCTGCACAATTCTTCCCCTCAGTGAGGACTCTTATAAGAATTTCTTCAGTCAAGCCTGAGCTGCACTCTACCCAGTCTCAGTGAGAAACCTCTCTCCCTATCACCTCGAACTATGCATTGCACATTTATTGGGCCCTCTTTCCCATCCTGTCACCTTTCCCGGGCTCAATCCATGGATAAAAATGCATCATCTTAGACTAGGGAGTTTTTGGGTTGATATTGCCCCATCATGAGTGAATTGTAGGAATATGTACACTATTAGATCATGGCGAGATGAGAAGAAGGAGAAGGAGGAGGAAACATGCTTGAAGACTCAGTTATAGATGGACGAACAAAGAAACCTATCAAGAGAAAGAAAAAGGGGCACATGTATACAACCACATTTCAAGACCAAAGATCATTGAAGACCTTACATGATCGAGCTATACAGAGGATAAGAGAAAGCACATCCAAGAACACATCTATCACTAAGAAGCAACAACAACTTGAAATTTCCACCTCAACAAGCTAGTCCATGTCGGTAGTGCCATGTCAAGTCATGTCATGAGTTATCAAAGGCAAAATCACTATTATGAGCCATGTATATTATAAATCAAATGTAATGTAAAGTGGAAGTCCAATGGACACACATGAATATGAAGAGTCATGTCAGTTGAAATGTCATAGGAAGTTGAACAATCATGATGGTAGTTAAAGAGTCACAAGGGTCACACATCACCCCTTGGTTATATATACCCCCTCATTGTATGGGCAGAGGACTTTTCACCTTGGCTCCTCCCATAAAGCATAGAGAGTTTCAGTTAGTTCTTTGAGGAGCAAGCAGTGGCTCCAATATCCCACTACTGAGGCTAGTGATGTACAATGTACATATGTTTCTTGGAACTTTTGGTTAATTACAGAATCTTTTTCATTACAGCATGTTTCCATGCATGATATATGGATGTTTGTAAGACTATTCTGTGAGCATTTATATTTTATGTTTTTTTTCTCACATGTATTAAGATAGTTGAACTATTTAAGTTGTTTCACTGCTTATCTTGTTAGGAATGTGTTGTAATGGTTGTCATTGATGTCTCATCCTTGTGGACTATTCCATAGGATACTAGACAAACCTTTCCTTACTCATCATTTATAGCGAAAATCACATCGACTATGAACTACTCTGCTAGATGGTAGACAAATATTTCCCTGTTCATTGGTTGTAACGACTGTCACACCCATTGTGGACTATTCCACTGAATGTTGGACAGGCTTTCCTAGTTCATGTGTGTCTCTTCCTGGGTGGCAATATTACCTCTCACTTGAAGGCTCACATTTCTCCCCCATTTTTGCAATAAGAGAACCTATACATAGTTGCGTTGCACACTCACCAAGCACACTCACCTTGTTGTTCAAAGATACCATTGCATTACTCTCTCGTGTTGACAGCTAGAGCCAAGGCAAACCTTTAAGTTTTGGCAACTGGGAAATTAACTAGATGGGACTCCTCCACCAAACTGTAGGAATTTACAGGGTAAGTTCCACAGAAAGAATACCAAAAGGACACCGCTCACAACCAGATCTCAAATCAATACACCAGTATTTTTGACGTGGTTAAAACCCTCAGAGTGCAAGGAGGGAAACAGTCCACGGCCTGTCCCAACGTGGGTACTACAGGCAATTTATTAATCAAAGAATGAAAATTTACATAAGCTTCTCTCATGCACGGATTACCCGAACAATGACCCTCCATGCGCTTTAAATAGAACTCATGGACCAATCGGGTGTCAAGCCACGGATCAAGTGTCGGTAATACCGAGGTGAGAGTGAACCGTCGGATCACTACATATCGTGACCGTCGGATTGTAAGTTACAAAATGTACAACGGTAAAGAAACACACTTTACCTAACTCTAACCTAACTCTATACTAGACCAAGTTGAACTTAACTATATCCTATGTGTCGGAATATCCTAACATCCCCCCTTAAGAACAACTTGGGATAGGATTGAAGGATTTACAAATATGACACAATAGGAGAAGGAAGGAGGCACTAGATCCTATCCCCCCTTAGTGACAACTTCCTGAACTCCAAGCATATATCGAAGTTTAGTGAACTTCGCCTCTGTGAGAGCCTTTGTGAAGATGTCTGCAACCTGATCATCTGTTGGACAATATTGCACTTCAAGAACATGGTCATGAATGAGCTTTCTGATGAAGTGCATGTGTAGTTCAATGTGTTTGCTGCGCTGATGCTGGACTGGATGCACTTTGATTATCACACCAAAGTGTGGTTGGATGCTGCTGCTCAAAGCCAAACTCTGATAGGATCTGACGAAGCCACAAGGCTTCCTTACTAGCTTCCACGGCACCACGATACTCTGCTTCTGCTGACAAAAGAGAAATGGCAGCCTGTTTCTTACAAGCCCATGTAATAGGTCCTGAACCAAGAGTGAAGACATAACCGGCAGTAGACTTCCGATCATCAGGGTCACCAGCCCAATCAGAATCAGTGAAACCAACTAACAGAGGAGCTGCTTTGGCATTGTAATGAATCCCAAACTGTACTGTACCTCGAACATAATGAAGTATTCTTTTAGCTGCTTTCCAATGACTTTCACGGGGGTTTTGCATAAAACGAGCAACAAGGCCAACAGCAAAGGAAAGATCAGGACGAGTATGGGTTAAATACAAGAGTTTTCCGACAAGTTGATAGTATAAGGTAGCATCAACTTCAGGAGAAGTACAAGAGACTGAAAGTTTGACTCCAGACTGAAAGGGAGAAGGGGCTGGCTTACAGTCTTCCATGTGAAAATGACGAAGAATATCACAAGCATACTTGGACTGGGAAAGGAAAATACCCTCTTGGGATTGCAAGACTTGAAGACCGAGAAAATAGTGTAAATGTCCTAAGTCTGTCATTTCAAATTTCTTTTTAAGGCTGGACTTCACATGGTTTATAAGGTTGGGATCACTACCAGTAAGAATAAGATCATCAACATAAAGAACAAGGATGATAAGAGAGTTGCCCACTTTCTTGGTGTAGACAGTATTGTCAGAATGACACCTAGAAAAGCCAGATTCTAAAAGAAAGCTATCCATTTTGGCATACCAAGCCCGAGGAGCTTGCTTGAGGCCATAAAGGGATTTCTTAAGTCGACAAACAAGGCTGGAGTCTGTTTGTATGAAGCCAATGGGTTGTTCCATATAGATTTCTTCCTGCAAGTCCCCATGCAAGAAGGCAGATTTAACATCCATCTGATGGACTTCCCATTTTAAAGAGGCAGCAAGGGAAAGAACAAGGCGGATAGAGTTCATTTTGGCAACAGGGGAGAAGGTTTCAGTGTAGTCAATGCCTTCAACCTGTGAAAAGCCCTTAGCAACGAGACGAGCTTTATGTTTATCAACTTTCCCATCTGGTCCATACTTGGTTCTGTAAACCCATTTACATCTAACAAGTTTGCGTCCCTTTGGTAGAGGAACAAGATCCCATGTATCATTTGTCATTAATGAATGATATTCTTCATTCATAGCTGCTTCCCAATGTGGATGGCCTGAAGCTTCTGCAAAAGTGTCAGGATCATGATTTACTGGAGCTTGAGCCAGTAAAGAAGAGGCTCTTTCAAACTGAGAACGTGTACGTCGCTGATCTGTAGGATCACCGGCAAGATCACCTGCTGCATCCCGAGTAGCACGGACCCATCTTGGAAGTTGAGGATCCTGAGAAGGTGGGGGAGGATTATCATCCTCGCTTTCATCATCTGAAGAAGAAATGTTTTCAAAAGTAGAAGAGATAGGAAGAGGTGGCACATCCGCCGGACTAGGCTCGCAGGCCGATTTATTTTCATCAAATTTTACATCTCTTCTAATGATAACATTTTTGGACTTAAATGGAATAAGTCTATAACCTTTTACATCTTCAGAATATCCAACAAAAGTACATTTCTCACTCTTAGGTTCTAAAGCTTTATGCTTTTCATCTGGAATATGGGCCCATGCTTCACTTCCAAACACACGAAAGTGACTTACATCTGGTTTAATGGAACTCCAAGCTTCTTCTGGAGTGATATTCTCTAGAACCTTAGTAGGAGTGCGATTGATTATATAATTTGCACAATTAATTGCTTCGGCCCAAAAACTAAGACTGAGTCCTTTAGATTGCAGCATACAATTAGCCATTTCCTTTAAGGTGCGATTTTTCCTTTCAGCTACACCATTTTGTTGTGGAGTGTATGGAACAGTATGTTGCATTTGAATTCCATTTTCGGTGCAAAAGTTGATGAATGTGTTTTTAACATATTCTCCACCATTATCAGTTCTTAGCTTAAGAATTTGATGTCCAGATTGTTTTTCAACAAAGGCTTTGAAGGCCAAAAAAGTGTTAAATACTTCGCTCTTGAGTTTTAAGAAGTATACCCAAGTGCGTCTGGAGAAATCATCAATGAAAGTTAAGAAGTACTTGCAGCCAGAGAATGAAGCAACAGGAAGAGGACCACATAAATCACTGTGCACAAGTTGTAAAGGGGCTGAGGCGTGCCAAGAGGCACGTTTGTCAAAACTGTCCCGATGATGTTTTCCGAGTACACATCCGGAACAAACACCATCTCTGCAAGATACCATAGGAAGACCTGTCACCATATTTTCTTTACATAGATGCTGAAGGGAGCGATAGTTTAAGTGACCAAATCGCTCATGCCAAAGTTTGCTCACTTCATCATTATGAGCAACAAATACTGAGGGAAGATTGGATGACCCAAAGTTGTGAAACTTATACAACCTTTTGGAATCATCAGCAAGACCAGTAGCTAGAATCTGTTTAGGATCTTTTAGATCCTTGATTACAACATCATGAGGTGAAAATTCAACAATTTTACCTTCACCTGAATGAGTTATCTGATAGACAGATAGAAGGTTGCAGGATAAGGTTGGAACACATAATACATCATTAAACTGACCATTGTCTAGATGAACAGTTCCAGTCCCTACAACATTAAGAGATCTATCATCACCAATATATATATTTTTGGTGTTACAATCATTTAAAGAAGAAAACATGGCTTGGTTTTTGGCCATGTGACAAGAGGCTCCAGAATCAATGAGCCACTCATGAGAATGAGAAGAAGAAGAAGATACATTTAATGCATAACCAGACTGAGATGATTGACAATGACATGCAGAAAGTGCCATTCCGGAAGTTGAAGTTGAAGTAGGCTCCACATGGATGTTATGTTTCTTCATTGCGGCTTCCAAGGCTTCCATCTTCTTAAAGCATTTAGATTCTAAGTGGCCATCTCGATTACAAAAGTTACAATGTCTATCAGTCTTCTTCCATTTGTTTTTATTGGTCTTATCATTTTTTGAAATGATCTTTCATTTTGAGGCTGAGATGGTTTAGGACCATTCTTTTGAGGATATGACTTCTTAGGATTCTTTGAATTTGGTTGCTGCTGGGCGGCTAACGCTTTCATGGAAGAGTTTCCAAGATTAAGAAGACCAAGGTGTAAGAGTTTTTCTTGTTCTCTTATTAAGGAATCACAAAAGGAGTCAAAGGAAGGGGCCTTGTAGTCTTGTCCTTGACAAATGAAAGCTTCCCTTGTAGAATGGAAAGTGGAAACAAATACAGAGTAGGCTGGTCCCAACTTAGTAAGGATGGAATAAATAAGGTTACCATCTTCTTTCTTAACTTTAACACCTTCCAAGAGATATCTAAGGGTCTTGAATTTGGACAAGAAATCTTCAATGCAAGAAAAATTATTAGGATCCAAAGTAAGCAGCTCATTTTCAAGTTGATGGGCTCTAATTTCATTTTTAATCCCAAAAACTTTAGCAAGTTTTTCTAATGCTTCATGAGGAGTCTCAAGTCCTGCAATGTGGAATCTAAGATCAGGAGAAATAGACATCCCTATCAAACCACGTGCTTGATCTTGTCTATTTTCCCATTTTGCCGCCTTGTCTTCATCTTTTGGTTTCTTCTCTTGGTCTGTGGCTATTCTGAAGAGACCTTTACTTCTAAGTAAATCTTCCATGTATTCTACCCATTGGAAGTAGTTAGTGCTGTCAAGAATGACTTGGCATGGACTTTCCATTTTTTTTTTTAAAAACTGAAGCTGAAGATGCTGAAAGTAAGTGTTCCAATGGATAGATCTCGAAAAAATAGGCGGTTTAAAAAAAAACGGCTCTGAAAAAGGCTTCCGGATGAAGAAGTTATGGCTTTTTGAAAAAAAATTGTTGATGTTGCCGGCAAAGTGCGCGAATGTGCGGGAATGAAAAAATCCGCCCCCACAAAATGGAGACTTGAACCCAAGACCTCTACTCTCTTAAAATAGCTTTGAACCAATTGATCTATACAAAAAATTTGAGAGAGAGAGAGAGGGGGGGGGGGGCGCTTGGTTTGCGTGCTTGCCTTGAGAAAGCTCTTTTTCCCTACAAAACACAAAACACAAAACGCAACACGAATATGCAAAGAAAAACGAACCTTGCGGCTCGAAGTTAGCTTTAGCCAAAAAACTAGAAATTTAAAAAAAAAAAAACTCAAAGTTAGCTTTAGCCAAAAAACTAAATATTTTTCTCAATGTTTCTGATTTTCCGAGATCACACTAAGGTGCAGGGAAAAGAGCATACGCATGAGAAAAATCCTTCCTTTCTGTTTCTGATTTGCCCAGATCGCACAGAGTCGCAGGGCAAAGAGCATACGCAAAAATGAAAGGTATAGATCCTGTTAAAAAAAAGGCTAAATAAACTGAGACCGAAATAAGCAGAGAGAAAATAACAGTAAACTGCAAAAAAAACACTGTATACCTCCCGATCTGAAAAATGACGCAGCTAGGGCTACCGGAAACCTTTTCGCGTGAAACGAAAGGGGTTCCTCACTGGAACAGATGCTCCGAACGCAACAGAGCAGTCCTCTCGGCCCGAAAGCAGTCAGAAACAGCAGATCTAGGAAACGACAGCCGCATGCAGTTCTACCGGCTTCAGATTTGGATCACCAACGAACGCGGCCCTCAAATAGCTCCGATACCATGTAGGAATTTACAGGGTAAGTTCCACAGAAAGAATACCAAAAGGACACCGCTCACAACCAGATCTCAAATCAATACACCAGTATTTTTGACGTGGTTAAAACCCTCAGAGTGCAAGGAGGGAAACAGTCCACGGCCTGTCCCAACGTGGGTACTACAGGCAATTTATTAATCAAAGAATGAAAATTTACATAAGCTTCTCTCATGCACGGATTACCCGAACAATGACCCTCCATGCGCTTTAAGTAGAACTCATGGACCAATCGGGTGTCAAGCCACGGATCAAGTGTCGGTAATACCGAGGTGAGAGTGAACCGTCAGATCACTACATATCGTGACCGTCGGATTGTAAGTTACAAAATGTACAACGGTAAAGAAACACACTTTACCTAACTCTAACCTAACTCTATACTAGACCAAGTTGAACTTAACTATATCCTATGTGTCGGAATATCCTAACACAAACAATGTGAGGTCTGATTGGGACTTCATACTAGGGAGGTCCCCTGAATGTTGGAGGGTACAACACTGTTAACGTTTCTGGTGCTAGAAGGAGGGTGACTAGTATTATATGTCTGATTTTCCCACCTACCCCACTCATACTCTTCAAGTCAAGGAAGTAACATTCACTCCCACTCCCCTACTCGTAACTCTGAAGTTGGTAATTCCTCACTGCCCAAGCCTACACATGAAATCCCATACCATCATATTTGGTCTCTCTACCCCATCACCCGTCAATTTGCAAAAGCTATTGGATTGATTCTAGGAGCAATCTCTCTTCCATATTCTAGAAAAAAGAGAAAAACCAACCCCACAAGAGTAGTGGTTTATTTTTTTGAAGAAGTGATCCTCGCCACTCTTGAAGAACTATAAGAGGCTTCTAAATAGGAAGAGGAGCCTCCACTCTTTAATGTAGGAGAAGAAGGCAGTCCCTTCCTCTTAGGTTCAAACTCTAGCAGATGAGGTGGATGGGAAGGAAACAAAGGAGAAGAAGAGGAAGAAGAACTAATAGATTCAGAAGCAGAAGAGGAGGATAACGAAGAAAATGACATGGTAGACCAAAATCTAGATTGAATGACTCAAGGACCACTGGCACTTCCGGGTGTCCTGCACAAGATGCCAAGACACGTGGACAAGCTCTTAACGAAATATGACCCTGACAAGATAGTAAAGGCAAAAGATCACTTAGAAAATTTTTACCTACATCTGCAAACACTTGAGGTATGTTATGATGACGTTGCATGTAGATTGTTTCCATGTACCTTGGATGGTAGAGAACCTATATGGTACCACAACCTTCCTCCAAACTCCATCCAGAATTGGAGGGCATTCAAAAGGATCTTTCTTGAGAAATTTACTGAAGATAAGACCCCTGCCATGTTACTGAAGGAGTTGGGTAGTCTCAAGATGGAGCAGAAAGAAAAGGTTAAAGATTTCAATCAGAGGTTCAACCGTATTTTGAACAAGTTTTCGAATGACACGAAACCTCATGACTCCATCACCATCGACTACTACACTTCTACCTTGCCAACCAATATTGTGTAGTTTGTCAAGCGAACTTCAAAGCCAACTCTATCAGAAATCTATGAAGAGGCTATTGCTGTAGAAAAGGACCTACACACTATTGGAGTCATGAGAGATGATGAACCCACTAAGGACTCTAAGTACATCAGTAAGAGGTCTCATACCTCTATGAGCAAGGCCAAAGAAAAGGAAATGAACAATATTGAAAGCCTTAATTGTCTCATCAAGTCCCTGGCCATCGAAATGGTTGAACGCAAATACAGGACAAGCGATACCACCATGAGTAGCAAGCCCCCCAGGAACCTGCTTGTTGACACAATGAATTTTCTCTATGCCAACAAGGGGAACTAACCTGATCGCAGACCCCAATTAGATCTACTTTCGTTTTGAATGGCTAGTTCCGACGGGTTTTAAAGGACCCCATAAACTATTATAGGTGTTGAAAGATTGCTCCCCGGAGCAAGACTTCCATTAAATCAACAAAAGAAACAGCTAACCTATATGTATCAGATCCTATCTATACTGATTCTAACTACTTAAGCTAGTCCTAACTATTCTAATCTATCCTGCAGGAGCATAAGAAAAAAGAGATTAAACATCATGTATAGATTCCAAGTCCTAATGAATCAATTACTGGTTCACAGATGAACAAGGTTGTATTAAATCTTAATTGCAATCTAATTACTCATACCTGAATACACATTCCTTTCCATACAAATAAAACTTGCAACTGACGTTTAATATAGTTTCTAATCGGGGACCGCACATGAGTTAACCATGATGAATAATTACATTCAAATAACCAAGACTAGTCATAAGTTGTATAGTTATCAATATGCATAAACAAAACACATTTATATTTATTCTAGCAACAACGCCATGATTCTAAACACATGAAAGAAGAGGAAAATAAATCTAAAAAAAGGCTCCTTCTAGACACAAACAATCTTCTTTATTAGCACAATAAATCAAAAGCTATTCTACCCAAAAAAAGTCCTCCCTCCATATCTGGGGGTAATACTTATGTAGGAAGAAACTAACCCTCGGTATCCCCCTGACCCTCCTTCTTCCTGGCTTATTCAATATACAAATTAAAACATACGGATGTAGAATGGTCTGTCAAACTGCCGACACATTGAGGCTACATTTGCTGGGGAAATGAAAGGATGTCGATTAAAAGAGCGTGACTGCGTGTCATATCTTTGCACCTGTATGGAGCGGATGTTATTTCCTATTATTTCCTGAAGGAAACTGAAGACACTGCACTCATCATCCCACAATTTTTATTTTCTAGGGGAAATGAAAGGATGTTGATTAAAACAATGTCACTGCATGTCATCTCTTTTCACCTATATGGAGCGGACGTTATTTCTTATTATTTCTTGAAGTAAACTAAAGATGTTGTGCTCATCGTCCCACATCTGGCATGATTTAAGGTGTATCTGGAGGTAATAATATCTTGATGGATCAACGCTATCATGAGTACTTCCATTGAACATAGAGCGTGCCTCCATTATGCTCTATGGCAGTTCGTATCCCTTTCTTGCAAAGTATGTCTTTGCAATATCGAAATCGGTGGTGCGGAGGTGTCATTTTGATATAAATTGCATTTATCCATTATCGAGTCCACTCAAACTCTCCTTTCTTCTCTTGGTCCTCACCTGCAGAAATAGTTCATATTAGCTATGATTATGAGAAATATGATAGACATGCCCACAAACAAACTTTGCCTTCAGTCACAGTTTCCATTTAATCTCACAATGCAGAGCAACTGTAATTACTAAGCCACTGAACTTGGACCATTCATTTTATCAGATTTTCCTTTAAAAAACCCGGACCACAACACTATATCAGGACACATGGGAATACACGGGAAAACCCACAGCTGAACCATAAGGCCAGACTTCAAATACTATGCACCTGGGTCTATAGTTATCGTCGAGTCCACTCATCGCCCCTTCGCATATCGCATGTCACTTTACTGTCACCAACTACTGATTACGATTTGTGATTGGGGGAAGCGGACCCGAAAAATATATATGTTGTGCTTAATAGTCCCGGCGGGTCTGCCATATCGCATCGCGC
Source organism: Pinus tabuliformis (assembly GCA_031772625.1). NCBI lineage: Eukaryota > Viridiplantae > Streptophyta > Pinopsida > Pinales > Pinaceae > Pinus > Pinus tabuliformis. Next base: position 1,183,017,127 of record CM062805.1, on the reverse strand, counting down.
CTTACGTATAAACCTTGGGTTCCGCCGATTGTGATTTGCGATAGGCCGGACCCGAAAAGTATATGTGTTATGGTTAATAATTCTGGTGGGTCTACCAATGTCGCAGAGCGCCTTATGTACAAACCTTGGGTTCCGCCGATTGTGATATGCAATAGGCCGAACCCCATATCCTGGTGGGTCTGCCATATCATGAAATGTTTGAAGCTTGGGTCTATATACTGGTTGAGAGTGCCGATTGCGAGATGTGATGTGATCAGAGACTTGATCGCATCGCAATTATTCATGGGAGATGGACCTTTAGCCTTTTCCAATGCGAAAAGTGATATGCGATGGAGGCATGGACAAGCGATTGCGATAAGTGATGAAGGCATGAATCGAGAGATGTGTAAAGACTGAGGAAGTGTGAAAAGGGTAAGTTATGCATATATGTATGGTATTTCTATTATCAAAGCATTGATATATAAATAAGGATGCGATAGAAGGTTTTGAGGGTTGAGTCCATATACACCCATAGTAAAGAGTGGGGGTTGGTTATATGGCATAGAGTACCATGAATGTTTATGAGGATTGAGAAAAGTCCAAATGAAAGAACATGAATGAAGGGTTGGATTGGGTTATAAACAAGTCATTCCATAGAGATTTATAAAGGCGGCATGATCATTCAGCCTAGATGACATAATTCCATGTAACAACTCCAGTTAGCAACGAAAGGTCAAACGTCTAGGGGACCCATTCAAATTTACCATTAGAGCAAGTTTTAATAGGGTGGTGGATGTGGCCACAACAAATGGTGAACCGCTGGGTGAACCAGTTATCTCTATTACCAAACAAACCTTGGATCAATAGAACATCAGGGTGTTAAGATAAACTTGAAATGCAAATTGTATAGACGGACAGGCATGGGTTCCACTTCAACATTAATAGCTTCAAACGAGATAAAGACAAATAGCTTCTACTTAATGATAGGGTTTTGACAGTCATTCTCCAATGGTACTATTATGGGATTTATTAATCTTCCTTTACCTGTTTTCTACTCTCAAAATCATTTCGGGGCCATCACCGGTCTATCAATACCTGTTTAGGTGTGTACCTCAGCTCTTTATCGCTCAACAAACTTGATGTAGATATGTTTTTCTGCACTTTATGTAAGAATTTGTTTTAGTGCTATACTTTAGTATGATCGAATGGGGCTCAGTCATCGATCATGCCATATTCTTAAGCCACTTAAGGAAGGTTGGGCTTACTGTGTCAACTGGTACTCTGAGCCCAGCAAGAGTCCCTACTCCAACCAGTTTCCCAAACAACCTGTCCTTCCATATTGGCACAAGGACTCAACATTTCGTTTTCTTTTACATAAGTCCTTCCAATTTCAGGCACAAGGACTAGAGCATAATTGAATTTGCCACAGGATATGAGACAGTGAGCTTAGCCCATGAGAGGAGGTTTACTTGTAGATGACAGATATAGGAAATTTTAGTGTGGTGGATGGAACCAATGGAGAATGTCTGCAAACCTCATAGACAAGTATAGGCTAGGTCTGGATGGGATTTTAAAAATGCAGCATTCCACCATGCCAGTCTAGCTGTGGTTACACATTTTTCGTTTTATAAAGATGCCCCAATAGATGCCAATGAGTGGCTCTGATTTTAATTTCACCGCTAATTTTCCAGTTCTCATAGGCTCATTGAAAGTTTGCTTGATTTGCAAGGTAACGATGAATTTAGGATTGGCAGACTCATCAGCAGGTTACTGAGGGAGGCAAAAAGTTGACGGTGGGAAATGAGGGCAATCTAAAGAGAGTTATAAAGGTGAAAACAAGACTGAAGGACCAAAATAAATTGGTTGAAAAGGACTGAAATTCAAAATAGAAGGAAAATAAAATTACGAAAAAAAACAAGGACGAACGGGACAAAAATATAAATTAAGCTAATAGCAAAAATAAATGAATCCTAGCCTACTGAGGAGGTAACCACCATGTGGTGGCTACTGGAAGTATCTCTTAAGATGTTGGCCATTAACAGGGAGTTTCTCAATTTCTCCCTGTAACGCTTTCAATTTGTAAGTTCCCTAACCAATTTTTTCCTCAACTTGGAATGGGCCCAACCATAAGTGTTGGAATTTCGTGTGCTTACCTTTTGGCTCACTCAGCTGATCCCATTTCAAGACTAGCTCTTCTACTTGGTAATCTTTATCTCATTCTAGATGATGATCAAACCATCTCTTCACAATCATTTGGCAATTTCTAAATTTATTTTTTCTCCTTATCTCTCAAATCCTCCAACCTCACCCATTGGTTCTTTTTGAAGGCTGAAGGGTCCCTCTCGAAGCTTGGGAGAGCTGTAAAGAGGGAAGGGTAACATTAGGAGGAAAGATGGCTTCTTGTCCATATACGAGGAAGTGTGGGGAGTTTCCTAATGCTAATTTTTGGGTGACCCTGTCAGCCCAAAGGGTGTTTGTCAAAGCGTTGTACCAATTCCTCTGGTTGTTGGCGACAGATTTATGGATTATGCGAATGAGTTTTTTATTTGAGGACTCTGCAACTCCATTTCCCTGGGGGTAATAGTTTGATGCATATCTTATGTGAATTGATTTATTGATAGCAAATTCAGTCAGTTTTAGTGATGAAAAGTAAGAAGAATTATCAAATATGAGAGCGCCATGGATGCCAAACCTATTGATAATAAATTTCTTAATAAAATATATTACCTCATCTTTGTTAACCTTCTGAAGCGGGATGGCTTCAGTCCATCTGGTGAAGTAGTCGATTGCCGTGAGTATATACTTATGCTATTTTGAATATTTTAGAGTGATCTCACCTATGACATCTAGGCCCCATTGCTGGAACGGACGATAAATCATAATGGGCTTAAGGGGAATAATTGGCTTTCTTTCTCGTCCTACGGCAGTTTGACACACCCCACACTTCTGAGCATAGGCATGCGAGTCTCTAAACACTATGGGCCAATAATAGCCAGCTCTTAATATTTTATGAATAGTGGTCTCTCCGCCATAGTGACCACCTACTGGGTCGTCGTGCATTTCTTTCAAGACATGATCAGCATCATCCTTTTCCAAACACCTCAGCCAGACTCCATCATAATTTTTTATGTATAATGTGTCATTGGCCAAGTGATATTCATTAGATTTCAATCTGAGTGATCTCCTTCGTGATGCATCCATGTGCTCAGGACATGATCCCCATGTTAAATAAAAGTGTATGTCGTAATACCATGACTCAGGGTCCAAAGGGACTTCTGATGTTTCGTGCTCACACATCAGTGTCTCATTAATCCATAGGGGCTCCTCCCTGAATTCTACTTGTGCATTCTATATGCTCTGCGCTTCTAGTTCTTTAGACGCCCCTTCTTTATCCACCAAGGCTTCTGCCACGAGCTCACACAATCCCTGCCCTCAAACTATCTTCGTCGGCTTAATCTCGAGGTCGTATTCTTGAAGGGTGGTTATCCAATTCCCTCTTCATTCACCCATTTCTTTCTGTACGAAGAGGGCTCTTACAGCAGGGTGGGGAACGATTACTTTAGTCCTAGCCTTTAAGGGCGGAAATATTTCACAGCTTTAAAAACCGCAAAACCTTGTTTCTCCACGTCTTGGTAGTTCAGTTTTGCTCCTTGGAGATTAGAGCTCATATAAGAAATTGGGACTTCGTTTCCATCACCATTTTTTTGGGTGAGGATTGTGGCATATGAAACATCAGAAGCGAAAGTGTACAAGAGGAATTCCTTGTCGAAATCGGGGCTGACCAATGCAGGAGCTTCTGCAATGGCCTCCTTAATTCGCTAAAATGATTTCTTAGCTTCATCGCTCTAGCTATACACAATGTCTTTCTTCATCATTAGCTGCATGGGATGCACTATTTCTGTGAAAACTGAAACGAATTTCCTAACGAAATTAATTTTCCTGAAGAAAGATTGCATTGCCCTTTCATTTGCAGGGGGTTGTATTTTCATGATGGTCTCTATTCTTTTAGGATCAATAACAATCCCTTCTTTAGATAGGATATGACCCAGTAGTTTCCCTTCTGTAACTACGAAGACACTCTTCTTGGGATTCAACGATATTCTATATCTTCAACATCTTTCAAAAATCTATTTCAGGTGATAAATATGATCCCGTTTGCAATACGAATACACAGTAATGTTATCCATGTACACTACTACTGATTTGTTAATCAATCCTCGGAAAGCTCTGTCCATAGCTCTCTGAAATGTGGCCCCCACATTAATAAGTCAAAATGGCATTTTACGGTATGCGTAAGTGCCCCATTTAGTGTTGAAGGTTTTCTTAAGTTGATCTCCATTCGATACCAACACTTGATTATATCCTAAAAAACCATCCAATAGGGACATCATTTCAAACCCAGAAATGTGTTGAAGAATGTGTTCCATAGAAGGGAAATGATAGTTATCTTTCTGTGATGCTTTGTTCAGGTTTCTGAAATCGATACATAACCTGATTTCTCCATTTTTATTTCTTACTAGCATGAGATTGGCTACCCAACGAGTGTGCCTGATAGAAAAATGATTTTGGTGTCTAGAATTTTGTTTAATTCTTTCTTCACCAATGGTTCCAGGCTTGGATGCATCTTGCGAAGCTTTTGTTGGTATGGCCTAACATCCTTCTCCAACAGAATCACATGTTGCATAACACTGGTATTGAAGGTTTTTAAGTCACCATATGTCCATGAAAATACGTTCTTGTACTCTTTAAAAAGCTTAACAAATGCAACCTTTTCTCGTGGAGAGCATCCCAAGCCTAAATTAACAATTTTTGGGTCTTCTTTGGTTCCAAGGTTAACCAATTCATACTTCATGGATGAGCTATGCATTTTGCAATTAGTCGGCTTCTTAAATTTATCATGCAAGTCATACAAGTGCTCCATCTTGACAACTGACTTGGGAATTATATTGAGCTACTCTTTTTCCTCATAGTCACTCTCATTCATGAGCCTGTCATGCTCCTTTTCATCAATGAGTGCAATTTTGAATGTCTTCTCATAGTGCAAGAACTCAAGGATTTTCTCATCACCTTCGAACACCTGCCAATTCAAGATGGTATCAGGCATGGATGGTCTGAAAATCAATTCAACATAATATTTAATCTTGTTTAATCTAAGCTCAAGCAAAAGTTTCGCAGCCATACCAGCCATTAGATCGACATCTCAGTTCTTCCCTTGAGGTATGTATGTGATATTAGAAGAATCAAAATTTTCAATTAAGCTCCATACCTCATGTTGGTATCTTACCAGGTGTGGTTAATTGCAGTGTATCCTTTTCCTTACCTGGTCCACAATTATCTGTGAGTCACCAAAAACTTTAAGTTTTTTACCTTCATATCAATGGCTATTTTCAGGCCCTACAGCAAGCCTTTGTATTTTGCCATGTCGTTGGTGCATGCGAACTCCAACCGGCTGGCCATCAAATGTTGGTTCCCTTCCAGGTCAATGAGAATGCTTCCAGCACCTGCACCTTCAAGGCAATTAGAGCCATCAAAGTAGAGTGTCTAGAAAATAGAATCTAATGTTACATTAAATGAACTACTTCCTACAACATTGGTTCTATCATCTACTGTATTACAAGGTGGCTCATCTGTTGGACTACGAGGGAGAGCTTCCAACTATGTGTTTTTCACAGTTTATTCAACTATCTCTGCATGGAATTCTCCGAAACAGGTTTCAATGGCACAAATGTCAAAACTATAATTCCCAAGGATAGAGTTGGTAAACATTACAGGTTATTGGGGCTGTTTAATTTCGTCACCACATACTTCATGTATCTTTCTCGATCAACTCTCAGCATATCACCTTTTCCCTTCTGAGCCAGCAAGAGATGGGACCAATTAGTTGAGAAATATCCATTCCATTTTGCTCACCAGTCCCTACTAAGCAGCATTCCATAAGCCTCTGATATGTCGACTACCACTATGTCAATGACTTGTGTGTACTGTGGTTTGGTAGCCATCTGAATCAACACATCTTTCAATTCCCCAATTACTTTCACATTCGTTATGTCCAATTGCATAACTCGAGTTCTAGTTTTCTCGGGTATTGCATGAAGTCTTTTAGCAACAACGTAAGGCATAACAGTGGACGAGGCATTGGAATCTACCAAGAAATTGTGTACATTCATGTTAAAGATTTCAAATGTGATAAGGAAAGGTGGAGTCATGGATTTTGATTTCCTTCCTATCATGGCCGCACTGACATCTTGGGAGGTTTGATTCATTTTTGACAAAGTAGCTTCCATAGCTTATGGTTTTTTGCCTATACTAGAGGTACTAAGAGGTCTGGATGTCGACTTCTTGTTTTGGTTGCTCGGAATGGTGGGAGATTTGCAATTCTGTTCATTCATAGCTTTCAACAACAAATCTCTTTGTTGCGTTAACTTTAACAAATCGAAGTATGCGATATTAGCTCAAGATTTCTTAAGATTGTCCATAATATTGTAATCAATGTTATAAAGAGGGTATGGTAGAGTAAACATACCAGTTTTTCCATTCATAGGTGGGATTTTACCATTTTGAGTCACCTTCGTTGCATTAGGAGATGTATTATCTTTCTCTGGATAGTTTGCAACTGGAGTACTCTTGGAATCACCACTAGGTCTACCCTTCTCAACGGGAACTTTGGGAGCAGATGCCTTCAAAGGGCGAACATCTTTCTTTTTCTGGTCTACAAGCTTCAACACGCCCGTAAGTGGCCCTTTACTTCGTGTGTGGATTTCTGCCATACTATCTCCTTCGTCATCATCATTCTCATTTGTATAGAAATCCCACTGTACATTGATTTGAGATTCCTCGTCCAAGGGCTCTTCTACTTGGTATTCTTCGTCATTTTCTTATTCTATCTCTAGCTCTACTATAGGTTCTTCTTTGTCAAGGAGCTGATAAGAACCAGCTCTTCCATATTTAAATTCCCTTCATTAGGTGGAGCAGGCAATGCAAGTTGACCATGACCACCTCCTATCTTCTTACGATAGAAAGGTTTGAAGGATTTTCTGCTGCTATAATCTCCTCCATTCCCATTTGTACTCTCTCCAGAATTCCTTTTCATATCAATGACTGTGTTCGTCAATTTATTAATGATCCGATGCGAAGCTCCCACATTTGTGGTGTCCCTTTCTTTGACCTCAGCCACTTTGTTATCACTCCCATTATTCTTCTTGGATGACTGAGAGGCTTTCTTTCCTTCAGTCATATGATGACATGTTGTGAGACTGATCATTTCATTATCAACTTTTATTGCTTCATTGGTAGCATCCAGTAAGGTTTTAGGGTTACTCCTTTTAACCCACATCGCAGTAGGGATAGGGGGTGCAATGATGTAGAATTCCGTGAGCCCCTCATCAGTAGGTCTAGCATTAGTTGGGATTCTGTTGAACAGTGTTGAACTAGATGTTAAAATCCTTGACCTTCTCTTTGGTTTCCATTTTCAAACAGGATAGTTCTAAAACTAAAGTCGCAGGTGTTTTGTCATCACCAAACCTGTCTAAAAAGACCCATTGAAAGGCACCCCATGAGGTGATCAATCCTATTCTAAAGCTAAAGTACCATGTGGAGGCCACACCAATCAGAGTAAAAGGGAATAAGCGACATACTACATCTTCATCGGCTACCCCCAACATGTGCATGGCTAGGAAGAAAGAGTGAATATGGTTATTAGCAGTGTCTCTCCACTCAGGGTCGAATTTAGGCAATACCCTTTCTGCGTTCTTGGGTAAGGCATGCTGCTACCCAAGTATCGCTATGGCATCCTATGCAAGTCAGGGAGGGAGTGCTCCCGGAGGAGGCGATAGAGGCGGATTCCCACCTGGAGGGGGAACATTGGCCATATTATGGATGGGGAGGTTCTGGTTGAAGGTTTCCCCCAAGTGTTCTTTGTTAGGATTTTCCAAATCAATCCAGGGATTACCTTCATAGGGGGAATCCTCAGGAATTTCTTCCCAAGGAGTGTCGATACTTTGCAAAGACTCTAGTACAATATCTTCAAGAGAAGGGGTTGCAGATGTCTCTTCGTTTATGTGATAGATCCTTGGTTTTATTTTCATTTTCGGAGGTAAAGACTGAAAGATGGGGAGATGAGATAGGGAACGAGCATAAGCACAAGTAAGTACTCTGACTGGTTGTTCTTGAGTGACAGGGTACTCCCACAGTCTCTCTTCCTTGGGTGACCCAAACATGGGACTTAGAGGGACCTCTATTTCTTTGAAATGAGGCTTTTCCAAATGGGAGGAAGGATCTTTTTGACCTTTACGATCCATGCATTAATTTTTTTCAAATCCATGCACGACATTTATAGATGAAATTATGAAAAGTTGTGGACAGTGGTTCAGGCCCTCCTTATAGCGCCAATTTTTTGACGCGACAAATTTTCGCTATGCCAACAAGAGCAACTAACCCAATCACAGACCCCATTTAGATCTACTTTCGTTTGGAATGGCTAGTTCCGACAGGTTTTAAAGGACCTCGTAAACTGTTAAAGGTGTTGAAAGATTTCTCCCCGGAGGAAGACTTCCATTAAATCAACAAAAGAAACAACTAACCTATATGTATCAGATCCTATCTATACTGATTCGAACTACTTAAGCTAGTCCTAACTATTCTAATCTATCCTGCAGGAGCATAACAAAAAGATATTAAACATCATGTACAAATTCCAAGTCCTAATGAATCAATTACTGGTTCACAGATGAACAAGGCTGTATTAAATCTTAATTGCAATCTAATTACTCATACAGAAATACACATTCCTTTTCGTACAAATAAAACTTGCAACTGACGTTTAATATAGTTTTGAATCGGGGACCGCTCATGAGTTAACGATGATGAAGAATTACATTCAAGTAAGAAAGACTAGTCATAAGCTATATAGTTATCAATATGCACAAAGAAAACACATTCATATTTATGCTAGCAACAACACCCTGATTCTAAACACATGAAAGAAGAGGAAAATAAATCTGAAAAAAGGCTCCTTCTTGACCCAAACAGTCTTCTTTATTAGCACAATAAATTGAAAATTGTTCTGCCCAAAAAAAGTCCTCCCTCCATCTCTGGGGGTAATACTTATGCAGGAAGAAACTAACCCTATGTATCCCCCTGACCCTCCATCTTCCTGGCTTATTAAATATACAAATTAAAATATACAGATGTAGAACAGTCCATCAAACTGTCGACACATTGAGGCTACATTTGCTGGGGAACTTTTATTTTCTGGGGGTAATGGAAGGATGTCGATTAAAAGAGCATGACTGCGTGTCATCTCTTTGCACCTATATGGAGTGAACATTATTTCCTGAAGGAAACTGAAGACACTGCGCTCATCATCCCACATTTGGCATGATTTAAGGTGTATTGGGAGGTAATAACATCTTGATGGATCAACATTGTCATGTGTGCTTCCTTTGAACATAGAGCATGCCTCCATTATGCACTATGGTAGTTCATATCCCTTTCTTGCAAAGTATGTCTTTGCAATATTGACATTGATGGTGCAGAGGTGTCATTTTGATATAAATCACATTTATCCGTTATTGGGTCCACTTGAACTCTCCTTTCTTCTCTTGGTCCTCACCTATAGAAATAGTTCATATTAGATATGATTATGAGCAATATGACAGACATGCCCACAAACAAACTGTTCCTTCAGTCACAGTTTCCATTTAATCTCACAATGAAGAGCAATCGTAATTACTAAGCCACTAAACCTGGACCATTCATTTTATCATATTTTCCTTTAAAAAACCTGGACCACAACACTATATCAGGACACATGGGAATACACAGGAAAACCCACAACTGAACCATAAGGCCGGACTTCAAATACTATGCACCCAGCTCTATAGTTATTGTTGGGTATGCTCATTACCCCTTCACATATCGCATGTCGCTTTACTATCGCCCACTGCTGATTGCAATTTGCAATTGGGGGAAGCGGACCCGAAAAATATATATGTTGTGCTTAATAGTCCCGGTGGGTCCACCATATCGCATCGTACCTTACGTATAAACCTTGGGTTCTGTCGATTGTGATTTTCGATAGGCCAGACTCAAAAATTATATGCATTATGGTTAATAATTCTGGTGGGTCCGCAAATGTCACAGAGCACCTTATGTACAAACCTTGGGTTCCGCCAATTGCGATATGCGATAGGCCGGACCCGAAAATATATATGCTACGGTTAATGATCCTGACGGGTTTGCCATATCGGAAAATGTTTGAAGCTTGGGTCTATATACTGGTTGAGAGCACTGATTGCGAGATGTGATGCAATCGGAGACTTGATCGCATTGCAGTTATTCATGGGAGTTGGACCTTTAGCCTTTGCCAACGCAAAAATCGATATGCGATGGAGGCATGGACAAGCGATTGTGATAAGTGATGAAGGCATGCATAGAGAGATGTGTAAAGACTGAGGAAGTGCGAAAAGGGTAAGTTATGCATATTTGTATAGTATTTCTATTATCAAAGAATTGATATAGAAATAAGGATGCGATAGAAGGTTTTGAGGGTTGAGTCCATATACACCCATAGTAAAGAGTGGGGGCCAGTTATATGTGCGGGCATAGAGTACCATGAATGTTTATGAGGATTGAGAAAATTCCCGTGAAAGAACATGAATGAAGGGATAGAATGGGTTATAAAAAAGTCATTCCGAAAAGATTTATAAAGGGGGCATGATCATTTAACTTAGAAGACATAATTCCATGTAACAACTCCAGTTAGAAACGAAAGGTCAAACGTCTAGGGGACCCATTCAAATTTTTCACTAGAGCAAGTTTTAATAGGGTGGTGGTTGTGGCCACAACACCGCCTAAGAAGAATGCAGCTTCCATTGGCAACAGCGATCAACCGAAAAAATCTACAGAGAGTTCCAATATGGTTTTGAACATTGAGAAAATTGGTACGGATACATACTGTAGGTTCCACCACAAGCATCATTTGGAAAAGACATGCCCAAAATGGAACCAAGGAATGAGTAGTATTGTTGCGCAGTTGTTTGACATAGTCATGGTTGATGAACAACTTGAGCCTAACGATGAAGAAGAAAAAGAAGATGCTATAGTTGATGAAGCTCCAAGCACCGAGCATGTAGTAAACATGTATCATCATGTTCTTGTAGCTCATGAAAACACTGCTGATAAACAGCCTCTGAGTGATGGTCTGACCCAGAAGCACGATAAAGGGGCCAACCACTATGATTGAGATGCTGAAACAAAAATTTAGGGAAAATCTGTTAAGAAAAATGACTCCTCCAACCAACTCAACACAAAAAACTCAGAGCAAGTCCAGGAAGACAGTCCCAATGAAAATTGTTTCGACTAGAAGTAAAGACAAAACCATTCCACCAGAAACCATAAACTCAGTTCCACCCTGGGACACCTCAATGAGTCTTCCTGTAATAGAATACAACATTGTAGAAGACATGAAGAAGGTTTGTGCAAACATATCTCTGTTTGAGCTTACAAAATCATGAACCAACGAGGCATTCTTCTAAGAGAAATTGGGAAACATTCTACTGGTGATGCTACCTCTTCAAACAAGGGCTCTACTAAGTCTTCTGACACTCTCACATTTGTGCTCAATGCACTCCACTTGGAGGAAAACTCACTCTAGCCACCATTCTAGTTATCATTTTAAATATTTAACTTTAATGTACACAATTGCTTGGTTAATTTCAGTGCATCGGTTAGTGTCATGCCACTCTCTGTGGCTAAGAAGATTAATGCTAAATGGAGTAAGATAGATGCATATATCATCCAACTAAACAAAACTAATGTTCCAATATTTAGTGAACTTAAGGATGTGATCATTAGGTAATCCTCTGATGAACAAGTTCATCAATGCATCAACATTGTAATTTTGGACATCCCGGAAGCATGTACGGTATTACTGAGAAGAGACTGGTCAAGCAAGCTGCAAGGATACTTTTCCATTGAATGGTCACACTTATGGCTTACGTATAAGGGCAGGAAAAATCAAATCCAGCTACTATAAAAAAGATACATGAATCACAACATTACTCCCTTGAATGGACATAACGAGTTTTTGGCTTTCACAGAACTTGTTTTCGGCAATTATTTTCTAGAGACTCAGTTGGGGTGCTATCTTACAGAGCCATCCCCAGTCCCACCAGACACATAGTTGGACCTCCTTCCATGTCCAAATGGAGATAAAGAACTTTGTACAATAAGTAGTAGTAGTAGTACTAGTGCGGTAACCAGTCCTTGTACAGATGATATGTCAACCATCTACTTCAATGGATCCAAAACACAAGAGGGCTCTCGAGCTAGTTGCATTTTAATCGGCCCGTTGTAGATAAAACACTTGATCTCTGGTCGCTTGGAATTCAAGTGCACGAACAACACTATAGAGTATGAAGCACTCGTCAAGTCCCTAACCACCGAAATGGTTGAACTCAAACAGAGGACAAGCGAGACCACCATGAGTAGCAGGCACCCCAGGCACCTACCTAAGAAGAATCCAACTTCCATTAGCAGCAGAAATAAACCGAAAAAAAATATACAAGGAGTTCCAATATGGTTTTGAACATTGAGAAAATTGGCACGGATACATACTCCATGTTCCACCGCGAGCATCATTTGGAAAATACGTGCCCAAAATGGAACCAAGAAATGAGTAGTATTGTTGCGCAACTTATTGACATAGTCATGGTTGATTAACAACCTGAGCCTAATGATGAAGAAGAATAGGCTGCTATAGTTCATGAATCTCCTAGCACTGGGCATGTGGTAAACATGTATCATCATGTTCTTGCAGCCCAATAAAAAACTGTTGATAATGAGCCTCCGAGTGATGGTCCAACTTAGAAGTAGGATAACCCATACAAATTGAGAAGTTAGGGGCCAACCACTATGATTGAGGTGCCGAAACAAAAATTCAGGGAAAATTTGTTAAGAAAAATGACTCCTCCGACCAACTCAACACAGAACACCTGTAGAAAGTCCAGGAAGATAGTCCCAATGAAAAGTGTTTCCACTAGCAGTAAAAACAAAACCATTCCACCGAAAACCATAAACTCAGTTCCACCCTGGGACACCTCGGTGAGTATTCCCGCAATAGAATACAACATTTTAGAAGACATGAAGAAGATTCGTGCAAACATCTCCTTGTTTGAGCTTACAAAATTCATGAACCAGTGGGATATTCTTCTAAGAGCACTTGGGAAAACTTCTACTGGTGATGCTACCTCTTCAGACAAGGGATATAGTAAGTTTGCTAACACTGTCTCATTTGTGCTCAATGCACTCCACTTGGAGGCAAAATCACTCTGCTCACAATTCTTGTTATCATTTGGAATATTTAACTTTAATGTACACAATTTCTTGGTTGATTCCGACGCATCAATTAATGTCATGCCACTCTCCGTGGCTAAGAGGATTAATGCTAAACATCGTAAGACAGATGCAAAAATCATACAAATAGACAAAAATTATGTTACAGCAATTGGTGAACTTAAGGATGTGATCATCAGGTTATCCTCTTATGAAAAAGTTCATCAGTGCATCAACATTGTAATTGTGGATATCCCAGAAGCATGTGGGGTATTGTTGAGAAGAGACTGGTCAAACAAGCTGCAAGGATACTTTGCCATTCACTGGTCACACTTATGGCTTCTGTATAAGGGCAGGAACAATTAGATCTAGCTACTGTCAGAAAGATACATGAAGCACAATGTTACTCCCTTGAATGGACATAATGAGCTGTTGGCTTTCATGGAACTTGTTTTCGGAAATTATTTTTTAGAGAAACAATTTGGGTGCTATCTTGTAGAACCATCCCTGGTCCCACCAGACACACAGTTGGACCTCCTTCCATGTCCATATGGCGATAAAGAACTTTGTAAAATAAGTAGCATCATCAGTAGTAGTAGCCGTACTAGTGTGGTAAGTGGTCCTTGTACAGGTGATATGTCGACCATGTACTTCAATGGATCCAAAACACATGAGGGCTCTTGAGCTAGTTGCGTTTTAATAGACCTGTTGTAGATAAAACACTTGATCTCTAGTCGCTTGGAATTCGAGTGCACGAACAACACCATGGTGTATGAAGCACTTGTCTTGGGCTTACAAAAATCCATTAACCTCAATGTTGCTATCCTAAAAGTGCTAGGTGACTCTAAAATCATTGTGTGTTAGGTACATTACACTATACAATGTGTGTCACCTCATCTTATGGGTTACCAACAAGAGGTATGGAAACTTATTTCTCATTTACATGCTTTCAATATCATTTTAATACTAAGAATGCGTAATGAAGTCGTGAATGCCTTGGAAAACGTAGCTACTAGGATGTTATCATTAAGGGACATATTTACTATTAAAATTTTGTATAAACCATATGTCCCAAACAATGTAACTAATTTAAATGTTTTTTAGGATGACCAACATATACTATACTTTATGGCCAATGTTGGCATATTCAAAGATGCAACAATTGATGAGGACGAGCATGAGCGGAATCTGCAGGACACAACTAGTACAAGCAAAGGAAGCCTGGGTGTGGTATCACTGGAAAAGTTGTATGACCTGCAGAACCGTTTTTGAGGACCTGTGAATGCCAAAACCCTTAGTTCTACATTATCACATGAGAAGATCAATTTGGGGATAGAAAAATATCTGAAGTATGTAAATTTAGGTACTCATTGTACACCACAAGAGCGACAAGATTTCTTTCGCTTATTCAAGCAGTACCATGATGTATTTGTGTGGATGTATGATGATATCAAGTTATATGACACATGACTAATCTAGCATGTGATACCAATCAAGGAAGGAGATTGTTTTGGAGAATTTGATATCTACTGATAAACACTAATTCCCTAGATAAGTAGACATATCTAGAACAATAGTTTAAAGTGTTTTAGTCTTTTCCTATAAGCAATAGATAAGATGAGAAGATGAGAAGACCTGCTTGTAGTTCTGCTTTCCTCTCACCTCCATTGTATCGATCCCATCACCCCTTCTTGTACTTAATACACTTGAGAAGTACCTGTAAACACAACAGAAAACAAAGAATCGATTAAAGCAAAAGATCTATTGAATATAAGTTAATGGAATCAAATACCTTTCACACATATAAGAATTATAAAACAATACAAACATATGGGAGAAAGGTTCAAACACTTTATTGAATATAAGAAGGAATTACAACCATTTGTGTATGATTCAAAGCCATTCCTCCAACTTGGATCCCATCCACATCACATCAAAAGCATGACAAACTTATAGCATTACAATACTTGCTTCAAATCCAAATCTCATAGCAGCATTATCTCCTTACAATTCAACATAATCTAGCCCCTGATCACTTAGATGAGTGGTCAATTTATAGGAAGATGAAGGAGGTTTTTTCATAAATGGTGGCACTGAATGGCCTTCCATACTTATAATTAGTTCCGTGGAGGTAGGAATGAGAGGATAGGATGCACCTTGACTCATTCGTCATCGATTTTCGAGCTCATAGGAGTTGATAAGTGAGGGAACCTTCTAGATGACTCCAAAATATAACAATATTCCCTAAACCCTATGTGAATTTTGCTTAATCTCGCCTAGTGCAGGTGAAAGAAAGCCTAACTTCTCTGCAGAGCACCCTGGCATGGACTTAACTTCTCTGCAACACACCCTTACATGGGCCTACCTACGCTGGTCCCTCTAGAGACCATTTCTGGATGTCTTCAAGTCATGAAACTATCTGGGAAGGAGGCATTCAAAGGGGTGACTTGTTTAGGGCATGTAGCAACTGAAATTAGGGTTTGATGATCCCTAAAACACTAATCTAGATGATGGGATTGATGTGCTCAAATGGATCTATAACCGCTGCCCCCTAAAGCATGAATTTGGAAAAATGCCAATGTTGAATGAAATGATTTACGATGTGATGAGGAGGTATCGAAGTGGAAGGTGACCTGCATCAATTACAATACAAATATCTTGTTTTTTTATTTTTACATGAATCGTTGAGGGAAGGCATACCCATGCTAAGCTTATAAACTTTCATTACATATACATAAATAGTCGTCTATAGGTATAGACCCATGATCGGAATGACTATCAATGTAAATCCATTGTACATATGATTTAGTACACCTGAAATCGCATCCCGGATGGATGAAACTAGATCTGGGGTGTCACACGGAATAAGTCGATCTTGCGGACAAGATAGACCTTCCTAGAATCTAAAGAAGACCTAATGACAAGCAAACCAACCAGACACTATCTTTCTCTAAATATGCTTTGATAAACAATAGCAAACAAGTGTCTTTAGGGCCTACCTTAGGTCCAACGCTAGCTTGTGGATGCCCTCGCTCCTTCGATCCAAATGAGCTCCTTTTCACGAATCTGCAAACACAAACAAGGAAAACAAATTAAATAGCACCTAAAAATCCAATTGCATAAAACATATTTAACATGAAAGTCGAGTCCATGAAACAAATAATATAAGATACTTGTTGAGAAAAATGAGTTTGATTGTATTAATTCAAAAGAAGAAGAACCTTACAACCTTTGCCTTGACGTTGTACAAGCTCCTCCCAGGGTCCAGCAAGAAGTCTCCTCTACTTTGACAAGTTTCACTCACTCCCCAATGAAGCCAAAAAGATGTGTGATATCCCCTCTTAAGCTCAACTAGGAAGTCTTGATTTCACCAACATTTACCCTCAAAAATGTTCAGCTTCTAACCTCCCTAGCAACCAGCCCAATGCCTGTATTTATAGTGCAATGGAGGGAGGTTACTAGGTCCTCCTTCAAAAGGATAAAGCCCTCCTTCAAAGGGATAGCTCCTCTCATCAAGGGATTAGCTCCTTCTCTTTTGGGATGCATGAACCACCTCAGAGCGAACAATCCACGTCAAAATTCCTTCTAGAAACCTCTAGAATTAACCCAAAGTGAGTTTTTTAAGATAAAACTTGCGCCTTTTGACTTTCACAGGGGTCCGCACCTACACCGTTAGGGACAGAGCGGGCAGGTCCGCAGCTTTTGTACACAGAAGGTGCGGGACCGCAGGTGACCATGAGAGAAAGTGCAGAACCAGAGTTACATTGATTTTTAATGTCTTTCCCTCATTTCCATAGCTTGATTTGAAGAGCTGAGGTCTGAGACTTGCTTAGGAGGACAGTACAAGTGATGATAGACCCATACTGACTGCAAATAATCATGGCGACGATATTTTTGTGTAACAGATTGCCCCCTAAAGTGCGAAGTCTGTAGTAGATGAGGATTTATTATCATTTAGGAAGAGTGAAGTACTTTATAATTTCGAGGATCATCTTGTGGAGAACCCGGTTAGAACCTGTAAAAACATTCAATGCAAGATATATATATGAGATCATATCATCGCTAAGGTAGGCATTCCCATACTCAGATAAAAATTGACTAGAAACTAACTACTGTTCTAATACAGGAATGATCTTCTAAAACATCACAAGTATAGACTCATGTGGACATAGTATGGATGCAGCCATCTGTTTATGAATAGTCCATTATATAATGAATACAAAATTCCTCGTAGCCTGGATTGTGGAAACTGGATCCAAGGTCTTCATTTCTATTTCCCAAAACAGTACGATTCTATCCATGCGAATAAATGTGTTGATATCGAACATGGTAGAAACCACTTGATTACCAGTCAATGATGTAAACTGTTAACAAGTGTGAGAGAAACCACCAGTAATGTCAATGGCCCTCAAAGTACCCAGTATAGTCCATGAGATGCGAATAAATGTGTTGATGTCGAGCATGTCACGGAATCCTTTGATCGAAAGTCAATGATGTAAACTATCGTCAAAGGCGAGAAACCTGTCATTGATGCATGCAGATCTCAAGGTACTGACGATTCCTAGATCATCTTTCTAGATAATGAGCTGATGTCGATAGAAAGCGATCCATCGTAGGCAAGCCCACAACACGAAATCATAGATCAAGTTGAAGAAATTTAGTTGCAAGGACTGACTCAGGGATGGTCAAGATGGATGATGGATATTTTGCAAATGAATGGCTTATTGGCAGTGACCTCTTGAACACATAACGACACGACAGAGGGCTTGGTGACAATTGACCCAAAGTTAATACCCAGAAACCGGCTAAAGACTTTCAGTGTGGTTTGATCAACTGTTAGGCAAAGGATTTCCCAACCCAGGTGAATAAAAGTGTCGTGTTCAAGAGTGGTTACAAAGTATGACAAACAGGCTCATTTTTCTCTCTTTTCCCCCACCATTTCTGGCAAGTACCTCTTTATTTTTGACAAGCTTGAGGAGGATAACGTTTGCTTGATTATAAGCTCATCCTTCAGATGATTCCAACTTAGTTTAAATTCTAACACTAAGAAGGAGTGGTTCGTTCCTGTTTGTAATTGAACAGGTCCTTTACTGTGAAATTTTAACGAGTCCAGTATAGGAGAAACTCGGCATTTTTCAATTTTAAAGAGTCTGAAAAAACTTAAGAAGACTCCAGGGTTGACCTTTTTCGTAAATTTGTGTCTCCTAAGCCCGAAAAAGTATAAAATAATACTTGAGAGAACCGCTTGATCTTTTACGACCAAGGAGTACTTTTCGTTATTACTGTCTTTGACCCGAAAAAGTAAAAAAGCGATCAATGACACGTCATTTTATAACCAACATCGAATTTGAAATGACAAAAATACGGAAATCTTTTCATGTTTTTACGGTCGGAAAAGAGTTGTAAGTGGACCGTCTTCTAATTCCGTTTTAACGAGTCTAAAAGAAACACTCAGCAATATTTTCATGTTTTAGGAGTCAGAAAATAGCTTAAAGATGACTCTACATGTTTTTCTGTTGAAAATGATAGATTTCGCCTGAATAATCCTTTATTCTGCACAAAAACACAAACATTACTCATACCTGTTTGAAATGGATAAAAACGTCGCAAAGTACCTTTTCAAAGTGAAACATAAACAAATTTGCGATTTATTTACTCAAAAAACATATAAAAAGGCCCTTTGTCAATTCATTTTTACCGTTTGAGTTTGGGTGAGAAAATAGTGTTTTTGCTCAGAAAACTTCCCGTGAAGATTTCAGAAAGTCCAACCGTCAGAATCGAGCGCCGTCTTCTCCAAGTAATCCACATCATCCTACTCTTCATTTTTAACCGATTAATTTTTTTGTTTTGGTCCTTTATTTTCATTTTTGGGAGGGTTTTTAGGCGCAAAACCCGCGCACGGGGGCCCACAGGTTTACCATTGCGGGCCTGCGGACCCCGACTTTTTCTCCATTGGGAAAAAGCTCGGGGTCCGCACCTTCCGTGTAGACAAAGTGTGGTCCCACGCACTGTGTCTAACGTGGAGGGTGTGTACCCCGCCGCAAGGGTTTTGAACCCAAAAATTCTCAAAAATGGACCAATCAAAATATTTTCTAGCAATTTAATTAATCTTTATACTTGATGCAGAGAGTACATCATGCTAGATTGGCGTGAACGAGAGCATGAGGACGTGTATGTTGCCGCATGGAATCATCAGCCTTCACTTGATGCTTTGAGGGCGTGCGGATTGTACAAATTCTGGGCCATTCCTGGCATGAGGGCTTAGGTGGATTTCTTACAGTGGCTGGTTGACAGATGGAGCATACAGGACCAGTGCTTCTTCATTGGTGGACACCAGCTTGAAATCGAGCTGACGGACATATATTTCTTGACTGGTTTGCCTAAGAGAGGCGAAGACTTGACTCTGCATGGGACTAGGCCAGGTGGCCAGTCTGTCGATAGCCTCCGGCTAGAGTACTGCAACAGCCAGGCTAGAGACAAAGGGATAGACATAAAGATGATATCCCGTCCTGAGCTCATGGTGATTGCATTCACTGTCACCAGACTTTGCGGAGCTGCCGCATTACATATTGCCACCGGATCCCAGATGCGTATGGCAGTTGATTGCTTTCGAGGCACCATCTTCAACTGGT
Organism: Pinus tabuliformis; assembly: GCA_031772625.1. Lineage (NCBI taxonomy): Eukaryota > Viridiplantae > Streptophyta > Pinopsida > Pinales > Pinaceae > Pinus > Pinus tabuliformis. The sequence goes on along the minus strand of CM062805.1, from coordinate 1,182,997,184 downwards.
GCGATGCCGTGTTGGCCAATGTGAAAGGCCAACTGACCAGGGCCAAGAACGGACAACTAAAGACCTTTGGTTATAGGGCTTTGGTCGTGAGTTTTGGCCTGGAGAGGGTTCCTATGCTAATCCCACAGCACCTTACTGTTGGAGCTGGGCTTCCTCGAGAGCCCAAACTGATGCGATCGGTCGCAGTCATGGCCCGTCACCCAGACTAGAGGGCAGAGGTTGCTCGATTCAAACCTGAGTATTTCCAATGGCTGGAAAACCAGGTCTTTTCCATTTAGGACTTCCCTTACGCTGGGATAGATTTTCGTGGTGACCGAGACATGGTTCTTCCACCAGGAGAGCAGTGGGACGAGTCAGGTAAAATCTTTTTCAATATTTTTTTTCTATTTAAATTTTTTTTGTTATTTTTCCATCGTCTGAAAACTGATAGTAAAAACTTTGAAATGCAGATGTGGGTCCACAGCGACCAGCCACTCTCCGGCCTTTCGAGAGGAGGCAACCAGTTGCACCCGCGCCAGCCCCGTAGGATGAATCAGCAAAGGTTTTGACCGAGTTGGACGGTCATCTCGAGCGCTTGATAGGAGATATTCCTGAGACCACTATAGACGACATTCGTTGTCGACTTCAGCGCTATGTGATTGGAGTCCCGGGACCTTTTAGGAGGTTCCTTTGCAAGGTGGCCCATGCAGTGGTTTCTTATAGAGATCGTCACCAGTGATAGGATGATCGCCTATTGTGGGCATATGTGACATTTTTGTTTTTTGTACTTATCATTTTTGCCGATCATAAGGTGTTTTTCAACCTATGATCGAAGATGATGTATTTTTGACACACTCCTATATATATATATATATATATATATATATATATATATATATATATATATATATATATATACATATATATCACTCTTACCGGCTTATATTGTAAATCATGTTATGGAATGGTTTTAAATTTACATGTATGATTATTGCAAATGTCTATTTAACATTCGAGAAGCGATTGCATCTGCTAATGTATTTAAAGATCTCGGAATATGCTGATATTCAATGTAATCAAATTCACGTTCCAAGAGACGCACTCTCAAAAATAATCTTAATAACACTGGATTTCTAATGGCATACACTCTATTAAGCTGTAATAAACGAGTTCAGAATCTAACCTCACTATCAAACTCCGAATCCCAAATGAAATAGATTCAAAAAATAACTCAATCACTGCACTGTATTCAGCAATGTTGTTTGTTGTTTGACCGAGGCTTACCCCATGCATAGATACTAACTCGTCAGAGGGCGAATAGATAACCCAAGCTGCGGAAGAGATGTTCCGTGTATTATGACAAGCACCATCAGCGAAACCAATGTATGTTTGGAGAGGCATCGACATCTGCAATATCAAGGGTAAAACCAAGATGAGCAGGAATAATGACGAAAAAACACTCTCTAAGCTAAGCACACTGTTTAAACTAAAACACACTAGCTAGAAAGAAAAACTATCCTAACTAAAAATCTCCATACCCATTCTTTTAAGCATAATACCTCTTCAAGTAAAGGCCATTTTTGGGTTTACCCAAAGAGTCCCCATCAAAGTCTACCAATTCATAAGCCCCTTTGGCTAGCTTTCGCTTGACAACATAGGGACCATGCCACATAGGAACGAATTTTCCAGCGCCTAATTTATCATTAGCTTGATCATAAACTAAGACCAGACCTCCTTCCGAAAAATTTCGAGGGGTCACATTTCGATCATACTGAGCTTTCATTCGTTTTGCATATGTCTCGATCGCCAATGTAGCATCACGTCGATTCTCATCAATTGAGCTAAGTATAACAAACGCTTTTCCTCTTCGGAAGTGGCTGGAAGTAACTCGATGGCCATTTGCAGTGACGGGATTTCACATTCAATGGGTAACACGGCTTCCAAACCATAGACTAGTTGGAAAGGAGTGAACCCTGTTGATGTTTTTACTGAAGTTCGGTACGCCCAAAGCGCTGAAAATAGCATGTTGTGCCAATTCGACCGATGAATCCCAATGATTCGTCGGATCATGATAACTAAAACTTTGTTGATGGACTCAATTAGACCATTCGCTTGTGGATAATAAGGGGTTGAACTATCGTGACGTAAACCAAGCTGGCCTATAAGTTCGGTCATCATAACATGTTGAAAATGACGCCCATGATCAGTGATTATCGCTTGCGGGACACCAAACCTAGCAATTATATGATTGAACACCAAAATTGCAGTTGTCTTGCCATCTGCCTCGAATGTAGGCATCGCCTCGACCCACTTAGTAAAATAATCTACCGCAAGGATGATATACGCATGCCCCCCGGCCGAGTGAGGGTTACATGTAATAAAATCGATACCCCATTTGGCAAAAGGACCAACGGCAATTATAGGGTGGAGAGGAGCAGGTGGAGCGCGCATCTTACGATCAAAAATCTGGCAGTTGTGGCATTTTCCGACCGCCGTGATACAATCTTTAAATAAAGACGGCTAGAAGTAGCCAGCGCGCAATATCTTTTGGGTTGTGGCATACCCAGACATATGACCGCCACACGCTCTAGAGTGACAGTCATTTAGAACACTTTTAGATTCCTCGTGAGTTAGGAAACGTCGAAAAATAGAGTCTGCCCCACGGCGATAAAGAGTATCTCCAATAATCCTGAATTGTTGGGACTGGAATCGAATTTTCCGACGTTCTGACCTTGAAATTTCTAGCCGAAAGGATTGGGTCTGGAGATAAACGATGATATCCCAATACCACGGATCTAAAGTGCTGATTAGAAACAAGGATTTGTCCGCAATGGGCTCCTCCTCCACAGTTTCCGTGTCAGCACGCGGGAAGTCACACATTAACTCCGCAAAAACTAAAGATTTCTTAGACTTAGATTTCTCAAATTCCAAGTCGAACTCTTGTAGGATAACGATCCATTTAGAGTACTTGCCCCCTGACAATTGCTTGGTCAAAATGTAGATCATAGGGTTGCAATCCGAAATTACCGTAGTTCTACGTAGTAAAATGTAGTGACGAAAACGTTGGACAGCTTGAACGGTTGTCAATGCCAATTTCTCCACATGTGAGTATTTTAGCTCAGTTGGATTTAACATTCGACTAAGGTAATATATCACATGTTCAGTGCCGAATTCATCTTCCTGAACTAAGACCATTCCAATGGTGGAATGAGAGGCGGCAAGATACAAGAAGTAATCCTGGTTGTAATTGGGAGGATGCAACAATGGTGCATGGGTCAACGCGTGTTTGAGTGCATCAAAAGATTTCTGAGCTATCTCATCCCAATAGAATTGAGTGTTTTGCTTCAACAACCGGGTAAAACCCTTTGTAACCTCGGCATAGTTAGGAATGAATCGTCGTAAAAAGTTTGCTTTCCCCTGCAAACTTTGGAGTTGGCGAAGACTCGAAGGAGGAGGCAATTTGATGATAGCTTCGACCTTCGAGGGATCAATGCGAATGCCGGCTTTCGAAACTACAAATCCCAGCAATCGACCCATTTCTATACAGAAAACACATTTGTGTGGGTTCAACCGAATCCGATAATGCCTACACCTCATAAAGATTGCTCGTAAATGGACGAGGTGATCAACTCGATGTAAGGAATGAGCAGGCAAATCATCGAGATACGGTTGCACAATGTGCTTGATGTCATGAAACGCATAAGACATCGCCCTTTGAAAAGTTGCTCTGGCATTCTTAAGCCCAAAAGGTAATTTGCAATAAGCAAATGTCCCCCATGGAAAAATGAAAGCCGTTTTTGGTTGATCGGCAGGTAGAATGTTGATTTGATTATATCCGGAAAAACCGTCCATAAAGGAAAATATTTCGCTGCCGGCACAATCATCAATGATTTGATCGATATAGGGGGTTGGGTAATTGTCCTTTGGACAGGCTCGATTAATGTCCCTATAGTCGATGCATATTCTTATTGTTCCCTACTTTTTGTTAACTGGAATAATATTCAATACCCAATCTGTTAACGGGATCGGATAAATGAAACCTGCTTTCAACAATTTTTCAGCTTTTGCTTTAATTGCAGCAGCTTTTCATGGGTGAATCTAACGCAAACGTTGCCGGACGGGTTTAGCGTCTGGGTAAGTCTTGATCTCATGAACAACAATCATGGGATCAATTCCTGGCATTTCCTCATAGGACCAGACAAACACATCACGGAATTCTTGAAATAGGGCCTTATATATTTGAATTTCATCATCTGTACACGAGGCACCTATATGAATGTTCTCAACAATTACGAGCTTAACCGAAATGTCAATAGGAATAGTTCGAGAGATGTTCCCCAAATTTAACTCTGAATCGGGATGTTTCATTGGATTGTGAGGTTCCTTGACATATTCAGTTGTAAAAATTGATGAGAAATCAGTTTCAAAACGATCATCCTCAGGTAAAAATGAAGATCTGTGATGGAGATCTTCCCATGGTAAATCATCTACACATAGGATTTCACGAATTTGCTCATCTGAGTGAACAAGTTCAGAAAACGTGGTTAAATCCGAGGTTGATGTGAAAAGTGATTCCTCACGGACCACATTCATTAAGTCATTTTTGGTTGAACACGGGTCAGTAAAAGACTGCACGGCTTCATAGGCAATTTCATATGGACTCAAAGGCATGGAATTGCCAAATGAGTCTATCTCAGATTCAGAAGGGACGATCCAAGGATCATCATAAACAATGGTGTCTGATGTAATCATATGAATGGTTGCAAATGAAGATGATGCGTTGATTGGAGGAAAAGGAAAAGCTCTCAGTAAACCGACATCTTTAACTAGTCCTACTCCAACATCCTTATATGGGATAGTCATTTTACCAACATGTTGTATACTCTTCGAAGAGGCTGGGTCGAATGAAAAGTAAGCCAGCTGGTCTATTGTTATGATATTTCCATTATGTGGAAACTTTATTACTCGAAAGACCGATGAAACGACCATTGTCATAGCGTAAGACCAACTTCGACCCAAGAGAAGGTTGTAATCTAGAGGGGCATCAACCACCTCCACATCTAGACTAATGGTTTTTCCTTCAACCCCTATAGGCAAATCCTATAGAATGCCAAAAGGAGGAAACCCACGGCCATCAAAGGCCTTTAGAATCGTCAGGGATTGATTTAGTGAAGGAGAACCAAGCAATCTCCAACACTGTATCGACATAATACACGTTGAGGCTCCCTCATCAATTACAGTCCGATGAATAGGCCTGTTTTTGAATATCACTGGAATCTGGAAAGCCATTTGATGAGGCAAATGTGGTGTACTATTTTCTAGATCGAAAATTATTAGGTTCGGGTCCTGAACATCAACAGCTCCTATAGCCGATAAAAGTAATTTACGTTGTGCTGGGCATGATTGTAGCACTTCCAAAGCCGACATTGCCGAGGGTGAAACAACTAAATCCTCAACAATGTTATGATTCTGAGCCGCTCTCACATGTGGATTGAAGCTGACTTTCGAAGTATACCCTTGGTGGGCGGTTTGATTACCAAGTCCGGATTAGGTTTCTCGATCTGTAGTGGATCGGAACCGGGAGCTGAGGTTGATGGATTAGAATGAGAAGATTCTGCTTCTTTACCATCAACAGGACTCTTACTACCATAATCTTGCAATCGAGTCGCAATCCTAACATGGGACATCATTAGTATGGGTTCTTCATTGGCACTCGAGGATGAACCTATCATCTTATTGTCTTGAGCCAGAAAAGGATCCTTCAAAACAGCAGGAGTTTGGGAACCCTTGACAATTTTCGCAACCTCTGCACGATGAGGGCAATCTCTTGTAAAATGTTCATTGTCAAAATGAGACAAGGATAACGAGGTTTGCGCTTTTCATCATTGGATTCCGCCTTTTCAGGTTTCTCCTTTGAACTTTTGTCCGTTTTATTCTTCTTCTTTCCTTTCTTCTTCCCACCGGATTTTGATTTGGCTGTAGATGATTCTACAACGTGAATATCGGCGGAAATCTCTACAAAAGAATCTCCTGTTGGGGAATCAGGCAAGGTTATGATAGGGGAAGAATTCTTGGAAGACTTCTTCTTACTTTTAGTGCTAACCATGCCAATCATACCATCGGCGGCATGAGATCCCGAAGGAGCTGCAGCGATTTGATTTTGCTTGGGAAGATCGGGGATTTTTTCGTGTAACGTACCCGATTGAGTATACACCAAGTCAAGGTACTGTGCTTGAGCAATGACTTGCTCCTTAGTAACCACTCCGGCTTTAGTAACATCTTCAGTGATCTTTGGCAACAAAGATTTTACAAACCACTCAGCCAAGATCTGATCCGGAATAAATACCTTCACTAAACGACGTCGACGTCTCCACTCATGAATATGATCTGAAATGTATGTGGATGTCGATTGTTTTATCGAAGTTAACAATTCCGTGCCATTGTCATATCAGACTGGCAACTGAAAATGAGTTAAAAACGAGGTAGCTAACTGACTAAAATTATAAAAAGTGCCTCGTGGTAACTCAATGTACCACTTGGCCGCGAGACCAATTAGAGTGTGCTGGAAAAGTCTAAGATGGATTGAATCATCTATGATGGAGTTAGACGCACACCAGAGGTGGTAAGTCATCACATGGTTCGACGGGTCCTCTCCTGATTTACCTTCGAACTTGGGAATGTCACTCGGCAACTTATTCGGCATTGGCGGCCAAAATGGAAGATAATTAATGGGATCGTTCATTAGGCGCGACAAGTCAGGCAAGTCCAAAGTTGCGATAAAAGATAACTACCGATTAGGATCCCTGAAACTCTGGGTCATGAGACCAGCCCCAGGAGGAGGATATCCAGGATAACTAGGAATAGGAATCGTGTTCTGGATATTGTATCCTCCCGGAAAACCAGGATTAACCAAACCGTACTAGGGTTGTTGAGGTTGTTGATAAGTGTACCCAGGGTACAGTTGATACTGATAAACTGGCTGCTGGACAGCAGGACTGAATTGGTATTGTCCCTGGTACGGTTGATAGGTGAATTGCGGTTGACTTGTGACAACCGTACTTAAACCAGGTTGTCCTATAGGCATCTGAACCGAAGTTTGAACCGTAGATCCAGACGGTGGTAAAGATGTCTGAGGAGTAGATACAGGAATAGTAGAAATCAGAGCTATTGATACTCCAGAAGTAGGTGAGGTAGATTGAACAGATGTAGCGGCAGTTGTAGCAGTTGTTTGAAGTGGAGTACGAGGTGTACTGGGCCCAGGCTGAGAAACTACCGAAGGTACAGAAGTTTGAATGTTAGACTGGACTGGTTACTGGGGTGTACCAGAAACTAGGGGTTGTCCAGTTTGAGATGACAACTGTACACTTGGCTGCAACACCTATTGGGTTTGCGATGGATCCCACACTATATTCATTCCAGGGTACTGACCCATAACAGGTTGAGAATACTGAGGACCATAACCGGGTTGAGGGTAGGATTGATAATTGAAAGGTACATTTCCCATTCCTTGAACATACGTTTTACCTTGGGGTGGTTGGAAACCTTGGTTTGAGTATTGACCTTGTGGTTGATATCCTTGAGGCACATACTGATACTTGTTGGAAATAATACTGAGAGGGGGGGTGAATCAGTATTATCAAGTTCTTTTAATAAATCTTCCTTATTTATACTTTGAATTATTTTTGCATGTCAGTACCATAAAATAATGAGCATGAACAAAGAAAAACAGATAGTCACACCAAAGAACACCAGATGTAAGGTGGAAACCCAATGTGGGTGAAAACCACCTGCTGCAATATGTCTCTATCTTCTTTCAAATTAGAAACTCCTTTTACAATGGTTTTGTACTGGTGCAGTCCTTTACCAGTACACAGGCTGCAACCTGCAGAGAGCTACAACTCTCTCTCGTTTTCCAGTCTCTCCTGGAAGGGAGCTACAACCCCCTACTTCTATTCTTTCAAGGATCACTTTTCATAAATTTTCAAACTGGATCCATACACATCAAGAGATCATCAAGTACAAGTAAATCACCCAGTCAACTATAGTAACCAGATCAACAATAACAGTAAACTAAACCCAGAACACCTTATCAACAGAGAAAAGTCAGCCAACAAAAGATCTTAAGACAGATACGCAGTTTTTCTTTCTCTGGCCTGCTAGCGTACACACATCACCTTCTTCTCCCCTGCGTATACCTACAGAGACCCTTCTGCCGCACCGCGTACCCACGCATTGTTTCTTCAATCACGCTGCGTACTGTTACTGTAGGCACGCACCCACAGATACTATTGCGCCGCGTACTGCTACTGTAGCCATGCACCCATAGATGCTATCGCGCTGCGTACCCATGCACCTACGGCTTCTGAAGCACCGCGTACTTTCCCTGTGCCCACACACCTGAACCTCTGTCGCGCTGCGTATCCACGCACTGCGCCTTCTTCTGCTCTACGTACCCACGCAATTCTCCTTCTTCTGCTCTGCGTACCCACGTACTTGCACTGTTAATCACCTGCGTACCTCTGGTTAGGGCTGAATTGGCAGTCCACCAGTGTGCTACAGATCGTCAGATGCCCAGATCTGATCATGCGCTCGAGAGATCACCCTTCATAGATTCGCTTTCAACTTCACTTTTATATAGATCAAGATTTTAAAACAATAACCCAATATTTCAGATCTTCAGATATTCAATTTTCAAAAGATGCTTAGCCAAGTGATCTCCTTTGCTTTATATAGGCAAGCTCTTCCTAAAATCATGGATCAATACCATAGATAACCAATACAAGGGGCCCAAAAACATGGGGCTCAATAATAATAATAATATAAAACAATACCACGGGCCAAATCCATAGAATCAAGAACGGCGGGCTAAATACCACGGGCCAAACATATGAAATCCCACGTGAATGCGCTTCTCTGCCTTGAAGTAAGTGAACTGGGGGTACGCACCTTCTGAACAGGTGACCTGCATGTGCGGCCACAGTCCCTTCACGACGTACCTGCGGGTACGCACCTTTTGAACTATTCTCCTGCGTACTTCTTAATTTCCAACATTTTGAGAGCCTGATCAGAGCATTGCCACTTGAGGGTGTTTCCATCAAGTACAACATCTATAACATAGAGCCATACCAGAATCATAATGCCAACAATCTCCCCCTTTGGACTTGATGGCAACCTCAAAATCTTCAACGTCATTCTCCCCCTTTGACATCAAGGGCAAAGGGTTATGCTCCCCCTAAGAACGTGCTCCCCCTGACTATAAATCAGATATGCAAATAAGAACCATAAGCCACCAAAACACCATAAATGACCATGAAAGAGATAGAGACATATTGCAGCAATATTCAGACCAGCATCCATGATGTACTTCCTCCATAATTCCAACAACGCATTATATGCTCCCCCTGAACCTGTGCCATTCGATCTTCAACCAATCCGCGACCCAGCAAATGTATGCATATACCCCAAATGAACCTTGCGTACAACCAACTATCAGAAGAGATTCAACAAGATGATGCATCAACAACCCCCAGCTTTTGCCTGAGGTATTCAAAGGTCTCCCTGGGCAATGGTTTGGTGAGTATATCAGCAACTTGTTCCTTAGAAGGAACATACTCCAACTTGACCTTTTGTTCTAGTACTTGTTCCCGGAGAAAATGATACTTGATCGGTATGTGCTTGGTCTTTGAATGCATGACTGGGTTCTTTGAAATGCTGATTGCACTTGTGTTATCACATAAGATGGAGATAGGTGGTGTACAAGTGATTTGAAAGTCCTGCAAGGTCTGCATCATCCAAAGGAGTTGAGTGCAGCAAGATGCAGCAGCAACATATTCTGCTTCAGCTGTAGACAAGGCAATCGAACTCTGTTTCTTGCTGAACCAAGATAATAATCTGGAACCCATAAAGAACGCACCACCACTTGTGCTCTTCCTGTCATCCACGCTTCCTACCCAATCTGCTTCTGTATAAGCATGAAGTGTGAGATCTGTATCTCTAGGATACCATAAGCCATAATTTTGAGTCCCTTGAAGATATTTAAAGATTCTCTTCACTGCCTGAAGATGAGTTTCCTTCGGATTTGCTTGAAATCTTCCAACTATTCCCACTGCATGCATGATGTCTGGTCGGGTACCTGTCAAATAAAGTAGACTTCCAATCATAGATCTGTAGGTTGGTTGATGCACTGCTGCTGAGTCATCATTTGCACTGAGGCTACATCCTGTGACCATGGGTGTACATACTGGTTTTGCATCTTCCATGCCATATTTCTTCAAAATCTGCTTGAGATACTTGGTTTGAGACAAAAAGATCCCTCCTTCTTTTTGTTGGATTTGCAAACCAAGAAAATATGTCAGTTCTCCCAGCAAGGACATTTCGAATTCTTTCTGCATCACCAAGGTAAAGCTTTGACTCATAGCTTCTTCATTGCTGCCAAAGATAATGCCATCTACATACACAACAAGTATTAGCAATTTGTCATTTTCAACTTTTATGTAAAGATTGTTGTCTGTTGATCCTTTTGAAAAACCTTGTTGATGAAGATATTTGTCCAAACGATAGTACCAAGCCCTTCGAGCTTGTTTGAGACCATAGAGAGCATTTTTCAATCTGCATACAAGATTTGGATCATTTCCAAGAATGAAACCATCTGGCTGCTCAATGTAACTTCTTCTTCAAAGTCTCCATTCAGAAAGGCTGATTTCACGTCCATTTGAAATACTTTGAAGTTTTGAAAGCTTGAGAGAGCAAGGAACATTCGAATGGCCTCAAGTCTTGCAACAGGAGCAAAAGTTTCTTCAAAATATATTCCTTTTTGCTGCGCATACCCTTTACAAACAAGTTTAGCCTTGTTTCTAATTACTTCTCCATTTTCATTCAATTTATTTTTGAAGACCCATTTTTTCCCTATAACATTCTTATCCTTTGGTCTAGGAACCAGCTCCCAAGTGTTCTTTTCGATCTACTCAAGTTCTTGATCCATTGCTTTCACCCAACATTCATCTTTGCATGCCTCTTTCACATTTTGTGGTTCAGTAGAAGAGAGTAATGCCAAATAGCTTGAAGCTTCTGCAACTGTTCTTCTTGTTTGTACACCTGCTTCTTTCTGCCCCAAAATCTGAGATTCTAGATGATTCTTCTGAACATATCTGGATGGAGTCTTCTCTTCTATCCTTATATGCTCCTCTGGTTCTTCTTGTGGTTCTTCTTCTTCATCATTCTGTCTTTGAGGGTAGTTTTCATCTTCTTCGATATCTTCATGATTTACTTGCCTAGGAATGTATCCCTTCTCATCAACCACTACATCAATGTTGTCAACAATTCTTCCAAGTCTTTTATTGTAGCACTTGTATGCTTTGCTGTGTGGAGAATAACCAAGAAGAATGCCTTCATCTGCTCTAGGTTCAACTTTTCCAAGTTGCTCATCAGTATTCTTAATATAGCATTTGCTCCCAAAGATTTTGAAGTGCTTTACCGAAGGAGTCTCACCATACCAGAGCTCATGAGGAGTTTGAGTGTTGTTCACCCGGACATTTGTTTTGTTGAGAATAACCACCGCAACATATGCAGCTTCACCCAAGAAAGTTGCGGGAGTTCCAGACTCATCAAGCATAGCACGAGCCATTTGTTGGACTGTTCTGTTCATTCTTTCAACTACTCCATTTTGCTGAGGAGTTCTAGCTGTAGAGAATTCTCTTCTTATCCCATGTTCTTCACAGAAATCGAAAAATTCATTTGAGGTAAACTCCCCACCTCTGTCGGATCTGAGGCACTTAATTTCGTATCCTGATTCATTTTCAACCAAGGCTTTAAAGGATTTGAATTTTTCGAATGCTTCATCTTTGTGCTTCATAAGTCCTAACCAGACAAACCTGGAGAAATCGTCAATGAATAATATCAAGTATTCTTCTCCTCGAGGTGTCCTTTTCCTTAATGGTCCACATACATCTGTATGTACAAGCTCAACAGGCATGCTAGCTGATCCTTCCTTCTCTGGAAAGTTGGTTCTAGTTTGCTTTCCAAACTGACATGATTTGCATATGGTGTTGTCTGGAATTTTGATATCTGGAAGACCGCGAACTGCCTGATATTTGCATGCTTTCCTTATTTGTGAAAAGCTTAGATGCCCCAACCTCCGGTGCCATAACCAGTGTTCATCATCCTTGCTTAGATAGCATTGTTGTTTTCCTTCTTCAAATATGTATAGATTATTTGGAGTTCTTTTACCTTTGATCACCGTTTTACCTGTATCAAGATCACGAAAAAAACATCCATTTGTTCTAAATATCACCTCGGTTCCTTGATCACACATCTGGCTAAAACTTAGAAGATTATGTTTCAATCCATCAACATACAAAACATTTCCAGCTTTGAGCTTTTCTTTTAACTGAGCAGTGCCTTTTCCTTTTATAGCTGCAAGAGTATCATTTCCAAAAGAAACTTTCTTTCCCTTTTCTAGAGCAGAATATGATTCAAGTTTTTCTTTATCACCTGTCATATGCTTCAAACATCCACTGTCAATGTACCATAGATTTTCCTATCCCTCTGCATAAAATGCTATTCCACATCTTTCTGTTTGTGGTTCCTTTATTCTCCATGTTTTGGTGCTTGAGGCTTGTTCCTTTGTCTGCTGAAACCTGCTCCTGCATTCAGAATCTTCATGACCAAAGTTATTGCAAATAGAACATTCAACTTCATTTTCAAGAACCGAAAAGTTGTTATAGGTCCTCTTTGTAATCCCGGTCATACTTCTTTGTTTTTGAGCTTCTCTAGTCATGATCGTTTTATATGCAACACATTGAGCTGCTTTGTGACCAAAGTTATGGCAAGAAAAGCATTGTCCATTGAAGAAACTTCTGCGGTTATCCAATCTTCCGGCCAAACGATTGTAATTTCTATTGTCATTCATTCTTGAAACAAATTGAGAGGATTTTACCTGTGGCTGGTTGTAGCTTTTGTTCATCCTTAAGACGGATTGCCCATGATTTGCCTGATAGTCTTTATTTGTAATTGGTCCCTGCTTTACCTGGTGATCTCCATTGTGCTTTTGCTCATTCCTTCTTGCTACATCAAGATAACTCTTTGAGGTGGATGCTTGAGAAGTTTCTCCATTATAGCCCAGACCTGTCTTGTTTAGAGGAGAACGTTGTACATTGATGATCTCATCCAAAGTTTCAAATCCTTTGACAAACTTAAGATTAATAGCCTTTGTTTTCTCAATCTCTTTTCTAAGACCAACAATTTCACCTTCTAACTTTTCAAGATATTTTTATTTTTCATCAATTTGAAGTTGTAGAGTATCAATTATCCTATTCTTTTCTTCTATACATGTCTTGAGCCTAGAAATTTCTTCATAAAAACTATCCACATCTATAGCATCCATGTAATCATCATCCTCAAATGCCATTAAAAGTTTATAGTCATTACCTCGTTCATCTTCATCACTATTTGATAGACCATCACTATCTTCATGAGTGTAGTAGCTTTTCTTATTTGCAATCTATTTCTTGTTTCATCTAGCAGGTTCCTTCCCTTTATCCTTATAAGGACATTTCGCAGCATAATGACCTACTCTTCCACAAGCAAAGCATTTAAAAGGTAACTTACCTCTGAACCTTCCAAAACCCCTTTGAAGATTTCTGACAAAATTTGATTCTTCTTCTTCTTCTTCTGGCACGTGACTTGCTTCATAATAGTCTCCTTTGTCTGAAGCCTTGAAAGCAGCTTCTCTTCTGTCTGATGGACCTCCCTTTCTCATTTCATAAGCAGTTAGAATTCCGTGTAGCTGAGACATAGTAAGAATTCGTAGATTTTCCTTTTCTTCTATTGCAGACACTTTAGATTCAAACTTGGGGGACATGATCTTAGAACTTTTTCAACCACAATAGCCTCTTTTATTTCTTCACCCAAGTTTTTCATGCAATTAACAATCTCATCTACCCGAAGAAAATAGTTAGCCACACTCTCATCATTATACATTCTGAGATTCTCATACTGAATCCTGAGGGTTTGAATTTTGGCACGCTTAACCTGTTCATCTCCTTCATAGCTCAAGACAATCTTGTCCCATATTTCCTTTGCGGATTTATATTGCATAACCTTTACGAATTCTGTTTGAGATAGGCATCCTAGCAGAGTATTGACTGCTTTAGCATTTGTTTCATATTTCTTTTTCTCGGCCAAATCTGTAGGAGTAGCTGAAGGAAAAGTGTAGCCTGTATCTATGATATCCCAAACTTCTGTACCAAGAGATTGAAGATAGGCAGTAACTCTTACCTTCCAATAATTGAAGTTTGTCCCATCAAAGATTGGTGGCCTGATTGATGCTTCCCTCTCGTAGTTGCTCATGATGAATGATATTCCTCCAAGCGATCAAGCTTCTCTGAAGGACCTGCTCTGATACCAATTGTTGGAAATAATACTGAGAGGGGGGGTGAATCAGTATTATCAAGTTCTTTTAATAAATCTGCCTTATTTATACTTTGAATTATTTTTGCATGTTAGTACCATAAAATAATGAGCATGAACAAAGAAAAACAGATAGTCACACCAAAGAACACCAGATGTAAGGTGGAAACCCAATGTGGGTGAAAACCACCTGCTGCAATATGTCTCTATCTTCTTTCAAATTAGAAACTCCTTTTACAATGGTTTTGTACTGGTGCAGTCCTTTACCAGTACGCAGGCTGCAACCTGCAGAGAGCTACAACTCTCTCTCGTTTTCCAGTCTCTCCAGGAAGGGAGCTACAACCCCCTACTTCTATTCTTTCAAGGATCACTTTTCATAAATTTTTAAGCTGGATCCATACACATCAAGAGATCATCAAGTACAAGTAAATCACCCAGTCAACTATAGTAACCAGATCAACAATAACAGTAAACTAAACCTAGAACACCTTATCAACAGAGAAAAGTCAGCCAACAAAAGATCTTAAGACAGATACGCAGTTTTTCTTTCTCTGGCCTGCGAGCGTACGCACATCACCTTCTGCTCCCCTGCATATACCCGCAGAGACCCTTCTGCCGCACCGCGTACCCACGCACTGTTTCTTCAATCACGCTGCGTACTATTACTATAGGCACGCACCCACAGATACTATCGCGCCGCGTACTGCTACTGCAGCCACGCACCCACAGATGTTATCGCGCCGCGTACCCACGCACCTGTGGCTTTTGAAGCGCCGCGTACTTTCCCTATGCCCATGCACCTGAACCTCTGTCGCACTGCGTATCCACGCACTGCGCCTTCTTCTGCTCTGCGTACCCACGCAATTCTCCTTCTTCTACTCTGCGTACCCACGCACTTGCACTGTTAATCACCTGCGCACCTCTGGTTAGGGCCGAATTGGCAGTCCACTAGTGTGCTACAGATCGTCAGATGCCCAGATCTGATCATGCGCTCGAGAGATCACCCTTCATAGATTCACTTTCAACTTCACTTTTATATAGATCAAGATTTTAAAACAATAACCCAATATTTCAGATCTTCAGATATTCAATTTGCAAAAGATGCTTAGCCAAGTGATCTCCTTTGCTTTATATAGGCAAGCTCTTCCTAAAATCATGGATCAATACCATAGATAACCAATACAAGGGGCCCAAAAACATGGGGCTCAATAATAATAATAATATAAAACAATACCACGGGCCAAAACCATAGAATCAAGAACGGCGGGCTAAATACCACGGGCCAAACATAGGAAACCCCATGTGAACGCGCTTCTCTGCCTTGAAGTAAGTGAACTGGGGGTATGCACCTTCTGAACGGGTGACCTGCATGTGCGGCCGCAGTCCCTTCACGGCGTACCTGCGGGTACGCACCTTTTGAACTATTCTCCTGCGTACTTCTTAATTTCCAACATTTTGAGAGCCTGATCAGAGCATTGCCACTTGAGGGTCTTGCCATCAAGTACAACATCTGTAACATAGAGCCATACCAGAATCATAATGCCAACAATACTGGGGTTGATCTTGAGGTATAAATTGATACTGGGGTTGACCTTGGGGTACATATTGAGTCTGGGGTTGACCTTGAGGAACGTACTGTCCCGTAGGTATGTACTGTCCTTGAGGTTGCCCCCCAGATGCAAATTGTGTACCTTGAGGTTGCCCCCCAGGCATTAATTGAGGCTGCCCCCCAGGTGGTAACTGGCCACCTTGAGGTTGAGGATTGGGAATAGAACCTGACATCATAAGAATGTCTTCTATGCTCAACGGCTTTGTACCATTGTTTGCAGTTAATAACCCTTGCTCAATGGGTTGAGGAGATGCTCCCAAAAAAATACCAGAAAGAGACTGATACCCGGAGGGAACAGAAGGACCGCCATACAAAAAGGATTTGGGCGATTGAGTAAACATGGATGACTGTCCTGCCATATTGACGGGAGTATAAAAACCTCTAGGTGTTGAGTGATAAGGAGCACGAGGTGGTGAAAAACTTAACCCTGAGTTTTCTAAATAATTAGTCAAAGAAAGATACCAAGAACTACTCCTAGGTGGACTGTAAAAAATTGATTCACGCTCCCTTAGTTCAATGACAGGTTGATTTTCAGGGATAGGGATGCCTACTTCTTCTTCTTCTGAAGCAAGTTCTTCAATAGAAATAAGTCCATAAGGAAGATCTTGAGTGATTACTCTCTCTACCCTAGGTGAACCAGGACCACTAAAAGTTGGAGAAACAAACCCCGATGTCGGATTAGCAGCAAATTCACTTTCAGGCTTGGATATTTTGGGTTCTTCACCTATATCACTAGTAGATGAAAAGCTACCAGCAATTTTGGAGACAGACACTGGCTGTGGATTATATTCTGCTACTGGCGTTTGAAAATCAGGATGTACTATCAAAGAAGATTCTCCTTCTTCCGGTGACCCTACTCTACTGTCTCTAGGAGTTACGAGGACTTTTAAGTCTTCAAGTTGGCTCGGTACTTCCTCAGGAGGTTGGCCCCGAAGTCTACGGGACTTCCTCAATAACTCAGCCATGTTTATAATCTCAGGAGACTGGCCCCGAAGTCTACGGGACTGTCTTGGTAATTCAGGCACAGTTAAAGACTTTTAACTACTTCACACACAAACAAAGTAAAATCTCAATAAAAAGCACCTAAGGTCTCTAAAGAACTAAACAAATTTGAATCACATGCCTAAAGAATCTAGGAGATCAAACACACACAAACAGTAACTTTCCGGACCGAAAACACTAGTTGGTGATGAAATCCAACGTCGCAGAGTTCAGTACAGAAATGGCAGTTGGAACAGTTACCCCGGCAACCTGCTTAATGAATAGACTGGCACAAGTTCCTCCACTTAACTGTCTCGAGTGAAGTGAACCCCCCAGAAAATCCAAGTGAGTCTAGCCGACGTCTGCTCTAGGTCAGTGGGATCTTCCCACCACTGTCACCTCAGGAAGAGTCCTAAAGAATATGGCCACTAAGGTTACCAACTGAGACAAATACACCTGGGGGAGCAGTCTACGATCCGATACGCACGCAAGGGCAGAGTAGCAAGCTCAATCCCCTTGAAGGCTCCTTGACATAATCCAAGGTTTACCAACAAGTGACCCCAGGCTCCTCGACAATGGTTAATCCGAGGTTTACCATTTTTAATACGTGAATATCTGGCGTCGTTCCCAATGAGGAAGGATTGATTCCCACACTGGTTCAGACACGATCTCGTGCTTCTCCTTTAAGAGGAGCTTCCCTAGAGCATAAATGCAACAATTGGATTCTTCCCTACCATAAGATACAGCTACTTGTTTGTTTTTACTGTCTTGGATAGTTAATTACTCTCCTACTCGAAGACACTAGCCTAAGCTAAGTTGGTGTATCAGATCCCTAGAAATAAAAATGTTACTAGGTGAATTTTACTTTAAGCGTTAATTTTAGTGGTTTTTGTTTAAGTCCAAAGGTGCGGAGATGAAACTCGTGGTATGAAGACGACTCAAAATCACTAAAAATGCACCTAAGATGATTTAAACACTCTTTTTCTCTTCGATGAACTTCTAAACTAAGAAAGAGTTTGAGAATGCAAATACTTTGTAAACACAAATCTTTCTCAATTAAACAAATTAAAAGAAGAGCTTTTCCTTTCCAAAGCACTCAAAACGAGACAACTAATTATTTCACAAAAATTTCCCTTTTTCGTTTCAAAGCATTCAAACACTACAAAAAACAAACTTTTTTCAAAAGAGATTTTTTTATATTTTGTAAATAAAACACTCAAAACTAATGAAAATAACTAACCTTGAGAGCTACAAACTATAAAAACCTATTTGAAGTCAAAGCCTACTAAAAGTCCTTTTTAAGGATGTTTTACTCAGCTAGATGCAAGCTAAGGACTAATTTATGCAGAATCACAAATCAGTCAAGAACAACCAATTTCGTTTTCTTTTTGAAAATGAAAATCCAAACTCTCAAACACAAGCTTTTCGAAGTTTTGTAAAGAGAAAACTCAAAGCAGATTCCTCAAACAAGGGGAGATTTCATTAATGGTCAGACTCATAAGAAAGTTGGTAGACACTAAGGTGATCTGAAGTCCCTACAACCTCTAAGCTCAGAGCCACTACACAACCAAAACGAAAAACAAACCCAACAAGCAAAACTCCTAGGAATTTCACCTAAAACCCTAACACTAACGAAATCAATCCAAGGAAAGCTTCTGACAAGTTATATGCGGGTCTAGGCAGTGGATAACAATTTCTAAAGACAAACTAAGCTGACTGATAGAGGAAATTTTAGGGTTTTCAAAATTTTGACAGGGTCCACAAGCCCACAGTTGGCACAGGTGCGGTCCCGCTCTGTGCTAAAAGCCAAGCTGCGGGTAAGTACGCACTGTGTCAAACGGCTAGGGTGCAGTCCTCTCCCAAAGCTATGAAAAACGAAAAATAACCCTGGATCTACAAACTCTACCCAATTTTACACACAACAAGCCAAAAACAGAAACAAAAATAGAGTTTCTCAGGTCAAAGTAAAAACAAGGAAAACAATCAAGTCCCCAGTAGAGTCGCCATTTTGTCACACGGAATAAGTCGATCTTGCGAACAAGATAGACCTTCCTAGAATCTAAAGAAGACCTAATGACAAGCAAACCAACCAGACACTATCTTTCTCTAAATATGCTTTGATAAACAATAGCAAACAAGTGTCTTTAGGGCCTACCTTAGGTCCAACGCTAGCTTGTGGATGCCCTCGCTCCTTCGATCCAAATGAGCTCCTTTTCGCGAATCTGCAAACACAAACAAGGCAAAAAAATTAAATAGCACCTGAAAAGCCAATTGCATAAAACATATTTAACATGAAAGTCAAGGAGTCCATGAAACAAATAACATAAGATACTTGTTGAGGAAAACGAGTTTGATTGTATTAATTCAAAAGAAGAAGAACCTTACAACCTTTGCCTTGACGCTGTACAAGCTCCTCCCAGGGTCCAGCAAGAAGTCTCCTCTACTTTGACAAGTTTCGCTCACTCCCCAATGAAGCCAAAAAGATGTGTTATCTCTCCTCTTAAGCTCAACTAGGAAGACTTGATTTCACCAGCATTTACTCTAAAAAATGTTCAGCTTCTAACCTCCCTAGCAACCAGCCCAATGCCTGTATTTAGAGTGCAATGGAGGGAGGTTACTAGGTCCTCCTTCAAAGGGATAAAGCCCTCCTTCAAAGGGATAGCTCCTCTCATCAAGGGATTAGCTCCTTCTCTTTTGGGATGCATGAACCACCTCAGAGCGAACAATCCACGTCAAAATTCCTTCTAGAAACCTCTAGAATTAACCCAAAGTGAGTTTTTTAAGATAAAACTTGCACCTTTTGACTTTCACAGGGGTCCGCACCTACACCGTTAGGGACAGAGCGGGCAGGTCCACAACTTTTGTACACAGAAGGTGCGGGACCACAGGTGACCATGAGAGAAAGTGCGGAACCAGAGTTACATTGATTTTTAATGTCTTTCTCTCATTTCCAAAGCTTGATTTGAAGAGCTGAGGTCTGAGACTTGCTTAGGAGGACAGTACAAGTGATGATAGACCCATACTGACTGCAAATAATCATGGCGACGATATTTTTGTGTAACATGGGGTCTTCTATTTCATTCAATAGTTCACTCAAGTATGATTCTAACCATGCAAATATGTGATGTGAAGTTGAACATGGCAAGACACCATCTGATTACCAGCCAATGATGTAAGTCATTAACAAATGCGAGATAAGTCACCGATAATGATAATGATCCTCAAGGTACTGCAGTACATTCTGCATGGTGTGAATGGATGATTTGATGTCAAACACCATACAAAGTCTTTCGGTCAAAGTTCATTGATGTTTGCAAGCCTCAAGGTACTGGAAGGGTATTTCTAAGTCAACTTCTTGGATAATGTGTTGATGTCAACAAGAAGAAACATGTCGCAGGAGGGCCTTGATGTATCCCACATCAATGACACGAAATGAGTGTAATGATTTTGGAGACATATTTGACTGAAGACATAAGGTTCAGGAATGGTAGTCATGAAAATGAAGGTTTATGAGTATTGAAAAGGATGAATTTTAACTGAATGACTTCTCTTGAACATGTCGGTGCCACTGAAATGAATTGGTAGCATTGACCCAAAACAAAGTGATGGATGGTATGATAGACCAATGGTATGATAACCATCGAGCTAATAACCCAACCCAAATAGTCATGGTGATGGAGTGAAAGTGTCATGTTCAAGAGCGCCCTGCTACCATAAAGTGGTTTCCCCATTTTCCCATTTTCCCCAATCATTGTTGACTAATACCTCTTTATTTTTATCAAGCTTGAGGAGGATAACATATTCTTGTTGTATAATTGCACCCTTCGGGTGAATCGATCGTTGTTTGATGTTTTAACAAGTCTAGAGAAGGTGAAACTCGGTCTTGTCTAGATGGACAAGTTTGTCGCTATTTGATGTTTTAATGAGTTTAATGACAAAGATAAATTAGTCCTTTTCATGTTTAAAGAGTTTGAAAAGGGACAAAAAGAAAACTCCACAAGTTATTTTTCATAAATTAATCTCTCAAGCCTGAAAAAACATAAAACAATACAAGAGAGATGTCGTTTCCAATCCATTAATGAGCTGGAAAGGACAAGCACTCGGCAATCTTTTCATGTTTAGAGAGTCTGAAAACAGCTTAAAGAGGACTCCAATTTGAGGAACGAGTGGTGTCTAGGATAGAAACTGGTTCCAGTGATGTTGGAACTTCTCAAAACATGTTGATTTAGGTGAAGAGGCTCACTAATAAGACTACTCATTGCAATTGTTCCTCAAAAAGGGTAAAAAAACCAAGTGAAAGCATATGATCAGTTGAAGGGATGGTGGTGATGGGATGAAAACAACCAAGGCTCATCTGAAAAAAAAGGTTGATAGAGTGGAAATCACGAGGGTTAAAAATGGAAATGGGTTCATTTTTACACAATATTGAACCATGTGGAACCATGCTTAGATTCAATTTCATGTTTACACAAGCTTGAAATGAAAATCTATGCTTGAGATTAGTTTACATGCCCCCAACATGATGAAAGGGAGAGTTTCCTGTAACCAGATGGAAGTCGTTGCGATGAAGTAGGATGATTATCCAACACCTTTTTAGCTTCGTCCAAATAGGGACAAAGGTGAATGGGGTGATTCCCTTCACATAACCTACAGGGAAACTTAACTTTACCACTAGGTGCATGCCCCCCAAGCTTCATTACATTCACCTAAGTAGACTACTTCTGCCTATTAGGTGGATGGAATGAAGGTTCTTTTATGAGATCAAGTGAAATACTCGACTGGGATTTTAGGAGATCTAATTAAAGACTCAACTTGGGACTTGGGTCCTTGTTTCATTTTTTAATGAGCTTGACACAAGACAAGGAACTCTACTCAGATTCCTTGTTTCATTTTTTAACGAGGTTGACACAAGACTAGGAACTATCCTCATACTCCTTGTTTCATTTTTTAACGAGGTTGACACAAGACCAGGAACTATCCTCATGGGCATGTTTCATTTTTTAAGGAGGTTGACACAGTAAAAGAACTATCCTTATACTCCTTGTTTCATTTTTTAACGAGCTTGACATGAGACAAGGAACTATGCTCATACCCTTGGTTTCATTTTTTAATGAGGTTGACACAAGACAAGGAACTATCCTCATATCCTTGGTTTCATTTTTTAATGAGTTTGACATAGTAAAAAAACTGTCCTCATAGACCCTTGTTTCATTTTACAACGAGCTTGAGACAAGACAAGGAACTATGCTCATATCCTTTATTTCATTTTTTAATGAGGTTGACACAAGACTAGGAATTATCCTCATATTCCTTTGTTTCATTTTTTAACGAGGTTGACACAAGACAAGGAACTATCCTCATGGGAGCTGTTTCATTTTCTAATAAGGTTGACACAATAAAAGAACTATCCTCATATAATGAGGTTGACACAAGACAATGAACTATCCTCATATTCCTTGATCACGACTCATAAGAGGTCATGACTTCCAAGAGGTTCTCATC
Organism: Pinus tabuliformis; assembly: GCA_031772625.1. NCBI lineage: Eukaryota > Viridiplantae > Streptophyta > Pinopsida > Pinales > Pinaceae > Pinus > Pinus tabuliformis. The sequence goes on along the minus strand of CM062805.1, from coordinate 1,182,974,707 downwards.
AGATGGGAGAACAATGCTTTGGAAGGGATCTGTAGCAAGGAATCCAATAGAGAGATCTGGTTCCAATTCCACCAGTACATAATGTACAACATCACTAAATTGATCGTCAGTTGATGTAGGCATGGAACAGGTTGCCACATAATTAACCCGTGGTGGGGAGGATACCATTGGTACAAAAGGACCATTTAAGGAATATGGTTCACTGGAAGCCATATTTGGACGAGGAAATGAAAGTTGCTCCACGGTGACAATTCTACCTTCATTAGGGAAATAAATCACTCAAAAGAGTGTTGAAACAATAGCTCCCATGTCATAAACATAGTCGCGCCCAAGAAGTGAATTGTAATCTAAAGGGCCTAGGACTACCATCACATTCAGATAAATGATTTTTCCCCCCAAAGTAATAGGAAACTGAGGAAGCATCCCTAATGGATGACTAGTTCCTCTATTAAAAGCCAACAGATTCTAGGTAACAGTCACAAGTGGCAGCGAACCGAGCGCTTTCCAAGCAGTGGAGGAAAGGATACTCACAAATGCACCTTCATCTATAATAGTGCTAGATACAATCATATTACAAACTTGTACTATGATCTGGAAAGGCACATAAGAAGGAAGACAGAATCCTACCAGCTGATTCCAATCAAAGGTGACCACACTACTTGGAGGGTGTATCGTAGAAATGGGAGAATTAACCCCTTGAGTTACAAGAACGGGAGGATTTTCCTCTTGTCTTGATGGAACAAGAGGATTGCCTCCAAGCTCATTTGAATCTGAAGAAACAAAAAGAACCTAGGTGGTATCATATTCACTCTATTTGGGAAAGGTACGATTAATAGAAGGTGAAATCGAGTCAACTGTTTCCTTGACCTGTTGATTTGGGTTAGGTATAGACTCATAGGATTCACTTTCAGAGAGAGTGGGTTTGACCGACGGTTGATTTGAGTCAATCAATTCATCAACTAGTGAAGGATTAAGGGAGAGTCTCCTGTAACCAGATGGAAGTTGTTGCGGTGAGGCAGCATGGTTATCCAACACTTTTTTGGCTTCATCCAAATAGGGACAAAGGTTAATGGGGTGATTCCATTCACATAACCTACAGGGAAACTTAACTTTACCCTTCTTTCCATGAACTTTACTACCACTAATTGATGGTATGTCACCAACATGGTCTCTAGAAGTTGATGACATAGGATGATGTGAACGATAAGACCATTCTTCTAGGATCTAAGGAATATCAGGAAAATTTTGAAGAAGATGGACACCCACGCAAATTTTTCATGGATATCGAATTTTGTGAGGCTTGATGGATAGTTTCTCATCAGATATTGCATTTAAAGCAATGGTTGCTTGGCTGCCCCTCTATTGAATTTGCTTCTTCTTCTTCTTCTTCCCTTTCTTCTTCTTCTTAGCCACCTGGTTACTAGTACCAATACTTTCACCAGGCGAAGAGGAAGAAGGGGAGGAAGAAACGTTTGAGAAAAAAGGCAAAGGGTCAACTTTAGGATCAACTGGAGGTTGATTTTGTCTAGTCAGAGGAGTACTCGGTTGCAGAGAAATCACGAAATTTTGAACCAAGGAGGTTGAAAACAACCATACTAGTAAGCCAATGGTAAATCTCGGAAGGGACAATGTAACCATATAAGGAGCACCAATATTTCCGAAAGTAGGAAAAGGACTAGGATTCCCATCAGAATGAATTCCTTGATTGGTGGACTCTGGATTTTTTGCCATCTGTTTCAACCTAAGATCAACTAAGGAGTGAGCATGGAGGATGTTATCCGTGTTCAATTAATTTTATTTTAATCAAAATAAAATAACAAAACAAAAGAGGGATAATCTAGGCAAAAGGTTTACCAAGCAACTGTGAACTACATAATACCTCCTGGCGAACCAAGAAGTAAGGGCGGGCAATCTCCCTGAATTTTGTGTTCGGTGTATCACAGTTTACAAGGTGTTTGATTCGGTTACCTAAGGATGGATAGAAACGTAGTGTTGTCCTCCCATATATACCCTAAAGCACGTGGAGGCCCAATCCATATTAGCGATGTCTAATGCAAAACCGCACAGTCAGAGCATTCCCATATACTTTACGTACTGTAACACCACCCTATATACCTAAAAGTACGTGGACGAGCTACGATATACTCACATACGTGGAATGAGGTATCACACTCGGGATGTATTGCAGACAAGTTAGCGATAGCTGCTATGTTTTGTGACGCTGGAACACGTCTCTAGCCTACAACCACTAAATGTTTTTCGTTAGGTGACAATGCTCCATTAGGTAAATTCAGATAAATTTTAAGTTGATCTTCTTTAGAATTTTCCTTTCAGGGTTCACCACTTGATGTATGTTTGCAATTCCTAAAATGCAACTAATATGATAAGCATTCTTTCCATTCAATTTAACAATGAAAATCTTAGCTATTAGGGATAGAGGAATCAAATTTCTTTTGATCAAGGAGAAAAGAGCACAATCTAATGCAATTTCCCTACACTATTCCTATGAGCACACACAAATATTTTCAATGCAACATGCATGTATTTCTTTTCGATTTCCTTAATGTGAATATGAACAAAAGTAAATATGTAAATACAATCAATCAATCCTTCATAAGAACGAAGACTTTGACGACAGTTCTGTTTCAAAGGAAAAGAAGACTTTATGACACTTTCTTTTGAACAAAGATTAATAAACTATATTCTAAATTTGACTATAGACTGATAGTGATAAAGAAAAAATTTAAGAAACATTAATCAATTGAGTCAAAGTAGGTCTAGATAAGGAGATAGAAAGTTGTTCTCTAAGACATAACATTCATTGATCAATCAGCAAACAAACAAACAGAGAAAAGTTGGCAAAGACACATTCCAAAGGTGAAAATTTTCCCTAAGGTGGATTAGCGCAAGTCAGAGAGGGCCTAACTGTGCTGCAAAGCACTTTATCTCACTCAAGGGTGCTCTACAGAGCATTATCCCCTGACCAAGCCTGCGCTGATTCCTGAGAGGCCACTCAAGAGTCATCTAACCTCAATTTTTGACTAAAATTCAATGCAAAAGGGCTGAAATACAATCAATGAACACAAGTAAGGTCTACAAGGATGTCCTAGGAGGTGGATAAGATACTAGGAAAGGTGATCTTCCCCAGTGGAGTCTCCAATTCATTTTGGAGAATTTGGTATCTACTAATAAATACTAATTCCCTAGATAAGTAGCCATATCTAGAACAATAGTTTAAAGTGTTTTAGTCTTTTCCTATAACCAATAGATAATATGAGAATATGAGAAGACCTACTTGTAGTTCCTCTTTCCTCTCGTCTCCTTTGTATTGATCCCATCGCTCCTTCCCATACTTAATATGCTTGAGAAGTACCTGTAAACACAACAGAAAACAAAGAATTGATCAAAGCAAAAGATCTATTGAATATAAGTGAATGGAATCAGATACATTTCACACATATAAGCATTATAAAAAAATACAAACATATGGGAGAAATGTTCAAACATTTTATTGAATAGAAGAAGGAATTACAACCATTTATGTTTGATTCAAAGCCATTTCTCCAGCTTGGATCCCATCCACATCACATCAAAAGCATGACAAACTTATAGCATTTCAATACTTACTTCAAAGCCAAATCTCATAGCAGCATTATCTCCTTACAATTTAACATAATCCAGCCCTTGATCACTTAGATGAGTGGTCAATTTATAGGAAGATGAAGGAGGTTTTTTCATAAATGGTGGCATTGAATGGCCTTCAATACTTAGAATTAGTTCCATGGAGGAAGGGATGAGAGGATAGGATGCACCTTAACTCATTCCTCATCCATTTTCGAGCTCATAGGAGTTGATAAGTGAGGGAGCCTTCTAGATGACTCCAAAAGATAAGAATATTCCCTAAACCCTATGTGAATTTCGCTCAATCTCACCCAGAGCAGGTGAAAGGAAGCCTAAGTGCTCTACAGAGCACCCTGGCATGGACTTAACTATTTTGCAGTGCACCCTTGCATGTGCCTACCTGTGTTGGTCCCTCTAGAGGCCATTTTTGGATGTCTTCAAATCATGAAACTGTCTGGGAAGGAGGAATTCAAAGGGTTGACTTGTTTAGGACATGTAACAACTGAAATTAGGGTTTGATGAGCCATAAAACACTGATCTGGATGATGGGATTGATGTGCCCAAATGGATCTGTAATAGGGCTAAGCCGTTTCAGTAGAAATTAAGAAAAGTTCATCCAACACTTGAGCCCCTCATACAAAAGATATTGAGGAAGTTGATAGATGCTTAGATCATTTACAATGTGCGACATTTGACATGGGTATCTAACTTGGTCCTTATGAGGGAGAAGTCTGGGGAGATCTTCCTGTGTGTATATTTCCACAATCTTAACCACGCTTCAAACAAGGATAATTATCCAGTACCATCCATGGAGAAGATATTGCAAATAGTATCTAGGATAAAAAAAAATTCTTTGTTAGATGGTTTCTTGGGCTACAACCATGTTTTGGTAGCAAAGCTTGATATGATAAAGACTACATTATGTACTAAGTGGGGCACATTCGCATTTCACCGAATGTCATTTGGACTCGTCAATGTCGGTGCAACGTTTCAACATGAAATGGACATCACCTTCTATGGGCTTATTGGATAGAGTGTAGTGGTCTACCTCGATGATGTAACAGTGTTTTGCAAACAATGGCAAGACCACTTGTGCCACCTTAAGAAATTTTTTGAGCGATGCTGAGAATACAAGATATTCTTGAATCCCAAGAAAAGTATCTTCGTAGTTTTTGAGGGTAACCTTCGTGGACATATTATTTCTAAAAGTGGGATCAAGGTAGATCCAGACTGGGTTCAAACCATCACGTAGATTTTTCCATCCAGTGAACAAGAAGGCGATGTAGTCTTTCCTGGGGAAGGTCAAATTCCTCAGAAATTTCATCTTCAACTATGCTCAGGTTGTCAAACCCATATAGGAGATGATCAAGAATGATTTAGTATATAAATGGGATAAAATGGAAAAGGACGTGTTCACCCATATTAAGCAAGCGATAACAGAAGCACCAATGTTGTACAATCCAGACTTTAGCAAGGACTTCTTGCTCTACACTTTTGCTTTTGACACTTCTCTTGTAGTTGTGCTCACTCAGAAGGATGAGTTAAACAATGACTAGCCTATCTCCTTCATGGGTGTGAGCCTACAAGGACAAAAAATCAACTACCCTGCTATGGACAAGAAAGCTTATGCAATATACAAGGCGGTGAAGCACTTCATACCCTACCTATTGAAAAATAATTGTATTATCTTTGGTTCACACCCAACAGTCAAATCACTGCTTGTTCAGCAAGAGCTAGGTGAGAGAAGGGCAACCTAGATGACCAGACTACAGGAATATGATCTTGACATCATAACCAATTCACACCATCAAGGGTCATGGTCTTTGCAAGTTAGCAGTAGAAGTAGTCAACGTGCAAGAGGAAGAAGAACAACTCACAAGTTGTGAGCAAGAAATCGAAAACGGTACAATGTTGAGCGAGCCTCTCTCGCTTTAGACAAAAAAATTGGTACGTAGATGTGCAATGGTACCTTGATCATGGCACCATGCCCTCCCATTTCTCTATGTGGTAGAAGAGGGCACTCCAATTCAAAGCATTACCATATCAACTAGGGCATGGGGTTCTTTTCAGAAAGCACCACAACGTGATATTTCTCACGTGTTTGGAGGCACATGACTCAGACAAGTTTTTACATGATCTCCACAATGGACTAGTCAGGGCACACTTCAAAAGAAACACTATAGTACACAAGGTCATGTGGGCCAGATACTGCTAGCCTACATTATTCACGGATGCTCATTCCTATGCCCGCAAGTTTCCGGTTTGTCAAAGGTACGCCAACTGAAATCAGAAGTCAACAACCCCGTTGTAGTGGAAGAATCGTTCCAACAGTGGGGTTTGGATATAATTGGATATATTGACCACTACTGATTATTTCATATGGTGGATGGAGGTAGTTTTTCTAAAACAAGTGAATGATCAAGAAGTCATCAACTTTCCGCAATAGGATATCATCTCCAAGTTCAATGTTCCTACATCACTTATTTTTTACAGTGCAACGTACTTTTCTTCGTTAAAGATTTATGATTTTGCATTGGAAAATGGTATTATTTTCAAAAATTTTGCTAACTATTATCCACATGGGAATGGTCTTTCCGAATCCATGAATAAGAACCTCATCTGTATCATCAAAAGGACCATATTATCTTAGCAACAAAACTGGCACTCCCCTTTGGTGAATGCCTTATGGGTTGAATAAGTCATGCCTAAGCCTTCTCTGAATACCTCCACTTACTTCCTGATGTATGGAAAGGAAGCCATCCTCCCACTAAACATATACTTTCCTGCTCTCCAGTTGTCCCAAGAATCCTAGGGCAAGCCATGTCTCTTAGTTCAGCATAGGATGGACACTTTTCACAAGCTAAAGGAAGAAAGGCTGAAAGAAAAAGAAAACTTTTTGACTCCATCAGAGTCATATCAAGAGATGGTTTGACAGAAATTCTGTAGGGAAGACTAGCTTCAATGTGGGTGACTTAGTCTTAAAGTGGGACAAAGCCCACAAGGAAAAAGGCAAGCACACTAAGTTTCAATCCCTGTGGATTGGTCCTTACACAGTCCATGAGAAGCTTGGCCAATACATGTATTATCTTCAATCACTTGACGGGTGATCCGAATTGGATCCATAGAATATTGTCAAGGAACCGTGATTGTATTAGGAGGGAACAAATCCCTAAGAAACCCAAAACAGTGATCAAAGACACCCTGAACCAGTGGCAATGGCAGCCAACGTGGAACGACAAGGACCTCGGTCAAAGCACGCTGACCGAGGCCCATGGAGATCGCGCATAAGGCCAAAGTAGCCCTTGGGAGCCCCAGAATGGGAAAAGGAGGTGGAATTTGATGCGCGATTAGCCGAACAGGTCTGTGAAAGAAAAGACTGAGCACTTGATCGCGTGGGGAAACCGGAGGATCGCGGGCGGAAAAGGGAAAAGCGCTAAAGTACAAGGCGGGACCCGCGCTCTGGAAAACTGGCAGTTTTGATCGAGGCGCCCTTAAACAGTAAGAGGTTTTGGACGAGAGTAGAGTGATTCCATACACTGATCGACACATAGCAGGCAGAGTTGAGAGAAAACCACTGTTGATCGCACGCTATTGGTCAAGCAAGTCAACCACACGAAACATACGTATGGCGTCGGATCTGGAGGGCCCAGATCAGACGGCTGAGATCGTGCCCGATGGAGGAAGCGGAACCAACAAGGAATTAAGCCGCATTTTAAAAGGGATTTGGAATCTGTTTGACCACCATAGCGAAGGAAGAACGTATCCACGATGTAACTGAAGACATGAACCGATGAAGCAAGCTGGCACCGTTTAGCAGAGGACAAGTGGCCACTCCCTGAGCGTTCATGATGACGCCGAGCAGGGAACTCCAAGTGCAGATGCAAAAGGTGAAGAGACAGAGGCGGAATAGGAACCGAATAGGCATAGGGTTCGAATGACTAAAGCCATGAAGAGAGGAAGAAGATAGTCAGTAGAGAAGTCAAGAAGAGACAGAAGTCGAGAGATGAATAAGTGGAACAGTGAACCCAGAGAGGAGGACTGAACACAGAGAACAGTAAAGCAAAGTAGAAGAGACAGAGGGCCGAGCTGACCAAAGGTGGCATCGAGCACCAAAGAGCTTGAAGATTCAAGCCATCCCATAGGGAAATCTGTCTAGACTTAGCATCAAATTTGGTTCTTTCTGCTGTTGATCCGAATTGGATCCATGAAAGACTGTCAAAGAACCATGACTCTATCAGGTCGAAAAAATCCCTAAATAAATCCAAAACAGCAATCAAAAACACCCTGAACCAGTGGAAATGGCAGCCGACGTGGAATGACGAGGACCTCGGTCAAAGCGCATTCACCGAGGCCCATGGAGACCACGCCGGAGGCCAAAGTAGTCCTTGGGAGCCCTAGAATGGGAAAAGCATGAGGAATAGGGCCATGAAGGAAAAGCCCGAGCACTTGGCCATGCGGGGGAACCAGAGGATAGTGGGCGGAAAAGGGAAAAAGCACCAAACACAAATGTCGGGACCCGCGCTCTGGAAACCAGTGGTTTTGATCGAGGCGCCCTTGAACGGTAAGAGGTTTTGGACGAAAGCGGAGTGATTCCATACATCGATTGAAGTGTGGCAGGCAGAGGTGAAAGAAAACTGCCATTGATCGTGAGCTATCGGTCGAGCAAGTCAACTGCGTGAAACGTGCATATGGTGTCGGATCTGGAGGGCCCAAATCGGATGATTGAGATCGCACCCAATGGAGGAAGTGGAATCGACAGGGAATTAAGCCACATTTTAAAGGGATTTGGAATTCATTTGACCACCATGGTGGAGGAAGAACGCATCCACAGAGTAACTAAAGAAACGAACCGACGAAGCATTACTGGTGCCATTTAGCGGAGGACACGTGGCCACCCCCTGAGCATTCATGATGACACCGAATACAGGGAACTCCAAGCGTGGCTGTAGAAGGTGAATCGACATGTGGAAGAGGAACCGAACAAGCATAGGATTTGAATGGCTAAAGCCAGGAATAGAGGAAGAAGACAGTTCAGTTGGAAGTCAAGTTAGACATAGAGAGACAAAAGTGTAACAGTGAACCTTGAGAGGAGGACTAAACACGGAGAACATTAAAGCAAAAGCAGAAGGGACAGAGGGCCGAGCTGACCAAAGTCGGCATCGAGCACCAAAGAGCTTGAAGACTCAAGCCTTCCCATAGAGGAATCTGTCCGGACTGAGCATCACATTTGGCTCTCTCCACTATAGACCGAAAGGTCACAGAGCTTGTAGGAAGAAGAAGAGTCTGTGTACTCCAAGTGGCTTGGGGAATCCAAGAAACCACCCTGCCAAGCAAAACATGCTTTAGGAGAACTCACATTGAGCCCCTGTATTGTAAATTCTCTGTTTAAAGACACAATAAAACAAGGCCACCACTAAAAGCTGGACCGGAGACGTAGACCTGGAGAATAGGGTGAACTCCTTATTAAAATTGCTTGTGTCTTTATGTTTGCTTACTGTATTTCTCTGCTGTCTTTTCCATTTTAATGTCTGTGTATTGGCAATCTGATCGATCTGTTGCTTCAATAACATAGAACGCACACACTAGCACATGAGTCTGTAATACCTTAGTTTAATAATTCTTTAACTGATGTCACTCATAGAGTGAATATCAGTTCAAGTGGTATCAGAGCTATAGGTTGTAAGGTTAAACAAGCTTGTGTTGGTTTAGATGTGAATTCTCACAAGATCAAAGCTCAAATTAGGAGAAGGAGAGTTGGTGGAAACTAATCCTGAAATGGGAGAGTCTATCCTCAAAGACCATGTCAGAGGAAGGTCCTATAGGGCCAGACCCTCAATTCATAGAGAGTTTCCTAGCTATAAATTCTATGGTTGAAGAAATGTATAGATACTTTAGAAAGCAAAAGGTGGAAGATGCATCAAGCTCTAAGCAAGAGAAAGAAGAAGATGAGTCTCACTTCCATGACAACTCCAAAGGGAAGGGGAAAGAGGAACACTTTCTCACACCTCCTAATAGCCCTGTGCATAATAAGAAAGCATCTTTGGTTAAGTTAGATGTTAAATTTGATTTTCCTATATATGATGGAGAGCTAAATGTTGAAAAGTTGGACAACTGGATTAGACAAATTGATGTGTATTGCAGGGTACAGAACATAAACTCAGACAAGAGTAAGATTTAGCTGGCAAGCCTACGCCTAGGTGGCACTGCCTTGGTTTGGTGGGAAGGTAGAATCCAAGCTGATATGAAAAGACATGGCAAGACCATCTATGTCTGGAGTGAATTTGTTGCTGCAATCAAAAAGAAGTTCTATCCTTTGGCCTACATGCAACAAGCCATGATGAGCTAGCAAACTCTTCAACAGTTGAAAGGGAAAAGTGTGCAAGGGTATACTCAAGAGTTCAGAAAGATAGCATTGATGTTGGGTATCTCATTAGACTCACCAGAGACTCTTTTGAAGTACATTGGTGGTCTACACAGCTACATGAGGCATACCATCCTCATGTTTAATCCCACTAGTATAGATGAGGTATCTATACAAGCTACTCATCTAGAGGCTAGAGGAATGAATGGAAATCCAGAAGTTGGGGAACCATCCCAACCAACTGTAAACAAGAGCAACGAGAAAAGAAAACAGTAGTGGAAAGTAAGGAAGGCTAACATTGCACAGAAAGCCAAAGCTTCATGCACTCACTGTAAAAAGGAGGGGCATGATGATGAGAATTGTTGGATTCTGCATCCAGAGTTGAGACCTAAGAAGTCCAAGGGCAAGAAGAAGAAGACAGCTGCAGCTATTCAGAGAGATTTGGGGTCAGACTCAGGAGATGAAGCAACTATACCAGCCACATGTATAAAAGGTTGTCTGCTTTAGAGAATGTTGAAATCAAGAAGCAGGTGCAATAGTTGCTCAAGAAGGGCTTCATTAGGCCTAGCACATCACCATGTGGGTCACCGATCGTTTTGGTGAGAAAGAAAGATGGCTCGTGGAGAATTTGCATAGACTACCGAGCACTAAATAAGATAAAAATAAAAAATCGTTATCCCCTTCCTCGCATAGATGATCTTCTAGATCAATTGAAAGAAGCTGTTTATTTCACCAAGCTGGATTTGCACAATGGATACCATTAGGTCAGAGTTGCAGAGCAAGATGCATGGAAGACTGCTTTCAAAACAAAGCAGGGATTGTATGAATGGCTGGTTATGGCTTTTGGCTTAACTAATGCCCCTACTACTTTCATGAGATTAATGAATGATGTACTCAGACCTTTTCTTGATGATTTTGTTATTATGTATCTGGATGACATTCTGATTTTTAGTAAAACATGGGAAGAACACTTAAAGCATGTTAAGTAGACATTAGATGTTTTGAAAAGAGAAAAAATTTATGTTAAACTCTCAAAATGTGAATTTGGAAAAACATTTCTAAACTACTTGGGTCATATAGTAGGGGGAGGTGAATTGAAAATAGATCCCTCTAAAGTGGCAGTCATTGTGAACTGGCCTAAACCCAGGTCTACTACCAAAGTGAGAATCTTCCTAGGAGCAACACAATATTGGAGGAAGTTCATTTCTAACTTCTCCTCGATTGCAGCTCCCTTACATGCTTTAACAGGATTGAATAAGGTGTTTCAGTGGGGAGGCAAACATCAGAAAGCCTTCGACACCTTGAAAGAAAAAATAAGTATAGCACCTGTACTAGCACTGCCAGATTTACAAAGACCATTTGAGATCCAAACTGATGCCAGTGACTATGCCATGGGAGCAGTGTTGACACAGCATGGCAAACCCATATGTTATCATTCTGAGACTTTTAATTCTGCAGTAGTTAACTATCCTACATATGATAAAGAATTGTATGCATTAGTTTAGAGTGTGAAAAAGTGGAAACATTACTTAATGGGCAAAGAGATAGTAATACATACTGATCATCAGCCACTTCAATATCTACAGTCCCAAACTAAGTTGCAACACTCAAGGCATTACAGATGGATGGGTTTTCTACAACAGTTTCACTTAGTCATCAGATATAAAAAGGGCATACATAACAAGGTTGCAGTCATGTTATCTAGACCCATTATAAATGCATCTACCATACTTAAGCATAATTCTATGTTACATGAAAGCTACATAGAACAATATGCTCAGGATATGGATTTTAAAGATGTATATGCAACTTTGAGTCAAGGAAAAAGAGTAGAAGAATTTGACTATCATATAAAAGACCGACTCTTATATCATTGTGGGAAACTCTACATTCCACAAACTAAGAGGATATTGCAGTAAACATCCTAAGCTTTGGGATGAACACTTGTGTTATGTGCAGCATGCTTACAACAGAGCCAAACACTCTTCTACACAGATATCTCCTTTTGATACCTGTTTTGGTTTCACACCAAGGTCTCCTTTGGATTTTGTCTTTGGTAAAGATACCATGGTTGATGGCCACAGTGATGTGGACAAGGCAACTGGGTTCATTGAACAGATCCAGGAGATCCATCAGGTAGTACAGGAATAGCCGGAAAAGAGCTAGGCCAAGTATAAGGCTAGGCATGATAAGCGTCGAATGGAGCATAGTTTTCAAGTTGGAGACCAAGTATGGTTGTATACTAACAAGGACAGGATGCAAGGTGAAGAGCTATCAGGTATGGACCTTTTAGGATACTTGAGAAGATTGGTGAAAATTCTTTTCGCCTTGATTTACTAGCTTATATGCACATCTACTCAGTCGTAAATGCAGATTGCTTGAGATTGTTTGAACCTTCAATGATTGAGGACCCTGAAGAGAAAAGTCAATTTCCTTCTATTGATGACCTGCTACCGGAATACCTCAACAAGTTGCAGGAAGACACATTGTTGGACAGAAAGGTGAGGACAACGCACAGGGGAGAAGTCGAGTACCTCAGGATTGGGCTCAGAGGTTCAAAGCCTAGCAATGCAAAGTGGATAGAGATTGGAAAAGTGAAGAAACAATATCCTCACTTAGTCAATGCTTGAAAACCAACTTTTAGTGGTCCAAAATCTTTTTCAGTGGGAAGGCCGTGATCCGAATCAGATCCATGAAAGACTATCAAAGAACCATGACTATATCAGGTCGAACAAATCTCTAAATAAATCCAAAACAACGATCAAAAACACCCTGAACTAGTGGCAATGGCAACCGACGTGGAACAACGAGGACCTCGGTCAAAGCATGTTGACCGAGGCCCATGGAGACCGTGTAGGAGGCCAAAGTAGCCCCTGGGAGCCCCAGAATGGGAAAAGGAAGTGATTTTTGATGTGCGCTTAGCACTAATCACACATCGCTAGGCGAACAGGGCCATGAAGGAAAATCCCGAGCACTCGGTCAAGTGGGGGAACCGGAGGACCATGGGCAGAAAAGGGAAAAAGCACTAAACACAAATAGCGGGACCCGCGCTCTGAAAACCGGCGGTTTTGATTGGGGTGCCCTTGAACAGTAAGAGGTTTTGGACAAAAGCGGAGTGATTCCATACACCAATCGACGCTTGGCAGGCGGAGGTGAGAGAAAACTGTCGTTGATCGCACGCTATCAGTCGAGCAAGTCAACCGCAAAAAATGTGCGTATGGCATCGGATTTGGAGGGCCCAAATCAGACGGCTGAGATTGCACCCGATGGAGGAAGTGGAATTGACAAGGAATTAAGCCGCATTTTAAAGGGATTTGGAATCTGTTTGACCACCACAGTGGAGGAAGAACGCATCCACAAAGTAACTGAAGAAACGAACCGACGAAGCATTACTGGCGCCGTTTAGAGGAGGACACGTGGCTGCCCCCTGAGCGTTCATGATGACGCCGAACACAGGGAACTCCAAGTGCAGCTGCAGAAGGTGAATCAACAGGTGGAAGAGGAACCGAACAGGCATAGGATTCGAATGGCTAAAGCCATGAACAGAGGAAGAAGACTGTTCAATTGGAAGTCAAGTTAGACACAGAGAGACAGAAGTCGAGAGACAAAAGTGTAACAGTGAACCCTGAGAGGAGGACTAAACACAGAGAACAGTAAATCAAAAGTAGAAGGGACAGAAGGCTGAGCTAACCAAAGGCAGCATCGAGCACCAGAGAGCTTGAAGACTCAAGCCTTCCCATAAAGGAATCTATCCGGACTGAGCATCACATTTGGCTCTTTCCACTGTAGACCGAAAGGTCACAGAGCTAGTAGGAAGAAGAAGAGTCTGTGTACTCCAAGTGGCTTTTGGAATCCAAGAAACCACCCTGCCAAGCAAAACCTGCTTCAAGAGAACTCACATTGAGTCCCTGTATTGTAAATTCTCGATTTAAAAACACAATAAAACAAGGCCACCACTGAAATATGGACTGGAGACGTAGCCCTGGAGAATAGGGTGAACTCCTTATTAAAATTGCTTGTGTCTTTATGTTTTCTTACTGTATTTCTCTGCTGTCTTTTCCATTTTAATGTCTGTGTATTGGAAATCTAATCGATCCGTTGCATCAATAACACAGAACACACAAACCAGCACGAGTCTGTAATACCTTAGTTTAATAATTCTTTATCTGATGTCACTCATAGGGTGAATATCAGATCAACTGTAGACTAGAAGGTCACATCACTGGTAGGAAGAAAAAGAGTCTGTGTACTCTAGTGGCTTGGGGAATCCAGTAACCACCCTGCCAAGCAAAACCTACTTCAGGAGAACTCACATTGAGTCCCTGTAATGCAATTTCTTTGCTTAAAGACACAATAAAACAAGGTCATCACTGAAAGTTGGACCGGAGACATAGCCCTGGAGAATAGGTTGAACTCCTTATTAAAAATTGCTTGTGTCTTTGTGTTTGCTTACTGTATTTCTCTGTTGTCTTTCCACATTATTGTCTATGTATTGGCAATCTGATCGATCCATTGCTTCAATAACATAGGACACACACCAGCACATGAGTCTGTAACACCTTAGTTTAGTAACTCTTTAACTGATGTCACTTATAGGGTGAATATCAGATCAAGTGGTATCAGAGCTCTAGGCTGTAAGGTTGGAAAAGCTTGTGTTGGTTAAGCTATGAATGCTCACAAGATCAAAGCTCAAATTAGGAGAAGGAGAGTTGGTGAAAACTAATACTGAAATTGGGAGAGTCTATTCTTGAAAGACAATGTCAGAGGAAGGTTCTGTAGGGCCAGACCCTCAATTCATAGAGTGTTTCCTAGCTATAAAGTCTATGGTTGAAGAAATGTACAGAGACTTTAGAAAGCAAAAGGTGGAAGACGCATCAGGCTCTAAACAAGAAAAATAAGAAGATGAGTCTCACTTCCATGACCACTCCAAAAGAAAGGGGAAAGAGGAAGCTTTCTCACACCTCCTAATAGCCCTGTGCATAATAAGAAAGCATCTCTGATTAAGCTAGATGTTAAATTGATTTGCCTATATATGATGGAGAGATAAATGGTGAAAAGTTGGACAATTGGATTAGACAAATTGATGTGTATTGCAGGGTACATAACATAAACCTAGACAAGAGTAAGATTTAGCTAGCAAGCCTACGCCTAGGAGGCATTGCCTTGGTTTGGTGGGAAGGCAGAACCCAAACTGATATGAAAATACATGGCAAGACCATCTCTGTCTAGAGTGAATTTGTAGCTACAACCAAATAGTAGTTCTATCCATTGGCCTACATGCAACAAGCCATGATGAGTTGGCAAACTCTTCGACAGTTGAAAGGGAAAAGTGTGCAAGGGTATACTCAAGAGTTCAAAAAGAGAGCATTGATGTTGGGTATCTCACTAGACTCACCAGAGACTCTTTTGAAGTACATTGGTGGTCTACACAGCTACATGAGGCATACCATCCTCATGTTTAATCCCACTAGTATAGATGAGGTATCTATACAAGATACTCATCTAGAAGCTAGAGGAAAGAATGGCAATCCAAAAGTTGGGGGACCATCCCAACCCACTGTAAGCAAGAGCAAAGAGAAAAGAAAGCAGAAGTGGAAAGCAAGGAAGGCTAACACTGCACAGAAATCCAAATCTTCATGCACTCAACGTAAAAAGGAGGGGCACGATGATGAGCATTGTTGGATTCTGCATCCAGAGCTGAGACCTAAGAAGTCTGAGGGCAAGAGGAAGAAGGCAGCTGCAGCTATTCAGAGAGATTTGGGGTCAGACTCGAGAGATGAAACAACTATAGCAGCTACAGGTATAAAAGGTAAGAATTCTGAAGCATCTACTAGTAATTCTGCTCAATCTGTTATTGATGAAGAAAATGAGAGAAAAAGACATGAGCTTTTCCATATTCGAGTTATTTCCAAAAATCAAAAGATTGATACTTTGTTTGATAGTGGCTCACAAATAAATTTGATTTCTGAAGCAATTGTAAAGAAATTGGGATTAGAAACTACACCTCACAAGAAACCATACCCATTAGGATGGTTGAATGATAAAGCACAACTACAAGTGACTAGACAATGCAAACTCAAGTTTTCTTTTGGGTCAGCATTTGTAGATGAGGTTGATTTAGACATAATTCCTTTGCATATATGTGGAATTGTTTTAGGAAGTCCTTATTTGTATGATAGAAAGGCTATTTTCTATAGAGCTGAGAACAAGTATATACTTGTTAAAGATGGAATCGAATACTTTTTAAGAGCTCATAAGCTCAAGAATAATTACACTCTCATAAACTCAGGACAGATGAAAAGAATGATAAATTCAAGCAAACAATTCTTACTGATGGTTGAAAAGGAAAAGAAACCTGATAAAACCAATGTATTTGAGGGTTGTAATGTTGAACAGCAAGCTGATATAGAAAAGGTTGTTTCATAGTATGATGTATTGTTTCAGGAGCCTAAAGGTCTGCCACCCAAAAGGGGAATAATACATGATATTATTTTGCAACAAGGTGTTCCTTTGCCTAACATTGGGATGTACAGGTTGTTTGCTTTAGAGAATGTTGAAATCAAGAAGCAAGTGTAGGAGTTGCTCGAGAAGGGCTTCATCAAGCCTAGCACATCACCATGTGGGTCACCAATCATTTTGGTGAGAAAGAAAGATGGCTTGTGGAGAATGTGCATTGACTACCGAGCACTGAATAAGATAACAATCAAGAATTGTTATCCCCTTCCTCGCATCGATGATCTTCTAGATCAATTGAAAGAAGTTGTTTATTTCACCAAGCTGGATTTGCACAATGGATATCGTCAGGTCGGAGTTGCAGAGCAAGATGCATAAAAGACTGATTTCAAAACAAAGCAAGGATTGTATGAATGGCTAGTTATGCCTTTTGGCTTAACTAATGCCCCTACTACTTTCATGAGATTAATGAATGATGTACTCAGACCTTTTCTTGATGATTTTGTTATTGTGTATCTGGATGACATTCTAATTTTTAGTAAAACGTGGGAAGAACATTTAAGGCATGTTAAGCAAACATTAGATGTTTTGAAAAGAGAAAAACTTTATGTTAAACTCTCAAAATGTGAATTTGGCAAAACATCTCTAAACTACTTGGGTCATATAGTAGGGTGAGGTGAATTGAAAATAGATCCCTCTAAAGTGGTAGTCATTGTGAACTGGCCTAGAACCACGTCTGCTACAGAAGTGAGAAGCTTCCTAGGAGTAGCAAAATATTGGAGGAAGTTTATTTCTAGCTTCTCCTCAATTGCAGCTCCCTTACATGCTTTAACAGGATTGAATAAGGTGTTTCAGTGGGGAGGCAAACATCAGAAAGCCTTCGACACCTTGAAACAGAAAATTAGTATAGCACCTGTACTAGCACTGCTAGATCTACAAAGACCATTTGAGATCCAAACTGATGCCAGTGACTATGCCATGGGAGCAGTGTTGACACAACACGGCAAACCCATATGTTTTCATTCTGAGACTTTTAATCCTATAGTAGTTAACTATCCTACATATGATAAAGAATTGTATGCATTAGTTCAGAGTGTGAAAAAGTGGAAACATTACTTAATGGGCAAAGAGACAGTAATACATACTGATCATCAGCCACTTCAATATCTACATTCCCAAACTAAGTTGCAACAATCAAGACATTACAGATGGATGGGTTTTCTACAACTGTTTCACTTAGTCATCAGATATAAAAAGGGTATACATAACAAGGTTGCAGACGTGTTATCTAGACCCATTATAAATGCATCTACCATACTTAAGCATAATTTTGTGTTACATGAAAGCTACATAGAACAATATGCTCAGGACATGGACTTTAAAGATGTATATGCAACTTTGAGTCACGAAAAAAGAGTAGAAGAATTGGACTATCATATAAAGGACTGACTCTTATACCATTGTGGGAAACTCTGCATTCCACAAACTGAGAGGATAAAGATAATTAGGGAAGCACACACTTCTTTGATATCAGGTCACTTTGGGGTAAGTAAAACAGTTACACAGCTACAAAGATTCTGCTATTGGCCGAAAATGAATGAGACAGTTTCTAGATATGTAAGAGGGTGTGCCATATGTGCTAAAATCAAGCCCGGCAATAGAAAACTAGGCTTGTACACTCCATTGCTAGTTCCTTCTCACCCTTGGGAAAGTGTTTCCATGGATTTTGTTGGAGGACTACCTAAATCTAGGAAAGGTCATGATTATCTGTATGTTGTTGTGGATAGGTTCAGCAAAATGTGTGTTTTGATACCTTGTAGTAAACATATTATAGCTGAATAGACTGCAAAATTGTTCTTTGAACATGTATGGGTCCATTTTGGATTACCCACTTCCATTGTATCTAATCGAGACACTTGATTTGTGGGGAAGTTTTGTTCGAGTCTGTGGGAACTGATGGACACCAAATTGAAGAAAAGCACAACTTTTCATCCACAAACAGATGACCATACAGAAGTAGTAAATAGGATAGTGATCCAGTTACTGAGAGGATATTGCAGCAAACATCCTAAGCTTTGGGATGAACACTTTTGTTATGTGCAACATGCTTACAATAGAGCCAAACACTCTTCTACACAGAGATCTCCTTTTGAGACCCATTTTAGTTTCATACCAAGGTCTCCTTTGTATTTTATCTTTGGTAAAGATACCATGGTTGATGGACATAGTGATGTGGTCAAGGCAACTACGTTCATTGAACAGATCCAGCAAATCCACCAGGCAGTACAGGAACAACTAGAAAAGATCCAGGCCAAGTATAAGGCTAGGCATGATAAGCATTGGATGGAGCATAGTTTTCAAGTTGGAGACCAAGTCTGGTTGTATATCAGCAAGGACAGGATGCAAGGTGAAGGTAAAAAGCTAAAGCCCATCAGGTATGGACCTTTTAGGATACTTGAGAAGATTGGTGAAAATGCTTTTTGCCTTGATTTACCAGCTTACATGCACATCTACTCAGTCGTAAATGCAGATTACTTGAGATTTTTTGAACCTTAAATGATTGAGGACCCTGAAGAGCAAAGTCAATTTCCTTCTTTTGATGACCTGCTACCTGAATACCTCAATGAGTTGCAGGAAGACATAGTGCTAGACAGGAAGGTGAGGATGACTCGCAGGGGAGATGTTGAGTACCTTAGGATTGGGCTCAAAGGTTCAAAGCCAAGCAGTGCAAAGTGTATTGGGCAAGTGAAGAGACAGTACCCTCACTTAGTCGATGCTTGAAAACCAACTTTTAGTGGTCCAAAAGCTTTTTCAGTGGGAAGGCCGTGATCCGAATTAGATCCATAGAAGACTGTCAAGGAACCATGACTGTATCAGGAGGGAACAAATCTCTAAGAAATCCAAAATAGCGATCAAAGACACCCTAAACCAGTGGCAATGGCAGCCAACGTGGAACAATAAGGACCTCGGTCAAAGAACACTGACCGAGGCCCATGGAGACCGCGGAGGAGGCCAAAGTATCCCTTGTGAGCCCCAGAATGGGAAAAGGAGGTGGAATTTTAGCGAACAGGGCCATAAAGGAAAAGCTCAAGCACTCGGTCGCGTGGGGAAACCGGAGGACCGCGGGTGGAAAAGGAAAAAGCGCTAAAGTACAAGGTGGGACCCGCGCTCTGGAAAACTGACAGTTTTGATCGAGGCGCCCTTAAACGGTAAGAGGTTTTGTATGAGAGTGGAAAGATTCCATACACCGATCGACGCATGGCTGGTGGAGGTGAGAGAAAACTTCCATTGAGCGCGCGCTATCGGTCGAGCAAGTCAACCGCGTGAAACGTGCATATGTCGTCGGATCTGGAGGGCCCAGATCGGATGGCTGAGATCGTGCCTAATGGAGGAAGCGGAACCGACAGGGAATTAAGTCGCATTTTAAAAGGGATTTGGAATCCATTTGACTGCCACGGTGGAGGAAGAACGTATCCATGACGTAACTAAAGACACAAACTGATGAAGTAGGTTGGCGCCATTTAGCGGAGGACAAGTAGCCACTCCTTGAGTGTTCATGATGATGCCGAACAGGGAACTCCAAGTGCAGCTGCAGAAGGTGAAGAGACAGAGGTGGAAGAGGAATCGAATAGGAATAGGCTTCGAATGGCTAAAGCCATGAACATAGGAAGAAGACAGTCAGTAGAGAAGTCAAGAAGAGATAGAAGTCGAGAGATGAAGAAGTGGAACAGTGAACCCAGAGAGGAGGACTGAACACAGAGAACGGTAAAGTAAAGCAGAAGAGACAAAGGGCTGAGCTGACCAAAGGTGGCATCGAGCACCAGAGAGCTTGAAGATTCAAGCCATCCCATAGGGAAATTTGTCTAGACTGAGCATCACGTTTGGCTCTTTCCACTGTAGACCAAAAGGTCACAAAGCTGGTAGGAAGAAAAAGAGTCTGTGTACTCTAGTGGCTTGGGGAATCCAAGGACCACCCTGCCAAGTGAAACCTACTTCAAGAGAACCCACATTGAGTCCCTGTAATGTAATTTCTCTACTTAAAGACATAATAAAATAAGGCCACCACTGAAAGCTGGACTGGAGACGTAGCCCTGGAGAATAGGGTGAACTTCTTATTAAAAATTGCTTGTGTCTTTGTGTTTTCTTACTATATTTCTCTGCTGTCTTTCCACTTTATTGTCTGTGTATTGGAAATCTGATCGATCCGCTACTTCAATAACACGAGACACACACCAGCACATGAGTCTGTAATACCTTAGTTTAATAAATCTTTAACTGATGTCACTCATAGGGTGAATATTAGATCAACAGGAATATTGACTCCCTCCCTATCAATGGAGAAGACTTAAAACAATATTTTGAATGAAGATCTATGGCTACGCCCCGCGCTATGTACATAGGATTTTATTGTTTGTTGTTATGTTTTCTTTGGTTTTGTGTTGTTTTGCTTATGTAAATAAGTCATGTGCCTTACTACGTTTCAACTTCCAAGTGTGCATGGCTGAAATTCAAAGAGACTTGTTACACCGCAGCCCTTGGGAAATCATGTGTCCATCTTCCTGATATTAGTTGTAGCTTTTGGCCGATGAAGTTCTGATGGAAAATATGATCTATTTGTAAGGAGAGTTTTGGTCCAGCCATGAACCTGTGTCCAGTCTAGGAACCTCATGCCTATACTTTGTTTTCTTTTTTGGTGTTTTCAAGCTTATCCAACTAGTAGAAATTGAGAAGGGGAAATCTAAATGAGAAAAAATAAATCAGAGGTATTTATATGCTTCTTTGAAGGAACAACCTCTTATGTTCTCAATAATTCGGGATCGCTCTCCTACCCCAAAATAAATAACTTTTGATGCACTATTGTTTTTAAATAAATAAATAAAGGCGAAAGAAGAGAAAGGCTTCTTGCACAAAGAGGTGAAGAAGGAAACTCCACCTGCGTACTATTTAGGCTCACTGGTAGTGGAACAATGCTCGTGTTCCTACGTGACTCTGTCGGGGTACTTTCCAGGCCTGTTGGTAGCGGAGCAACACAAGAGATGAAAAATTATACTGTGAAAATCTTAAGCTCATGGGCTAAAATACCCTTCCCAAGTCAAAACACTGTGATCTAGCTGAATCTTATGTTCTGTGAAGGTACCAAGGGGGCCATGTCTATCCATGGGGTAAGTGGGGAAGCCAAAGAAATTCGCACGATGAATCAATACTCCCTAAAGGACAAAGGCCCTGCACTAAAATATAAACGAAGGCAAAGAAGTTGGAATTCAACTAGTGTGTCCGCAAGTGTTGTAGACGCTGCAACACCCTCCAAAATTTTTGCTTACACTCAAATTTCAGAGCCTTCCTAGGTCTTTCCCTTTATTGTTACAAAAACTTGAGCTCATTTTATGAGCTTTCTTAGAGTCTTTTAATCCCTTTTTTCTTGTTTGATCAACTGTCGTCTTTTGGCATGTTTGATTATTTTACCATGCTTGCAGACATTTTCTAGTGTATTGAAAGGTTGGTCTTTATGTATTCAAGTTGTCCTAACTATGTAAACACCCATCACACTCATACACAAAGTGTTAAGCACTATCGCACAAGTGTCGTCATGGTCGTCCTAAAGTCTAACTCAAGTGTTGCACTTGTCACTTCTTGTTATAAGATAGTCTCATAGAGGGTAGTGCTTTGTCTTGTTATTCTGGTGGTCTATGTTGGCATGTCATCAAAGTATGTTAAGTGTGTAATCACAAATTTCAAGTTCCACACAAGTTCACCTTCCTCCTGTACTTAGCCATTTCTCCAAAAAAATTCCCGACCGAGCAACTCAGTTCACCAGACCTCGACTAAAATGTGCTCTACATAGTATCAACCCTTAGTGATGAAACCTTGATGCCTGGAACTATGCAGTGCATAGTCACTGCCCCCCAAGGCAGTTGCACTGTAAAATTCTAGAGCTGAGCAACCTCCCTTCATCCCCATAATTGCACAGTAACTCCTCCCAGCCTGACTACTACACACTCGCAATATTAATCCTCAAGTTTCTCCTCTTGCCTACTAGAACCCCGCAATGCACAAAGAGCCTAGCCTACCTTTCCTCCTAGAATTGCACATAAGTGTGCCAAGTGTCCTCCCTCAACTAGAGCTCATTAACCTAAAGAATAGTGCAGATATGTCCTTCGGGTATCTCTACTGCCCAGACTTCCTTGTCTTTGAAAATTGTGTAGATCTGTCTCCTAGGGTCCCATCCCACATCAACCACTAATTGTCTCAACTACGCAATCCTGTCTCTCAGTGGCTCCTACTTAATTCTTCCCCTCAGTGAGGATTGTGCTCATAAGTTCCTCAATCAAGCTTGAGTGGCACTATGCACAGTCTCAGTGACCAACCTCTCTCCCTGTCACCTAGAACTACAAAATGTGTAGTTACTAGGTCCTCTTTCCCAGCCTGTCACCTATCCTGGGCTCAGTCTATGGATAAAAATGCATCATCTTAGACTAGGGATATTTTGGGTTGATGTCATCCCGTCATGAGTGAATTGCAGGAACAATTACACTGTTAGATCATGGGGAGATGATGAAGAAGGAGAATAAGGAGGAAACATGCTTGAAGACTCACTTACAGATGGATGAAAAAAGAAACCTATCAAGAGAAAGAAAAAGTGGCACATGTATGAAACCAACTTTCAAGACCAAAGATCATTGAAGGCCCTACATCATCAAGCTATGCAGAGGAGAAGAGAAAGCACATCCAAGAACACATATATCACTCAGTAGCAACAATGGCTTGACATTGCCACCTTAGCAAGCCAGTCCATGTCAGCAGTGTCATGTCAAGTTTTTTCATGGGTTTTCAAAGGCCACATCACTATTATGAGCCATGTATATTGTAAATCAAATGTAGTGTAAAGTGGAATTCCAATGGACACACATGAATATGAAGAGTCATGTCAGTTCAAAATCCATAGGAAGTTGAACAGTCATGAGGGTAATCAAAGAGTCACAAGGGTTAAGCATCACCCCTTGGTTATATATACCCGCTCATTGTATGAGAAGAAGAATTTTCACCTTGGCTCTTCCCGCAAAGAATAGAGAGTTTCATTCAATTCTTTGAGGAGAAAGGAGTGTCTCCAATGTCCCACTAATGGGGTTAACGACGTACAATGTAAATATGTGACTTGGAACTTTTGCTTAATTATAGAAGCCTTTTAGGCCAACATGTTTCCATGCATGATTTATGGATGTTTGTAAAACTATTTTGTGAGAATTTATATTTCATGTTTGTTTTCACATGTACTAAGAAAATTGAGCTATTTTGGTTGTTTTAGTTCTTATTGTAGAAATTATGGTTGTAGATTAACCTAATAATGCAATATAACTAATGAAAAATACTTTAATCTACTTCTACAATCAAACTTGCAGAAGCTTAATAGATTTGAGCAAGACCAAGCATAACACATATAACCAGAAGAAGAATCAATGCACATGAAACACAGAAGAATAATCTAGGGAAAGCCTCAGCTAAAAACCCCACTATCTATATTATCATACAAGGTGGAAATACATCAAGATTACACAAAGCTTTTAGCTCTCACAGCTAGCGAGCTCTCATTACAATCCTCCTGGATGCTCATAGCAAACAAGGCTTCTCACAAACCTTCTCCTCATCTCTCCAAGCCTCCTATTTCCTTGTTTTGTTTCTCCTCGGTGATCCTATTGTTACTAAGGGTAACAATGATCACTCACACTGATCTCACACCCTGTAAAACTGTGCAATCCTCAAGGAACCATATTCCTTTTGCATGGATGAGTCTCCTTTATAGGAAAACTCATGCAACTGATAGTAACATGTCCCTGTCTTTAATCTCAACTGGGTCTTTCTCTAAATAGACATGCATGAGTTACTGATGAGAGAATCTTCAGTTATCTAGAGTACAGTAGTTGGATGCATGCATGCATTAACTGACTGAACTCACAATTAGTTCCTCAAACAGTTTGGAACTAATTTAACTGGACTTAACTCAGTAAACTGAGCTAACTAATTACAACTCAAATATAACTCATCCTTATCTCCTGAATTAAGGGATAATCCCCTTGATTTAAGGGATAACTGTTGCATGACTTCACAAAGACTTCTAGCTTGAATTTCTCCAACTAATTAACTCAAGATGAATTAATTAATTATTATTCAAGTAGCTTGTGAGACTAAATTCGAATTTAATTCACAATTTTAATGCAAGGACAAATTAAAATTGGAATATATTGGATTCTATTTTTATAATTTCTTGTTGTTATTTTTAACATATTCCGCAGGATACTAGACAAACCTTTCCTTACTCATCAATTATAACTACTGTCACATTCATTGTGAACTACTCTACTAGATGGTAGAAAAATATTTATGTGTTCATTGGTTGTAATGACTGTCACATCTGTTGTGGACTATTCCACTTTATTTTGGACAAACTTTCTTGGTTCGTGTGTGTCTCTTCCTGGGTGGTACTATTACCTCTCACTCTGAGGCTCACTTTTTCCCCCCTTTTTGTAGTAAGAGAACTTAGACACAATTGTGTTGCACACTCACTAGGCACACTCACCTTGTTGTTTGAAGATACCATTGCATTACTCTCTCTTGCTGACAACTAGAGTTGAGGCAAACCTTTAAGAATTTGGTAATCGAGCCATTATACCGAATGTGACTCCTACACCAAACAGTGTGAGGTCTTATTAGGAATTCATATCGGGGAGGCCCCTGAATGTTGGTGGGTCCAGTACCATCAATAGAATCCAAAGGTTAGACCAACTCCACCCTCAAGCCATAGTGATTTCACCTAATACTAGGTCTAGAAATCACCAAAAAAATACAAGCTTGGATGCCTCAGAATTTCTTCACCATACCTAGAGGAATTTTCCTATCTCCACCCACCTCTCAAGAGCTTCCCAGAAAAAACCATCTCCACCTGAAACCTCAGATTTTCCTAAGACCACCTCAACTATATCCAAATATATTGACATCCAAAGCTCAACCAAATAGGGAACCCACTACATCATGGCTATCTAGGAAATGGCATAGGCAAGGCTATACATCACTATCAATCCAAGAAAATCTCTATTACAATGACAAAACATGACCAATAATCCAATGCACTAGCCATGCATTCAAATCCCAACATGCTAAATCACATATGCACACTGTTATAGGCCATTTTGTCATATCTGGTCGATAGACCTTCAACTGGATCAATCAACGTCCTTTGACCTCATTCTCATCATCCGTGCACAAATCCCTAAGAATGACTCATTATAATCCATGATTTTATGCCTCAAAGCACCTTGTTTCAGTCATTTTAAGGACCAATGCTCCTTGGCCTCCTACTAGACAACGTTGACTACCAGGTTGCTGCACTGTGGACTATGTTAATCACCTACAAGTTGCTGCATTATGAACTTGCATTGGTTCTATAAATTTGGTAAAAATAGAGAGAATACCAAAGACTCTTCTTCCAGAAGCTTCCAGGATCTGTTGTAACCATTTACCTCATATAAAAATCTTGAATCCTATCCTATCCTACCTTGGATTTTTCATCCCTTATCCCTTGATCTCATCCTCCCATCAAGAGTGGATCTCAAGCCCTAATTGGTAAAAAGATAAGAATTCATGAACTACCTCCTTCACCTATATATTTACTGCCATCCATTGGAAGGGGGTTGGCTTTCGGAGAGTTATTCTACCCTTATGCCACTAATGTGAGAGATATATTTCCATGCATTAGGGTGATTAGAGATGCACTTTGTGATAAGGAAAGGACAAGTCAACTTGGAGGAGCTCTTTTATAGGATCAACACCTATTTTTTGTTGTAACTCACTCCATTTCTATTAATGCAAAGATTTATTCATTTTCCTATATATGATGTTATGGTTTCATATGTTTCAATATCATGTTGATCTATTGAATAAAGTTATTAGATGATGCTACATAGATTTTGTGGATCATTGGCTTGTGTTATCTGACTATGCAGGTTCTAATAATAGCGATTGGAGCTAGGATTGGAGCATTCAATCCAAGGAAAGAGAGAAGCATATGACAGATTCCAGGTAGGCTTCATCCTATTATCTATTTATTTTAAGGAAAACATTAGTCCCTTTGTCTTTCTGTTGTTCTAGGTTAATCTATGAGGCTGAGGGAAGATACTTTTATTTGTAGTCATAGATTCTGCATAATAAATTGGAGACCCCACTAGGGAATGGTGTATTCCCTTGGTGGTTTCTTTGTCCATTTTTTTTGTCTTACCTATTTTTTGGACCTTTACTGTCTTATCCAAACAAGAACAGACTAAGGAAGACCTTTCATTGAGTCTCATTTGTAATCCTTGTTCTGAAACTTTGCATCCCTATAACAACACACCTTATGGTTTTCTAACAGAGCGTTGCACTTCCATTGTGCCTTCTCTATGCCCATGTTGCATGGCACTAGTGCCTTCTTTGCACCTGCATTAGCCCTTGTTCATGCACAATTTTTTCTTTTCCTTGATTTTCTCTATGATCCAACCTTGATTTCAGTTGCTCTTCCTTGAGTTTCTAAGTGTCTTATGGTCCCTCTAAAGCCTCCATTTGGTTTGATTTTGTTTTAATACCTTTGGTAAGGATTTGTTTGAATATTTTCCTTTTTTCTTATCATTAGGTTGTTTGCAAAATGATTTTGTTTGATCATTGAGTACTTAGATGAATTGGTGTTTTAGTCATCATTCTGAAACGCTTGTTTGAATAAATGTTTAGACTTTACATCTTAGTTATCTTCATTTGTGAAAATTAAGCGACTTGAAAAGAAAAATATTTGCATTGGCATTTAGGGTTTTGTGTGTGCATTGAAATTGGAACTGTTGCATTGAAAAAGGGAATTGTGTTTTGCATACTGTTTGCTACATATTCTTTGATGCATACTCTTTGTCTCTTCCCTTCGTTAAATATATTTTCATTGAATGAGAAAGATTCCATTTCCTCATGTTAGTTTGAATTTTAGGATATTTGGTGACATTTGTTGTGAGCCCAAAAAGTTAAACTTAATTGAATATAAACAGTGAAATTTATTGAATCAACCTAAGGATAATTTGTAACATTAACACAAACATTTAGAGGTCTAGGCTAGAGACGTGTTCTGATGTCATTAAACGTAGGAGTTATCATTGTTTCCCAGCATTGTATCTCAGGGGTAAAATCTCGTTCAATGTACATGAGTGTATAGGATTGTTCTCCATGTACCTTTGGGTATATTGGATGAATCTCCACGTACATTAAATATATGGGAACACTCTCACTGAATGGTCACACATTAGAAAACACTACTACGGACTGCACTTCCGCATATCGTTGAGTATATTTTGGAAGTCCCCTATAGGTTTGCATCCTTTCTATAGGTAACCAAGTCGGCCGCCTTGTATACCGTGATACACCGAACACAACATTTAGGGATATTTCCTGCACATACATTAAGTCCTTGGTTCACCAAGGTGTATATTTTAGTTCACGGTTGCTTGGTAATCCTTTATGCCTAGATTACCCTCTTTTTGATTTATTTTTGTGTTAATTTCTAAAATTTATTATCTAACGTGGAAGAAAAAAATCCCCCACTCTGTCATTCACGTAGAATGCAAAATAAGCCTCCTCTTCCACCAGAGGATACTCCTAGCCATCATCAGAAGCATAAGAAGACACAAACTACTGAATAAGGAAATTCAGGATACTTGTGAATTTGATCAACCAGAATCATCTTTCCCATTGAGTACTGAGCCTGAGATCACCTCTACTCTTGCTAGTGAATCTGAGACCATTCAAACCTAAGCCCATGAAACCTTATTTCCTGAGTCAGATACTTTACTTTCTTAAATTTTCAAACCTGAGGAACCTCAACCATCTTCATCTATTGCTTCAGGTCCTTCCCTTTCTCTTCCTTTTTCATAGACATAACCTCCAACTATATATTTTGGACCCGATGATGAATCTCTTCCATACGAACTTGTGAGTATTGAAGAGATCCTACAAGAAGAGACTCATTCATCTACTCCTTTTCTTTGGAGTGGACTCCATTTTTATTATATAGATCCTCTTCAAAATCCGACACAAAATCCTTTACCTGATTCTTTGGACTTACCCACGAATTTCTTGCAGCAATCTTCATTGGGATTGTTAACCATGATGAGATTTGATTTTTACCTCCCAATCCATGTCCACCACTATGGTTGAGACATCAAACGTTGCTTCCTCGTCCATTTTTGTAACATCACCATAGGCACATATGTATGGTGGCCCTTCCGTCCCACCTAGTTGTCAGTATTTATTTGGTACCTTCTTTAGTGTAGTTTCCAGTCCTTGGACCTCTCCCATGTCATCCGTTTTAGGAATTCCATTTGGTACTTCTCTTATGAATGATACACAACCTAACCCTTCTTATGTTGGGTGCCCTCCATCTCGATTATAGTTACCTCCAACATCCACTCCTCCTATTGCAAGGGGGAAACATGTTGTTGGTATACCTCAAGTTGGTAATCAACTTTATTATAATCCCCCTTATCCTGGGATGGCTTCTAGTGTTTGGAAAAATAATTTTCCCATCCAACCTAGTTCATTTTGGGACCGATTGTTGAATCCTCAACCTATGCCATCTTCATCTCAAATTCCTACCCATCCATCTATACCTCAATAAGTTCAAATACATGTAAGTCAACCTTCACAGGCTATCATTGCATCTCAACCCATTCCATCGATATTTGGTACTCCTCAGGTTCCACCTACCCAACCTTTACAAGGTACCTTACAGTCTTAACCACTTGGGCAAGGTACCCCTCAAATTTCAATAGGACAAAATATGTATAGTATGGCATAACCCCAATCTAACCCACCTTACACTAGGATGATTCAAAATCCCATTGGAAAACAATATAGACCTTATCAGGGTGTTCCTAAAATCCCTTTTCAAGGCCAACATATCCAAACCCAACCATTCCAGCCTTTGCAAGGTTATCCTGGTGCTCGTCAACAAGGTTACGCGTATGCTAGTTACTAGAATCCTCCTTATTCTGGTGCCCATGTTCCTCTTTATCAGAACCCTCCTTATCTAGGGATGAAAGTACCTATTTCTTAGGCTATCCCTTCTTATCCAGGTTATCGTCCAGTGGATTTTAACTGACAATTATCTTTTGTGGAAACTCCCAAATTTCTAGATTTGACATGCCTTATCAAGATCCTATTGCTCATTCACCTTGGTGTCCGATAATTCCCACCAATTTCCATCCGATATCCAAAAATTCAATGGGAATCCTGGAGAATACCCAACAACCCATGTCATGACGTATCATTTGTCGTGTTCTTTGAACTCCCTTAATGGTGATCCCATATGATTACATCTTTTCCAACGCACTCTTACAAGTACCACAACTAAATGGTATGTCGAGTTACCTAGAGCTTTGTTTCATGATTTCAGTTCCTTGGCTACCACCTTCCTTATGAATTTCCAGTTACCCATCCAATATGAAATTGGAATGGGACTTCTGACCAACATCAAACAAACCAAAGCCACTCACATTTCATATCACATTCATGAGTGGTGGCGTCACCATTGGTTGGTTAAGAACTATGTTCCAAATTAATTACTAGTGGAATGGTTTATTAAATCCCTATTTCCATCTATCACAAAGGATGCAGCTAAAGGCAGAGTCGTGACTGAAGAGAAAGTAATTTCCTGTGCCCATTATTTGTGCCTTGTCAATACCCAATTTGGCACGCTCTATGAAAATATACCAGATTCTCTAAGACCTTCGAATGTTGTTCCTCCCACTCTTGGTAGAGAATCGCATGCTACTGATGTCATCATTGTTTCTGCTAGTTCGCAAATAGTGAGCAAACCTTCTAGTGCTAACCTCACTGCTTCTTCCCAAAACTCTTCATGCAATCCTCCTGTAGCTTCTTCTTCTGAGATAAATGTTGTTTCATATGAAAAAGGAAAATATCAAAAACAACAAAGAAGCAAGAAGAAAGGAAAAGGTAAAAATAAGAAAGATTCTTCACCACGGGAAAAAGAAACAAATCATTCCTCTGATGTGAAACAAAAGATTTTCTACCCATGTTTGATTTGAAACGAGGAGAACTTTACTCGTGATTGTCCTCATAATGTAGAAGTGAATAATTTTTTGAAATATTCCACTTCTCCCACTGTGTTAACTGACCTATTTCCAAATCAGTAGATCCATATGGTTTCTCAGGTCTGATATTCCTCTAACACAATTTTAATGCTCTCATCCATGAAGCATAGATATGATGTTATGGTGACTACTTAGAAGAAGGGCTATGGTAATTTGAATCCTCTGAATGATAAAACTACTGATCAACCAGCCATTTCGGCACCACCTCCATCCAATCCTCCTTTGCCCATGATTCTTACGGAGTTAACTATTAAGCGTCCATAGGTTTTTGTTCATAAGTCTTCTTTCAACCCTCGTGCCAGGGTTGCTCAAAATTATAATGTAGTTGAGGACTTGGCTCAGTCTCCATCAACTATGTCAACCCTCAAGGTGTTGTAAAACTACCCCACCCAGAAAAAGGCTTTGCTTTCAGTTATCAGATGTTTGGATCATTCAGATTCCAACCTATTTGTTTTCAATCATGAAAACTATACCCCTCACCTTCCAGATCAATTGGATTTTATCATTCAGGTCATTGTCTGTGGTAAGAACATTCATCGTTCTATTGTGGATGAGGGAACCTCAACCTGCATTATGTCTATGTCTTGCTAGAAAGTGATTGGTTCACCTCAAATGAGTCAGTCACCTACCACATTGAAGGCTTTTGATGGGAGAACATATAAGCCTTGTGGTATTCTGAATTCCTTTAAAGTAGAATTGGGGGGAAAATTGTATCCATAGAAGTGGAAGATATTGAAGAACCTCTTGATTATAATCTTATATTGGGTCATACATGGGTTTATGCCATGGCCACAGTCATTTTGACTTATTTCCGTATGATCGAATTTCCTCATAAGGACAGAATTGTGGCCATTGACCAACTCACCTTTTTCACCTATGATTCTCATGGTACTAGAAGTGTCCCTCTTGTAGGGGAAACCATACATTATTATCAGCATGTCAGGGTTGAATTGTTGAAGGATTCCTTGCTTATGGGAACCTTTTCTCTTCCTCCTCCTCCTCTTCTTAATAGCTCACCTTTGGTTGCTTACATCAATATGATATCATCTTCTACTTTTCAGGCTGATCCATGGATTGTACTAGATGAAACTAGCATCCATAGTTTTAGCGACCAAATGCCACTTAGCCCTATTGAACTAGATTACAAAGCTATCTATTCATCTTGAGTGGCTCGTACCTTCTCTTCAATCAAATGGGTTTATCGATCATTGGATTATGGCATGTCTTCTGATCCATTCTCTCATGTATTCTCTACTGATGAGAGCATCTTAGAGATCATGATGCCAGATGATACACCATGGGATGATCATCACCATCACTCCTCCTTACCAAATTCCATTGAGGATAATACCTGTGGTGTGCATCTACCCAATTTTGTTGAATCTTTTATGAGTCTTATTTCTATTCACAAATTCAATTCTGAGAAGAATCTCTCGAATATTGAAGAGACGATACCTCTTGATATATCTGTTAAACTAGGTATTATCGAAAATATACACATTGGTGCATCTTGCTCTCCATCTGAGATTGACACTTATAAAGCCTTTTTTCAAGAGTTTTATGATGTCTTTTCCCAGACTTATAAGGAAATTCTAGGTATCAACACAAATATAACAGTGTACGAGATTAAAATGTATCATGATGCTAAACCAATCCGACAATGCCTCCATATGGTCCATCTAAAGAAATCTGTCTTGATAAAGAGTGAAGTTGAAAAACTCCTTCCTGTTGGTTTCATCTACTCCATTCCTCTCACCGATTGGGTATCAAATATTGTCCTTGTCATGAAGAAACAAGGGACAATCCGTGTATGTGTATATTGTCAGGACGTGATTCATGCTTATCCAAAGGACAATGCCCTGATCCAGTTCATCGACCAGATTGTTGATGATTGCACCATTTGCGAAATCTATATAATCAAATCAATTTTTTCTCAGCGGATCAACCTAAGACTGCATTTATTTATCCCTCGGGTATGTTTGCCTACCAAAAACTCCCATTTGTTTTGAATAATGTGGGGACCACATTTCAACGGGCAGTGGATTATGCTTTTCATGATATTAAACATATCATGAAGCCCTATTTGAACGATCTCCCTACTCATTTTGAGTATTCGGTTGATCACTTGATGCATCTTAAGGCCATTTTTATACAGTGTAGACACTATAATATTCAAATGAATCCACACAAATGTGAGTTATGTGTTAGTTCTAGTTGACTTCTTAGTTTTCTTTTATTTTGAAACATGGAATTTGTATTGATCCTCTAAAAGTACAGGCAATCATTGACTTTCCTGCACCTTCTTCACTCGTTAGTTACAATTATTTCAAGGGAAAGCTAACTTCCTGTGATGTTTCATCCCGAATTACGCTGAGTTGACCAAAGGATTCACTCACCTACTTAAGAAAGGGGTTCCCTTATATTGGGACAACTCAGCTTAGAAAGTGTTTAATTCCCTAAAAGATGTTCTGGTATAGGCATCTCTATTATATCATCCTAATTACCAGTGCAACTATTTCCTATATCTCATTGTTGCCATTTCTATTATAGAAATGGTATTGGTCCAAGAAGACGATATAGGAGCCAAACACCCCATATATTATCTGAATCATAATCTAAATTATATTGAAATCAGGTATACCCACATAGAAAAGTTGGCTTTGGCGGCCATTCAAAGGTTACACCATTACATCTTGCTCCGAAAAACTATGGTAGTTTCAAATTGCAAATGACATGCATTTTGTCATGTCAATTGCTGGGGGAGAAATTATCTAAATGGATCATCATCGTACAAGAGTTTGACTGGAATTCATCAAATCCAAGTCAAAGAAATCCTTAGTTTTTGTTGAGCTTATATGCGACCTTCCTTCCCCTAATTCTGAATCAACATCTAACGATTCTATCCTTGACGATACGTTGTTTCTGATTTCATCATATAACCCATGGTATGTATACATTTTGATTTATCTCCAGACCTAGACTTTCTAGTTTGATACCTCTCACTCTGAGAAGTGATGTATTCGATAACAAGCCAAAAATTACATCATCATTGGTGAACTTTATTGACGTGGTATTGATACGATTTTATGAAGGTTCCTCACGCATGAGGAGGCCAAGAAATTCCTTAATGAATTCCACTTTGGGGCATGTGGCAGTCATTTATTTGGCTACGCTACAACGAAGAAGATCTTACATACTGGTTACTTTTGGCCTACCATTTTTTGAGACTATATTCTTGCTGTCCATAAGTGTCATGCATGCCAAATTTATGATCTTAAGACCTATTCTCTGGCCGTTCCATTGCATCCCGTTATCATCGTCAGGCCATTTGCAAAATTGGGTATCAACTTCACAACATGTAACCCTCACCCAGCCGGGGCATGGTTATATCATTGTCACAGCATATTAGTTTACTAAGTGGGCCGAGGTGATGCCTACATATAACAACTTTGGAGAAACGACTGCATACTTCTTTTTCAATCACGTTATCACACGTTTTGGTGTTCCTAAAGCCATAGTTACAGATCATAGAAAGAATTTCTGGAATCATATGATGACCGAACTAACTGTTAAGCTAGGACTTTCCCATGAAAGTTCCACTCCCTAATATCCTCAAGCTAATGGACAAGTTGAGGCCATCAATAAATTTCTTAAAACTATGCTTCAACTTATCTTAGTGGTCCATAAATAGGATTGGAATTTTCTTCTTTATGCGGCCTTTTGGGCCTACCAAGCCTCAGTGAGGACTGCTACTAGATTTACACCCTTTCAGTTGGTTTATGGTCTGGAAGTAATCCTTCCAATCAAATGTGAGATTCCATCACTGAAACTAGTTGTCGAACTTCTTCCTACCACTTTTGTAGAAGAGGAACATCTTTTGCATCTAACCCAATTAGATGAGACACATCGCGATGTCATTATAGCTAATGAATATCATAATAGACATATCAAGGTGTAATAAGACAAAAGTGTCAAGCCTCATATCTTCTCAAAAGGAGACCTTGTTCTTTTACATGACCAAGAATATGATAAGTTAGGCTCAGGAAAGTTCAAACCTATGTGGTCAGGTCCATATATTTTCAAGCATGTCCTTGCAAAAGGGCCTATGAGTTAGTCAATTTCAATGGACTTCCACTGGCACAACCTAGGATTGGGTTATACCTTAAAAAATACTATGCTTGATCTCATGCGTAGTAACACTATGTACATACTGTCTATAGGTGTGTTGTGCGTGTTTGCATTGGGTGTCTTTAGAGTTTCCTAAGGTTTCTGTTGATTCCTTTTACGTCGGTTTACAGATGTGAACATCCCTTGAACTGTATTTTGGTTATGCTGATGGTGCTAGTCATAGTACTTAGAACCTATCCTCCACGGCGTGGGCTATCTTTGCTCCAAATTGTGAGTTAGTGAGTCTGCAAGGGATTTTCATTAGTTTCGCTAACAACAATATTGCTGAGTATAACACAATGGTCGAGCTACTGTCTGATGCTATTTCACATGGTATCTTTCGTTTAGTCATCAAACTAGACTCACAACTTGTGGTACTACAACTTGCTAATGTTTATTCAATTAGAAGTCCTACCATATAGAAAGTTTGTTTTTATAACATCTATGTCTGAGACACATATGGCTACACAACCCATATACAAAACTACGTGCCAATATCTAAGTAGACTAATCAAAGTGCTCATGATAACAAGCCATTGCACGAGCTATCTTATACAGTAGCCAACCAATATGACTAGGAACTTAGATGGTGTGTTGTTAAAGTCACAATGGAACCTGGTCGATTGCGGTCTCATATATCCTATGAATCAACCCCTCCATGTGGCACTCCACCTCAGTTAGGATCTTGACTACATTTAGATTCCTTAGTGCATCCCATCCTACAATAACAACCTGTTCTGGTTCTACTGCTACCTATGGTTGTTCTCCTGCATGAAAGAGATATGAAGCACCTATTAGTCGAACATGCCCAATTTTTGAACGACAAATCAATATTTGAAGCCTCG
Organism: Pinus tabuliformis; assembly: GCA_031772625.1. Taxonomy (NCBI): domain Eukaryota; kingdom Viridiplantae; phylum Streptophyta; class Pinopsida; order Pinales; family Pinaceae; genus Pinus; species Pinus tabuliformis. The sequence goes on along the minus strand of CM062805.1, from coordinate 1,182,939,089 downwards.
GAAACATAAAAAACACAAAAAATTGTAAAACTTTCAAAAATTAAAATGGTCAAAATATATTACATATAACATCCCATCGCTCACCCTCGGGATGTATGAGCTCAGGGTAATCATGAAAATTCATCCCTGCGTATGGATAATCATTGACCATAATGAATTGTATGCGTAGCCACACAAAGAAGGCTAGTGAGAATCTGATCACCGATGGATGTGCATGTCACGACATATGATCTATCCACCTCCTCATCCATGGTACGCTCAAATCAACAGGCTCAATCGTAATATGTTGAGGCTGAAGTAATGGAATCTGTTCTAGGGAAAAAGAGACTAAGATGGAACTATATCCAAAGTTTTTCAACTTTCCCTCTCTTTCTTTAGTAAGTTGTTCTTTCATATTGACCAATACCCCTTCACTCTAAATGAAGTTTGTTGACTCTAAGCACTCCACACCGTACTACATGTATGATCTGCTGGCTACATGAAGTGTTGAGCTACCCACCAATCTAGAAATAATGAACAAGATCGTTCTTAAGGGAAAACTAGTTACATATTTTATATTTATCTTTCCATCTCTAGTTGGTTTAGATCAAGGTCTATAGTAAGTAATGATATAGTCTTTCACTATTTCTCCACCCCTTCTCCCACCTAGGAGAGAGATGGGGACACCTCTCCTGGATAAACCGTAAGAAAATATATATCCTCTACTGTGATCTCAAGAAGATGTTCTCCAAATTGGAATGCATGTGCTTGCACATCCCATGCATGAACAAGATACTCTATTAGCTCCATCTGTTGCCTCATACTGAGAATCCAGAAGAATTTCAACAATCCACAATCCTTTATTGCTTGGATGGTAGCAGGATAATTAGCTGCATTTAAATCGTGTTCTTTGTGTTCTCTCCCTCTCCAGATGACAGCAATTTTATGCTAATTAAGACTTGAAACATTAAAGGGAGACTCATTAGGATCCTTTCCATGCAACAAAAATCAAAAAATTTGAAGGGAAATTGGAAAACAAATTTGGGATTTGCGCTCAACGCACCCCCAAGGAAGGAGACAGAGCGTTGCACCCCGACTACAATGTATCTTGACTTAGGTGCAACATATTTTTTGACTCCCTGGGCCTGCGTTGGTCCTAGGGTGAATTTTTAGAACCCCAGGGCCCTAAAAAATACCTAAAACTTGCATAAAATCACAAAATGAGACCATGAATGGAAAGAGAAAGGTCTTAACCCCTGCTTGGAAGTAAAGGCACTAGAAACAATCCACTAGATTGAGTGAAATCAACTGCAAAATATTGAGGGAAAAACCTACTTAGAACTCTCACTGTTGAAGGTAAATGTGAAATGGTAAATATGAATAGTCATTTTGAATTTTTATGGTTTTTTTCCATTATTTTATTCTCACTTAATGTTTTGACTTAGTAACAACCTATTTTTACCATGAAACAAGTATTTTTAATCCTTTTTGTGATGTTCTTAATAGGTCGACAACTATTTGACGAATTTTGTCATGTTTTGAACATGTTATCTTGACTAAGGAACACACTTTTATCACTTTTTCATGCTCTGTAAACTTACGAAAAAGGAACCCCCTGGAGTCCTCTTTAAACTCTTTTCAGACTCCCAATATATGAAAACATTGTTGATCATTTTTCTTTTCAAACTTATTAAAATAAATGAAAAGACATCTACTCAAGATAAGTTTAACCCCTTTTTACACTGAGATAGACTAACTACGAAGAAGGAATACCTTAGTCAAACATGGCTTAGAGGTTCTCTTGGGTATTATTTTCTTCCTTTTCAGACTTAAAGGACTATTTATTAAAAGGAACCTTTGGAGGTTTCTTTTTCGCCTCTTTTTCAAACTCTCTAAACATGAAAAATATTTCAAGTTATACCTTCGCTTGAGTCGTTAAAACATCAAGAAATGATGGACTCGTCGTTCATGACAGGACTGAACCACTCCTTCTCTAGGTTTGTTAAATATTCTCAAAGAGATTCATCCAAAGGATGGACTTCCAAATCAAGCATATGTTATCCTCCTCAAGCTTGTTAAAAAATAAAGAGGTACTGACCAATAGGGTTGGGAAATTGGGAAAATAGGGTACTCCATTTTGCCAATGACATTGAGTCTCTCTTGAACATGACACTCTTCCACTTCATCACCATGGATTTTGGGTTGGGAAATATGATTCTCTTTTGTTTTATCATATTCTTTCAAAGTATCCTCTTTTGGTTTTGGTTCAATGCTTCCAACTTAATTCAGTGTCGCCACTATGTTCAAGAGAAGTCATTTAGTTACTATATGCTACAATAATCTTAAGCCTTCATTCCATGTCTGCCTTTCTTGATCCAGTTCTGTATCAATATCATTATGATCATTCTATCTCAAATAATCATACTTGTTTCGTGTCGTTGATGGGGGATAGATCAAGGCCCTTCTACGATGGGTAGCTTCCTGTCAACATCAGCTCATTAACCAAGAAGTTGACTTAGAAACACCACTTGGTACTTGATGCTTTCATCCATCAATGGAAAGTTTCCTCGCTCTCGGTGACAAGTTTACATCATTATCCTTCAACCAAAAGATTATGTGTGGTGTTTAACATCAACTCATTTATTAACACCATACGAATTGTACTAGAGTACCTTGAGAGCCATGAACATCATCGGTGGTTTCTCTCGCGTCTGTTAACGACTTACATCATTAGTCGATAATCAAATGGTGTCTACCATGTTCAACTTTAGCTCATTGATTCACATGGTTAGACTCATAAATTGGTTGGTCGTGTGAATAAGATAGAAGACCCCAGATCTAGTTTCATCCATTAGGGTTGCGATTTTAGGAGTAATACAAAATTACAATGTATGAGGGCTATGATCATACAAGAATTCATCGATTCATGGGTCCACCATCACTCATCCATGGACATGTTTTTTGATCATTGTATCTGTAATGTTAGCTTATGTGTTGAGCATGGGTATGCCTCCCTCAGCAAGATATCATGATGTAAATGTATCGTAACAAATGACAATCTCGTCGGCTTTTCTTGATCCCAACTTGTCACAAGGTAAAGCACTTCAATCATCAGCTATCATTCTTGACTTTGCACTTTAGGAGGAATCTATTATAGGCCATTTTGTCACATCAGGTCGATATGCCTTCAACTAGATCAGTAAACATCCTTTGACCTCCTTCTTAGCATCCTCACACAAATCCCTAAGAATGATTCATCCTAATCCTTGAGTTTGTTCTTGAAAGAACCTTGTTTCAGTCATTTTAAGGACCAATGCTCCCTGCCCTCCTACTAGACAATGTTGACTACCAGGTTGCTCCACTATGGATTGTGTTGTTCACCTACAAGTTGCTCCACTATGCACATGCATTGGTTCTATAAATTCAGGAAAAAGAGAGAGAATCTCGAAGCCTCTTCTTCGATAAGCTTCCAGGATATGTTGTAACCATTTACCTCAGATAAAAGTCTCAAATCCTATCCTATCCTACCTTGGATTTTTCATCCCTTATCTCTTGATCTCATCCTCCCATCAAGAGTGGATCTCAAACCCTAATTGGTAAAAGGATAAGAATTCATGAACTTCCTCCTTCACCTATATATTTACTTCCATCCATAGGCAAGGGGTTGGCTTTTGGAGAGTTATTCTACCCTTATGCTGCTGATGTGAGAGATATATTTCCATGCATTAGGGTGATTAGAGGTGCACTTTATGACAAGAAAAGGACAAGTCAACATGGAGGAGCTCTTTTACATGATCGACACCTATTTTTGGTTGTAACTCACTCCATTTCTATTAATTCAAATAGTTATTTTTTTTCCTATATGTGATGTTATGGTTTCATATATTTCAATACCATGTTGATATATTGAATAAAGTGATTAGATGATGCTACATAGATTCTGTGGATCGTTGGCTTTTATTATCTGATTGTGCATGTTCTAGTACTAGCAAATGGAGCATTCAAGCCAAAGAAGGAGCAAAACATATGATAGATTCCACGTAGGCTTCATCCCATTAGCTATTTACTTTAAGGAAAACATTAGTCCCTTTGTCTTTCTGTTTTTCTAGGTCAGTCCACCAGGCCTAGGGAAGATACTTTTGTTTGTAGTCGTATATTTCGCATAACACACACTACTACCTACATAAATCCTCTTGTTGGATTATGTTCCAAACTTCCTCTTGCACTCCTTGATTTCTTTGCTTGTCTCTTCCTTGTGTTCAAGCGATATACAAGTGCTCTCTCCTTGTTGTAGTGTTATATCTCTCCTTTTCTTCAAAGAGAGTGCTAGAGTGACATCTCTCCAATTTCTTTTATTTTTTCCTTCATTTTCCTTTGCATGCATGTTCTTATACTATTTTCCCCTTTTCTTGTCTCTTCCGCTTACCCACTTGGTGAACTAGAATTTCTTCATTTTCTTTTATTTCTTTTATACTTTTCAACATGTCCTTGCTAGCCTGTAATAGTTAATTTGATATGTATTTCATTTTGCCTCTTTCCAATGCCAATGTGAATTTCCATAGCCAATATATAAATAGTCAACTACAAGTGTTCCCAATGTAATGTTTTTCCCCTCATTCAACTTGGAATACATGTCCCATGACCTTAGTTTTATTTTTTCCTTTATAGTGTCCATACATTATTTATTTACATGGAATTTCAACTTAGCTCTATTACAAATAACCGGTTTAGACTCCAGAGGCATGGGATAGAAGCCATCAATACAGAAAGAAATAAATCAAAGAGGAAGCCTTTGAAATGCTAAGGCCACAAAAAGAAAGACTTTCTTTGTTACTATCCTTATAAGAAACATGAGGGCAGGTAAGTCTCGAATGTCCAAGAGACTACCTCAATGAATAAAGCATACATAAGTGTGTTAAAGGTTGGTACAATAATGGGTGGTGAGGTGAAGAGAAATGAGGGAGAATCCCCAAAATATCTCTAATATAATTAAGAACTCAATGGAAGGTCCGCAATAGGATTATAATATTTAATATTTAATGATGCATAGCTAAGGTAATATACTTTCATAGGAATTCAAGTGGGAGGGTTCGTCCTAAACTATTTAAAAAGATTTTTGAATTTTAAGGTTGTTATAGACATTAGGAAAGATTTTAATTGAATTATGTGTATAAGATAACAAGTTAATTTCCCTGGTTGCAATAAATGTAGAGGGAATATTTTGAAAAGGTAAATCAAATTATATCGTTAATTACAAAACACCATAAGTGTGAGAAGGTTTGGGTTGTTGCAAATATCTAAATATACAATTTACACACTAAAATGAAAATTTAATAAAATTGAATTGGTTGTGGAATTGAGATGTTATAGCTCATGCATAAATTAATTGACTAACAATTGATGTGCATATGAATGGCATGGAATATGTGCAAGTATGGCACATGCATGATAATATGTACATGTTTGGGTGCATGATTGAGGGCCTTTTTAAAATTCATGAATTGGATACATAATGTAAATGGCCCTATTGAATATTCATTGGAATTTGTATGAAAGATGATGAAATGATATAGTTGTGACTAACATGTGAGATTGAGATCGTTTCAAGGGTTGTTTAGTGTTGTAACATCAAGTATGCTAAGATTGTCCCATGAGAATGGACCTTAGAGAAATTGTATTGATGGGGTACAATTATGAATAATGAAGACAATGATAGAAGACGTAGGTCAAGAAACTTATAGATAGACCTTGTTGGACTCCTTTAAAATATTTCAACTAACAATGCATGTGGATGGTAGCCAAGTAAGTAAGGAAAACAACAAGTGAGGCTAAAAAAGTAAAACAATTGGGTAAGATTTATTTTTAGTTGAATTCGATATCTTTTGTTTATTCAATTTAATGCATGCTTTGTGTGGATTCCCAAGAAGAGGTATCATTAAGGAAAAAAAAAATTAGCACATAAAGATTTAGTAAAACATTATTAATGTGTGCATGCATTGAATTTCCATGTTGAGAAAAAAAACTAATTGAATTAATAATGCACTCATGAGATCAAATATGTTCAGAAATGCATTGAGAGATTACATGAAAATGTGGGAGGTATGAAGTAAATTTAAGGACTGCATCAAGTTCATGAGTCCATGAGTATTGGCCCAATAGTTTCTAAGCTTAAGAAAAGTGATTCCATCATATAATGTTGAGTTTGTTGATAAGAAACATGTAGTTGAAGGATTGGTTTTTCCTAGTCAATGTGAAAATTGTATGGAATTGTTGATATATGAAAGCAAGTTTGTCATTAATACCTAGTGGGTTATGACAAAGACAAGAAGCCTTCAATGTGAAAATATTACTAGAATCTTTGTGATGGATCCATGAATTACTATGATATGATTTGGTCATGACACTCATATTAGGAGTCATGATGATACATATGCTTGGTGCACTGAGTTCATACATGCTTGTTTGGAACAATCAATTGCATGATTCAATGCCATGAAAGGAAATAACTTCTAATACTCTTAAGGAATTATTGAGTAGTGAAATGAGTGACATGAATCCCTCCTCCTGTAAAAAAAAGTGGAAAATCATGAATTACTATAACAGATAAAAATATCATCACCTACAAATGAGCTCAACATAATAACTAAATGTCTCATATTTGTGAGATTTGGCTTCTCAATGAAGCAAATTTGGGAAATTAAAATTTCTTATTTGAAATTTTCAAGTATATCCCATGGGAACTGAATGTTGTGATACAAGCAAAATTATGAAGAAAATATCCCAAGAACAAGGCCACTATGGTGACATTGCAACCATATGACACACTTTCATTACCTCATTGGAGCAAGTCATAAAGGACACCTTTATTATAAGAGTCCATGAGAAATGTAGTGTAATCTGTGTTAGAGCATGCCAAAAGGGAACTTGGTTATAAGGCTATAACAATCTCTTCAATAATCCCATACAAGAAAGCATTGCTAGATCACCTAAGGATGGGGGTTGCATGGGCCTTAAACGGTGAGTAACTAATGGGAGAAGAAATTTGTCCCATGCTCACTAGAATGCGAGTATAAGAGGGTTTGTCAAATGTGGACATTGAGCTGAAGTTGTTACTTGTGGCGGAAAAGGATGAAAAAAATAACCATATAGATAAGTATTGGTTTAAAACCTTACTTTCTATAAATTCAACTTATTTTGGGGAAAATCCAAGTTTACTATGGAAGAATCACTGACTAAGCAAGAAAATGAATTGTAACACATATGTGATGTTGATATTTTGTTGTAGGTACTAAATGGAACACTCTTGGAAGTAAGTAGATTGATATGCAAGAGCAGAGAGGCATTGTGTGCCTAAGGATATCAAAAATGGCACAATGGTTTTCACATCTAAAACTTATGATTTCAGTCTATAATACTCAATGTTGGTAATATATTTTATTGCATGAAAAGTAGGTCTTATACAAGGAAGCTATATAAGGTCCAAAGGTAGCAAAACCAAACATAATATACAAGGTGATAAAATGAGAAAAATTGAAGAGAACCAAATTTTTGATGTAGCTAAGGAAAGGATGAAAACTAATGTTGCAGTGAAAGACAAAATCTAGGCTGGTGCTACTACAACCAAGGAAGATCCAAGATCAGCGAGAACACCAAGGACAGTGTTCCTTTGAGGGGGAGAGGATAGCGACATCCCCTTTTCATTTCCACAAAAGTTGTGATGTAATTAAATATTTGTAATGTTAGATTACTAGCATTTATATTATTTACTAAACTTTATTTTGCGATGTATTGTTCTATTTTATTAATATAAATTCTAGGGTTGAAGGAAGGGAGCAACCAATAGATCATGATGCCTTAGGGAGGGGAAAAAACTTGACTAGGGAGGAAAATATGCAAGGGGGGAGGGTGTGGGAGAAATCTTAGCCTTTCTTGAATAAATACTATTTTCCCTTGATGTGTTGGTTGGTATTGCCAAGAAGCTTCTAGAAAAATATTGGGAAGATGAAGGGTCAAGGTGTGATTATAAAAATAAGGAGAAATCATCAATGGGGTTATTTTTTCTTATTTTCTCCTTAGCTTTTCTCTCATACTCCCTCACTTAAAAACGTAATTTGGCAAGAGAAATGGCGGAAAAACCTAGAGAGGTTCAAACCTTATGACTGGTTAAGAGATATGAATGAGAACCTATGTGACAAAGACTGAGTTTATCTTATGTGTGAAGGAGAGTGATCTTCACCTTTTGTGTTAAATCTGGTATGAAAATTGTATAAATCCCTAAGTTTAGTCTTCCCTCGAGGCATCGAGATCTGACATGGGGGTGGTTAATTGTGAGAAAAATTGTAGCACAGTTGAGCCTAAGGTGGGGTGGAACATGACTCACCCTACTTCAGTTCCAATAATATTTTCTGGTTATAATATATATCATTGCTTATTTTTGTGTTATTGATATTTCTTGCGTGAGTGATTTAGTGATATGCAAGAATAGTTGTTGTTATATAATTTTATTTATGATCATTACGCTTCTTATGATAGTAAAGTTTGGAGTAGTGGGTTTGAATTCACTTCCCTTTGGAATTTAAATAAATTGGGATGCGTGACATTTGCATGATAATTTTGGGTAATTGCATTCCTTCCTTGTTAATTGCATGTCTTCCCTATTAACTGCATGCCACGTAATTTTCCATAAATTTATTTCTGATAGGTTCCAAACTATAAAACTTGGAGGAGACAAAGAAAATATCTCAAGGTACATGTGATACAAATTTTAGATTTTGGTCCTCTATAATTTCTGGGATATACTCTGTGGAAGATTAGGGTTTGAGAGAAATAAATAGTGCACACAAATTGTTGATGAAATGACAACAAAATGTGGTTTTTTGAAAGGGGATTAGACAATGTGTGCGAACTATTTGATAAAATGCTTTAGAGAAAATGTAATTCCCCATATCCCCAATGAAGGATTAGGGGGTTGGGTATGTTAGAAAGTAGTCTTAGGGTTGAGTGTCAAGTTCGTGAATAAGAAAAAAATGTGATACCTTGTAGGTTTAATCGAGCATTAAGTCACTCGGTATGTTACACAAAGGTATTTAAATCATTAGAAGAGATAATCTTAATAACTTGTAGTAGAATTTGGTGGTGTTTTCCCTTTGAATTAAATACAAATTGAAATTATCGAAGAAAATGTTGGGGTATCCTTGACGTTAGCATTACAAGTTTATTATTGAGAATCTTTTAAAAAGTGTGTTGGTATGTGATTGACGACAAGTTGCTTTTACTAAGTATTCATCAAATAATTTTTTCTATCATTTTTGTGTGTGCAAGCTAGAATGTCCATATAGAACAACAAAATTTACATTTTAGGCACAAATTTCTCACTGAAGAAAATAAGAAGTTATAATAACTATAGAAAACAATGTAATGACAAAGTCTCAAATCATGGACTTAACCTACTCCACTAAACATGACCCCTTTGCCATACATCACAGACTAAATATATCATTAACTCTACTATAACTCATGTTATTGATTCCCTCTAAATTACAATAACTATAAAAATAATGTAATAAGGTCTCAAATCATGAACTTCACATACTCCACTAAATATGACCTGTTCACATTATATTAAAAACTAGAAGCCATTAACTCTACTACAACTTATATTACTAGTCCCCTTCAAGCTAAAATAACTCTAAAATATAATAATATAATATAATGATAGATCTCACATCATGAACTTGACCTACTCCAACTACTCCACTGAGTGTGATCCTCTTTGTGTTATATCAACAACTAATTATAATTATATGATTAGATTTACTTTTAATTGTCTTTTTACTTCCATTACAATTTTCTTTAGAATAATAAATTGTTATAAGTATTGATTGTGTAACAACGAGATATATAGTCATTGGAATGTATTATGGAAATGACCATTGTATATTACATAATATGCTTAGTTGAATTCACTCACTGATTCATCACTCATAGCTTAAAAATTTAGCTAAAACCAGATCATGCAAAGTATTAAATGAGAAAAAAAAAGACCAATAGAGGAGGTTCTACCATGGGAGGAAGAGAAGGTGTAGCACCTTCTAGAAATGGTGCGGTGAGAATTTTTTTTGTGATAATGTCAATATATGGTACGATTTAGGTCAATTTCACAATGCCTTTACTACTCGTCCTCGAGTTATTGTAGAGTTAAAACCAATATTGGGCTGTTCATTAAAATCTTTTTATATGTTATGTGGAGTATTTTCATTGTTTAATGGTGGTTTTGGATTTATGTCTCTTGCATCGTCATTTTTAACTGCTTTTTATAATAATATTTTGAAGAAACAATGAAGAAAGGAAAATAGTATTTAGGTTTAAAATTACGGTGGTTATTGAGAATATTGTAATGATTACGTTCATAAATTAAAAGGTTAAAAATAAATAAAATTTAAATTGATAGTGTAATTGAGGGAGTTCGGAATTATGTAAAATGTGAAAATATAAATATATAATATGAGCACATTTTTTAATTAATAATTTAAATACATTTTTTTTAATTAATATTTTGATATATATTTATATTATAATTTAAATAATTTTTTTTAAATTAATATTTTGATATATCCGTATTAATGGTATTATGTTGAAATTTTTTTTTTGGAAATTGTGATAAATTTGATATTTTTAAATGGTTAATAGTGAATTTACAAAATATAATTTTATGTTTAGATTTTTTTTTTGTTAGGTTATATGAGAACTAAGATGACTCATACACTTGCTTTGTGGCTTAGTCACGATCCAAGAGTATTTACGTTATCGAAATAACTCGGGAATCGCACTCAGCATAGGTCACACTAGCCCTTAACATGACTGGATTTTTTACTATGGGCTTCACTAGCCCTTATCATGGTCGGACTTTTTACCATGGGCTTTCAAACCAATGACCTGGGAATCACACCCAATATAGGCCACAGTAGCCCTTAGCATGGCTAGATTTTTTCCATGGGCTTTCGAACCAATAACCTTTACACCATGAAAATGCCTTAAACATCATGTAATTGTCTGCTCTATGTTTCTTGAGCAAATTTAGAAAACATTTAAATTGAATTAAAAAATTAAATTCCAAAAATGTAAAATAAAATTTGGGAAAAAATAATCATAAAAATAATAATTTCTTCAAATAAATAGATATCAAATTTGTAAAATATTTGAAAATACAATCACGAATTTATAAAAATACGCTAATTAGTTAATTTTACATTTAAAAATTTGAAACAAAGATATTTATTGAACACTTTTTATGAATGGTGTATTTAATTTACTATCTGTCATTAAAAAACAATTTATTTTTACAATTTTCAATTGTGAAAATTTTGGATAAGTTAGATGATTATTTTCCTTTAGATTAAAATTAAAACTAATTCACAATATCTTTATTTATAAATTTTATATTAATAAATAAATTAAATATTATAATAATTAAAAAATATATATTTCAATTAGCTTTTAGGAATCCAATTTACATCCCCTTTAACTAAAATTTACTTTTCGGTCAAAAAACCCTGCAAGAAGTTTTGATTTGGCTTGCCTTGCGAGAAGTGTTGCTTTGGCTTGTAGGGGACGGCCAATGAGGATGTACTACACTTGAGGTTTTAAACTAATTTTATAGGTTGGTTGGAAAAAAATAAAGTTTGAGTGGTGCCACGTTCATTGCTTGCCTATATTTTTTTGAATTTTCCGGTGATTTTTTTTAAAGATACGAAAATATATTTTATATTAAAGTTGAGTTTAATACAGGAAAATATGAAATTATAATAAGTGCAAGGTATATTAATAAAATTTAAATTATGATAACGGTCTTTCCTTTTTCAATTTACTTTAAATAAGGGGTGAGTAACTATTTTGATTTGAAAATTAATATTTATTTTTCTATTTAAATTATTTAATCATATATTACGATTTTTATTTTGTATTTTTTATTAACATGTTTTTTAAAGATTAAAATTGAATTTTTAATATTTTAATATTTTAATATATAGATTTATTGTTCCTTTTCATTGTACTAAAAGTGTTTTTTTTAGAGTTGGGTTGGGTAGATATTGTTCATTCGAGTCCATCACAGAGCGTTATTTTCGTCTGCCTCCCTCCAACTAAAATCTGAGATGTGGTTATGGCATATCGGCACACATGGTTGTCGTGTTGTAGCCAACAATTGAATGAGGAGGAACGTAGACCACTTTTGGGGTATGATGATGAATCATATGACCACCCACTGAAACTTTTGAGATCCCCAGAAGTGGAATTGATGATTGTCTTAAGCCTGTGACAATTGTCGCCTTATGTTGCCACTGAGAGAAGTCATATTCCTATGATTTATCTTCAACAAAAGAAGATAGTTGGGATTGGGTCTGGCGTTGCTACTGAAATTCTTGCCCTACGAGAAAACATAGCCCTTGCTCCTCATGTTCATATAACAACTAGCTTTGTAGCGCCATGTGATTCGAGCAGCGAACACTTGAAGACGAAATGGGAGGTTTGTGCAGGTGACGTCGATCTTGTTAAAGCCAACAGATGTGACCATGACAACCTTAACACCATTGGCATGTGCATTCCTAACGAAATCAAAGTAATCCCAAAGCTCCCCTTCGGTTCCAGGATACTGGACTAGAACCTCGAAGTAGTGTCGACTAGGTTAGTGGAATCTCATAGGGGGACCCATTGTGTGACATGGTGGATGAGTCACTGGGCTCTAGGACCTCGATGGAGATTGATCTCGCACCTTGGCAGAAATCCAGGACTAGCATCATCGTGTGGAGGAGAAAAGATACATATCTAGGCATGGCACACCAAGGGCAAGGTTTGTCAACACTTTGTGCTCATACATAGGTTGTGAGTAGTGGACTTGCCTCGTGATACTTTCATTGGAGAGGTTAGTAAACCTTATTGACATGTATTCAGCAGTGAGCTTTATTTGTGGCGATATGATCTTCTCAAATCTTCTATTCTTTCATTGTAACTTTGTACTTTTAAAAACAATTACTAATTTTTATTTAATTAAAATTTATAAATTAACTTTGTTTTTTTTAATTATTATATTTATTTGATATATGATATTGATATTATAATTTCCAATCCTCGCATGAAAGTATATGAAAAGAAACAAATTCAAGTGCCATTTGCCCTAAGGATGTCATGTATTAATAAATGTGATAGTATATATGAGCTGATGATAGTGCGTGTTAACCATTTCCATCTAGACGCTTTTCCAACTGAGCACATTAATGTTTTCATCCATGGTAATGGCAACCAACGGCTGTTGATATTGTAATTCTTCTATGTAAACATAAATGGCCGAGAGACATTTGTTTTCCCTTTGAATTTGATATAACTATAAATTAAATGTTGAGTATTTTTAGCGATGATTTTGCAAATTTATTGTTCAAAATTTTGTGAAATGAATGGAAACTAAATTGTATATGATTTTTATTTTATTTTTATTTATGTTATACAATTTTTATTATATTTTTAGTTAGGTTAATAAAAACTTTATATTATAAATATTTGTTTGTTAAATTGGTAGTGTTAAAAAAAGTGCCAAAGGAGAGAAGGATATACGCCTTTTATGATAAAATTTATGAGTTTAAATGGTTATCGATGATAATAAAGTTTAATTAAAAAAAATAAACGTGAACCAATTATGATAATTAGAATTAATTCACTTATTTTGTTTGAGTTTGGTTTTTTATTTTTGCATTCTGTCATGGTTGTGTCATTGTCTTTATTTTCAATTTTTCTAATTATGATAATTAGAATTAATTCACTTATTTTGTTTGAGTTTGGTTTTTTATTTTTGCACTCTGGCATGGTTGTGTCATTGTCTTTATTTTCCATTTTTCTTTTTTTCCAATATTATTTATGGAAAAGATAATGTCAATACACTTTTCATAATAACAATAATTTGGTGTAGGTTGATAAACCATAGACTTTATTGAGGTCCATTATAACAATAATTTGATGTAAGTGGATGAAAGTATAGACTTTATTGATGTCACACACCTGCTTCTTTTAATATTTATGTATGTATAGTGTGTCAATGAGATTGCATGTACTCTAACTGGAATGTATTGTAATATTATGGAACTAGTTTGTTTTTATTTCATATTATTTTTTTTGGTTTTAATATTTTAGAAATAAAATATTTAGTTAAAATTGAAAAAGGGGTTTATTTCGGAATAAATTCCAATAAAGGTGGGTATGTGATGTATATAGAAAGAGATAATGACATATAAATGAATGTATTATGGGTTGTTTGTCTGAAATTTGGTTTGAAATTATTATTAGGTTTACTTTTTTTTTAACTAAAACGGTTATGATTTTTATTTATTTGAAAAAATCTTGGGTCTTTGCCCAAGCAGCTCCTATTACATTGCAGATTTCTAACTGTTGTTGATTAAGATCTACTTGATTTTCAGGGCATTTGTACAATGCTTTCATTGTTTACAATTAGCAGTCCTTTCATCAGAGAGCTGCCTTTGTTTGCCATCTGATCAGCTTCACTGTTTGACTTTCTAAGAATATGATAAAACTTACATGTGTCAAAGTCTAGGAGAACTCTCTTCAATCTGTCCAGTATTTTGTTGAGGCTGGCATTGCTAAATAGATTTCCCAGCTTTAGGCTTTTTATTATTAACTCTGAATCTCCGAAAACTTGGAGGTCTTTGGCACCTTTGTCTCTTGCGATATGGCAAGCTTTGAGAAGCCCAAGAATCTCTGCTTGATTGTTAGATTTCTGGCCTAATCCCCAGCTGAAACAGTCTTTTGAAGCCCCGTCCGAAGAGTAGATGACCCCCCCAGCACCGGCGGCTCCGGGATTACCTTTAGACGCTCCATCGAAGAAAATTGTGGTTAAGTTTTGTGACTACCACCATGATTGGAATTTGTCATCTTCATCTCTTATGCGCCATTCCTGGTTTGCCTTCTGTGGAGAGAGGAGCTGCTTATGCGGGCAGGGCTCTAACGGGCCTAGCCATCTTTTTTCTTCAGGCAGTAGCAATGGGTCTTCTTTGAAATACTGCTGTTGGGCTGCTTCCAGGAGAAAGGATTTAGCTTTTGCTGCAACTTGCAATGGAGAGTGCCTCATCTCTCTGAAAATCTGTTGATTTCGAGCTAGCCAAAGCTGCCAACAAACATATTTTGGGATGGCTGTCCAAATTTTACTCCAGAATGATTTGGAAGGGATGCACTGGGGATAGAATCGACTCCAAGTGGCGTAGAGATCTGCAACAGAGATTTGTGAAGGCAGTATAATCTGAAATTCATGTAAAATAATTCCCCATACCTCTTTTGCAAAATTGCACTCCAAGAAAAGGTGTTGGGCTGTTTCGAAGTTGTTGTTGCATAACACACATCTGTGCGGCCCTGCTATATTCCTTTTTTCCAGGTTATCACCAGTTAGGAGTTTATTATGAGCCAGGGTCCAGAAGAAGAAATTCACTTTTGGTAGGGCTAGGGGTTCCAGACATTCTTCCAAAAAGCCGGAGTTTGTCTGCTATTTCTTGAAGCCTGCAATGCTCTATATCCTGCTGCTGTGGTGTAGACTCCAGACTGACCCCATCCCCATTTGTCTTTCATGGATCTGTTGACAGGCGCTGCTTCCTCCAGCAGATCTTCAAGCAGAGTTTGTTGGTGGGATAACCGCGCTGGGACTCCATGAAAATCCCATCCTGCCCAATCTCCACGGTGATCCCAATTTGACAGATCGTATATGGTGTTGACTCCTGCTTGCTTCAGCCAGTCCCTGAGATCAGCTATGTCCTCATTATTCTTCAGAGGTTCTTTCCCCATAATACTGTCAAGCCACAGATGGGTGCGTTTGCCGTTGCCAGGGATCCTGTAAACCTGTTTGTTGAAGAACTTACTGCTCCTACAACATAGTTTCCACACCTGCGTGTTGTTGACTGTATTTGCATTCTGAAGATTACTGAGGGATTTGTTGGGTCTGTACTTAGTGCGCAACACTACACTAACCGGATGGGAGGGCTCATGGATCAGCTTCCACAAGATCTTTCCTCCCAGCGCTAAATTGACAAGAGTTGGATCTCTGATTTGCAGCCCTCCTTCTGCCTTTGTTTTTTTACCACGTCCCAGTTCACCAGATGCATTTTGTTTTCGTTTCCCTTTCCTCCCTGCCACAAGAAGTCTCTAAGCAGTTTGGATATTTGCTCCGCCACATTTCTTGGTGCTAGGAGAAACGCTGCCTGATAGATTGGTAGCGCCGACAACATGGCTTTTATTAAAATTACTTTGCCTCCCTTCGTCAGCCAATAGCCTCCCCACGCTGCAATTTTTGTTTTGATTTTCGAGATTATTTCACTCCAAAGCGTTCTTTTATTGGCTCCTGATATAATGGGAAGGCCCAGATACTTGAATCTATCCCAGGTTGCTTGTCCTTTGAATCCGAGGAGAGTGGTTATACCAGAGAGCTCCCTCTGATCTATGTTCCAGCTATAAACTTCGCTTTTGTTCTCATTTATTAATGCCCCTGAGGCTCTGCAATAACTATTGAGAACTGCGTTTATGGCTTTGGCAATTCTGATGGAGGCTCCACCTAGGAGAAGGGAATCATCAGCGAATAGAGCGTGGTTCAGGGCTTCAGCTCCATGGGAAGGCTTGAGACCCGGGATGTTGCCGTTTATTCTTTCTGCAGTGAGTTTACGACTGAGGGTATCCGCCATTATGATGTACAGGAATGGGGAGAGGGGGCATCCCTGCCTGATGCCTCTCTGGCTTTGGAAGAAATTTGTGGGGCGACCGTTGACTAAAGGGGCGATCCATGGTTTGTCAATGCAAGCTTTGATGAGATTTACGAATTGGGACGAAAAGCCAAATGAGAGCAGGACATTGCAGAGGAAAGAGCGATCCACTCTGTCGAAGGCGTTTTCCATGTCTAATTTAATCAGCATGCCTTTTTCATTCCGCTGCTTGCTAGAGTGAATGATCTCCTGTACCTGGATTACATTATCTAGAATATGCCTGCCTTCAACGAAACCGCCTTGAGGAGGGGAGATCAGTCTTTTTAACAATGGCTTGATCCGGTTTGCTATCAGTTTTGCCAGTATTTTATATGAAGCGTTGCACAACGAAATGGGCCTGAACCTTGCGAATGTCTCCGGATTGGTGTCTTTGGGGATTAGAGCGAGGTAAGTGGAGTTAGTTCCTCCGCCTATCTTGGCTTTTTTCATGAACCAACCTATCATTTTGCAGAGATCAACTTTGATAATATGCCAACAAGACTTGTAGAAATGGATTGTAAATCCATCAGGCCCGGGAGCCTTATCTGCGTCCATGGACCAGATAACTTTTATGATTTCCTCCTCTGTGGTTGGCCTGCAGAGAGCTACGTTTTCTTCAGAGCTAATAAGAGAAGGGATGTTGGCAATGAAATCAGCGGCTTCCTCGTTATTTCTATGGGTTTCTTCTCTGTAAAGATTCCTAAAGTGGGTTTCAGCGACAGCTTTGACTTGATTAAAACCTTTGCAAACAGTGCCCTCTGATGTTTTAATTTCTGCTATGTGGTTCCTTGTCAATCTCGCTCTATATTGTCGGTGGAAGAAGGAGGTGTTTCGGTCTCCAGCCTTCAACCACAAACTTCTAGATTTTAGTCGCCAGTATTCTTCTTCCTTTCTGAAAGTTTGGTGGGCAGAACGTTGGGCTTTTGTTTCTTTTTCCAGCAACTCTGTTGTGATGTCTTTGTTTTCCATCTCTATTTGCAGAGTCTGCAATGCATGAACTGACTCCTTTCTTTGCTCAGTAGGAGAGGGGCCTGGTCTCTTTATCCAGTTCTTCAGAGCCTGCTTAGTTGCTTTCAATTTTTGCTCCCAGACATAGCTTGGGGATCCCGTGAAAGTTTTGGCCCAAGCTGCCTTCACTGTCTCTATATAACCTTCCTTCTCGATCCATAGAGGGCTGAACCAGAATGGAATAGGCCCCAGATCTTCTTCATCTTCCAAGAGAAGTTGAATAGGCTTATGATCAGAAGCTAGTTTGGGCAGGATTTTAGTGATGATTATCTTTTTGTTCATCATTATGGAGCTTTGTACCATGAATCTGTCTAACCGAGCTGAGATGTGATCTGATCCCACTCTGTTATTGGACCAGGTATAAATGCCTCTGATAGGATTGAAGTCCAGCAAATCCCAACGCTGAAAGAGTTCCTCCACCTCGTCTAGCATGGGATCTCTATTGCTTATCCCTCCCCTCTTTTCTTTTGCTTTCATAATGATGTTGAGATCCCCTGCTATGATGATATTGCTGGGGGATGACTGCTCTAAGAAGGCTGAAAGGGAGTTCCAGCATTCTCGCTTTTCATAATAAGAAACTGGGACATAAAGATTGAAAAGGGAAATAGACAACTTACTTGCTTTGTGCATCAATTCCGTGTGGATCCAGTGTTGTGTTTCCTTGTGATTTTTCAGATGAAAAAGGTCATCGTTCCAGAGAGTTGCCAGCCCTCCAGAAGTTCCCCTTGAGCTGACAGCTTTGCCTGCTCTTTTATTCCACTTTGAGCTGCTGATCTCTAGAAGGGCTTGGCCTTCTATTTTGGTCTCTTGGAGCATGAGGATATTTGAGGGCTCTGCTTTCATAAGATCCTTGACTGCTTCTATTTTGGAGGGGTTCCCCAGTCCTCTACAGTTCCAAGAGACGAGATTCATTATTTACTTGAGGGAGTATTGAGGCCTCCCTTGGAGGGCCTTAGTCTGATGTTTCACCCGATAGACATTTCTATGGTTGCTTGGCTTCCTTGTGTTTTGAGTCTTTCTACCTCCTCCTCCCTTTTTTCTTTGCTAGATTTCCTTCCAGATTTTTTCGTTTGTCTATCGTAGGTTTCATCCTCCAAGGAGCCAGAATTTTCAACTGGTTTTTTCCTTGCTATCTCTGCATATGAGGGATTGGAGGGACTGCCTTGGTTGGCCTCGGTCTGGATTGCTTCCCCTTCCTCCTTGTTTGAAGGTGGAATGTCCGCCTGTTCTACATTCTCCTGGGGTAGGGTAACTTGATTGTTCTGAGCACTTTCTGTCCCTTTTGGATTTACTTCCGTTTCCTGGTTGGCTTTGGTGCTGCTAGGGCCTCCGTCCATGTTACCTTTGCCTGTACCTTTTTTTGAGGTTGCATTCTTCTGGACTAGGGTCCATTGTTCCCCATTCTGTTTGTCTGCTTGCTCCTCTGCTCTCTTTTTACAGTTCTTTGCAAAGTGGCCATGGCCGTGGCAATGTCTGCATTTAAAGGGTAATTGTTCATAGTCCAACTCCTGGACATGCGTCCACCCAGCTACAGTGAGTTTGATAGCTTCCGGTAACCCCTCCTCTAGGTCCACTTCTACGCAGATACGGGCGCATGAGTACTGGTCTTTTCTCGCTGCCTGATCTATGTATTTTCCTAGTGCGTTACCTATGATCTGTAGGGATTTTTGGTTCCAGCAGTGAAGAGGCAAATGTGGGAGCCTAACCCAGACCGGGACAATAGAGGGGATGTCCTGGGTGGGATCGAAATCAGGGGACCATTTGTTCAGGTAAAGGCCCTGGGGCTCATGAAATATGGTCTATTTCTAAAGACTAGACCTTTGTCTTCTGGTTTTTCAAAGACAAACACAAAGAAACCCTTCCCTATAAAATAACTTTTAACTCCTTATTTGATCAGGGGCTTCCAGTTCCTTTGGGTCCATTCATCCACCGACTTGGGAGATGGCCAGAGGCCAGTGAACTGACCTATAAGGCCTCTCTCCGCAAGGTTCAACGCAGCTTTACAAGTTTCTTCTTCTGGTAGGGCTACCGATGGAATCGTATCCAGCTTTTTTACGAACTTCTGTTGTGAAGCTGAGGGTGGGCGCTTTGGACCAGCTGCGATCATTGTTCGGAAGGCTAACACCTCTGGAGGCGGCGAAGGAGGGGGATCAGGGTCCCCGCTGGCCTCCATTGATGAGGCTGGGCGGACTGAGGGGCGCAGAGGCCTGGAGCGAGCTAGAGCAGTCGGCTGTTGCAGAGCAGGCGCGCGCGATCTTTCTCTCTTTAGTTAGGGCATTATTATTAGGTTTACTTTAACTTTTTTGTTTTTAGTTCATTAATTAATATGAAAGATATTTTTAGTCTAATTAATTTCTGAGCTTGGTTTGTTTGTTTGCATTTCCAAGATTAATGTTCAATCACATGGAAACAAATCCATTTTTATGCTTATGTTATACCAAAGTAAACAATGTACTAATATATATTGGAGTTCACAAACATAACTAAAGAATGCAATTTATTATATATCTAATTAACCATATTGCAACACACACAAACTACATATATATAAGCGCATTAATAAAGCCATTTTCCCATTCATTACATTAATTAAAATATTAGGAAAGATGCTTAACAATTTTATATATATATATGCGCTAATATATCAATTTTCCCCTTCGTTACATTAATTAAAATATTAGGAAAGATGCTCAACAATTTTCTCTTACAATAGTTATCACACAGCCACAATGAAATTATGTATTCATACCTTTGGGAAATGAGATTTTAGCTATTTACAAGGTGCGTAAGCTTGGACATACTTGGTTTGTGCACATTTGGGGGTATATTAACTTCAACCAACTAAACAAATATTGGTTGTTTCATTAATTTTCACGAGGAATATCGTATGCAATTGCTAATGCACATGGCTTAGAGAAGAATGAAAACATGATCAACTAATATATATACATAGTTAGTGTGGGCAATGCATTTTAAACCATAGTGTTTAACTAGACTCAACATGATGCGTTAGGAATTTATGAAATAAGAAAAGGACCAATGAATCCAAAAAGCAAGCAATAGTGTTGTAAAATGTGGGCTACACAAAGAAAAATTAGTAATGTCAACCACTATTTAGTAGAGCAATGATTAAAGTAGGAATTAACGAATGAAACTAGTAGAATACTAAGCTTGAAACCATCATATAATGTGTTTTACATAGTTTAACTCACACCAATAGAAAAAGAACTCAATGTTGCATCTACATACAATTACAACAAAAATGATCCATCGGAATTTGATCCTATGGTCGAATATGTGAATTCAATTTTGTTTTGCATTTTTATTAATGGAAACAAGAATGAATAAAAAATTAAAATAAGCAACATGAATTGAAAACTAAATTAAGTTGTCCAAATGCATGACGTTTGGCATTTTCTCTATAACTATTTTTGAGGAAGTTTTAATTAGTAAAATTTTGAGGAAAATGAGGAGAAATATGAAGGTACAAGTGGTCAAAATTTCATGTTTTGGTTCATTATACTTTCAAAGATATGGCTTATGGAAGACAGGGTTTGTGACAAATCCATAAATTAGTTTTAAATGAGTCATCTTGGAATTTTCACTATAACTTGTTTTCTTAGAAAGTTTCAAATGGTGAATTGTTTAGGATATTGAGGAGAGATATCAGGTTATAGGTGTTAAAATTTATAGTCCCAGTTTGTTAGACAAGTTTAGAGATATAGTCTATGGAATATAAGGTTTGTGACTAATCCAAAAACCCATTTTAAAAGAGTCTTGTTGGAGTTTTCGTTATTAGTTTTTCGTGAAATTTCAGACTATAAATTTTAGCTATACAAAAATATATTTCATACTCTCAACACTCCGCTACAAACCCTATCCCATTTCCTTGATATCTCCATAGCTTTGACCCTTGTGGAGGGAGGATCACCCTCCCTTCCCTTGAGATCGAAGCCTTCTACTACCTAATCACTTCCATTTCCAAATATACTAAGCCCCAACCCTCTCACTTTGTTAAAAAATTGAATGACATTATGAAGGTTGTTGTTCAATATCGACACTCCTAGAACCTAGCCCTTGATCTTTGTAAAAATATACTAATTGGATAATTCTCTAGGATCTATCCATCACCTCGAGTAGTGTCCATTTGGATCTAGAAATTATGGAAACCACTCATCAAGAAGAGGTAGCTATCCTTGTCATTCTACAACCATGGAATATTTGCTTTCTTGTTCGATGAAAAGGAGAATAAAGATCTCATATTTAGAAGCATTCCTTACTTCATGGGATCTCAAGGTTTACTAATGGACTCTAGATTTTAATCTCAAGAATGATATTCCCTTTATTGTCCCAGTCTAGGTTCAACTCTCCTACTTTCCCTTGCACCACTAGAATGATGAAGCAATCAAAAGAATAGGAAACAATTTAGGAAAATATATTTTCCATGCTAAACCCATGACATGCTCCAATAATGTGCATGGATTTGTGTGGAGTTTGACCTAGAGATGTGCCTTTTGGAAGTTGACCAAATTACCCTCAACTCTTGGACTTGTATACAACCAATGGAGTAAGAACAAATCCCTTTCAACTACAATGTATATCACGAATATAGTTAATTTTGCAAGAATTACTCAAAGCAACTCTTGATCTCCATCAATTAGAAGAAAATTCTCAATAGAAACAACCAAAAAGGAAGAAAATAAAAAAACCTTAGCTTTTGGACCCCAATAGACAATCCCTAACCCTCTTTCCTCAATGTAAACTCCTTCCTTTTCCTCCTCTTCTTGTTTATTTTAGTCTTCTAGGCCTTAGCTAAATCCTAAATCCAACAAAAATGTATCCCTTTCTTGTGATCAAGAGGCCCCCACCCCCCGCCCCCCGCCCCCGCACCCATCATGACCTAACATCATCCCCTTCTAATGGTTACAAGGGCACTACTCCCCTTCATCACAATGTAAATTTTTCCCTTCCCTTTCCTTCCCTAGAGACAGTAGTGTTGGATCATGAAGAAGACATTGAACACACTTCTAAGAAACCAAAACAAAAGTAAGAAATTGTAGTCATCTTAGAAGAAGGATACAAACATGACAATTTGAATGAAGAGACTAACAAAGAGGTCGCTGAAACCAAATTAATCAAGAAGTTAGGGCACATAAAAAATAAGGTCAAAAGAGAAGAGATAAAATATAAGGAGAAAAATATTAGAATCTAAACTTTATTGGATAATAAATTTGGGACAAAAAAGAGATCAACAAGGAATCAATTGGGCTCTCACCCTCTAAAGGAAGGAACCCCAAAAATCCCCAATAAATGATGAAAGTTATCTCCTAGAATTATAGGGACTTAGGAAAAAAATCCAAGATTAACTCAGTGAGGGAACTTATAAAATTTGAAACACCCCAAGTGCTCCTACTCTAGGATACAAAACTAAAGCACTCTCAAAGTTCTTTGTGGAAGATATCAAATATGTAACTCTAGCTTGGGACTTGCAGTTAGTTCTCATGGTGCTTTAGCAGGTCTCTGCACCCTATGGAACTTACAACTTTTTAAACTCTTTTCCAATCAACACACTACTCATTGGCTTATGGAATGTATTATCTATTTACCCTCTGGATTTTTTTGTTAATATTATTAATGTGTATATGCCTCTTAATTACTAATAAAAAATCCAATGTTGGAACTCCTTTATGAGTATTCAAGGCTTGGTTGTTAAACTCATATTTGGGGGGGATTTCAATACAACATTAAATTCAAAAGAAAATAAAGGAGGTATAATTTTCAAGGACCCATTTCAATAATATATGAAAGACATCATCTCCCATTTTTAACTTATTGATATTAATCCCACCAAAAGAAATTTTACTTGGATGAAAAAGTGTTAGATATGGGTCACATCACACCTAGATTAGACAAATTCATTGTCTCGATCTCCTTTCTTGAACCTAATTTCTCTCTTACCTCCTCTATCCTCCCTTGGGTTAGCTTTGAACATAACTCCATCTCCCTCATACTTTTGAAATATCTCAATTGTGGCCTTGTCCCATTTTTCTACAATCTTCTTCAGTCCCATTACCCCACCTTTCTTGAGACAATCTATTGAGAAAATAAAAGTGGAAATTGTTGCCCATTTCCGTTCACTATACTTAGAAGTAGAACCCATGAACAAGAAAGACGATGACCAACCATCAAAACATATCCCCTTAATTTTAAATGATGACAACAACTCCCTCATATTGAGAGCCATTAGACAAGAGGAATTCTATGTCCATTAGTCAATGTGCCTTAGGGGAAGCACCAATGCCACCTTCTTATCCCTTATATAGAAAGACACTAGCCCCTCACGTTTATTGTAGTTCAAATAAATTTCCCTTTACATTGTCTCCTATTTTTAAAATCATAGTCAATTGAATCAAACCTTGTCCTTTCAAAACTCATCTCTCGAATCAAGGTATCTTTGTTGGAAAATGACAAATTATGGATAATATCACTCTTTCCCAAGAATCTATTCATTCTATCCAAATACTAGGGGGAATGGGATGATCATTGAAATTGATATGGATAATGCATTTGACATAGTGAAACACAACTTTCTCTTTATATTCTTTGAGAATTTGGCTTTGGGGAGTGGTGGGCTCCAGTATTGCAGCAATAATGCTGCAACTCCTGGAACTCCCTTCTTTAATTTTATCAACCCGGTAGTTCATAACAAACTTGGAAGCGATGGTGCTGTATGCACAAGTACTAGCTCTTGCTGCAACTGTCACTTGGTCAGCTGGCACAAGTCCTCTAGGAGCTTAAGACAACTTCTATGAGCTCTTAGAAGAAGCTTTTTAACTGATGGATGGAAGCTAACTCAAAGGAAGCTAATCTACTTGCGGAAAGAAATTGAAAGCTAAAAAGAAACGCAAACCCTAGCAAACCCTAATTCTACCAGCTAGTCCTACTGACTCAAAGGAGAGCATGCAAACTACTGAAAGAGATGCCATTACTTCTATGAAGGTAAAATACATGTGTCTAGAATACCTCTATCTGAAGAAAACATATTTTTGTATTTTTGTTCAAGTTGTTGGAATTATCATGCATGTGCTTCTAACTGGCTTTTTACTGTGCAGGGGTAGATCAAGGGGAGAAATGCTTGGGAAAGGTTGGGAAGGTTCAGAGAGGGTCTAAGGGGTCCCTAACACCCTTCCAGAGAGTTTCACAAAGTTTGGCTGCCAAGAAACCGCGTTTATGAGCTTCTACAGGAAGTCTGCAGGGGTTCTACAGGATGTTCTGGGATTTCTACAGGATGTTCTGTAATTTTTCTACATGATGTTTAGTAATGGAATTTTGGAGCATGGATGGAGGGAAAAAGGTGGAGGAATGAGTATGGAGGTGAAATAGGGGTGTAGGGGAGTTCAAGACTTGGAGGATGGAGTTGAGGAGAAGGTGTAGATGGCTGGACTTGTTCCAAGAAGGCTGGAATAATGCTGCACAAAAGGTAGGGTTATGAGGGAAATGTGGCAACGTGAGGCAAGAAACCAAGTTAGAAGATGGAGAAGATGGGTTTGAGGGAGTCTGGGCAGATTGAGAAGTGGTATAGGTGCTTTGCAATTTGTGTTTCCAACTGAACCAACAAAGACATGCAAGAAAACAAAGATCTAGTTATGCTACCCTAATATGATCTAGCTAACATTAACAAGAATGGACAGTAGCTTTATTTGCAAGGAAACCATGTATATTAACTATGCAATGAAGCATTCAAAGATCTGAACATGTAACCAACTTCTGCAAATGAAAACCAAACACTAATGATTGCATGGCAAAGCAAAGTCAGTGTTTTTGTGGGCAGCAAAGTCATCCTAGTCACAGCTCCTGATCCCACTAAGGGAGAGGTGAAATCATAGATGTTTGTTGGCCCTTTTCTTGAAGCTTTTTCTGTTAACAACCTATCAACTAAATCTGAGCATGAAAATCTATTTTACTCATCAAAAAAACAAACTAAATAACAAAACAAGATTTAGATCTAAATAGCAGATTTTATTCTAAGAATGCAACAAAAACACATAAAGATAATCAAAGGAGGTATTGGGCGCTTGAGATGGGCCCAACCCCAAGAGATATAGCCTCCTAAGAGAGATTTAGAGCTGGTGCAAAGCTGGATTCATCTTTATTGAGCAAGAAAAGAAGAGTTACATCAAAACTGTCCACAAGGGAAACTTGAAAATGTGCTGAAAGCAAAGCTAATCCACTGCCTAAAAATCGAAATACAAACTAGCTAACTTTTGCCTACAAAATGACTAACCATTGGCTACAAAATGACTAACCACCAGCTACCTACTAGCTAACCAAAATGAGGCCCTAAGCTTTCTTATTTATACAAATTGAGGACCCCAAAAGTCCTCCTAAACTTTAGGGACTCGGCTGCCCAAAACTTGTAGTTAACAGCAGTCCTACTTGACTTGCTTGGCTGCCCTTGTGTTAATTGATTTGGTGGCCCTTGAACTCCGAGCTGATGGTGGAGAATTCGAGGTAAGGGCCCATAAATGAAGGGGACACCTTCCTACAAATCCTCTCCCTTGTTCTCCCACGAATTTGGCTACCAAGTGCTCATTAAAACCTTCAATTTTGTCTCCAAGTTGACCAAAAAGGCTACACAAAGCACCCATTAGACTTGTTGGCATAATGACTAACCCAATTCACTCTATTAGCATAAATATAATCAAAAACATGCAATAAACTAATGAGAATGGTGGATTAAGTCGAATTAGGAGGTTGAATGAGCCCAAATAATTATCCATTTTTGGGGCTCATCAGGGAGCACATCATAAATTGGATTTTAGCTTGCATTAGTTCCCCCTGGATTTCATTACCAGTTAATAGAAGCCCACATTCCTTATTTACGGATTCAAGAGGAATAAGGTAAGGTTCTCCTCTATCCCTTCTTATGAATCATCATGGATGATACTCTCAGCAAGAAGCTTTCTTTTGAGAGTACAAAATGGGGGGCATTACATGCATCAAAATTATAGGAGAATAAAACAACTTAACCACTCCCAATTTATGGATGGCACCCTTCCATTGGGGGGAGAATTAACAACAATAGTTCAAATATTTAAATCCATTTTTTATCCTTTTATTTGAGTCTTATTGGGTTCAATTAATTTTGCTAAATGTCAAATCTAGCCTAGAGCATTAATTCCAACACTCTTGCAGCTATCACGAAAATTTTTCAATTTTCCCACCAATACAGTTGAAGTTCCTTTAAATATTTGGGAAATATATTTTTCCTCTATTACCCTTATTCTTCCTAATGTATTTATGTCATCTCAAAATTCAAGTCCAGATTATCCCAATGAGCCACACACTAGCTTAATCCAACAAGTTCCTTGGTGATGTTAAAATCCATGTTGTCAACCTTCCCAAATTTTCAATTTTTTACTCTTTTCCCCCTAATAGGTGTCAAACAATATCTCACAGAGGAACGCAAAATATTTATATGAGAAAGTGGGAAATCAAAATTCAAACATTTCAACTTGATCAACTAGAATATCATTTGAGCTAGAAAATCCCACAATGGTCTTAGCATTAAAGATCCATTGCTAGTGAATATAGCACTGGGTGCTAAGACTTTATGGTGCTTGATATCAAGGAAATCATAGTGGTGGAAACAAGTTCTCTTAAGGAAATATCTATAAGGAGATTGAAGCCAATGCATTGATAATGCCCATCCATGCACAATGGCTCTCATATTTGGAAACTCCTTCATGTAGTATTGAAATATGGCAACAAGAATATTCCAATTTAATTTGTTTTTGAATTAAATTGTGAATTAAAATTAAATTTAGTCTTAACAGCTACTTGGAAATAATTAATTAATTTATTTTAAATTAATTAGTTGGAGAAATTCAAGTTAGAAGTCTTTCTGAAGTCATGCAAGAGTTATCCCTTAAATTAAGGAGATAAGATTGAGTTATATTTGAGTTGTAATTAGTTAACTTAGTTTACTGAGTTAAGTCCAATTAAATTAGTTCCAAACTGTTTGAGGAACTAATAGTGAGTTAACAGTCAGTTGATGCATTAATGCACTCAACTAGTTCTACTCTAGTTAACTGAAGATCCCCTCTTCAACAACTCATGCATGTCTATTTTGAGAAAGACCAAGTTGAGATAAGTGTTCAAGGACAATGTACTATCAGTTGCATGTGTTTCTCATGGAGAAAACTCATGCATGCAGTCAAGGATTTATCCTTGAGGATTGCACAGTTTTGAAGGATTGGTTTTCCACTTGGTAATAGGAAAATCATCCACAAGGAACAGTGCAAGGAAATAGGAACTTGGAGGGCAGAGAGGAAGGTTGGAGAGAAGCCAAGATTACCTGTGAGCATCTGTGAGGATTGTACTGAGAGTTGGCTAGCTATGAGGGCTAAGGCTTTGTATAATTCCTATGTATTTCCACCATGTATGATAATACAATAGTGTGGGGTTTTATCTAAGGATTTCCCCAAAGTATTTTCATGTGTATTGTGCCATTGATTCTTCTTCTTCTGGTTATATTGTTCAGCTTGATCTTTAAGCTTCCACAAATTGATAGTAGAAGTAGGTTATAATATTCTGCTTTGATTTATATTGCATTATCGGGTTAACCTATCACATATTTTCTACATGGTATCAGATATGTGAACATTATACTGACAAGAGAATTCAAAGTTTAAAGTTCAGGGTTGCAGGTGCAAATCGAATTCATATCATACTTCAAGGTTGGCCAATGGCGTTCTATGGCTTGAGACTCGAGTATTCCTTGGAAGGTAGCTAGAATTACATAGCATGGAAAGATAGAATGGAGGCTGTATTAGAAGACAATGGCTTGAAGGAATTCATTGATCAAGAAATCCCAAAGCTAGCTTCTACTAATGCACAAGAGTTGGCTAAGTGGAAGAAGTGAGTGGCGAAGGTGAGATAGATCATCCTTGAGGGAGTTCGAGACCATATTGTCTCGAGTCTCCATGGGAAGGATACTCCATTTTCAATGTGGAAGAAATTGAAGGACCTCTACTAGAACAGTAGTGACTAGAGGAAATTGGCGCTCAAGGATAAGCTTTGAAGAATCAAGATGGAGAAGGGCGATACTATTTCCACATATCTGAACAAGCTCACCACCTGCAGAGATGAGCTTGGCAGTGTGGGAATAACTACTGCCGATGATGATATGGTGAGCCTTGCTCTCCTTGGCCTTCCAAAGAGATGGAATAACTACCAGGAGTCTGTGAATGGAAGGGAGAAATTTCCAGATTAGGAACGACTGTGGTTGGATCTTATGCAAGAGGAGATCAGGAGGAGCACATGAGATGGTTCTTCATCCAAGAATGATGATTAGGAAAATCTGGCCTTAGCAAGTAAGGCAAGGAAAGAGAAATGTGTTATAGACATTTTTGGGCACTGCAACCCCAATCATACATGTCAATAAACCAAGGGCTCCTAAGTCCCTAAAAGTGTTGCTTCACACCCTAAAGGAACAAGGTCAGCTGGTTACATCATCTCCCAGAAGTTCTCCACAGAAAACTGCTCAGAATTGGTCAAAGCTGGACCATACAGACTGCCCAATGCAGAGGGTGTGATGCATCTCACCTGCTCAGTGTAAAGGATATGATGCATACTAGAAAGCCCTTCTGTAGGGTGCGATGGGCGAGAGTAGACAAATGGCAAAGACAGTTTGCAAGGCAGATCGTCATGGAATCTTCCAGAAACTTCTCCTGTGACACTTGCCTCATTGAATTCACCCAGGGATGAGTAAGAGATCATCAATCTCCAAGTGGAATCAAGAACTATCAGAGAGAGGACACTAATCAAAATCCCAAAAGCTAACTCACCCCCCTGCAATCATCTATATATGGATCCCTCATCACAGAGATCCAGAGGCTGGAATTTTGTATCTGTAAGGAAGTGTTTTTGGTTTCGTGGTGAAATATCATAGTGTTGGGTGATCTAAGCTTTTCATGAGGTGAAGAAGGGCTTTCATGCTGGGAGGATGACGTTGGGTCAGATCAATGGGTTGTAATCCTCTCTTCTAATCTTTATATCAATAAAGCTATTCAAGTTTTCCTCCACATTCTTGTATGTCTAATAGTATATGCATTTTTGTGGTAAATATATATCTGGTCCTATATTGTTTATGATTGTAGATCTCTGCACTTTGAAGGTATTATGCTGCTTTGACTTTACAGGTACTCTTTGAAGTGGAGTGGTCAAGGGAGAAGCGGCAAAGACCTGTCGGTGAGGAGAAGGGACAAGCAAAGAACCGAGTGAAAGATCGAGGTTGGTATTCTTTGATCCTCTCCTATCTACTTCTCATAAAGGAAAACGAAAGTAACTTTAATTTGTTTGTTTCTAAGATAGCTACCCGTCTTAGTGGGACTAGCAGCTCTGCATAGACACTAGATTTCCCAATAACAAAGGGTGAGGCTTCACATTTCAAATCGAATTCTTCTCATGGAGGGAAGAAGAGTGACATGTCTAAAGTAATATGCTTTAATTGTCACAATATGGGACATTATGCAACTAATTTCCCATCGAAGAAGTCCAAGAAGGGATCCTCGAAAGGATCGGAAGGTGAGGCATTAGCCTCTCAGTTAGAAATGGACTTTACCCTCATCACATGCATGGTGTCATCGATGATGGGTTGTGTTTGGTATCTTGATAGTGGAGCCTCATTTCACATGACCGGTGATAAAAAAAAATTAGTGCGTTGGAGGAGAAAGACCTCAAGATGTGCATAGAGATGGGTGACGACGGAATGTATAGTGTTTCAGGAATGGGTACAATTGCTTTTCAGAGGGAGCATGGAGCTCCTCTCACCTTGACAGATGTGTTGTATGTTCCTGGACTGAAGAAGATCTTGATATAGGTCATGATGTTGGAGGACAAAGGCTACGATGTTGTCTTCAGTAAAGGAAAGGCATTCCTAAGACAGATAGCCACGGGTCAGACCAAGAGGATAATGATTCGGGTGAAGAATCTCTATAAACTAGAGGTAGATGATTGTGCAGCGTTGAGTACAAAAGTAGAATTGGTGCAAAGCCAAGATATTGGCGAGTTGTGGCACAAGCAGTTGGGCCATTTACATCATGGGGCTTTGAAGATAATGTAACAGATATCTACAAGACTTCCCAAAGGTAAACTTGAGCAAGTTTACACATGCAAAGGTTGTACCTTGGGAAAGTACACCAAGTCTTCCTTTCATGATCAAGACAGTCGAGCAGAGGCTATCTTAGAGCGATTTCATATTGATTTGTGTGGACCATTCCCGACAGCATCCACATCGAAGCAAAGGTATTATGTGATTTTCATTGATAACTATTCTCATAAATGAAGGATTTATTTCATGCAGAAGAAGGACCAAACCTTCACAAAGTTTTGTGAGTGCAAAGCTTTGGTCGAGAAAGAGTCAAGGAAGAATATCAAGGCCTTGAGAAGTGAAAACAGTGGAGAGTATGTCTCTCAAGAGTTTAAGGACTTCTGTGTAGCGGAAGGAATTAAACAAGAGTTGACAACACCTCATAACCCACAACAGAATGGGGTGGCCGAGAGGAAGGATAGAACTATTGTAGGGGTAGTGCGGGAAATGTTGCATGACCAAGGCCTACCACTTAACTTGTGGGCTGAGGCATGCAACACAATGGTCTATTTACATAATAGAAGCCTGCATCGCATACTTGGGATGAAGACACCAGAGGAATCTTTCTCCGGTAAGAGACCAGATGTGGGTCACTTCAGGATATTTGGCTCATCAGTATATTGCCATGTGATAAAGGATGCATGGAAGAAGCTTGAGCCGAAAACAGAGTTGGGGATATTTGTGGGGTACACTAATACACCTCACAACTATCGGGTGTACTTGCCTACTAGTTGGAGGACAGTGGTTCACAGAGATTTCAAGTTTGATGAGCAGAAGGCCATGTGAGTTTCCCTTGAGAGGGAGCTCCAACTACAGGCTGTGGAGGAATTGTTGGTTCCTAAGGAGGAGGAGCCTCAGACTAATGCAGAGCAGCCACACGCAGAGGTTCTAGGAGTGGAGACATCCACTCAAGCAGATTCTTCCAGAGATGGATGGAAGCGCATAAGAGAAGTTGACAGGTTTTTGGAGGACGCGAGAGAGAATGTGGGAGCACCATCTTATCAGCACAGACAGAGGAGTTCACTTGAGAGGTACACTGGATACATGGCCCTTGTTGAGGAATGTGTTGAGACCGAGCCATCTTCCTTTGAGGAAGAAGTGCAGCATCCGATTTGGGTTGATGCTATGGTGGAGTATGACTCCATAGTTCATAATAGTGTTTGGTACATGGTTTCGAGACCAGAGAACAAGTCAGTTGTGAGTTCCTATTGCCTTTACAAGGTAAAGAAAGCTACTAATGGTAGTGTGGAGAATCATAAGGCAAGATTTGTTGCCCATGGCTTTTCATAGGTCGAGAGGATCATGTTGTTGCAATATATTTCGACAGAGGAGCAAGATGTTGACATTTTGACAAAGGCATTGTCAAAGTGTAAATTTGAGTTCCATAGAGATAGGATCGAGGTGGTAGATAATCCCTTTCTCGTTGAGAGGGAGTGTTGAAATATGGAAACAAGAATATTCCAATTTAATTTGTCCTTGAATTAAATTGTGAATTAAAATCGAATTTAGTCTTAACAGCTACTTGGAAAAAATTAATTAATTAATTTTAAATTAATTAGTTGGATAAATTCAAGTTAGAAGTCTTTCTGAAGTCATGCAAGAGTTATCCCTTAAATTAAGGAGATAAGATTGAGTTATATTTGAGTTGTAATTAGTTAACTCAGTTTACTGAGTTAAGTCTAGTTAAATTAGTTCGAAACTATTTGAGGAACTAATAGTGAGTTAACAGTCAGTTGATGCATTAATGCACTCAACTAGTGCTACTCCAGTTAATTGAAGATTCCCTCATCAGAAACTCATGCATTTCTATTCTGAAAAAGACCCAGTTGAGATAAATTTTCAAGGGAAATTTACTATCAGTTGCATGTGTTTTCTCATGGAGAAAAATCATGCGTGAAGTCACGGATTCATCCTTGAGGATTGCGCAGTTTTGAAGGATTAGTTTTCCACTTGGTAAAAGGAAAATCATCCACAAGGAACAACGCAAGGAAATAGGAGCTTGGAGGGTAGAGAGGAAGGCTGGAGAGAGGCCAAGATTTCTTGTGAGCATCTGTGAGGATTGTACTGAGAGCTGTCTAGCTGTGAGAGCTAAGGCTTTGTATAATTCCTATGTATTTCCACCATGTATGATAATGCAACAGTGTGGGGTTTTATCTGAGGATTTCCCTAAAGTATTTTCATGTGTATTGTGCCATTGATTCTTCTTATTCTGGTTATATTGTTCAGCCCGATCTTTAAGTTTTCGCAAATTGATAGTAGAAGTAGGTTATAGTAGTCTGCTTTGATTTATATTGCATTATCGGGTTAACCTATCACAGATTTTCTACATGTAGCTCTTGCCATTTTTCAAATTTAAGTCACATGGATCCCTATCAATGGAAAAAAGGCAACATTTGGAAATACAATATAATAGGTGAGCCCCCTCCCTCCCTTAATCTGACTCACTTCCCTCCAAAATTTTCTTAGACTTGAAAGGGAATCTATCTCTTTTCAATATCTCCCCTTGGTCTTTAGTTTAAGGCCTCTGGTTTGGTTGAGACCTTGGGGCAATCCTTCCTCTTTTTTACACCATCTCCTCTTACTTTTTTCTATCCATTTATGGTTGTACCCCAAAACTCCTTTCTTCCTTCGACTCTAGGTGATGTCACTTAAGGGATATGAATCATTTCTCCTTCAATCTTTCTTCCCCCAAAATCTGGAATTTGGAGCGCCTTGCTAAAGCTAACATCTATTGTTGGACTCTAGTCCATAATAAAATTTTCATGGTGGAAAGCCTCTGGAAAATATATTTAAGGCCCCTCTAAGTGTTCTCTTTATCTCTCTTCCATCGAGACTTCTCATCATTTATTTATTGAATGTACCTTCACTAGATAGCTCTAGTATTATGCCCTATATGACATAAATTACATATTGAAGTGGGCATCCTCCATACTTTCCTTTTTTTCCTCTTAGAAAATGCAATAATATGAATTCTTCCTTTCATAAACCCACTCTTAAAATGATTTGGCTTGCTCTCCCTAAATTTATTTTCTAGAAAATATGGTTTGAAAGAAACCACTCTACATTTCAAAATGAGACCCCTCTTCCTAAATGAGTGGCTAGTAAAGCTATATCACTTATGTCTAAACATATAACCTCTCATAAGCCAAAATAACCTATCTCCTAACAATTATATAAATGTGAAATGGATTGGCTTAAAGTGCTTGACTTTCCTTCCTTTAACCCCTCTACTCAATCCTAGATCTTCTTGGCAACTTCAACTTTTCCCCTATAATTTATCTCAATGGAGGACCTCTCAAAATTCCCATATTTTGTTTATTGATTGAGCATATAGGAATAACCCCGGGGTGGTAGGTGTGGGAGGGGTTCTCTAATATAACCTAAAACAATATTGGAAATAAGGATTTAGAAGCTATTAAATCAGGCAATTATTCGGTACCTCATCAAATGGAACAACCTAGTGGAAGAGGTGACATGGGAAGATGAGTTATTCATGAACAAACATATGCAATTAGTCGAGTGTTGAGGAAAACACCTATTTTAAGGGGAGGGGACTATTAAGAAATTAAAACCCCTTGTTAAGATCAATACATTAATTTATTACATTTCCAATGTTAAATTATTATGTAGGCCATAACGTTTCATTGTACCATTTATATATGTGTGTGTGTGTGTGTGTGTGTAGACATAGACACACACACATACAAAGAAAACCTAGTCCTATTTTCATCTCGTCTTATCTTTTGTATTATATTCATTGTAAAAGGAGTCCCCCCTGAAATGGGTTATATTAACTGACATTTTATCAATTTTTATGCACTTGGATCATTATAGTTGCTTATGTAGAACTTGCAATAGATATAGGATGCATCCCTTTTCCCAAATGGTTGTGGGTGCCAAATCCTTTTTTATAAACTTTTGAATCATTTTATTTTTTAGATTTTCATTTTTTTAAAGTATTCTCTCTCTCTCTCTCTCTCTCTCTCTCGCTATATATATATATATATATACAAAAGAGAGAGAGAGAGAGAGAGAGAGAGAGAGAGAGAGAGAGAGAGAGAGAAATGTTACAATCTATCTAGACATAAAATTGATAACCAAATCCTTTTGTTTTTGTAATAAGAGAGCCCTTCCTACAATGATTTCACTACTTAGAGTATAGAGGTGTACATACCCTCCTCCCATAGGATATTAATAGAATTATGTGTTGATATACACTATGTATATATGATTATTTTTCATGCATCTACTCTTTTATTTTTCTCCTTATGATTAATATGTCTAGTGTTAAGATGGATCTACGTTTGACAACTAGAAGACTTACATCTCATCTTGTCTTAGTGGTATTGTCTTGTCTTCATTGTCTAGAGGTGTACATACCCTAATCCCTTAGGATATTTATATTATAATGTATTAATATACAACATGCATATGTTATTATTTTTTCATGCTTGTGCTCTTTTATTTTTCTCTTGATGATTCTTATGTCCAGGGTTAATATGGATCTATGCTTGATAGCTAGAAGACTTACATATCATCTTTTCTTAATGGTCTTGTCTCATATTCATTTCCATTTCAACCAAATCCTCTCATTTACTCATCCCATCCTATCCACCTCATGTCATCTTTTCTTGTCTATCTCACCTTGTAATCTATTACAATCATTATCTTGTCCCACCCCATTTTAGAATAGCTGAACTAAATCCAAACACCTTGGATCTGAATGTCATCCAATTAGTTAGTCATGTCATTTATATTGATTTTGAAAATAGAATTGTCTTGTTGGAAAAGATGTTGGGATAATTTACAAAAGGTATATTTTAAAATTTTTTCTCTTTGAACTCTAATTTTGTGTCAAGTAAGGGCTTCAAAGAATATGAGCACTTTTTTTTTTCTAGGCATTTATGGACTATTTCAAGTTTCCTTTCATGCAATTATGGTTTCATTGCTGATAAAAATTAACAAATGGGCATGACATTATCTATCACTAAATGTATTGCTTGCATAAAGGTAGCTAGTCCTTGAAATACTTTTGAAATTGAGTATCATTCTCTGAGCATCAACATATAGTTTTCATTTGGGTGTAGAGATGTCCTTAGTAACAAAAATTGCATTGTTTGGGTATGTTGGAGAAGGTGAATATTAATATAAGATGCTTGAATGTACACATTGTAAATACTATATGTATATATACTCTTCTATTTGGTTGCTCCAAAAAAGCTCAATTTTACATATGGGTACGAAATAATTGAGCCTTTCCTCCCATATTGGTAAAAAATAGTTAGGGTGCTTGATCTCAATTAGAATATGGTCTACACAAAGAATTATCAACATCAATATTCACTTTTTCCTTTCGTCATAAATTAGGAATCAAATACTAGTTTTATTTCGAGGCTTGCATCCATGCTTCTACAATGTGTTATTATGTAAAATGTAATAGATCTCTCCATCCAATATTTTATGTATTATTCGTAGAAATATAAATATTTGATAACATGTTGTAGGGATATATTTTGTGGTTTTTTAAGTGAGAAAAATATTTTTTGGTTTGTCGTCACAAAATCTAACTCAGAAATATTTGCCAAAATTGCAATTTTAGATTAATGAAATTATTATTTAATGTGAAAAAAATCAATGACTTCAAATGTTCCTAATACAATGTCTATGTTATGAAATGTTAACATATTGTCTCTACATTTTTATCAATCCAAATTTTATTTGTTTCCATTCCCATTATTTGAGCCACTAAAAAAGGACCAATTCATAGTGATTATATATGGTCACAATGTAGTATCAACAACTAAAAAGGAATGACATTGAAAGTAATGTTGGAGAGACAAGATACTAATTTATACCATCTTAACCACGCACTTAACACATGAACCTCACCCACACAATTAGTGCACCCACCTAACTCAAACAATGGGCACCATATCTTGCTAACGTGCAAAATCTTCATTGTGCCATGCATGTGTGGTGGCCTATTGCACCATGGTTAGGATATCATATAGTTGACAGGATGGAAATTTACACATATAACAAGGGAGATATCACCACAATATCATCCAATTAGGCCCTTTTTGTTTGGTATGGTGATACCCAATGGAATATAGGCCTGGTTTCCTATAGTAATCTAACCTAAAAATGATAAAAACTAATTTAAACTAGGGAAAATATATGACCTAGAAATATTTACAAGTATATATTACCTAATCTATACAAAATACTAATGCTTTGGATGGGATTGTGTTATCCAATCAACAACGATAAGGGAAAAATTACCCAAATGTAGGCCTTTAAGAGTTCTGCAACTATTTTGGGTAGTAATCTTTCTAACTGATATGTGGGCTCAGTCAACTACTTAGGAAATGTGTGCTCTAGTGAGAAATATATAACAAACTATATTTTTTGTGCTATTAGGGGTTTATTTCCATGCAATGCTTAATCTACTTTACAAAAAATAAAACTATCTCAAAAGTGAGAGCAAGTATTAGTACTAACATGTGAATATCAAATAATGAAGAATTGATATATTCAAAGACTTAGAATTAATCCAAAATACTTTAAATAACTCAATAAAACATTTGTGTATTTCATTTCAAAAGAAAAGAAAGACACATTCTAATACTCGGTTTCAGAAAGTAATTCAATCAATGAAAGTTTGTAGAAATGGAAAACAGAGATGCATATAAAAGAATTATAACACATACAATACTCCATGCACAAAGAAATTCACCAAATTGACTCCCAAGTCTTCAAAATTTTAATTACAACTTCTGATAAAAAATATCAATCTTGATTACAGTACATTGGTTTTGAATCTATTGTCGAACTAAGAGGGTTGTATAAACAACAAAAAATAAAATAAAAGATATCCATTTGTTTTAAAAAAATAGAAAATATTTTGAGTTTTATAAGATTATTTTCTTGCATATTAAATGCAACTGGATGTCCCACTGTTTTCAAATGTAGATGAATTTCACTTTATCTATTGTAATCTTCCTCCATATGTTGAGGAAACTATCCTAAATCTTCTATTGGATGTAAGGGATTTGATTCCCTTTCTTTCTCCTTAAAGTATTTGGCCCAAGGAAAATTTCAGGGGCTAATATTCATAAGTGGGCTAATTTTTTTATGTTTTTTTCCAAAAAAAGGTTCACCAGTTTCCATTTTTTTCTAAAATTTATTCACCCAAATTTTATAGTATAAAAATATTTTACCTTGAAAATTGCAAAAAAATTATAGAGACTGTATAAAATAATCATTGGAAATTTAAATATTTCTACAAAAATATAATCAAACATTTTACAATTTGCATATTAGGGATGAGTAAGATTCACCAATATTTTTGAATTTTAGGATAAATTTCCATCCTTAAAATTTTCCATGATTTGGCCCACTATTTGTATTTATCAGATATAGGAGGTAAGTAGATAGGAATGTTGTTTTGAAGGTCAATTTGACATTGATGCATACACTTCAAAATATATCTCTTCTTTCATCTATACTTAGAAGAAAATATTGAAATTAATTTCATGCACTCGTAGGGAAACTAGAAGAATTTCTAGATCTCTTTGCTAGGGGCACTTAGTGATTTAATAATTTCATTGATTCTAGCCTCTTTGTTATCATTAATTACTTAGGTGAAAATAGTCAAAGGTAAAACCTCTTTGATTCCCCTAGGATGAGGCATATTGAATTCTTCAATCACATCTAATGCATTGTCCCAAATTGAATCACACCAATCATAAGACTATTTGATCTATTCCTTGATGATGTTGAAATTATATTTTTTTATATAAGCATATATGCATCATCTTTTTTCTTCCTTGAAACGTTTACCAAGAACTTCATATTTCTCATTAGTACAAATGGGATCAAAATCTGACGGCTATTCGTCGGATATGTGATTTATTGGTGTAATCTATCCGACACATTAGATCCGATCAACTCATCGCTAGCATTGTGTCGAATAGTCGACACTTTATTATGCGTTGGATATTCGACGAGATTGACGTAGAATATTTGACACGAATAGACGCCCACATGCATCAAATATCCGACAGGACCCGTGGTATGTTTCATCACGCTGGATGCTAAAACTTGCGATAATTTTCCATTAGATTTTCGACGATTTGTTACTCTAGTCTGATGGGAACTTCTAATGATGTATCGTTAGATAATCGACATGTGAACAAGATTATGCAATGGGAGTATTAAATCTCTGATGCTTCCTTCAGTCGGTATGAAGTGGCAAGTCTGATGGTGAAGCGTCAGATAATTGACATTAAATTAAATTAATGCGATGGGAGTTTTATATATTAGACGCATAATTCTGTCGGTATGGAGTACCAAGTCCGACAGTTTAGTGTCGGATAGTAAAAGATATAACAATTGTGTCTGACAGGATTGCTATGTGTCTGACACTTCATTTCGATATTCCTGCATCAAATATTCGACGGGTGTTTGCACATTAAAAAATAAAAATAATATATCTATCTATCTATTTATCTATATATATATATATATAATTTGATGGATTTACATGAGGTTTTCTTGCTTTCTCCATGGCTCCATCATATTCATTCCAAAGGTGAAAGAACAACACCTCTATTCAATAATCCAACCACTATGAAAGCTTGAAAAAACTTTATAAATGTATGCCTTGGGTGACCAATTCAACAAGGAGAAGAAATACATTTCCATGCTACCAAAATCTAGTTGGAATTCACTCATGTTTTGAAGCTTGATTGCATGAACATTGTGAACTTGCAAGCTTTCTCCATTGAATTTCTTAGCAAGCTTCTTTGAAAGGGAGAGAGAGATATCAAAAGAAGGACAAAAGGACCTTCCTTTGGAGGATAGGGGAGGGCCCATCTTACTCAATCTATTCTCCTTAGTCTCCCTTTCGTGGATCATTTCCACTTCAGCCAATTATCAATAAATGAGTATTGCTTCCTATTACTCTTTGTCTCCATCATGTTTTTTGGTCATGTTGTTAATCCTGTTATAAACTAACCAATGATTGCTACATTTTGTATGTTTCAAATCTTGCATAAGAAGAGGAATTTAGGACACCTATGCTACCAATTCCAAACAACAAGGAGTACAATAGAAATATTATGCAACATGTTATTCCAAACCGTTTAGGTTGAAGGCTAGGGTGATCAATAAAAAAATGAAGCCTTTGGTTAGGGTTGAGCTTGAAAAATAGAAATATTCATACCATTTTTTCAATCTATCAAAGTGAATAGATTTCCAATCTAGTATTTTTTATAAAAAGGAATAAAGAATTCTACCTTTATGTCTAGTTAAAATATCTCAATTGATCACCATTGGAGGATAATTAGCACCTTCAAACATGGAATTGTTGTTGCAACAAGTAATTGTATCTATGTTAATTTCCATGTTGGATGTTTATTTATGGTATAATGAGGTCCTTGTTTCATAAGATGGGCACCATACTACTTTCACAATGTACTCCTAGGGAACATACACTTATGTTCAAATTCTTTTTGGGATAATGAATTCTAGTGCCACTTTTCAAAGGGAAATGGATCATGATTTTGAGAACATGATTGGAAAGATGATAAATAACTATCAAAGATAATTTCACAATCTATTAAAAATTGAGAGAGTATCACTTGAAGCACATTAGGGGATCTTTGAAAAGACATAAATTACATAGAATTTATTTCAATCCTATCAAATGATATTTTTAATAGCAAGTTATTAGGCCACATTGTAAATAAAAAAATCATTTACATAGATTATTTGATCAAATTTATTTACTAAGGATGCTATGGGGATGAATATGGTATCCAAGGGTGTGAATAATTTTTTGGATTTCCTTCAAAATGAGTTTCATGACATGGATGTTAATGAGTGTTTCTAAGAATTTTTGTGTAGACAAGAAACTCACAGTTGTGTATTGGATTGAAGGGAGTGGAAAATCAATGGCGTGTGATGCTATCATCACCAAGGAAATTGTTAGCAAGGTTTTGAAGACAACTGTTCTAGTTTTTTTTTTGAAGTTGGACATGCTCAAGAACATAACTGGATTTGCACTAGCTAGTGCAATGGGAGGCTTCAATGCTTACACATCCAACATTTTATACTATATGTATTGTAACAAATCTATATATTGGTTTCATTTTATAATCTATATTAGTCTAACAAAATTCTAAGATATCTTAGTTGTCAATTCACAACAATTTGTCATTATGATCACAATTTAAGTACATATTAGTGTAATGTCCATGATGGGATGTATGAATTGTCCTCCTCACATTGCCCATCAACGATTATAACCTTTAATTTGCTAGCAGTGGTTTGTCATCATTATCTCAAAATGGCCCAGAAGATGAAAATTTACTAAGTCTGTCATCATCACTTCACAATGTCTCATACATGACCCCCTCTACACATTATATGCATGAATTTCTAGCAGGACATCCCGTCTACCTAGCCTATGATTGATTGTGACAACAAGTGAATAAAGGAAAATTTATAAGTAGGGGATCTTGTCAACGTAAATCTCTCAATTGTCCTTTATTCACTTGCTGTCACAATCAATTATAAGATAGGTAGAGGGGATGACCTTCCATAAATTCATGCATATAATATGTAGAAAGGGTCATCTATGAGATAGTGTGAAGTGATGATGATTGTTGGGAGCGGGATCAGCCAAGGACAATTTTGGGGCTAAAAGCCCATGTTTGAGTCAAATTTTGTAATAAGATTGTAAAAACTCCGCATTTTGTGGTCGCGGAGCGTGAAGGTATCATGTGTCATAAAGGGTAGTACACCCTTAGTTTTGTACAGTAAAGTCAGTAGTAAAAGAGATCTACCCATGGTCCACGGACCATGGGATTGTATATCAAGAGCTAAGCCCTAAGTAGTTTTAGGAACAGAAGGAGAGGTAAGAGAGTCGTAGCCCTAGAGTAAGAAGTCTATGTCTTGGGTTGTAGCATAGGTAGAGGATCTACAGCTGAGTCCACAGAGGCCTAAGGGTAGAAGTCCGCAGCTGAGTGCACAGACCCCTGCAACTGTGTGCACAGGGTGGACAGAGTTTGTAAACACTTGGAAGATATTAATAAAGAAATCTATTCTGCAATTTCTGTGTCTTTGTTTTGTTGATGCATCTTGATATGTTATGTATGAATTTCCTTTATTATGCTTATATGATGTGAAAATGAATAAAAATACCTTGGATAACTGAACGCGATCAAATATATCTGTTTATGTGGTGTTAACTTTGATTATCTAATAAGATAAGTAAGACACTTAGAGTAATTAGGGAATCTGCAAGGACTGCTACCCTAGAAGCGCGAAAGTACCCACGTAGTAGGTTAGGGCTGCGCGAAGGTTGACTGTACGCTTTTGCAAAGGTATTGAAGGCTGGAATAGAGGGTTTGTCTTACAAGCCCTAGAGCAAAGCAACCTCCGTGAAGGCAGGGATAGAGGGAATCAAATGACATCACAACCATCTCAGGGTGCAGAAACTTGGTTCCAACATGACCCCATACTGCTTCGGGTGAGACTTTGGTCCGCGCTCCGCAGGCTGATGCCGAATGGGCAAGTAGTGCAGGGATTTATTTGAATAATTAACATTGAACCTGGGTAAGGCACCCTCAAGCCAAAAAATGGTTCCGTTTTCGGGACTGGAATTTGCATAATAGATGTGTGATGTCATATCACTGGAATCCAACTAAGAAGGATATTGGAGACTGGTTGGATAGGAAGGTCCACAAATTTGTGGCACAGGAGAACAGAAACCCACGATTGAAAAAGGAATAGTGGTTGCACAGATACCTGTATACAGAAATCCATGAGATCTTTTTCTGCTCCTTTCCAATTGAGCTATACGAGTGGATCGTGAAGTTAGTAGACAACCAAGGAAGGTGGAAACTTGACGGTCCTATTGTTTGGACCCCAGAGCTAGTACAAAAATTGGAAGCATCGGAGGATAAGTTCACTCATGCTGTTGATCATTGGCTCAATTGCATCATAGGAGGATTTGTGACTAAATACGTGGTCAACATCTCAGTCAGCTAAAGTGAGGTGAAGTGGCGCTTTCTCAAAGGACCACGAGGTAAGTATGTAAAATATTTGAATACCCGTATTAAAATGTCATTGTGCAAAAAATGGGTTATGCAGCTACCTTGATGTTTGGGGCTACGCGAAGTGGAAAAACTTACAGAAACGAAGCAAAAAAGGGTCCTGAGTATAGTCTTTTGATTTCACCTCTGCGAGGTGACGAAGAGGGAATAGTGAAGGTTTCTTCACAAAGTTCTATTCAGTTAATAAGACAAGGATTCCCTCGAATACCACCTCTGCCCACACCACCATCACCTGCGACTTCACCCGTACCACCTCCACCTCCATCACAGTTTAGTATGGCGAATTCAGTGAAGATTCGTTTGTTCAAAGGCTTGGGGAATGAGGACCTAGACCAATTCTGATTTGCTGTGAAAGTTGTATGGGAAGCTCAAGGTGTTATAGATGACAACATGAAGAAGGTGACATTGGTTAGTGCTCTGCAAGATCGCATGCTAACCTGGTATATCAAGTACGTTAATGATAACCCGAATGCTGGAGTGGTAGACATACAAACAACACTGAATAAAGAATTTAGTAGGCCTAAGTTTGAAGTATAGTCTATTGTGGGGTTCAAAGAAATCGCGATGCAACCAGGTGAGACACCTTGGGAACTCAATCAAAGGATGAAGTGTACAATCCACAAAGCTAACATGAACCTAACAGACGGATAACATCGCGAGTGGCTTTTTGATTCACTCTTGCCACACTTAAGGGTTGCGATGTCGCAGTAGAAGATAACAACTCAGGTAGAGGCCTTAGAGATCGCAATGAGGCTGCATGAAACACTAATGCAAGATCCAAATCTGAGGGTTCAGCAGATCCATGCATAGTGGAAAAATA
The DNA here is from genome assembly GCA_031772625.1 of Pinus tabuliformis. Lineage (NCBI taxonomy): Eukaryota > Viridiplantae > Streptophyta > Pinopsida > Pinales > Pinaceae > Pinus > Pinus tabuliformis. The sequence continues at coordinate 1,182,895,226 of CM062805.1, read as the reverse complement.
TTTTCCTTGAGATGCAGAGCTTGAAGTAGGACAAGACAATTCAACTAGAGGTGCGCGAAGAGGTATGGTGTCTGAAATGTAAGAGTCAAGGGCATGACAAAGACCATTGTCTAGTCTTTTCAAACTACCTTACAGGAGGAGGACCGATGCCTTTGAGGCCAGAATCTCAAGCAGGATCGAGCGCGGGGCTTGCTTTGTGGTGCGCTATATGTCAGGGAGCAGGAAAACATGCCACGGATAACTGTCACTTGTGACAGAAGTTTGTACAGGCACCACAACAATTGTTCTGCAGCTTCTGTAAGTTAGTAGGGCATGATGAGCTTAATTGCAGGAGTTATGAGTTGATGATGGACAGAACTCCTGCCTATAGGGTTCAGGCAAAAATGTGGCCCCCTGACTAGAGTGTGGGGATGAAGCGAACATGATTTTAGGGGCACGGATGAGGCTGAGGTGGAGGAGGACCTAGCAAAGGCCAAGGATAGTTGATTTGCTACAATTGCGAAGGACCATGACACTATGCCCTTGATTGTACTAACCCAACACGTCCGTCGTATAAGTATTTCACATTGTTTGATCATGAAACGGAAGACTGTCCTACACTGATAGCTAGGATACATGACAAAGGGTCGCTAACACCTCCACTAACTTAGAACCTGCAGATTATGAGGTCTGAGCTGCACGAAGAGGATCCAAATGTAAATATAGTGCTTAGAAGTGGAATTGGGATAGGAGATGACAAGGGGAAACAAGCAGAAGACAGTACATGGGTCCGCAAAGCTCTGACGAAGGAGGATGAGTTTGATTTGGAGTGTACACATGAAACCTTCATAGAAGCTAAGAAGGGCTTCGCTGAGGCCTCCACCTCAAGAAGCAAGGATAAGCCTGAGCAGGAGGTGAACCCTTCTATGCTCACAACTTTCTTGGAGACCTGTATGAAGTTACTGCGTGATAGTAAGGCTATGAAAGGGTTACAAGAGCTCATCAATAGATGCGCTGGAACCGCGTCAGGTGAGCCGCGCATAGTACAAAAGATTGGAAAGCATAAAACAAGAACGATACGAGAGATGAGACTGACTGCGCAGATAGGAGAGTATGAAATGGATCAGGTTATTTTGGACTTGGGATCAGATGTGAACGTCCTACCAAAGTAGACTTGGGAATGAATGGGGAGACCCACACTGCAGTGGTCTTCAATTCAGCTAAGGATGGCCAATTAGCAAAAGATCATCCCCATGGGGCAGTTGTAGGGGGTGACAGTGTATATTGAAGGTGTGAGCACACTAGTTGACTTTGAAGTAATAGAAATAGTGGATGACTACAATCCCTATCAAGCGCTCCTTGGAATCGACTGGGCTAATGATATGAACAGGGTAATCAACCTAAAGAAGTGAAAGATGATATTTGAGAAGAAATCACTATGCATAACAGTACCTATAGATCCTATTGAAGGATCATTCTATACGGAACCAGTCTGCGATTATGAGAGTGATGACGATTTGGACTATATCTATAAGATAATGGTGCGAGATCAAGATTGAGTGAATCCCACCTTGGATGGGCGGATCACCTTGGATCATGAGAGTTCCTGCACTTCAGACTTCGATGAAGAGTTAGAATGCTAGCAAAATCAGTTACATGAAGTGACTACATTGAATTGCAACATGATGACTCGATCGCTACATTGTGTGTCCTCAGAGGTAAGAAATCTACCTACTTATGATGGCTTGAATGAAGTAGATAGTTTTCTGGATGCATTTGAGAGGGAAGTACCGGACAAGGAGCGCTTCCAGGCGTTGGATTGGGCATTGCACGCTACACCCGCAAGGTGGTGGGGTACGCACAAGGGAAGCTTTGATGATTGGCGTGAATGTAGGAGAATGATGAGGACTCACTTTGGGAAGCCGAAGATGCGAATGATAGACAAGTATGATGGGCAGAATGATACACGCACACAATTTTCAAAATGGACCTAGGCTTATGGAGAAAAGCCCCAACCTGAATGGGTGCACTTGTTCTGTCACACCCTAGATATTGTCCCGATGAACTGGTATGTAAAACCGAGCTCCGCCATGGGACAGGAGATTGGGGTATCCTACACGAATGATTCATGATGAAATTTAGTTTTTAGGATGGGTTTGACCATATTGATGAAGTGCTACAAGAGGTGAAAGCATCCATATTTTGGATACCATAGGATCTTTTGGACCTAATTTAGCCTGAGTGGGCTACTCAGCTAAGTCACATGCTGGAATGCTATAACACGCTTGCTGAAGAAGAAGATGAGGATCTGCAAAAGATTAACATCCCAGAAATAAAAGGTCACCGTGAGGATAAAGGACCATAGATTCAGAACCTTGATATAACCCCGCCATTGAAAATGAAACAAGTAAACATTGGTACAGAGGCAGAACCCAAATTCGTGAAGATTGGAGACTACTGGGATGACGCAATGGTGGATAAGGTCGCTGAATTACTCCACGAATATGGGGATTTATTCCCTACCAAGTTCACGGATCTGAAGGGGATAATCAGGGACCTAGGTATGACGAAAATCACAATGAAGTCTGACACGGAGTCAGTTAAGTAGAGGCCTTACCATCTCAATCTGAAATAGAAGGAAAATGTTCTCTTAGAGCTAGATAAGATGCTCGCGGCAGGCATCATTGAGCCTGTGGAAGAATTTGATTGGGTAAGTCCAATGGTGGTACAGGAAAAGAAGCAGAAGGATGAAATAAGGATATGCGTGGATCTCAGGAAGCTGAATGATGCTTGTGTACATGATCCTTTCCCAACTCCGTTCACTGATGAAGTGTTGGACAATGTAGGTGTCTAGGAAGCATATTCCTTCACTAATGGGTTCTCTAGGTAACACTAGATCAAAATCATGCCAGAGGATAGGACCAAGACAACCTTCATGACTGAGTGGGGTTGTTTTCAGTACACTGTAATCCCGTTTGGATTGAAGAATGCACCTGTGATATTCTCGCACGTAGTCGTTGCTACGTTCGAGGAGTTTATTCATAAGTTCATGGAGGTATATTTTGATGATTGGACCATGTTTGGGCTGGTTAAATGCCATGTAGCAAGACTGCGCTTGATGCTGGATACCTGTCGAAGATACCAGATCACGCTCAATCTCAAGAAGTGTCTGTTTTGTGTTCCTTTTGGGAACCTATTGGGGCATGTGGTTTGCAGACAAGGACTAATGGTAGATCCCGCATTGAAATTGGAAGTGCCGAGGAGTGTGAAGCAGTTGTGCACTACCCTGGGATATACGGGATATTACAAGAAGTTTATCAAAGGCTTTGCCCAGATCACCACGCCTATGGAGAAATTGTTGAAGAAGGATGTCACATTTTGCTGGAACGATGACTGTAAGAAGAGCTTGGATATATTAAAATAAAATATGGTCACCATGCCGATTCTAGTCTTCCCGAATTGGAAGAAAGAGTTTCACATACATGTCAACGCATCATGTATAGCGTTGGGAGCAGTACTAACATAGGTTGGCAGAGAAGGCTTGGACCATCCTATCACGTTCACAAGCCGAATATTATCCAAAGTGGAGAAGAAATATTCCACCACCGAGCGTGAAGGGTTAGTGTGGGAGGCCATTTTAAAATGTATACAGATCAGTCCACACTGAAGTACCTGGTCAATAAGCCTAAGTTGGGGGGAGAATATGTAGGTGGCTCTTATTGTTCCAGGAATATGATTTTGAAGTTATTGTGAAGCCTGGATGACTGAACGTGGGACCAGACCATCTGTCGCGCATCGAAATGGGGGAGGAACCCACTAACTTGGAAGAAGGATTTCCTGACGTGCAGCTATTTGTAGTGTGCGTCACGGATGGTCATTTTAAGGATATAATACATTTCCTAATGATAGGTATTGCACTAGAAGGATACACTGTCCAACAGAAGAAGGAATTAGTAGTGTGCGCGATAGATTTTTCTGTCATTGATGGGCATCTATACAAGATGGGGACTGATGATATATTTTGACGGTATGTACCTGAGTTCGAAAGAAGCAACATCCTCATGGATGCTCATGGGGGCGCCGCAAGAGGACAGGGTTGTGGTGGCCAACCCTCCATCGGGACTCAAAAGTGTATTGCAAGGCGTGTGATGTGTGTCAAAGAATTGGTAGGCCATCATGGAGGGATGAGATGCCTTTGAATACACAGATGATGTTGCAGCCCTTTGAGAAGTCGGCGATAGATTTTGTGGGACCCATTCAGCCCAAGGAAAGACTAGAGCAAGGTATATTATCACCGCGATGGAGTATTTGACTCGTTGGGTGGAGGAATAGCCTGTGAAGGATTGCACAGGTGTGACCACTACAAAATTCCTCTTTGAGCATGTATTGACGCAATTTGGATGTTCAAAGATCTTGATGAGTGATTTCGGTATGCACTTTCTGAATGAGACGATCAGTGCGATGACGGAGGAATTTTAGGTATACCACCAAAAGAGCACACCTTATCACCCATAGGCTAACAAGACGATGGAAGCATTCAACAAAGTGCTCAAAAATGCATTGACCAAGGTTTGCAATGCTCAGCAAAGTGATTGGGACCTACGCATACCTGTAGTACTATGGGCTTATCGAACAACATGCAAGAAGTTGACTGGAAAAACCCCCTTTAGGCCTGTCTATGGTGTTGAAGGGCTAATGCCTATGGAATATATTGTGCCAAGTCTGTGCATAGCATAACTGATAGGTATGAGGGATTGCAGAGCCCTGGAGGAGAGGCTCGCACAGTTGGATGAGCTTGAGGAAGAGAGATTTTTGGTTGGATTTTACGAGCATGTCCAAAAGCAGCGCGAAAAGGCATGGCATGATTGCCACATTAAGTTGCGATCATTTAAGTTAAATGATATGGTTTTGCTATATGACAGTAAGTTTGATAAATTTCTAGGAAAATTCACAATGCACTAGTTAGGGCCCTATGTCATTAAGGAAATTACCAATGGAGGAGCGGTACAGCTGGTCAAATTGAATGGAGAACCCTTCCCCGGAAAGGTGAATGGAAGTCGCTTGAAGCCATACACTAGTGGTCCAACCATGTGACTAAATGAAGGCAACATAGTCTTAGTGCTCCAGACAACTGAAAGGAGGCATGGGAATATAAACTACACTGCTCGAGTTGGGAAGCTGTGCAATTGGAGGATGGTGCAAAGCAAGGAAGTGTCACAGTGTCTGCGGTAGCACAGAGGGAGCTGCACTACCTAGGGAGAAATTGTGTAGCTTGGCTAGAAAGTGACCGTTACAGTCACTGTTCATGAAAAGATGACAGAAGGGAAGCCAAATGGAGTGGGTGACTAGCAATTAAGATGAAATTTATGGCTCAGATCCTTGAATATCTACCGCTAATCTGCCATTAATGAACTAAATTTGGGGGGAACGGTCGGATTTGAATTCAAAATGCCCTATAAATTACAAGTGGCTATCCAGCAAAAAACTCTTGGCATTTTGAGATTTGAGTTATTGAGCTCTCAGGCATCCATGAACCGAGAATTCTTCGAGACTTTCAAAGAGACTCCTGAGTTTGCAAACTTACCAAAGGCAACGCGAGCACTGTTAGAGAGTGTTATGTCGACACCCAAAGAAGTTATAAATACTAAAAAAGTAGTAGAGGAGTTGACACAGGAAATGGAAAGAGAGGCAGAAGTAGCTACTCCAGAAGTGGCCAAAGTATTGGCAGAGGTCCCTAAATTGCCAAGAATGTTGATACCAAAGCCAACCCCAACTAAGGAGATTGTGAAGGATAAAAAGGTCAAGTAGCCTGCCATACTGGTGCATGCATCACCAAGGAGGAACCCACGAAAGTCCACTGCACAGGAGAAAGGCAAGGCTATAAACCTAGAATGAGAGGAGGAAGATACCGAAGACATCCTGATGGACAATGAGGATGTGGGAATGGAAGTGGAGGAGATTGAAGCCCAGGGTGCAGACCCTATTACACGGTTGCTGAAGTATGTCCCTATGCACAAGCCTAAGTCCAAGGTCCCAAAGGACATTGATGAGCGTAAGACTCCCTTGCAAACCCCTTTGCTGCCAGATGAAATTGTTTTCGACGGTCCACGATTGGCACGAGTGCCAATACTGAAGCTTTAAGAGTGTAACTTGGTGGACCACGAGAAGTTCCCACACCTAGTGACCAAGTAGCTGATGCACCTCATCATAGATAAGAATATGGGAATGATCACCTTGGAGCCATGGAGGTGGCTTAAGGGAGTAGAGAAGGCAGGATTGCTCAACCTACTCTGGGTGCCGCACTATAACTGCACCCCGGTGATAGTTTTGGTCATCAAGCAACTGTTGTGCTTGGTACATGATGGGTGTCTGTGGCTGGAGGAGCCAACACCCATCATAGATATGTTGATTCACTGCATAACGAGCCTGCCATATACAAGTGAGAATCGAGCGATGATATTTGGCAGAAAGGGTGGTGAGCAGGCTCTCCCAGAGTCAATGAAGGAAAAAATCAAGTTGGTAAAGAAGCCACGTGGGTATGCTATATTCAGTATCTGCGACCCCATTGTGAAGGTAGCTACACAAATCCTCGCAGGGAAGGTGATGCGAAAGTGTCGCGCTGATGAGGTGCCGACGCCTGTCATCGCGCTCGCGCAACAGCAGACAGAAGGAGTCTAATTCAACTGGTCGAACTACCTTCAAGGAGAGCTCCTAGCCAACTGCCGCGAAGCACAAGAGCTCAACAAGACGTTCCACTACACTTGGCTCTTACTGTCAATTGTGTTGGTAGCGTGGGAGCTACTAGAGGACAACCAATTCCCTTCAATCACACCAGAACTCCCTGAATCAATGAAGTACGCTTTGTTGTGGGTGACCAAGGATGCAAAGGGAGTTAGGGACAACAATATCTTCTGGATCTTGATGGAGATGAATATCAGGATGGCCATCAATCGCAAGTCATGATTATCATGCATGGTGTATTCCAACCTGCAGGGCTACGTCGAATTCAAAGCTGATTTCCATCGAGTCTCCATCTGGGCGCAGAAGGACCCTGCGTATAAGTGGCATGAGTTGCCGTATCCATTTATGTGGTGCTTGACCAATGGCTAGCAGAGTGGCGCACTACCATGAACTTGGTGGTGGGTGGAAGCAAGTTTGTCGCACAGAAGAAGAAGGAGGAGGCCAAGCTAAAGATAGCCCAGCTAGTCGAGAAAAGGAAAAAGGAGGCCACTAATAAGGCCCAGGCGGAGCAAGTAGGAAAGCAGGTAGGAAGGCAGATAGGTGGAACAAAGCATGGCTCTAACAAAGGTGTGAGGTTGCCTTCACTTGAGACAGAAGAGGAAGAAAGATAACAACACAACGTGGATCCTCAGGAGACGTCCACCCGCATTAAGTGCCAAAGAGAGCTGGAGAAGGGAGGGTCTAGGAAGAAGTCAAAGGTGACCAAGACCTTGCTGGACCCTATCACATTGATAGAGGGAAACTTACATGATATCGGTGACACAGTCAGAGATGTCACCACGGAGGCCTTGCAACAATTTGAACAGTAGCAGCAGATCATACTAGGGGCCATCCAGACCGGGTTGTAGGAGTTGCAGACCCACGCGTTGCAGGCTGGTACAGTGTCTACTAGATTGGCTATCGGCACTTCAGAGGCTACTGATATTCTATGCACAAAGGCTTGCAGTGTGATAGAGCTACTGGATGGAGCACTGACCATCGAAAATAAGGCTGACATGCCCATTGTCAGCAGCCTAAAGGGAGTTGGGATGAACCTGGCAGTGCTTCTGCACGAAGTACTCCACCTCTTGTAGGATGGAATAATGGCAAAGTTGAGGGCCCATGAGCACCACGCCCTCCAGATAATCAATGAACAATGGATCAACAATGAGGAGATGGCCCTACAGAGAAATGCTGCCATTGCCACTAAGACTAAGGTGACCAATCAGAGCAAGACTATTATGCAAGTCATTGAGGAGGCATGTCGAATGGTCCTAGAATTGGCCATTCTGAAGGAGGAGCCAGTCGAGGTACGCATCCACAAGTTGGCGAAAGGGGTGTGCGACACTCAAACTGAGATGGCGTAGGTTCTGTTGGAGTTGAACCTACAAATTATCGAGCTACAGTTGAGGGCCTAGCCTTCAACACCGCTAGAAATAAAGGAACAGTGGGCTATTGCTGTGACAGAGGTAGTAGCAGCAGTGGAGAGTGTCGTAGCAGACTGAACACAGTTGTTCGAGCAGTCCCTTGAGGTCTTGGAAAGCTTGTATGAGGACCCCAATATACAAAGGCTAGAGACAGAAGCACGTGAGCTACAACAACGCTACAATGAGGTTAAGGGCACAATGCAAACCATCGCGCTGATATAGAGGCTAGCGAAGTTGCAAGAGGCCAAGTAGTTGACGGAATAGGTGGATGAAACATTGCACAAGGAAGTAGTGTTGAAGGCAAGACTAAAGCCTTGGCTGGAGGAAGCTTACACAGTCATAGGAAATATTGAAGGAAAGCTTGCGACACAACAAAAGCTCTAGGCTAACAGTGCAAGAGTAGTAACCGAGCAGACAGTGGAAGACGCGAAGTAGGCAACAGCTCAGTGCACGGTTGAGGTAGTGGTCATACAGGTCGAGTCATGATGTTTTTTTTGGGGGCCTATTGGGAGCAGGATCCCCCAAGGATAGTTTTGGGGCCAAAAGCCCATGTTTGCGTCAAATTTTGTAGTAAGATTGTAAAAACTATGCATTTTGTGGTCACAGAGTGTGAAGCTATCATGTGTCATAAAGGGTAGTCTGCCTTTATTTTTGTAAAGTAAAGTCAGTTGTAAAAGAGATCTACCCATGGTCCGCGGACCATGGGATTGTATTAAAAGATCTAAGCTCTAAGTAGTTTTAAGAACGTAAGAAGAGGTAAGAGAGTCGTAGCTTTGGAGTAAGAAGTCTAAGTCTTGGGTTGTAGCATAGGCATAGGATCTGCAACTGAGTGCACAGAGGCCTAAGGGTAGAAGTCCGGAGCTAAGTGCACAGACCCCTGTAGTTGTGTGCGCAGGGTGGACAGAGTTTGTAAACACTTGGAATATGTTAATAAAGAAAGATATTCTGCAATTTCTGTGTCTTTGTTCTGTTGATGCATCTTGATATGTTATGTATGAATTTCCTTTATTATGCTTATATGATGCGTGAATGAATACAAATACCTTGGATAACTGAATGTAATCAAATATATCTGTTTACGTGGTGTTAACATTGATTACCTAATAAGATAAGTAAGACACTTAGAGTAATTCAGGAATCTGCAAGGACCACTGCCCTAGCATCGTGAAAGTACCTACGTAGTAGGTTAGAGCTGTGCAAAGGTTGACCGTGGCCTTTTGCGGAGGTATTGAAGGCTGGAATAGAGGACTCGTCTTACAAGCCCTAGAGCGAAGCAACCTGCGTGAAGGCAGGGATGGAGGGATTCAAACGACATCACAACCATCTCAAGGTGTGAAAACCTGGTTCCAGCATCCCTCCATACTGCTTTGGGTGAGACTTCAGTCTGCACTTCACGGGCTGATGCCAAACGGGCCAGTAGTGTAGGGATTTGTTTGGCTAATTAACGTTGAACCTGGGTTAGGCCCCCTCAAGCCAACAATGACACACATTGTAAATTTTCATCTATCAGGTCATTTTGAGATGATGATATAGACTAGTGCTAGCCCATTCAAGGTTATAATCATTGACGGGCAATATAGGGAGGACAATTAATATGCCCCATCATGGAAATTACACACATATGTACTTAAATTTTCATCATAGTCACAAATTTTTGTGATTATGCATTGAAGTGGGAGTAGCTAGGACCTAAATTAGGAGTGAGGTAGTGTATGGTTGAGTGGGATAGGGATACAGAGTAGTAGATGGTTGACTTATTTATCATGGGCATGGATTGTGTAAAGGCTTAGTTTAACACGAGAATCTGATTAAAGGCTCTTGGTGTTCCTAAATTAGTAAATTGAATTATACCATGAATTTATCAAATATATGATATTCTACACTCTCCTTGTATTTGGGGTTAGTAAGTAGGGATTATCAAGGCAAGGTGGGATAACACATCCCTGGTTTATAGCCTAACCCTACCTGTCTCTCTATCTATATGGACCAAGGTGATGATCAACCAACTTATCTGTGCTAAACAAGATGGATCAACCTATGAATCTATGATGAGTTTATTAGGCTATAAATATATGATCGACACATCACATTGATTTGTAACATAAGCCATGGAAGGATCTAAATCATAAGAAAGTGTTAAATATTAAACAGAAATCAAGTTTATATTTAACCTAACTCTCTACCATAGATTTCTCAACATGGTAGCATAGCTAGGTTTTGAAGTGAGGGAAGAAAACAAGATCAACTTGGCACCATCTCATCTCTAGAAGAGCAGATTCCCTAGTCTGAATTTGTGAAGGAAATAAGAACAAAAATATGGGCATAATTACTAGCCCTAATTTCAGATAAAAGATTAATAGTATACACAAAAAGGATTAAGGAGTTATGGAGGGATATAAGCACTTTTCTTGATGGCTGAATAGCTAGAATACCTTCTCTCCCTGGACTTAACCTATCAAACAAGAAAGAAAAGTTCTGGACTCATTCTACTAGCCCACTTTTCTGTGACATAACCTCAGACTTACTCAAGAAGAGCGAGAGCTTAAGGAATCTGATATTGACAGAAAGGCTATTTGAGGAGCTCAATAAATTCCAAGCATTTAGATAAAGTAAGAAAAGGTATGAGGTAATTTTACAAGATCTGAAGTATTCAAAATTTTATGCTACTGTAGTCAAGACAAGACGTCATAAGGTATACTTATTATTTATCATCATGGAAAGATGTCAAATATTCCTCAAAAGGTTCTGAGTATTATTAAATTATTATGAGCATAAAACTTTATTATAAATCCTCAAAGAAAGGAATCCATTCTGAATTCAAGAGGACCAAGATCCTCTCTCTATACTTGTGCATAGAAATTCAAGACTAAGTTTCATTCTGAGCATTAGCATTATTACAAGAGGATCAAGACATATAAATTTCACCTACATATGAAAGGATCCTAAAGTCTATCAAGCCTTAATTATAGAAAAGTTTTGAGTGATCATAATCTCAAGTTGAAAGGCATGTGCATGAGTCTCTTTTGGAAGCCCTAAAAGGTTTTCCATTGTCACCTTTTCAAAGGGAGTCGAAAGCACTATTGAAAGAGGATACACCTATGCATAAAAGAGATCCAAGATTGAGGGTATTAATGACCTTGTTATGAGCTTAAGGTCTGTTGAAATAATTGAGAAAACCATACTCTACACCTGTGCATCAAGACATCAAAATTTTGAGCACGTTCCTTGTTTACATTTTCATATTGCAAGTACGAATCAGTTCTATCATTAGTATCAAATCAAATTTGGGATAATGGCCTAATTGGAAATCTAGAAGGAGTAATTTCAGTCTTATAAAGAAACAATTCTAGATATCCTCTTGTTCTGGGTATAAACACACTTCAAAGGGACATAAATTGAAACATCAATCATCTTGAAAAGGGAGCCAATCCTCCTATTCTATTTCCGAGCAAAAGAGACCTAGATTAAATCTCTTAAAGACATATATAGCTTAACTTAAAATCTATAGACACCATTGATCAAGATAGAATTCACTGACCTTTGTAAGTGGCTATTGTAGTAGCAGCAAAACGCTCCAAAATTTTGGCATATGCTCAATTTTGGGGCCTTCCATGGTCTTGTATATTGTTTTTGCAAACACTAAGATGCATTTCATGTATCGTTTTGAAGTGTTTTGGTCCCATTCTCTTCTTAGGCGAAAAATCATATTTTCGCATGTAGGTTGTTGTAGCTCATTTTGGTGGTTTCAAGGGTCCATCTTTGTGTTTATGAGTTGTACTGACTATGTAAACACTTTTCACACTCATTCACGAAGTCTTGAGCACTATCACACAACTTTCGACATGGTCATCGTGAAGTGTATCTTAGGTGTCACATTTGTCATAAGTAGTCATAAAGCGATCAAACACAGGCAAATGTATTTTTCCTATGTCATGGTTGATCAATGTTGTTGATTCGTCAAGTATTCTAAGTGTTAGATCACAATTGAAGCCTTATCACTTCACATATCAATCTCATTGGTCTAACACTTAACCATTTCCGAAGAGGCTTCTTGACCCTTCAACTTGAATTCACCTGGCCTACCTAGACTATGCATTACATAGTTCCATTCCTCTAGAAGTGACCTTGACCCTTGAATCTATGTAATGCACATTTCGTGCCCCAAGGACTACTGCACTGCATAATTCCTTAAACCAAGACTCAACATTCACCTCTAGAATTGTGCAATCCTCTCAGAAAGCCTGGCTTTAACTAAACATTGCACAAGAAAAATCCTCAAGGTCTCTCCCTAAGCTCCTAGACTTTGCAATCCTACAGAGGAAAAACCTTCCTTCCCTCTCAAAATTGTGCAAAAATCTCCTACAGTGGTCATTCCCTCATCCTGACCCACTGACTCCCAAAACTGCATAGACATTGTCCCTTACCCAAACCTGAACATTGCACTGCGTAGTCTCAGGCTACAAGCCTCAACCCTAGCTACTAGAACTGCGCAATGTGTAGTCACTAAGCCCCCCTTTCCACCGTGCTACTTGGTTTCAACTTAGTCCATTAATCATAATGCATCATCTTAGGCTAGGATTTTTTTCGGGTTGATGTCGTCTCGTCATGAGTGAATTGTAGATACAGATATCTTATCATATGATGGTAGGATGATGAATATGGGGATGAAGAAGGAGGACATGCAAAAGACATTCCTGTAGCTAGGCATGCAAGCTTATCTATCAAGGAAAAGAAGAGGGACAGAACCTCACGACCACAACTCAAGACTCGAGATCATTGAAGATTCCTATCACCAAGCCATGAGGAGGTGGAAGACAAGAGCATTCTCAAGCAAACATCATTCACAACAACAACAGTAGCTTGAAATTTCCACATCATTCGAGTAGTTCATACCAGTAGTGCCATGCCATGTCTCGTCATGAGTTGTCATATGACACATCATCATTGTGGACCATGTATATTATATTCATTATAAAGTGGAAGTCTAAAGGACACATATGTAATATGGAGAGTAATGTAAGCTGAAAAGCCATAGGAAGTCAAATAGTCATGAGGGTATTCAAACAAACACAAGGAGGGGAAGGATCACTGCTAGGTTATATATACTCCCTCATTGTATGAGCAAAGGATGTTTCACATTGGCTCCTCCTACAAGGCATTAGAGAGATAATCTAGTTCTTTGAGGAGCAAGGAGTGGCTCCAATGTTCCACCACTGGAGTTAGTGACGTAAATTGTAAAAATGTGTCTTGGAACTTTTACTTAATGACAAAAGCCTTCAAGGCTAACATGTTCTTCATGCATGGATTATGAACTTTTGTAATACTATTCTGTGGATGTTTGTTTTTGATGTTTTCTTTCACATCTGGTAATATAGTTGAACTATTTTAGTTATTTTATTAGTTAACTTATTGAGAATGTGTTGTAATGGTTGTTATTGTTGTCCCATACTTTTGGACTATTCTATGTAATATTAGAAAAATCTTTCTTCATTTGTTGGTTGTAATGATCGTCACATCCTCTAAGGACTATTCCATGGGATGTTAGATAGATCCTGTCAGTTCATGTGTGTCTCTTCTTGGGTGGTACTACTACCTCTCACTTAGAGGCTCACGTTTCTCCCCTCTCTGTAGTAGAAGAAACTTGACACATTTACAATTGAACACTCACTAGGCACACCTCCTCGCTTTTCAAAAACACCATTGCATCCCTCTCTCGTGATGAAAGTTAAAGCCAAGTAATATCTTTGAGATATATGGAAATCAGGTCAATATTCTGGATGGGTTCTTACTCCAAACTATGTGAGGTCTAATTGGTACTTCACATCAGGTAGACTCCTTAGTTGATGGATTTCTAGCACCGTCAACAGTGGCACTAAAAGGAGGGTCAAATGAAAATTTGTGCCCATGGTATCTAGTTTGAATCTCTTATCTAAAATGGCTCATACACAAATCTTACTCCCGATGTTTTTCTCCAATTTTTCCCTTTATCAATTTTCAATCCTCAATGAACCTCTCGATCATTTGTCCTAGTTAAAGTTTGATGGCGAGGACGGAACATCCATAACTGAGCACATTTCTGATTTTCTTAAATTTTTTGAATCTTACGATATCAATGATGAAGAGTTTTCATGTGTGCTTTTCTTCCTTACCCTTCAAGTTCATGATAATTGATGGTGCCATACTTTTCCACCTACTTCCATTCATTCCCTTCATCGTTTCCTCAGGGAGCTCCATCAAGACTTTGACAGGTATAATAACTGAGTGTTTGTAAAAGAAATAATCTCTTAAGAATGAAGTCAAATGAATCAATTGAGGATTTTTCTGATCAATTCCTTCACCTTTGTTGTGAAAATTCTGAAGATGACATGAATAAGGATTTGCTGAAACAAGAGTTTGAGGGCTTGGTTCTTATATGTTTACACAGTGAACTTGACCCCCATGATTTTTGTACTTCACCAACTCTTGTGAATCATGAGACACCTCTAATTTTAGAGGATGAATTTACTGTTCCTTTTGTTCTTTGCCCTCCCCTTTTCCAGTTCCAATTGGGGTGCCTCTTTCTATGGTAAAAAAGTTGAAAAATATTCAAATAAAATTCCTAATTCATCTTCTCATTCTTCTTCCATTTCTCATGACTCAGATTCAACGGAGGAAATCCCATAAATGCTCATGAAGTCGACGGAGAAGACTAACTTCACCATTCCGCAACATGATGTTATCATTCATAACACTAGCCTCCAATCTGATCAGGATTTATGTGATCCTCTATCATCTACATGCCTCAACTCTTTGTATTGTGATATTCCCAATCAATCTGCTACACTAGATGGTCTTTCACACTCTCTTGATTTTCACATTGCTGATTCAAATTTCTATCAGGTACAAGATAGTCACTTTACATAGGTAGAGGAGAAGGAAGGTGAAGATGGTCTCAATCTTTCTTATTTTTGTCAAGATCCTTCGTGTCAATATGATGTGCTTCCATTATTAGGTGATTTTCAATCTGCTAATCTCGGCAGTGAATCAAATGCAATAAACTCTTTCAATTAGTCTGTAGCCTTGGGCAATAATCATTCCCATGATGATGGCTACAATCATGAATTCCCAACTATGTCATGTGACATTTTGGATCCTCTAGAACTTGTTGATCTGACCAAATTAGATCTGGAATCTGATCCAGCCAAAGAAAATGTCTGTATCAAAACTTCCTCTTGATCTCACAATAGCTTGTGCTCTACCATTTATGATGCACCTACTTACGACAAAGATACTCCATGCTATTCAAGTTCTTCATCCAATGAGTTAACTTCTCAATTAAAAAAAGGTGGTGATATGATCCATGATGAAAATGAACACAATTAAATCATTGAGTATTGTTCCCGTCCCTCATCATCTTTTCTCTTGCATGAAGACAACTCTTCAAACCATATTACTCATGACATTTTCCCGTTTCATACATCTTCATATTTGCAATCATATGAATATTTTAACTTTGAGAAATCTAGTTTATTGAAGTTGAAAACTTTGATCAAGTCAGTGACAAAGATGGTTGTGAGCCAATTAATATTGATCTCATCAAGATCAGTGAAAGAATCTATCCTCACACTATGCGTGATCTTGTTCAATCTTCAGGATGAGATTGTACAATTTTGGAAATTTTCAGGACTTGCGAGGGAATCGGGGCACTTCAACTTCCGTTGATGTTTATGTCAGGATCTCGTAGCTCTGGTCAGACCCATGACTCAAGTCAGATCAATTTTTTTTTCACAAAATTCTTCTTTCCTCATGGTTTCACTCGGTTTAAATTCTTTCTTGAAATATAATTGGCATTGTGGATACAATCTCTTGAATTTTCAATATCTAATTTCTAATTGGATTCAAGATGTTTTATCTTCATGCAAGAATCAGTTCTTATGTTCTGGTTTTTCATGCCTATCCAATTAGTATAGAAGGAGAAGGGGGGAAATATAAATGAGAAAACCTAAATCAAAGGTCTCTATATGCTTCTTTGAAGGAACAAACTCTTCTGCTCTCAATAAGTCGAGATCCCTCTTCTGCCCTAAAATAAATAAGTGCATTCTCTTTAAATAAATAAATAAAGGCGAAAGAATGGAAAGCCTTCCCGCGCAGAGAGATGAAGCAAACAACTCCACCGGAGTACTGTCGAGGCTCACCGGAAGCAGAGCAATGTTTATATTCCTACGTGACTCCACCATAGTATTTTCTAGGCCTGTTGGAAGTGGTGCAACACCATATATGAAAAATTATACTCTGAAAAGCTTAAGCGCACAGGCTTCATTCACCTTCCCAACTTGAAACATTATGGTATCACTAAAACTTATGCTATATTCAACTGACAGGGTATAGAGGGGACCCTATGTAGTCATGGGGTAAGTGGAAAGGCCAAATTAATCTACACGATCAATCAATACTCCCAAAGAACAAAGGCCTTGCATGAAAGAGTTAACCAAAACAGAGAAGTTGGAATTCTACTAATCTGTCACCAAGTGTTCTAGTGACTGCAACACCCTCCAAACTTTTGGCCTATGCTCAATTTTGGAGCCTTCCTTGGCCTTGTATATTGTTTTCAGAAACACTAAGACTTATTTCATGTATCCTTTTGAAGTGTTTTGGTTTGGTTTCCTACTTAGGAAAAATGTCATATTTTCACATGTAGGCTGTCATATCAAGTGTAAAAGCTCATTCTGGTGGTTTCAAGGGTCCATCATTGTGTTTATTAGTTTTCCTAGCTATGTAAACACCTTTCGTACACATTCACAAAGTCTTGAGCACTTTCGCATAAGGTTCATCACGGTCGTCGTGAAGTGTATCTCAGGTGTCGCACTTGTTGTAACTAGTCATAAAGAGGTCACATACATGAAAATATATTGTTCATGTTTCATGGGTGATCAATTTTACTTAGTCATCAAGTCTTCTAAGTGTTAGATCACAATCAAAGCCTTATCACTTCACATATCAGTCTCACTGGTCTAACACAACCATTTCCGAAGAGGCTTCCTGACCCTTCAACTTGACTTCTCCCGACCACCCTGGACTGTGCATTGCACAGTTCTAGTCCTCTGGTAATGAATTTGACCCTTGAAATCTATTCAATGCAAAAATCCTGCCCCAAAGATTACTACAATGTATAATTCCTGAACCCAAGACCCAACCTTCACCTCCAGAATTACGCAATCCTCTTAGACAACCTAGCCTTAAATTTGCATTGTGCAAGCACAAGCCTCAAAATCTCTCCCTAATCTCCTGTGTTGTGCAATATTGTAGTGGACTAGCCTTCATTCCCCCTCAGAACTACGAGGAAATATCCTGCAACAATCATCCCCTTAGCCTCACCCACTGACTGCCAAAATTGCGTAGAAATCTCCCGCAACAGTCATCCCCTCGGCCTCACCCATTGACTACCAAAACTGCACAGACATTGTCCCTCAACCCATCTTGAAATACACATTACAAAGTCACAAGCCTCATGGCTCAACCCTATTTTCTAGAACTCTACAATGTACTGTCACTGAGACCCCATTTCCACCCTACTACCTGGTTCTGGCACAATCCATAAATCAAAATGCATCATCTTAGGCTAGGAGGTTTTTCGGGTTGATGTTTTCTCATCATGAATGAATTTCATATACAAGTATCTTATCATATGTTGGCGGGATGATGGAGAAGGGGATGAAGGAGGAGGACATTCAAAAGACATTCCTATAGCTAAGAATGCAAGTTGATATATCAAGGAAAATAAAGGGACACCAACTCACGACCACAACTCAAGACTCGAGATCATTGAAGATTCCTATCACCAAGCCATGAGGAGGTGGAAGACAAGATCATTCTTAAGCATACATAATTCACAACAGCAATAGTGCATTGGCATTTCCCCATCATTCAAGAAGTTCATATAAGCAATTCCATGTCATGTCTTGTCATGAGTTTTCATATACCACATCATCTTTGTAGACCATGTATATTGTATTCATTGTAAAGTGGAAGTCCAAAGGACACATATGTAATATGGAGAGTCATGTAAGCTAAAAAGTCATAGGACGTCAGATAATCATGAGGGTAGTCAAAGAGTCCCAAGGAGGGGAAGGATCATTGCTTGGTTATATATACTCCCTCATTGTATGAGCAAAGGACTTTTCACCTTGGATCCTCTTGTAAGGAATTAGAGAGATAAGCTAGTTCTTTGAGGAGCAAGGAGTGCCTCTAATGTTCCACTACTGGAGCTAGTACATTGTAAACATGTTTCTTGGAAATTGTTCTTAATGAAAGAAGCCTTTATGGCCAACACATTCTTCATACATGGATTATGAATGTTTGTAAGACTATTCTGTGGATGTTTGTATATCATGTTTGCTTTCAGATGTGGTAATATAGTTGAACTATTTCGGTTATTTTAGTAGTTAAATTATTGAGAATGTTTTGGTTTTTATTGTTGTCCCATCCTTGTGGACTATTCTGTAGGATATTAGAGAAATATTTATTTATTTGTTGGTTGTAATGATCATCACATCCTCTGTGGACTATTCCGCTAGATGTTAAAGAGATCCTTTCAGTTCATGTGTGTCTCTTTTTCGGTTCATGTGTGTCTCTTCTTGGGTGGTACCACTACCTCTCACTTAGAGGCTCACTTTTCTCCCTCTCCACAGTAGAAGAACCTTGACACATTTACAGCTAAACACTCACCAAGCACACCTCCTCATTTCTCAAAGACACCATTGCATCCCTCTCTCATGATGACAGTTAGATCTAAGGCATATCTTTGAGATATATGGGAATCGGGCTAATATTCAAGATTAGGATCCTACACCAAATCGTGTGAGGTCTAATTGGCACTTCACAACAAGGATACACCATGGTTGACAGATTTCCAACATTGTCAATAGTGGCATAAGAAGACAATAATATTTGTGTAGGTTCTGAGACGAGATTAGCATATAAGAATACATAGTTTGAGCCTATGCAAATTAGTGAGTCTACATTTATTGAAAGGTACATCTATTTGAATTTAATGTGGTATTATTTTTGGAATCATTTTTTAGTGTATCTCTATAAATTTGTCAACAAGAACAAGGGTATACGTTTGAAAGCCCTAATTCAAGGGTATAATAATCTAATTGGTCATGTTGGAAAGAATTAAGTTGTAGGAAATGTCACAATATTCAATGCAAGACAATTTTATGTTTAGTCATTATAATACTCAAGTAATCATTTTGAAGAAATTTTCAGGTATAAGGAATATTGTTGCACTTGTAGCAGTCAGCTCTGTGGGAACTATGGATCACAAATTTCTAAGCAAACAAGCAACAATTTATTGATTTTGAAGAGATAATAGTACAAAGGTAGTAAGTAAGGTCATTGTGACAGTAATCTCTTTGAAGGAAGGTTCTATTTGTTGTTAGCCTATCACTAAAGATAAAGAAATATTCAATTATGTTCCATCATGGGAAAGAGTTGTCGTTGCATCAATAGTTGATAGTAATAACAAGAATCAATACAAGATAGTTTTGTTGACAGTCATTTCAAGAAATTCTTGGGTAAAATGGATATCATTGTAGATAATTCTCTAGATATGTGCATCACTAATGAGCTAGCAATAGAGTAGTAAGATATTGATCATGAAGCAAGAAGAGGTTAGTATATAGATATAATAAAGAATATATTGAGTTGATGCACACCTTAAATAAAAGTGATAAAAATACCATTGCATCTAGAATAGCAAGTCACTACGGCAAAGGTAAGTAGCCTTGAGGTATGTATGACATATTTTATTAAGGATCCAACATGAAATGTTGTAGGTTGAGTTTATGGTTCTAGGGTTTGTTGTTAAAATTGTTGATATTGGTATTGATATCTAAAATCTTTGTCAGCATAAGTAAAACCATAGTCATATGGAAACCATAACATTGTTCCCTAGAAACCCCAACCCTTTTTCTTTTAGGGTTTGTGTACAATCTAGGCCTCATGACAAGTATGTATGGATGAGGTTTATGATTTTTATATTGTTTTATTGGTCTAGGGTTAGCACTTAAAAACCATAGGAGTCCATCTGTATATTTTTACTTGTAGATTCAAACTACTTATGTAATATGCTAGAACAAAATACTTGAATCTACTCTACTCATTAGTGGAAACAAAAATTGATAGATGAAAACACTAAGCAAAAAAGGAAGAATTTCTATTGCACATAACATAATATTTTTATGGGGAAAGAAACTGTTCAAAACCCAGACTATCTATATTTCATTAACCATAAGTTTAGAGAAGAAAATACAATGCTTGTTTAACCGGAAGAATATTTGCACAAGTACAGTCTATCTCACTACTTCACAAACCAGATCAAGCCAAAACTTATCCAAATTTATTGTCTTCCAAGCCCTTGCTTCCCTGTGCAATACCTAAGGGAATTAGACCATATTTAATTGGTAATATCCCTCACCACAACTGCGCAATCTATCACAGGCCTTCTATTGACTTCATGCACCATTTGTACAACTTGGAAAATTATGAAATTGGTAGTACACTATCCTTGAACTCTAAGCTCAATTGGGTCTTTCTGAGAACTGACATGCATGAGTTGTTTATGAGTGAATATTTAGTTAATTGGTGGAGCAGTGAAGCTTCTCCCCACTACTAGACCTCCTACTAGTTCCTCAAATTGATTGAACTATTTTAACTGACTATAACTCAGTTAGACTAAGTTAATGAATTACAACTCAAAATAACTCAACCTGGACCCCTAAAATTTAAGAATCACTCTACATGACTCTATATAGACTTCCAAGTCAAATTTACTGAGCCAACTAAGTCAAATTAACTTAGTTAACTATTACAAGTTATTATGAGAATAGAATTTCGATTTAATTCCTAATTTAATTCAAGGAAAAATTAAATTAGGATTTATTGTTGTTATTTTTAACATTCCCTCTCAAAAAGAAAGGGATTATATTCTATCTTGATCTTGTATCTATGAAACTCGAATATGCATCTTGACAATGCCTTTGTCAAAATATCTACATCCTGCTCATCTGTGGGAATTTACTCCAACAAAATGATTCTCCTCTACACACAATCTCGAAGATGGTGATACCCGATATCAATATGCTTGGTGTAGGTTTTAACCTTGTACAAAAATTACCTACATACGAATTCTAAAAAATAGAAAATAAACAATGGCGTGGGATTAAAACATAAAACAAATATACACATAGATTTTCCCCTGGATCCCAAAACCGGGACAACCAGATTGATTTTTTATTATGTTCCTTTCAATGTTACAATACATATATATACATGTCAAATCATTTATAAAGCCCAATCCATTAACCCTGGATTAGAACATAATTATAGTTCCCTTGACTAGATCTACAAAATACCATGGACAAAAAACCATCATGCCCAAAACCATGTGCAGAATCCATGCAAAAAACCAAAGGTAGGTGTGCCCACCTAATATAGGATTCAAACAAATTTTCATGGGGCACTGCTCTGAACCCTGTGGAGGGGGGCTACTTCCCCCTTGGATACTCTCCCCTAGAAGCACTCGACACAATGTACAGGGGGGCTACCACCCCCCTTCATACTCCTCGAAATGGGGGGAAGCTGCCCCCCCTGTGACCCCCTAGCAGCGCCTCACACAATGTACAGGGGGGTGACTACCCCCCTTGTGATCCCTCCCCATGTGGGGTAGTCATGGAAAGAATATAACACAACCCAACACTTGAACCAATCATGAAAAATTGGATTCTCAAATATTTTGATACAACTTTGATTGGCATAGTAAATCACAGTTAGATCCATATGATGACCAAACAAACCAACAATAATATTCCTCCTCTAGATAGCCTCACAAGCTTCTTGACTAGCAACTATGTACTCTACTTATTCTGAACTGAGTGCAACTAATCTTTGTTTCCTATTGTACCAAGAAACAGTTGTTGACCTAATACTAAATATCCCACCTAATGTGCCCTTCCTGTCGGATGGACTCCCTGTCGGATGGACTCCCTGCCCAATCTGCATTGGAAAAGCCATGAAGCTTCACTCCCTTTATCTATCTGTACCAAAGACCAAACTAAATGGTGCATCTAAGGTATCTCAACACATGTTTGGCTTCCTTCCAATATAGTTTGGTAGTCTTAACCATAGCTTGACTAAGTTGGTTAAATGCATAACACATGTCTGGTCGTGTGCTCACTAAATACATGAGTGAACCCACAAGCTGTCTATAAATAGTAGCCTCCACTAATTCATTGGAAGTAGCATCCTCCTTCCTCTATTTACCAGCTAGAGGAGTCTCTAGTGGTTTATTTCTCTCCATGTGGAACTTATTCAGTATCTCATTGGCATACTTACCCTAAGAGATAAATAATTCCTCATCTCCTTGCGATACTTCCATCCCTAGAAAGTAGTAAATGAGCCCCAAGTCCTTCATTTCGAACTCTCTTGCAAGATCCTCTTTGAAAGACTTGAACAACGTATCATCACATGTTAGGATCAAATCATCGACATATAAAACAATAATCAACAATTTAAATTCAACCACAATATGGTAAAGGTTCGCATCTGCTTCACTATTGGTGAAGCCCAACCCAATCAAATAGATATTGATCCTGGTGTACCAATCACAAGGTGCTTGTTTCAGTCCATATAGCACTCACTTGAGTCTGCACACATGTGACTCTCTGTTGATGGTCTCAAATCCTTCAAGCTACTCAATATCACACCTCTTCCTCAATCATGTCATTGAGGAATGTTGTCTTTACATCCATATGATGTATCTTCCATCCCATATGCAATGACAATGCTAGAATGGATCTGATCGATGAGTACCTTTCTACAGGAGAAAAATTTTCATCGTAATCAATCCCGTCCACCTGAGAGAACCCTCAGGCCACAAACCTAGCCGTGTGTTTCTCCACAGAACCATCAACTGCTTTCTTTACCTTGTAAAGCTAAGTGGAACTCACCACTGACTTGTCCGTCAGTCTTGGGACCACTTCCCAAACACTATTCCTGATAATCGAGTCATACTCCTCAACCATGGCATCAACCCAAACTAGTTGCTTCACTACGTCCTCAAAAGAGGATGGCTCAATCTCTACACTATCGCTCATGAGAGCCGTGTAGCCAGCGTACCTCTCTGGTGACCTCCTCTACCTGCATTGTGATGTGGGTGCTCCCACATTATCTCTAGCATCATGCAATAACCTGTTAGCCTCTTTGGTGCACTTTTTCCCATATATGGAAGAATCTGCATGAGTGGTTTTCTCCACTCCCTACTCCTTTGCATGTGGTTGCTCCACATCATCCTGAGGTTCCTCCTTTGGAGCTAAACGCAACTCAACCACATGTAGCTAAATCTCCCTCTCAAGGGAACACCTCATGGCATTCTCTTCATCGAACTTCACATCTCTGTGAACCACTGTCATCCTGTTGGTTGGAAGTTACACTCGATATTTGTGAGGTGTATCAATGTACCCCACAAATAAGCCCAACTTAGCTGTTGGATCTAGATTTTTCCGTGCATATTTTGTAACATGGAAGTAGATTGATGAACCAAAGATCTTGAATTGTGCCACATCTAGTTTCTTGCCTGAAAAATCCTCTTTAGGTGTACTCATCTCAAGAATTTGATGAGGGTTTATGTTATGAAAATAAACAATTGTGTTGCATGTGTCAGCCCACAAGTGTAATGGTAGGCCCTAATCATGAAACATCACTCGTGCCGCTCCCACAATAATTTTGTTCTTCCTTTTAGCCACCCCATTCTGCTGTGGGTTATGAGGTGTTACCAAGTCCTGTCAAATGCCTTTTGATGCACATAATTTTTTGAACTCATTAGACACATACCCTCCATCGTTATTGCTTCTGAGAGATTTAACTTTCTTGCCAATATATTTCTCAACAAATGCTTTAAATTCACAAACCTTAGTGAACGTCTGATCTTTCTTTTGGATGAAGAAAATCCAACACTTACGAGAAAAATCATCAACAAATATTACATAATACCTGTTCTTGGATGTGAACATTGTCGAGAACGGTCTAGACACATCTTAGTGAACTTGATTAAGGATCGCTTGTGCTTGATTGTCTTTGTCATGAAAGGAATATTTGGTGTACTTCCCTAATGTACACCCTTTTCATGTGTCTCTCTGCTCTTGTGTACCCTTGGGAAGTCCCTATAGAAATTTGCTGCAAGATATTTAAAGCACCATGATGCAAGTGGTACAATCTCCTATGCCACAACTCACTTATGTATTGTCTCTTCAGCTTCCTTTCTTTAGTGCTTAAAGCAGTGCAATATTCTACCTCCAATTTGTAGATGTTCTTCACTCGAAACCATTTCTTCTTCACTTGTCATGTGGCTATGTGATCCAGGTGGATATTGGTGACCATCTACCTATTCCACTTGGACCCTTACCATTGTGTCTTTTAGTTTTTCAGTTTCCTTAATTGTAGCACAGTTTACTATTTTTGGTAGTTTTTGCGATCTTGAACTTCCGAGCCGTTTTGAGGCCCTAAATGTCATTTTTTTTGGAAAAATTGCTTGATGATTTCTATGGAAATCACATCTAATACTATATTCCTCAGAGATATATTTCCAACGAGGTATCATATGCATCAAATGAAGATAATATGACCAAGTTACAACTTCGGGAAGTTGGCTGCCACAC
This sequence comes from Pinus tabuliformis, assembly GCA_031772625.1. Taxonomy (NCBI): domain Eukaryota; kingdom Viridiplantae; phylum Streptophyta; class Pinopsida; order Pinales; family Pinaceae; genus Pinus; species Pinus tabuliformis. The sequence continues at coordinate 1,182,870,406 of CM062805.1, read as the reverse complement.
TAACCCCAACAGGGCCCATAAAATCTTGGTGTTACATCTCCTCGGGTTAGGGTTTTGGTTGTTTAGGGTTTTCTATTATTGTTCAATAATAAACAGGCCCTTGAGCCTCATTGTAACTCATTTTAGAGGCATGTAGCCACCACATCTCTTCTTAGATATAAGCTACCATCGCCTAAGCTATCTTATTTCCATTCTGTTTGTAAGCATAGTTTAGTATTTTTCTCTTAATGAAATGAAATGTTTTTCTACTACATCTTTGTGTTTATGATTATATTTATAAGTTGTTGCATTCTTGTTTAAGTTTGGATGAGCGGTATCAGAGTGGTCTGCTCTTGATCTATTTTTCTTTGCATGTCCCCAACGAGGTTGGGATATAAGGAGTTAGGGCTTGAACTGGCCGAACCTTTACAAGACCAGCCTCGCAAATCCTGACAACAGAATGCAATGATGGACAACTTTGCTCAGATTCTTAAGCGGCTACCTAGGGGTGATGCATCTACTTCTAGCAACTACTATGGAAGCGCCATAGAATTTAAAGTGCAAGCTAGGAAGACCTAGAGAGGACCTAAAATCCTTCCTCATGCTCTATGGTTGGGGTTTCACGGGTGAGTGATAACCCGCTGAATTGGAATTTGCGTGCGTTTTATCGCCACTTTAGCCACACGTTGGGGTATTCATAGGCATCAGTATCCTCCATCTCATCTAATTTCATTAAGCAGCCTACCTTCCTTCAGTTAACTTTAACATTCCCATATTTGAGGGTCAGATAGATGCAGATGTCGAGATAAATGGTTAAATATGCTAGAATATATTTTTCTATTGATGATTTTTCCATTCGGGAAAAGATCCCCCCACATCAAGGACTGGTGGGAAACCTACTGCAAGCAGAAGAATGAAAGTATGACCTCATTGTTTTCAGTCACACCCACTTGGAATTCATTCTGGGATGCCATCAAGGAGTAGTACTACCCTAGGGGAAGCTATGAGAATAAATACATAAAGTGGACCATGCTGCAACAGGCAAGGAACCAAGACGTGCCAGAGTTTACCAATATTTTTCATACCCTTTGCACAAAGTTGGGTATCAAGGATTGTGAGTGGCATTTGGTACTCAAATGCCACGGTTACCTATACAGCTACATCCAGGAGGAGATGGAATTCCTAGACATCTCCTCGCTTGGCATGACATACTAATACGTTGTCAAGATCGAGTAGAAGTTTAAACAAAAGAATCGAGACTTTGGATCTGCGAAATTGAAGAACAAAGGACAAAGCGAAGGTGGGGTGAACCAAGACAACCTGTCAAATATGTAAGAAAATAAAAATGCCACAAATTCAAAGAAGGACATAGGAAAGTGGTGTGAGTTCCATAAGAGCCCCACTCACAACACAAGTGAGTGACAGGCCAAGCAGTAATTGGTGGCCGAGTTGAAGGCTTCAGAATCAGATGCATGCTCTGACCCTGAGTCAGAACCTGAAAAGAGAAATGACAAAGGGAAGCGGATTATTCATGTGGAGCCCAATGCCACTGTTTCCACTGCCAAGATCCAGAAGAATGAGCCCGAAGATCTAGAGGAAGGGGAGTGTCTTTTCCACTCACAAATATGGGTGAAGGGTTCGTTGTTGCAATTCATTATCAACAATGGTAGCCAAAAGAACCTTATTTCAGCAAAGGTTGTGAAGTAGCAAGGCCTACTGACTATACCACACATACATCCATACAACATCAGGTGGCTTCACCAAGGATGAGATCTCTGAGTCAGCTAGTAGTGCAACCTTCCCTACAACATCAAGTCCTTCACAGATGAGGTATTGTGTAATGTTTCTCCTCTCGACGTTTGTGATGTATTATTAGGACAACCATACTTGTGGAAGTGACATGATGTATATGAGTCTAGACCTCACTCGGTGATTATTTCTTTGCATAATACATTGTATAGGATACCAGAGGTAGCCCCTCCTACTGCCACCTCTTTGATCTCTACTAAGAAATGCAGTAAGATCATCTCCCAGACTAGGAAATTTATTTTCTTTCTGGTTTGCTCTCAAAGTAAGGGGAATATTGTAGCCACATCGATGGCCCCTGAGAAGGGTTCTTCCACACAGCAGAAGCAGATGGATACAGTCATGAAAGAATACAGGGACATCTTCTCCTCACCCACATGGGTACCATTGTAGTGTCAGGTCAAGCATTTGTTCGATCTGACTCCAGGAGCACCTCTACTCAATGGGCTGATATATCACCACTCCATTGTGGAAAATGCCAAGTACAAGCAATGACATGATCAACATCGGGTGCCACACAAGTTTCAGGTGGGCAGAAAAGTCTGGTTGCATTTGTAGAAAGAACACCTTACAAGAGCCCATCAGAAGCTTAGACCATTGCAATATGGTCCTTACACCATTACAAAGGCTTTGGGAAACAATGCTTTGGAGCAAAACATTCCCCATTCCTTGGCTTGCACCGAGTGTTCAATGTGGACCACCCTTGACCATGCTTCCCACCTTTATTGGACACATCATAGATTGTAGAACATCTCACCAGGGACCAAGTTCAGCAGAAGTTTCCTCATCTCACGGAGGAACTCAACACAATGGAGACCATTTCTTCCTAAGGTGGGAGGACATATCCATGTGGATATTGGTGGCCACCAACCTATTCCACTTGGACCTTCAACATTGTTTCTTTTAATTTTTTAGTTTCCTTAATTGTAGCACAATTTACTATTTTGGCAGTTTTCCGGGTCTTGAATTTCCAGACGCATTTTGAGGCCCTAAATGATGTATTTTTGAAATTTCTTAGTGATTTATATGGAAATCGCATCAGCCACTGTAGTCCATTGTAGTCCTACATCCCTCTACCAGCGCTGTTACACAAAATATTGTCACCATGACTATTTGCAGTCAGTATGGGTCTATCATCATTCATACTGTCCTCCTAAGCAAGTCTCAAACCTCAGCTCTTCATGTCAAGCTTTGAAAATGAGAGAAATACCTTAAAAATAATTAAAGCTCTGGTTCCGCACTTTCTCTCACTATTGCCTGCAGTCCCGCACCCCCTGTTCATATTACCTGCGGACCTGCCTGCTCTGTCTCTAAAGGAGTGGGTGCGGACCCCTGTGAAAGTCAAAAAGGCGCAAGTTTATTCTAAAAAACTCACTTTGGGTTAATTCTAGAAGGAATTTTGACGTGGATGGTTCGCTCTTAGGTGGTTCATGCATCCCAAAAGAGAAGGAGCTAATCCCTTGATGAGAGGAGCTATCCCTTTGAAGGAGGGATTTATCCCTTTGAAGGAGGACCTAGTAACTTCCCTCCATTGCACTATAAATTAAGGCATTGGGCTGGTTGCTAGGAAGGTTAGAAGCTGAACATTTTTTAGGGTAAATGCTGGTGGAATTGGGACTTCGTAGTTAAGCTTGAGAGGAGAGATCACATACCTTTTGGCTTCATTGGGAAGAGAGTGAAACTTGTCAAAGTAGAGGAGACTTCTTGATGGACCCTGGGAGGAGCTTGTACATCATCAAGGCACAGGTTGTAAAGTTCTTCTTTGATTTGAATTAATACAATCAGATTCATTTTTCTCAACAAATTGTCTTATGTCATTTGTTTCATGAATTCCTTGATCATCATGATAAGTATGCTTTATTATATTGGTTTTTCAGGTGCTATTTAATTTGTGTGCTTGTTTGTGTTTGCAGATTCTCTACAAGGGAGCTCATTTGGATCAATGGAGTGAGGCTTCCACAAACTTGCATTGGACCCAAGGTAGGCCTCAAACACTTGTTTGCCTTTGTTTATAAATTGCATATTTAGAGAAAGATAGAATTTGATTGGCTTGCTTGTCACTAGATATCATTAGATACTAGGGAGGTCGGTCTTGTCCACAGGAACGACTCATTCTATGTGACAAAATGACGGCTCCACTGGGGAATTGATTTTTTCCTTTCTTTTACTTTGACTTGAGAAACTGTGTTTTTGTTTTTGTTTTTGACTTTTTGTGTGTGGAATTGGGTAGGTTTAGTAGATCATGGATTATTTTATGTTTTTCATACTTTTGGGAGAGGACCGCACCCTTGGCTTGCAACATAGTGTGGACCTATCCGCACTTTTTCTTTTCACATAGAGTGGTACCACACCTGTGTGAACTGCGGGCCTGCGGGCCCTGTCAAAACTTTGAAAAACTTAAGATTTTCTCTTTCAGTCAGCTTAGGATTTGTATAGGTGTTTTTTGCCTCTGCCCAGACCTACATGTGACTTGTCAGGAACTTTTCTTAGGTTAATTCCATTGGCATTAGGGTTTTAGGTGAAATTCCTAGAAATTTTGGTCGCCGAGTTTGATTTTCATTTTGGTCTTGTAGTAGCTCAGAGCTTAGAAGCCGTAGAAGCCTCAGATCACCTTGATTTTTATTGGCCTTCTTATGAGTTTGACCATTTGCAAAATCTGCCTTTGTTGAGGAATCCATCTTGTGTTTCTCTTTGCGAAACTTCGAAAATACTTGTGTTAAAAGTTTGTATTTCATTTTTAGAAAAGAAAACAAAAATTGGTTGTTTTTTGACTGATTTTTGATTTTGGACAAATTATTCCTTAGTTCGCTTATAGCTAAGTAAAACATCCTTGAAAAGAAATCTTGTAAGCTTTTACTTCAAATAGTTCTTAGAATTTATAGATCTCAAGATTAGATTTCTCCATAGTTTTGAGTGTTTTATGAAAAAAAAAATCTCTTTTGAAAAATTTTGTTTTTGTAGTATTTGAGTGTTTGAAAAAAAAGGGAAATTTTTGTGAGCATAACTAGTTGTCTCGTTTTTGAGTGTATTGGAAAAGACAAAAAGCTCTTCTTTTGATTTGTTTGTTAAGAAAGATTTGTTTTTACAAGCATTTTCATTCTCAACTCTTTCCTAGCTAGAATTCGTTGAAGGGAAAATATTGCTTATCATCTTAAGTGCATTTTTTTTTTAGTGATTTCGAGTCGAGTCTTCACACCATAAGTTTCATCTCCACACCTTTTGACTTAAGAAAAAACCAATAAAAATAACGCTTAAAGTAAAATCTATCTAGTAACCTTTTTATTTCTAGGGCTCTATTACACCAACATAGCTTAGGCTAGTATCTTGGAGTAGGGAGTAATTAACTCTCCAAGATAGTAAAACAAACAAGTAGTTGTATCTTGCGGTAGGAGATAAAATCCAATTGTTACATCTATGCTCTGGGAAAGCTCCTCTTAAAGGAGAAGCACGAGATCGTGTCTGAACCAGTGTGGGAATCAATCCTTCCTCATTGGGAACGACGCCAGATATTCACGTATTAAAAATGGTAAACCTCGAATTAACCATTGTTGAGGAGCTTGGGGTCACTTGTTGGTAAACCTTGGATTATGTCAAGGAGCCTTCAAGGGGATTGAGATTGTTACTCTGCCCTTGTGTGTGTGTCGGATCGTAGACTGTTCCCCCAAGTATATTTGTTTCCGTTGGTAACCATAGCAACCATATTCTATAGGATTCTTTCCTAAGGTGATGGTGGAGGGAAGATCCCACTGTACCTGGAGCAGAAGTCGGCTAGACTCACTTGGATTTTCTGGGGGGTTCTCTTCACTCGAGATGGTTTAGTGGAGAAAACTTGTGCCAGTCTATTCATTAAGCAGGTTGCCGGGGTAACTGTTCCAACCGCCATTTCTGTATTGAACTCTGCGACGTTGGATTTCATCACCAACTAGTGTTTTCAGTATGGAAAGTTACTGTTTATGTGTGGTTTGATGTCCTAGATTCTTTAGTCGTGTGATTCAAAATTGTTTGGTTATTTAGAGGCTTTAGGTGGTTTTCATTGAGATTTTTCTTTGTTTGCGTGTGTATTAGATAAAATATTTAATCGTGGCTGAATTACCGAGGAAGTCCCGTAGACTTTGGGGCCAACCTCCTGAGTTTTCACCGAGCCAGCCTAAAGGGTTACGAGCCCTTGTAACTCCTAGAGACAATAGAGTTGGGTTACCTGAAGAAGGAGAATCTTCTTTAGTGGTACATCCTGATTATCAAGCACTAGTAGCAGATTATAATCCACAATCTATTTCTGTTTCCGAAGTTACTGGTAGTTTTCATCTACTAGTGATTTATGTGAGGAACCTGGAATATTTGAACCTAAAACTGAATTTGCTGCTATGCGAACATCGGGATTTGCCTCTCCAGCTTCTAGTGGTCCTGGTTCACCTAGGGTAGAAAGAATAATTACCTAAAATCTTCTTTCTGGACTTATAGCTATTGAAGAAATTGCTACTCCGGAAGAAGAAAGCATCCCTATCCCTGAAAATCAACCTGTTATAGAACTTAGGGAGCGTGAATCAATCTTTTACAGTTCACCTAGGAGCAACACTTGGTATCTTTCATTGACCAAGTTTTTGGAAAACCCGGGACTAAGTTTTTCACCACCTCACATTCCTTTTCACTCGACACCTAGGGGTTATTATCCTCCGTTAAATATGTCAAGACAGTCGTCCATGTTTTCTCAATCTCCAGAAACCTTTTTATATGGCGGTCCTTCTGTTCCCTCTGGGTATCAGTCACTTACTCGTATTTCTGCCGATATTCATGTTGTAGAGTCATCTACAGCCAAATCAAAATCTGGCGGTAAGAAGAAAGGGAAGAAAAAAAATAAAACAAATAAAAATTCGAAAGGGAAACCAGAAAAAGAGGAATCAACTGATGAGAAACGCAAGCCTCGTTATCCTTGTCTCATTTGTGATGAAGAGCATTTTACAAGAGACTTCCCTCATCGTGCAGAGGTTTTGAAAATTGTCAAAGGTTCCCAAAGGCCTGTTGTTTTGAAGGATCCTTTTCCAAGTCAAGACAGTAAGATGATAGGTTCTTCCTCAAATGCCTCTAAAGAACCCATACTGATGATGTCCCATGTTAGGATTGCGACTCGATCACATGATTATGGTAGTAAAAGTCCTGTTGATGGTAAAGAAGTAGAATCTTCTCATTCGAACCCATCAACTTCAACTCCCGGTTCCGATCCACTACAGATCGAGAAACCTAACCCAGACTTAGTAATCAAACCACCCACCAAGGGTATACTTCGAAAGTTAGCTTTCAATCCACATGCGAGAGCGGCTCAGAGCTATAACATTGTTGAAGATTTGTCTGTCTCACCTTCAGCAATGTCGGCTTTGGAAGTGCTGCAGTCATGTCCAGCACAGCGTAAATTACTTTTGTCGGCTATAGGAGCTGTTGACATTCAGGACTCGAACCTTATAATTTTCGATCTAGAAAATAGCACACCGTGCTTACCTCATCAAATGGCTTTCCACATCCTAGTGTTAGTCAAAAACAGACCTTGTTATAGGACTATGATTGATGAGGGAGCCTCAACGTGTATTATGTCAATACAGTGTTGGAGATCGCTTGGTTCTCCTACGCTAAATCAATCCCCGACGATTCTAAAGGCCTTTGATGGCCGTGGGTTTCATCCTTTTGGCATTCTACAGGATTTACCTATAGGGGTTGAAGGCAAAACTGTTAATCTAGATGTGGAGGTGGTTGATGCCCCTCTAGATTACAACCTTCTCTTGGGTCGTAGTTGGTCTTACGCTAGGAAAGTTGTCGTTTCATCGGTCTCTCGGCTTATAAAGTTCCCTCATAACGGAAAGATTGTAACTATAGACTAGCTGACTTACTTTTCATCAGACCCAGCCTCTTCTGAAAGCATTCAGCATGTCGCCAAAACAACTATCCCGTATAAGGATGTTGGAGTAGGACTAGTTAGAGATTTTGGTTTACTAGGAACTTTTCCTTTTCCTCCTATCAACGCATCATCTTCTACTATAACCATTCATATGATTTCGTCAGACACTATTGTTTATGACGATCCTTGGATCGTACCTTCCGAATCTGAGATAGACTCATTTGGTGATGTTATGCCTTTGAGTCTGTATGAAGTTGCGTATCAGGCCGTGCAGTCGTTTTCCGACCCATCTTTAACCAAAATTGACTTAATGAATGTGGTCCATGAGGAATCACTTTCAACATCAAACTCGGATTCCACAACGTTTTCCGAACTTGTTCACATTGATGAGAAAATTCATGAAATCCTATGTGTCATTGATTTACCATGGGAAGATCTTCATCATAGATCTTCGTTTTTACCGAGAGTGATCGTTTTGAAAATGATTTTTAATCTATTTTTACAAATGAATATGTCAAGGAACCTCAGAATCCAATGAAAAATATTGATTCAGAGTTAAATTTGGGAAACATTTCTCGAACTATTCCTATTGATATTTCGGTTAAGCTTGGAATTGTTGAAAACATTCATATAGGTGCCTCTTGTACGGAAGATGAAATTCAAACATATAAGGCCATATTTCAAGAATTTTGTGACGTGTTTGCCTGTTCATATGAGGAAATGCCAGGAATTGACCCAATAATTGTTGTTCATGGAATCAAAACTTACCCAGATGCTAAACCCATTCGGCAATGTTTGCGTCAGATCCACCCGCGAAAAGCTGCTGCTATTAAAGCAGAAGTTGGAAAATTACTCAAAGCAGGTTTCATTTATCCGATTCCGTTAACGGATTGGGTATCAAATATTGTTCCTGTTAACAAAAAGCAAGGGACAATAAGAATATGTATCGATTATAGGGATATTAATCGAGCCTGTCCAAAAGACAATTACCCAACTCCCTATATCGATCAAATCATTGATGATTGTGTTAGCAGTGAAATATTCTCCTTCATGGATGGTTTTTCCGGATACAATCAAATCAATATTCTACCTGCTGATCAACCAAAAACAACTTTCATTTGTCCATGGGGGACATTTTCTTATTGCAAATTACCTTTTGGGCTCAAGAACGTCGGGGCAACTTTTCAAAGGGCCATGTCTTACGCGTTTTATGACATCAAGCACATTATGCAACCCTATCTCAATGATTTACCTGCTCATTCATTACATCGAGCTGATCATCTCATCCATTTACGAGCAATCTTTATGAGGTTTAGGCATTATCGAATTAGGTTGAATCCACACAAGTGTGTTTTTTGTATAGAAACGGGTCGGTTAGTGGGGTTTGTTGTTTTGAAAGCCGGCATTCGCGTCGATCCCTTGAAGGTTGAAGCTATTTTCAAATTGCCTCCTCCTTCGAGTCTTCACCAACTCCAAAGTTTGCAAGGGAAAGCAAACTTTTTACATCGATTCATTCCTAACTACACCGCGATCACAAAGGGTTTTACCCGGTTGTTGAAACAGAATACTCCATTCTTTTGGGATGAGATAGCCGATAAATATTTTGATGCACTGAAACACGCGTTGACCCATGCACCGTTATTGCATCCTCCCAACTACAACCAGGACTACTTCTTGTATCTCGTTGCCTCCCACTCCACCATCGGAATGGTGTTAGTTTAGGAAGATGAATTCGGTACTGAACATGTGATATATTACCTTAGTTGAACTTTAAATCCAACTGAGCTAAAATACTCACATGTGGAGAAATTGGCATTGGTAGTTGTTCAAGCTGTCCAACGTTTTCATCATTACATTTTACTACGTAAAACTACAGTAATTTCTTATTGCAACCCTATGATCTATATTTTGACCAAGAAATTGCTAGGGGGCAAGTACTCCAAATGGATTGTGATCCTGCAGGAGTTCGACTTGGAATTTGAAAAGTCTAAGTCGAATAAATCTTTAGTTTTTGCGGAGTTAACGTGTGCCTTCCCGCATGCTGACATGGAAACTGTGGTGGAGGAGCCCATTGCAGACAAATCCTTGTTTCTAATCAACACTTTAGATCCATGGTATGGGGATATCATCGTTTATCTCCAGACCCAATCCTTTCGGCCAGAAATTTCAAGGTCAGAACATCGAAAAATATGATTCCAATCCCAACAATTCAAAATTATTGGAGATACACTTTATCGTCGTGGGGCAGAATCTATTTTTTGACGTTGTTTAACTCATGAGGAAGCTGAAAGGGTTCTAAATGAATGTCACTCTGGAGCGTGTGGCGGTCATATGTCTGGGTTTTCCACAGCCCAAAAGATATTGCACGCTGGCTATTTCTGGTCGTCTTTGTTTAAAGATTGTATTAACGCGGTCTGAAAATGCCACAACTACCAAATTTTTGATCGAAAGATGTGTGCTCCACCTGCTCCTCTCCACCCTATAATTGTCGTCGATCCTTTTTGCAAAATGGGGTATCGATTTTATTACATGTAACCCTCACTCGGCCGGGGGGGCATGCGTATATCATCCTTGCGGTAGATTATTTTACCAAGTGGGTCGAGGCGATGCCTACATTTGAGGCAGATGGCAAAACAGCTGCGATTTTCGTGTTCAATCATATAATTGCTAGGTTTGGTGTTCCACAAGAGATTATCACTAATCATGGGCATCATTTTCGAAACATTATGATGACTGAACTTACAGACCAACTTGGCTTGCGTCATGACAGTTCAAATCCATATTATCCACAGGCTAATGGTTTGGTTGAAGCCATCAACAAAGTTCTAGTCATCATGATTCGATGAATCATTGGGATTCATAGGTCGAATTGGCATAACATGCTATTTTCAGCGCTTTGGGCGTAACGAACCTCAGTAAAAATGTCAACCGGGTTCACTCCTTTCCAACTAGTTTATGGTCTAGAAGTTGTGTTACCCATTGAAAGCGAAATCCCGTCATTACAAATGGCCATCGAGTTACTTCCAGCCACTTCCGAAGAGGTAAAAAGTTTGTTATACTTGGCTCAGCTAGATGAGAATCGACGTGATGCTGCATTAGCAATCGAAACTCACGCCAAACATATTAAAGCTCAGTATGATCGAAATGTTACCCCTCGAAATTTTTCGGAAGGAGACCTAGTCTTATTGTACGATCAAGCAAATGATAAATTAGGCGCTGGGAAATTCTTACCCATGTGGCATGGTACTTATGTTGTTAAGCGAAAGCTAGCAAGAGGGGCCTATGAATTGGTAGACTTTGACAGGGTCTCTTTAGGTAAACCCAGAAATGGTCTTTACCTGAAGAGGTATTATGCTTAAATCTGGGTGTGGAGATTTTTAGTTAGGTTAGTTTTCTTTCTAGCTGGTGTGTTTTAGTTTAAAAAGTGTGCTTAGCTTAGAGAGTGTTTTTCGTCATTATTCCTGTTTATCTTGGTTTTACTCTTGATATTGCAGATGTCGACGCCTCTCCAAACATACATTGGTTTTGCTGATGGTGCTTGTCGTAATACATGGAACATTTCTTCCGCAGCTTGGGTTATCTATTCGCCCTATGACGAGTTGGTATCTATGCATGGGGTAAGCCTCGGTCAAACAACGAACAACATTGCCGAGTATAGTGCAGTGATTGAGTTATTATCTGAATCTATTTCATTTGGGATTCGGAGTTTGATAGTGAGGTTAGATTCTGAACTCGTTGTATTACAGCTTAATAGAGTATATGCCATTAGAAATCCAGTGTTATTGAGATTATTTTTGAGAGTACGTCTCTTGGAATGTGAATTTGATTATATTGAGTATTAGCATATTCCAAGATACTTAAATACATTAGCAGATGCAATTGCTTCTCGGATGTTAAGTAGACATTTGCAATAATCATACAAGTAAATTTAAAAACATTCCATAACATGCTTTACAAGATAAGCTGGTAATAGTGATATAGTATAACATAGGAGTGTGTCAAAATATACATCGTCTTCGATCATAGGTTGAAAAACACCTTATGATCGGAAAAAATGATAGTACAAAAAGCAAAAAATGTCATATGTGTCTACAACAGGCGATCATCCTATCACTGGTGATGATCTCGATATGAAACCACTGTACAGGCCACCTTACAAAGGAACCTCCTGAAAGGTCCTGGGACCCCAATCACATAGCATTGTAGCCTAAGAGGAATGTCATCTATGCCGGTCTCTGGAATGTCTCCTGTCAAATGCTCTAGATGGCTCTCCAATTCGGCCAAGGTCTCTGCTGATTCGTCCTGTGGGGCTGGTGCCACTGCGGCTAGTTGTTTCCTCTCATAGGGCTGGAGAGCGGCTGGTCGCCATGGACCTACATCTGCATTTTAAACTTTTACTATCAATTTTGGGACGAGATAAAAACAAAAAAAATTAAATTAGGAAAATGTTGAAAATGATTTTGCCTGAGTCATCCCATTGCTCTCCTAGTGGAAGAGCCATGTCTGGGTCACCGCGAAAATCTACCCCAGCGTAAGGAAAGTCCTGAATAGCAAAAACTTGGTTCTCCAACCAATGGAAATATTCAGGAGTGAATCGAACGACTTATGTCCCCTCCTCGGGATGACGGCCATAACTACAACCCATCGCATCAGTTTGGGCTCTCGAGGAATTCCAACAATAGTGAGATGCTGTGGGACCAACATTGGAACCCTCTCCAGACCAAAGCTCACGACTAAAGCACCATATCCAAAGGTCTTCAGTTGTCTGTTCTTGGCTCTAGTTAGTTGGCCTTTTATATTAGCCAACACAGCATCACACCATTTGAAGATGGTGCCTCGAAAGCAGTCTACTGCCATCCGCATCTGGGATCCAATGGCTACATGTAGTGCTGTGCTCCCATAGAGCCTGGTAACAGTAAACGCTATTACCTTGAGTTCAGGAAGGTATATGGTTTTGATATCTATCCCTTTGTCTCTAGTCTGGTTGTTACAGAACTCTAGTCGAATGCTATCGACGAACTGGCCACCTGGCCTAGTCCCGAATAGAGTCAAGTGTTCACCTCTCTTAGGCAAACCAGTCAAAAAATAAATGTCTGCCGGCTCCATTTCGAGCTGGTGACCACCAATGAAGAAGCATTGGTCCTGTATGCTCCACCTGTCTACCAGCCACTACAAAAAGTCCACTTGGGCCCTCATGCGAGGTATGGCCCAGAATTTGTATAAGTCGCATGCCTTCAATGCATCAATCAAAGGTTGATGATTTATCGTGGTGAGATTTACATCCTCATGCTCCTGTTCTCGCCAATCAAGCATGATGTATACTCTACATTCAATGAAAAGGTGAATTAGAATGTCTAAAAGCAAAGTTTTTGGGTGAATTTTGAGAGATTTAGGTTTAAAAACCCTTGTTGCGGGGACCGCATCCTCTTTGTTAGAGACAATGCGTGGGTCTGCACCTTGCCTTCACGGCAGGTGTGGACCCCTGACTTTTTCCCGTTACGAAAAAATCGGGGTCCGCAGGTTACCTGTGCTGTGCCTACGGGCCCCCGCGCGGGTTTCTAACCTAAGAATCCCTTAAAAAATGAAATTAAAGCATAATATCAAATTTTAAATAGATGAAATTAAAGAGTAGGATGATGTAGATTACCTAGAGGAGACGACGTTCGATTCCAACGGACGGATTTTCCGCAATCTTCACGAGAAGTTTCTGACCAAAAGCTCTATTTTCTCACCCAAAACTCAAACGGTAAAAATGAATTTACAAAATCCCTTTTTATAAGTTTTTTGAATAAATGAGTTTTTAATTTGCTTATGTTTCACTTTAAAGAGGTAACTTTTGCAGCTTTTTTATCTATTTTAAACAGGTATGAGTAATGTTTGAGTTTTTGTTTAGGATAACGGAATTTTTAGGCGAAATCGGTCATTTTCGACGAAAAAACATTAGAGTCACCTTTAAGCTCTTTTCTGACTCCTAAAACATGAAAAGATCGCCGAGTTTTTCTTTTTAAACTCGTTAAAACGGAACTAAAAATATCGTCCACTTACAGTCCTTTTCTGACCATAAAACATCAAAATATTGCTGGATTTTTTGTCGTTTCAAATTCGATATTGGTTATAAAACGACATGTCATTGATCGCTTTTTTACTTTTTCGGATCAGAGGCACTAATTACGAAAAGTACTCCTTGGTCGTAATGATCAAGTAGTTCTCTCAAGTATTATTTTATACTTTTTCGGGCTTGGGAGACACAAATTTATGAAAAAGGACAACCATGGAGTTTTCTTAAGTTTTTTCAGACTCCCTAAAATTGAAAAACGCCGAGTTTCTCCTATACTGGACTCGTTAAAATTTAACAATAAAGGACCTGTTCAATTACAAACAGGAATGGACCACTCATTCTTAGGGTTTGAATTTAAACTAAGTTGGACTCATCTGAAGGGTGAGCTTATAATCAAGAAAATGTTATCCTCCTCAAGCTTGTAAAAAATAAAGAGGTACTTGCCAGAAATGGTGGGGGAAAAGAGAGAAAAATGAGCCTGTTTATCATACTTTGTAACCACTCTTGAACATGACACTTTTATTCACCTGGGTTGGGAAATCCTTTGCCTAACAGTTGATCAAACCATATTGAAAGTCTTCAGCTGGTTTTTGGGTATTAACTTTGGGTCATTTGTCATCAAACCATCTGCTGTGTCGTTATGTGTTCAAGAGGTCAGTGCAAATAAGCCACTCACCTGCAAAATATCTGTCATCCATCTTGACCATCCCTGAGTCAGTCCTTGCAACTAAATTTCTTCAAACTTGATCTATGATTTCATGTTTTGGGCTTGCCTATGACAGATCGCTTTCTATCGACTTCAGCTCATTATCTAGAAAGATGATCTAGAAATCGTCAGTACCTTGGAATCTGCATGCCTCAATGGTAGGTTTCTCGCCTTCGATGATAGGTTGCATCATTGACCTTCGATGAAAGGATTCTGTGACATGTTCGACATCAACACATCTATTCACATCTCATGGATTGTACTGAGTACTTTGAGAGCCATTGACATTACTGGTGGTTTCTCTCACACTTGTTAACAGTCTACATCATTAACTGGTAATCAAGTGGTTTCTACCATGTTTGACTTCGACACATTCATTCACATGGTTAGAATCGTACTATTTCGGGAAGTAGAAATCAAGACCCTGGATCTAGTTTCCGCCATCCAGGCTACGAGGAATTTTGTATTCATTATACAATGGACTATTCATAAACAGATGGCTGCGTCCATACTATGTCTACATGTGTCTATACTTGTGATGTACTACAAGATCAATCCTATATCAGAGCAGTAGTTAGTTTTCTAGTCAGTTTTGATCTGAGTATGGGAATGCCTACCTTAGCGATGATATGATCTCATTTTGCATTGAATGTTTTTACAGGTTCCAACCAGGCTCTCCACAAGATGATCCTCGAAATGATAAAGTACTTCACTCTTCCTAGATAATAAATGAAATCCTCATCTACTACATACTTCGCACTTTAGGGGGCAATCTATTACACAAAATATTGTCACCATGACTATTTGTAGTCAGTATGGGTCTATCATCATTCATACTCTCCTCCTAAGCAAGTCTCAAACCACAGCTCTTCATGTCAAGCTTTGAAAATGAGAGAAATACCTTAAAAATCATTAAAGCTCTGGTTCCACACTTTCTCTCACTGTTGCCTACGGTCCCGCACCCCCTGTTCATATTACCTATGGACCTGCCCGCTCTGTCTCTAAAGGAGCGGGTGCGAACCCCTGTGAAAGTCAAAAAGGCACAAGTTTATTCTAAAAATCTCACTTTGGGTTAATTCTAGATGATTCTAGAAGGAATTTTGATGTGGATGGTTTGCTCTTAGGTGGTTCATGCATCCCAAAAGAGAAGGAGCTAGTCCCTTGATGAGAGGAGCTATCCCTTTGAAGGAGGGCTTTATCCCTTTGAAGGAGGACCTAGTAACTTCCCTCCATTGCACTATAAATTAAGGCATTGGGCTGGTTGCTAGGGAGGTTAGAAGCTGAACATTTTTGAGGGTAAATGCTGGTGGAATTGGGACTTCCTAGTTAAGCTTGAGAGGAGAGATCACATACCTTTTGGCTTCATTGGGAAGAGAGTGAAACTTGTCAAAGTAGAGGAGACTTCTTGATGGACCCTGGGAGGAGCTTGTACAGCATCAAGGCACAAGTTGTAAAGTTCTTCTTTGATTTGAATTAATACAATCAAATTCATTTTTCTCAACAAATTGTCTTATGTCATTTGTTTCATGAATTCCTTGATCATCATGATAAGTATGCTTTATTATATTGGTTTTTCAGGTGCTATTTAATTTGTGTTCTTGTTTGTGTTTGTAGATTCTCTACAAGGGAGCTCATTTGGATCAACGGAGCGAGGCTTCCACAAAATTTCATTGGACCCAAGGTAGGCCTAAAACACTTGTTTTCCTTTGTTTATAAATTGCATATTTAGAGAAAGATAGAATTTGATTGGCTTGATTATCACTAGATATCATTAGATACTAGGGAGGTCAGTCTTGTCCACAAGAACGACTCATTCCATGTGACAAGCTCCCTTGAAAAAATTCGCATTTTTTCTCGACAAGCTTCTTGCAGCTTGCTGCCAAGCCCCTCTGTTGCCTACACTACTTCCTCCAAAAAATTGTGCAGATCAGCGCGCCAACCAAGCCAGATCTCACGAACAGTCACTGCTAATCCGGATTACCCATCTGAGTCTCCTAGTGAATTCTGTGCAATTTTCACCAGCAGTTCCCAGAGTCCGCATTCCAGTTTGAAATCTGCCTTGCGCAATTTTGTAGCCTTGTCCTCTCTCCTGGTCACTTGCATCCAAAAGAAAATGACAATGCATAGTGGTAGACCAGGAGGTTTATGGATATGATGTCATCTATTCATGAGTGATTGCAGATACAAGTACGTGGATAAGACATGACGCGACGACGGACGGGATGAATAAGGAGAGCACATGTAAGGAGATTTGTTCATGAACATACAAATGAACAATGCATGCCAGGATATTTTCTCGCGAATGGATGATGCATGCGGGGATATTTTCTTGTGAATGGATGAACATGTGAAGCATGCCAAAGTATAAGCAAAGGAGTGACGGGGACATGCAACATCAAGCGAACACCAAGACCATCGAAGACTCTGCACACCTTGCTATGTGGAGGTGAAGCTATGATACACCAAGAGGACATCCATCTCTCAACAGTACTGCAGCTCGACATGGATACCACCTCCAGCATGAACATACCAACACTGTCGTTTTGAGTCGTGTCCTGAGTCATGTTGGCCACATCACTACTGTGGGCCATACTATCGTAAATCAATGTAATGTAATGTGGAATTCCGAGAGACCCACATGAAATATGAAGAGTCATGTAATTTGAAAAGTCATGAAAGTCAAATAGTCATGAGGGAATTCGAGCAGTCACAAGGGTCAGTTTTACCCTTGGCTATAAATACCCCTCATTTGTACATGCAAAGGATTTTTTCACCTTGGCTCCTCCCACATAGCCTTGAGAGTCTGTAGTCTTTTCTTTGATGAGCGAGTAGTGGCTCCAATGCCCCATTCATGAGGTTAGTGATGTATGGTGTACCAATGTGCCTTGGAACCTTCACTTAATTCAGAAGCCTGATAACAGGGCAACATGTTTTCACACATGTATTGTAATTGTTTGTAAGACTGATCTTGGAACACTTGTAATGCATGTTTCTTTAACTTGTGTTAAAAAATTGAACTATTTTAGTTGCTCTAATACATATGTCTTTGAAAATGTGTTGTATAAGTTGTTAACAATGTATTTCCCATGTGGCTTGCCTCACCAAACATCAGACGAAACCTTTCCCATGAACTTGTTATAACGACCGTCACACTCGCGTGGACTGCTCCACTGGGTGTTGTATGTGTTATCCCTTCATTGTGTGTTTGTGATTGCCACATCCATGTGGACTGCTCTGCCAGAAGCTGCACATGTCTTGTGTGTTGTCTGTCTCTAAAAGATTTTGGACTCTTCCCTTTCGATTGGAGACTCACCTCCACCCTCTCCCTCTGTGGTGAAGGAACCTTGACACAAGTAACACTAGCACTCACCAGGCATGCAAACTTCAATGTTCAAAGACGAAGAAGACCACTCTCACGTGATGAAAAGCAAGAGCTAAGGCATATCTTTAAGATAATGGCAACCAGCTCATCATACTAGATGGGACTCCTACACCAAACAATGTGAGTTCTAGTTGGGACTTCATACCGAGGAGATCCCCTGAATGTTGATGGGTCCAAGACCATCAACATATCCTTTGTGAAGATTCCTTATCATGGGGGATTTCCTTCCTTTATTTTGGCTTCCTTCATTTTGTGAACTTTTCTGCTTCTTAGCATTATCCTAAGAATTATTGAAATGAACATGCTTGGGCTGGTTCATCACTTGATTGGGATCTTCAAGGGAGTTACTATTACATGCAATGAATTCTCAATCGAGCCTCTTGTGATGATCTTCATTTGATGTTCTTGGGGACCATTGTTCTTGGGTGCCTCACAACCTTCTTGATAACCAATACTTGTTTTAATGAGAGGATATCTTTCCATGTTGAGAACGTGATTTAGTAATTCATTCCCTTCGTGAAACTTTCATTTGAGCTACTCTAATTCATCTCTCAAGAGGAAAAATTCCTCCTCTTTTCTTTCAAATATTTTTTCCTTCTCATTTAGCTATTGTAATAAAAAATCACTTACCTTTTTAGCTTCTCCTAGTTTGACTTTGAGTGCAATAATGGTGTCTTTATTTATATTTTTTTCTTTAAGTTAGTGAATTATTTGACCCTCCCTCTTTTTGAGTATCTCTATTTCCTTCAATTCACTTCTAAGGTCTCCCTCATAGTCCATTTCTACTTCAAGTTCTTATGTTTTAGCTATGAAAAATATTTCACCCCTTTCATCATTGGTCACACTTTCATTGCTTTCATTGTCACTTTGTTCTTTTGAGTAGAAATTATTCTTCTTGTTGACTTGTTTCTTCTTTTGATGCTTGGACTTGAATCTTGACTCATCATCACTTTCATTCATTTTAACATAAGGACATTTGGAAGCATAATTTTCTATCATTTCACACTCAAATCACTAGAAAGGGAGCTTACATTTGAACTTTTTGGTTCCTCTTTCTAGTGTGGCTTCTTCTTTATCGAGATATGTAGTGGAATTTATAGTATTGTATATTTGAAGAAAGAGTTAGACAATCTCATCTCCTTTCATCTTTCCCATGCAACGTTTCTCATTTTTTGATTCATCAAGTCTCTCTCTCTCTCTCTCTCTCTCTCTCTCTCTCTATATATATATATATATATATATTTCCATCATTCCTGATAGTGTTTTCCACCAATTTACATCTATTTTGAATTTATGATCCCACACCATTTGGAGTTGAATATAACATCAAAACCTTGATAACATATATGATTGACACTTAAAATATTATGCTTCAACCCTTCTATATACAAGGCATCATGGACTTTTGTTATTCCATTATCAATGGGTGACAGTTCCTTTTCCTCTAGATGCATTGTTTCCAAAATTTACTTTACCTCTATCTATTTTCCTAAATCTTATAAACTTACTTGGATCCCTAACATGTGTCTCAAGAAACCACTATCAACATACCACCTATCTATTTTATTTTGAGTATACAATATGAGCCCATAATTTTCTTCTTCTTGAGTGACTTTACAATCATGGCATAAAAAACAATTGACATGACTTTGAACATAACTGGAATAAACTTCCTTATAACCAAATGCATGGCATAAATAACAATAATCATAGTAAATTTAGTGGTACTTGGATGATTGTATTTTGCTACTTATTTTTCCTTGGATATCTTCTTGTATTTTATTAGATAACTGTCTTGTTGCATTTAATTCTTCTTTGGAAAGGATAATTTTGTTATCACTTTCTCTTAACTACTTTTTTGTGTCTAGTAGCTACTTTTCTACAGTTATTGAAGTTTCTCCATCAAGATTTCACATTTTATTTTAAGCTCCTAAAGTTTCAAACGCATAACATAGTTCACGTGTTGATCCATGTTGCCTTAGATCCACATTCCAATAGTTAACTGTTCGAGAAGGAAACCTTCTCTAATACCACTTGTTGGACCAAAGATCACACTAAGAGGTGGGGGGGTGAATCAATGTGTGAGCAATTTTACCATTTCAAAAATTTTCATCAATGAACAAGTATCTAGTAATGAACCATAAATATACTATCACATCAATGACACATCAATAAGTCATCAACACAAGGATACACAAGCTTTTACATGGAAACCCATATGGGAGGAAACCACAAATTATTATTCTTCTTATGCTCCAACTCGTTACAAGATTTGTAGGCTTCGACTTGTTGGAGAGACCCACCCCCAAAATATGCAAGCTACTAATTGTCATAGGATACAACCTAATTGAGGCACCAACATTGAAAATTTTCATGCAACAACTCATTGTACGCTACAATCTAATTGAGGCACCAACCTCAATGATGAAAAAGCATTGACTTGCTCTAGGATCCAACCTCATTTAGGCATCAACCTCGATGATGATCAAGCTTTGAGCTGCTCTAGGCTCCAACCTTGGTGGAGGCATCCACCTACTTATTCAACCTTTTGTGGACCTCTTTTCAAAATCTTTAAAGCTGGGTTCACCTAATTTATTCTTCATATAAGATAAATATTTAAATTGAATAACTCGTTGTTTTCATACTACTGCTAATGCCCTATCATACCCTATCAATAACCCTAATTCAACATGTTCATCAATCTGGTCACATATGACTCATCTTGGATCATGCTTCTACCACAAACTCAAAACCACTGCAACTTTCTCATAATCCCTCAGAATATATCAAAAATATTTTGATCATTAAGTATACATCAATAATGTTTTTGATGCCTTCAGAAATGTCCATCTCTGAGCCCCAATCACCAGGATTCTTCCATATTCTAATTTGGCTAAAAAATAAGCCCAGAAACTTCTAAAAACCATCCAAAACCATATATTAAATTTCTTTTTATACAAAATACCATGTTTAGGGCAGAGTAAACATAATGTAATTTTTTTGAAGCTACAAAATATACAATGCCAATATGTTAAATGTTTGACAAAATGGGAAATGTGGCGGAAAATAAAAACTAATCTTACTTGACATCTATGAGGGATCAAACCTGTGTCTTTGAAAACATACCATGACCTGTTACCAATTAGGCTATGCATTGAGGCTTGTTACTTTATGCTCCCACAAGACTATTGAGCACTGGAGAAGGTATGTTATTTTCATTTACTTTGTTATCTTTTCTTCAAAAATCATAACCTTTTTACATCATGAGCTAGGTATATGACAAAATAATGTGATAAAATCTAGAAGATTTATATGTAATGTGAAATAACTAATAATTACCCTTTTTCTATGCAAAAAGAGGAGAAAACATAAGACTACCATCTCAAAGGAAAGAACAAGACCAAGTTAAATGTTGTCCCTTTGACAGGGAATCGCGTTCAAACAAGGCGATCCAAATTAGAGCATAATAGCCAGAAAAAGGGAAAGGAGATCTCCAATCGGCGCAAAAGAACAAGAGGACAACTAAGAACTAACAGCTTGGCAAATCCCTCAAGATCCTTTGATCCTGAGGGATCGCTATCTTAACAATCCTCTGTATCGTTGATATCACTGCTCGACTGTTATAAGAAGGGGTAGCACTGTTAGCTTGGGGGGGAGAACAATTGTTATTTTTATGAAATTCTTCTTGGTACTTGAACTTTGATCATCGACTCTCTTTGAAGAGAGATTCATTGTAACTCTGTTTAATGTTTTAATATATAAATCTGGTTGTCGTTCTATCGTTGATTCTGGAGTAGCCTCAAGAAGTGAGTCCCTGGAGGCTAAGGTCCCAACCCTGGTGGATCACTTGCTCCTGTACCATATTTCAGATTTATTTGTGGTTTGATTTCTTCCATTTACTGTGTTCAGTAATCTGACGTGCTTTACTATTTTACATATCAGCTCTATTATATATACTTGACTAAATACTATTGTTATCTGCAATAGGAATGCTATGTTATCATTCTAACTTTATATCGCATTGTTGTTCATTTTGATAATTGATATAACGTTGTTGTTCCTTACAAATTTCCATTCGATTACAGATTGACAGTGTTGTACGTTCCTAAATCGGCACTACTGTATGGTTTATTCTTAAATTGTGATTGTTGTTCCGATTGCAATTGTTGTTACTTTATAGCTGTGATTCATGCTTATTGTATCGAAGCTCAGATTACTGTTCCATTTAATGTTAAGTGTGTTGAATGTTTAACTTGGTTTGTTGTACATTCATATTTAAGTTGTTGTTCTATATTTTATTTCTGTTAGTCCACTATTCCATTTCTGTTCAATTCAAACGCTGTTACTTAATTCCTGTAAGTTATAATTATTATTGCATTCTTTTCCGTAGGTTAAGGTTTTGCTGTTCAATCCTATTTATAAATATAGTTTTTGTTCCATTTTTTGTCATTTGAAGTTATCATTGCTTTGGTGTGCAGAAGGTCTGAGACTGTAGTGAACATCGAAATATGTTGTCTAGTTCCCAGTTTGATGATCCTTTCTTTGAAGTGCCTTTTTTATTGCATCAGTTTACAGAGGGAAGAGTTATTGTTACTGTATCGTTGACTGATAAATTGTTGTGGTTTTCTGAACATATGATTTGAGTCCTAGGCTTCTTTTTGCAAGTAGATTTCATTCCAAGCATCCATTTACTCTTGTATTGAGAGCACTATACTACTAGCACTACTCTAACAAATGACCGCCTCAAACTGAGTAAACTCTTTGAGATAACAAATCGTTCCTGGATTGACAATTAATGTAGGGTAAATAGAGGTGAAAAAGACACTTTTTACTGCTCGACATTTTAGCGCCATTCCCGGGGAAGAGTGTAGCCATTTTTTTCTTTTCTAGAGTAGTGTAAGAACCTGGTAGGAGAGAATTGGGTTTTAAAAACGGAAGGTAAGGACCTACATACGAAGCATGTAATAGCCCTACTCCCCTACCTTCTTTCCTGCAAATTTGTTGCTATTTTTTTGGGTAGAAATTAGCATTTGATTTGTGTGCATGACTAAACTGAAAAAGCCTGAAAAGAATCCTAAACCTCTACCCAACCCTGATAAAGCTGAGGGGCCGGTGACCCTTGGCCGATCAACCTTTATAGATGAAATCCTTAAGAAAGCAGAATCTTAGCCTTCACTAGGACCTAGAAAAGTTACTTCTAGACAACCTGCTAGTTCGCTTCAGGCTACAGGATCACCATCTGTAGCCTTTGCCGAGGTGCATAGTCACACCGAAGAGCAAGATTTTCAAGAAATTGAGAATTCAGGCCTAAAATCATTGCAAGAAGAGAACCTTAGCAACCTCTGTGAAGGGAGAGGAGAAACCGGGGAAACTGAAGAACCAAGATCTCCTCTTGGGATAATTCCGCCATTAAGCAGCCTAGATAAGGGAAGTGTTGCAAAAATCATCCATAACAAAGTTGAAGAATCCCAAGAACCAAAATCCCCCCAGATATTAAGAACTCTCATCATCCCAGATAAAGGAAGTGCTGTTAAGGCCATTCCTGTTGAAGCCAATCCCCCTCGTCAGCTTAGGAATACCCTCCTAGACATCCCAGAAGATTATTGGCACATATTTGACCAAATGGCCCAAAACCAGCGAAACACCCAAACTTCTACACTGCAATATCCCATTGTGGACACTGCAGCTAATGCTCCTATGAAAGCAATTCCTCTCTAGCATATCCCTACATTTCATGGCCTTACATCAGAAGATCTGGATGCATTCTTGTTTGAATTTGATGTGCTGTGTAGAGGTTATGACTATACCACCGATCCCCAGAAACTGAAATTATTTCCCTCTACATTAAAAGGGGCTGCTTTAAGATGGTTTATGGGGTTGGGTGGTGGTGTTATAGATAACTGGGATCAAATGAAAGAGTCTTTTCTAAAAAATATCAGAATTATTGTAGGTCTAGAGAGTGAAAATATGAAATATTTCAGATGGTAGCTAGACCAAATGAAACATTAGAAGAATATGTTGAGCATTTTTAGTATAATCTTCAAAGATCTCATTATGCATCATTACCCTTACCTGATAATATATTAAAAATAACATTAATTAGAGGAATGAAGGAATAATGGATTGAGACACTAAATATTATGGGAAAAGGAGATATTTATCATAAAAAATTTGCTGACATTATTAATTTATGTATCAAGAGTTCAAGAGGCAACACAAGACTAAAACCAGCAAAACATGATCGGTTTGCAAGAGATAACAGAATTTCTGCAGAAGGAGTAACTCACGCAGAAATTGGAAATTTATTAGAAAATTTCAAAACCGACATATTGGGGACTCTGACAACGCAACTTGATATTATGCAGGCCAAGCAAAAACAAGCAGAGGCAGAACAAAATTTGGCAATCTTCTATCCCAGATGCAGAAAGAAACACAACCACAAAGAGTGTCCATTAGATGCGGTTCAAGTTTGCGCCATTTGTACAAAAGACCATTCTACAGAGAGTTGTCCCTCACTTCCTGGATTGAAAGTAGTCTACAAGGAAGCAGAAGAAGAGCCAGAACCGGTGTACCTACTTAATCAGCGCCATCAATGGCAATCACGACAAACAGGTATGTTCCCCGATCCAGCTTCTTCTTTTCAGCCTCCACAATATCATGCTCAACAATATAATACGATGTGGCAAAATAAACCTCCATTCTCAAATTGGTTACAACAACCATTTCCTTCATCATCACCACGGCCGAATCAAGCAAGTCAACCCAATTGGCCAAATTTTCCCTATACCCCACCATATTGGCAAAACAATGTATATCCAGTGCAATGGTTCCCTCCAGCTTCATAGAGTCAAGCCTGAAAAACAAACTGGCAAAGACCGATGAATCAACCAGTAGGAACCATTCCGCTCCCTCAACCTACACTGCCAGCATTACAACAAAACCCCCAGTCTAACTTAAGACCGCAACTCACAGCCCAAGCCAACCCTAATCTGAATAACAAACCGGTCCAATCGATTCAAATAATTGAAACACCAGAGATAGAAACTGATCTAAGGGAGTGTAATGACCTTCAATTGAGATCTGAGTGCATCATAGAGACAGAGGGAGATAAAACAGCTCAAGTTGAAAATCAGTTACCTATAGAACAACCACTGCAAGAAGAGGATGTGATCAAACAATGAACTCATGATCAGGTAATCACATCTTCTCCTCCATTCCTAGAATGATTAATTATACCTCGACCTATACAACATCCTAATTTTGACATTTTGGGAGAACTTAAAAATCTGTACATGAAAATTCCACTCCTCCAAGCCATTCAAGACATCCCAATATATGAAAAGACCATCAAAGAGCTATGTATAAAAAAAACAAGGAGGAGAATAACAAATAACCCAATAGTCCAAGTAGTTGGCACCTTATCCAACCTATTATCAGGAAAAGAAACACCCATTAAATATGAAGACCCAGGAAATCCAATAATAACAGTACAAATCAATGGGAAAACTCTTGCAAATGCCTTAGTTGATTTAAGGGCTACAATTAATATCCTAACCACTACCACTTGTAAAAAACTAGGCATTACATTAGTAGAACCCACCTCCACTTTATTAGAACTAGCTGACCAATCTTTGGTCAGGCCAGAAGGCACACTACATGATGTCATGGTATTCGTTGATTCTTGGGAGTATCCTATTGAATTTCTGATAATAAACCCCGAAAACCGACTTGATGGACATCCATTGATTTTAGGCAGACCTTGGCTTGCAACCGTTGACGCTTATATTGGCTGTTGACAAGGAAGTATGACCATAACTAGAGGGGCTAATATCAAGAATCTAGCCTTATATCCTCTAGCCCAGCCAAGTGTCACAATAATGAAAACTAATAAACATCCTGTATTATACCTCACTGAAAATATTAGATCCCCATTGACCATAGAAGATGCCCTCAATTTCAAAGATCAAACAGAGGATGATGTCATTAACAACTTCCTTAACCAGCCTAAATCTAGATCTCACATACAATGTCATATGATAGAAGCAACATTTGATAATGAATTAGAAGAAGATCCTCTCAAAGACACTCACGATCAAACAATACCTACTACCTTTGTATCAAATAGAAAAACTGTAGAAATTGAGCCAAGAAAAACTTTAAACATTAATGGAAACCTGACTCCAGAACAAGAAGACAAGCTAATCCAGCTACTGAGAAAATACAAAGAAGCATTTGCATGGGATTATCCTGACATGAAAGGAATCGATCCCCAGTTATGTACACACCACATTTACATAGAAAAGGATGCAAGACCTGTTCGCCAACCACAAAGGAGACTTAACCCTCACCTAAAAGACATTGTAAAAGCTGAACTTCAAAAACTTTTAGATGTGAACTTTATTTACCCTATCTCCGATAGCAAATGGGTCTCTCCACTTGTAGTGGTGCCAAAGAAGAATGGAAAATGGAGGATTTGTGTAGATTATAGAGAGCTAAATAAAGCAACACAAAAAGACCACTTTCCCCTTCCATTCATTGACCAGGTATTAGATACGTTAGCAGGAAAGAAATTCTTTTCTTTCTTGGATGGCTTTAGTGGATACAATCAGATTCAGATTGCCCCTGAAGACCAAGACAAAACTACTTTTACCTGTCCTTGGGGAACATTTGCCTACAGAGTTTTACCTTTTGGTATATGCAATGCCCCTGCCACATTTCAAAGGGCTATCCTTAGCATCTTTTCAGATTTAATAAATGAAGGGCTCGAAGTATATGTGGATGATTTTACACCATATGGAGATGATTTCGACCCAGCATTGGACACACTAGAGAAAGTGTTGTAGCGATGCATTGGCACCAGGCTCTGTCTGAGCCATGAAAAATGCTATATGATGATGATTGAAGGACTTATTTTAGGCCATTATATTTTAGCAGCTGGAATATAGGTAGATCTAGATAAAATTCAAATAATTTTGTTAATACCTACTCCTACCACTCAGAGAGAGGTACGTAGTTTTCTTGGATTTTATGGTTATTATAGAATATTTATAGAACATTTTTCTCATATTGCTACACCTTTATATGCATTGACAGGGAATGTTGACTTTGTTTGGACAGAAAAATGTGATTGCGCTTTTGAGAATTTGAAAAAGCTTGTGTCAACAGCCCCTGTACTCTGAGGACCAAATTCGGACCTACCATTTCAAATTTCATCAGATGCTTCAGACATAGCTATTGAGCAGTCCTTGATCAGGAAGAAGATAAAAAACCATATGCAATTTATTATATCAGCAAAAATTTGTCTCCTACCGAATTGAACTATACTGTGAATGAAAAGGAATTTTTAGCTGTAATACATGCTGTCAATAAATTTAGGCATTATATCACTGGATATCCTGTTATTTTATAGACAGATCACTCTACCATAAAATATTTAGCGAATAAACTAATCACAAATGGTAGAGTAACCAGATGGCTGATTTTATTGTAGGAATTTGATATCACAATAAAGGACCGACCGAGAAAAGAAAATCCTGTAGCTGAGTTTTCTCTCACGAATGCCAAAACCAGTGGATGCAACAACAGTCGAACATCAATTTCCAAATGAACATTTGTTCGTTACTGTTAAAACACCCTGGCATGCTGATGTTGCAAATTATTTAGTAGTAGGCAAATTACGGAAACATTTGATCCCCAATGAACGAAATCAAATTGTCTAGCGTAGTACTCGATTTTCTTGGATTGGGGGCTACCTGTTTCATACAGGGGTAGATATGCACATCAGGATATGCGTTTGAGAAGATGAAATTTTTGACATCTTGAAAGCTTGTCGCAGAAGACCATGTGGCGGACATCTCGCAGATCAGAGAATTGGTCACAAGGTGCTACAAACAGGGTATTATTGGCCCAGGATCTTCAAAGATGCAAACAAGTTCATTCAAGCTTGTAACAACTGCCAAAGAGCAGGACACCCTAGACAGGTTGATGAAATGCCCCTGAACCTACAACTAGTTATTGAACCATTTGAACAATGCGCACTTGATTTTGTTGGTCCAATTAACCCATCGTCAAATCAGAAAACATATATTCTGGTAGGAACAGAATATGTCACAAAATGGGTTGAAGCAGAGGCATTGCCGAGAGGTACAGAGGATTCCATCATACAGTTCCTATTTCACATATTTGTACGATATGGCCTCCCAAGAGATATAATTATGGATGGAGGACCACAGTTTGCTGGTAATAAAATTGCTGCAACACTAAAAAACTATCATATTCAGCATAAAATTACTACTCCATACCACCCATAGGCAAATGGTCAAGTAGAAAACACAAATAAAATAATAGAAGCAATACTGACAAAAACCATTGCGTCACACAGACACATTAGGGCTGCAAGACTGCCAGAAGCATTGTGGGCATACAAAACAACATGGATAAGTACTACCAGTGATTCACCATACCAGCTAGTATTTGGAAAGGAACCCATCTTCTCGATAAAGTTTGAAATACAGACACTGTGCAAAGCACAAGAAGTCGGTCTAGATTTAGACGAGGCCCAGATTAATAGATTACAATAGATCAATGAGCTAGATGAAATCAGGCTCTCTGCCCTTCAACATACTGCGTTAATCCAACAACAGCGAGCCAAATGGCATGACGCCCTCATTAAAAAGAAAGTCTTCCGCGAAGGAGATTGGGTGCTCCTATACAATTTCAGGTTCCAGGATTTTCTGGGGAAACTTCAGACTCGCTGGCTAGGACCATACGAAATCTAGAAGGTACATGATAATGGCACCATTACTCTAACCACCATTGATGGATCCAGACATACCTTTAAGGAAAACAGCCACCGAGTTCGATTATACCGCAAACCACTTACTCGGGAATCCTTTTACCAGCAACTCCGCGAAGACAATGATAATGCAGATTCTGGTTGAGGAAGAGAAATCTTCCTCACCTTTGGTTCATTAAGTAATTCGACTACTCTTACACATTGTACATAATTCTTTTGTTTTGTATATATTTTTGCAGTTTTATAACATTTTCACTTTGTTGTTCCTTTTTCAAGGAACGACACTTCTACACTTTGTTGTTCCTTTCGAAAGGAACAACATTTTCACCATTTTGTTGTTCCTTTTTCAGGGAATGGCACTTCTACACTTTGTTGTTCCTTTCGAAAGGAACAACATTTTCACCATTCTACTATTCCTTTTTTAAGGAACAACACTTTTGCACTCTGTCATTCCTTTCAAAAGGAACAACATTTCCGCCGTTTTGTTGTTCCTCTTCAGAAGGAACATCACTTGCATTTTTTGCTACTTCTTTTCCCAAAGGAACAACATTTCTCATTTTCTGTTGTTCCTTTTCCCAAAGGAACAACATTTCTATTTCTGTTGTTCCTTTTTCCGAAGGAATAGCACATTTTTGTTTCCTGCTATTCCTTTTTCCGAAGGAACGACACATTTTCATTTTCTGCTATTTATTTTTCCAAAGGAACATCATTTTTGTTTTCTGCTATTCCTTTTCCCGAAGGAACAACATTTTTGTTCGTTGTTCTTTTTTTACGGCGCATTTTTGTTTTCTGCTATTCATTTTTCCGAAAGAACAACACTTGGATTTTCTGTTGTTCATTTTTCGAAAGACAACATTTTTGCATTGTTTTGCTTGCACTTTTTTTCTTTGCTGATGTTCTTCTTGGTACAAAGTAGTTTCGATTTTTTCTTTCTTTTTGCTTGCGATTTTGTAGATAGTACTTGTTGTATCTTTTTCTTCTTTGTGTGTTTTATCATTCGGATCACTTCTGAAACACAACTCTACACCTATGCAATGAATATAAGAACTAGAGGACACTAAAATCAGCAAAGTACATAAAAGTAACTATCTTTACAAGAAATTGCTCTGAATTGATAAGAGAAAAGACGAAAGGACACAACTATTGATCATCTTGCCGTCACGGTTCTACTAATACCGATATGATTGATTATCTTTATCATGATGGTTCCTTCTAAAATCCCATAATCCTCTTTGATCATTATTAAGGAATAAGAACAAAGGGCATATTTTTCTATTGAGATGTTAAGACTTCTTCCACCATTCGTACTCTTAAGGAGTGTTGAACCACCCTTTGTGTATAAATAGAAAAAGTACTTTATAAAAAGAGAAAAAATAATAAAAAGAAAAATGCTTATATAATTTGGTAACATGGTTTGTCAAATGAAGGATAGGGGGTCTCATCAAGAGCCAGCCTACCATGATCATAAGGAAGAAAGTGAAGTGGCATTCCCAATATGGCCACCACACCAAGGATATGATCCAAGAGGCACATCAGAAAAAAAAAGTCCTTGGAATAGGAGGTCTCATCACGAGTCGGCCTGCCCACCTTTCACTCCTTCCTAGTGAATGGCATTATGATTTATCTGGTTACCAAGCCAGCATAATGGCCTCCATTTTAACATTCCACAACACTTTCCTAAGCATACACAAAGGATCATGGTTCCATGGGTGAAATAAACAACTCTGTCAAGGTTATGGACACCTGTGGGCAATAGAGCTCTGTTGATGGTATTGAAGTCACATTCTTTATACACCAATATCAGTTATGAATCCCTTCTTCTACCTTTGTAATGGATCAAATAAGATTATGAACATAATTCCTTCGAACCTTTAATACATGAAATCTATTACAATCAATCATGACGGAAAAAGTTGATCATGACTACATTGAACTTTTTGTGCACGTCAGCTATCCTATCCTCCAAATCTCGCATCATATCACGACATTCTCTTATTTATTAAGCGATTCTATGATATACCTCAATTTTGGAAATCCACTCGTTCTTGTAAACATGGCATCTCGGTATACACTGCTCCTTTCTGACCCTGTATCATAGCAGCCCAGCACGTCGCTCCCTCATTTGACAGCTGAGGATAACCTATCACATTGCAGGGGGGGAGCAAGTGACCTCATAATTCACTGGCATACGTGTCAGTTTATCATTTGGAGAAATTTTACTTGGGAATAGCAAGGCTTAATGGTATATTGTTTTCCAATTTGCATGGCTTGCTGTTTCAAAGTTATTTCTGCATTATGCTCTACAACAATTAGCAGTAATTTGAAATTTGAACAAGCTTGTTGTTCTATCATTTTCTCTGTGGTTGCTAACAGCTTGAACAGCCTGCTGTTCCATTGCCATCTCTGTGTTTTTACAGTGTGCTAAGCATGGGAGGAAGATCAATTCGTAGAGAACCACAAGTATTGATAGTTTCTGATGCCGCACGAGAAATCCTAACAAGGGCAGGATGGATAGTTTATCTCAATCGTCTGCAACAGTCCAACGAGACTGTGACAATTGAATTTTTACAGAACCTGCAAGAATATCACTCCATGGTAAGAGGGATATTGATAGCAGTCACAAACAACATAATCGCAGAGGTTTCGGGACTACCAACCACTGGATCTATGTGGACTTTGAAGGTAAGACTGCGAGACACCATCAAAATCTTCCAAGATGAAGGTTAGAACCTGACTCGAAGTGGAAAGGGAGTTCTACCAGCAGCCTTGGGAGAACCATGGGTAGAATTGGCAAAGATCATCCAGAATTACATCACCTGTGAAGGTAGAAAAGACATGGTAAGACCACACCACCTTAAGCTTTTAGCTGTATTAAAACAAAAATGCACTGTGAATTTGCCTGCATTTTTAAATTCTTTAGTACATGATGTTGCCCGAAGCATGAAGAAATCTCACCACGTAGAATCGATAGTAAGTCATCACGGGTTGATACAATTGATAGTTAGCTATAGTCTTGCTCAATAATAGAGCAGCCGGGAAGAACTAATTTTTACAATAGACGGGGGACTGGCTTTGCCAGTTATTTGGTCAATTTTGTGTGTGCTAAATTGCTACATTAATTATCAATCTGGGAGTCGTAAATTGATGAAATGTGGCGCAATATATGTGCAAGATAGCCTATTTCTTATATTTTTGTCTTTTTCAGTTTTTATTTTGTTTTGGGGGTTTTTATAATGTGAATGGAATTCCTATTCCTAAGTATCTAGAAGGCAAGTATGGTTTTAGATTTTAAGGCGATTATGTCCTCTATAATGGTTCCCAAACTTAACACTTCAGAAGGCCTTAGAACATACTAGTGATGAAAGTATTACTTGAACAAGAATGAAAATGTGCTGCTATTTAAAACAAGTAAATAATGTGCTATTATCTAGAACAAGTAAATAATGAACTACTGATCATGAAATTGTCATCTTTGTTGCTGTCTAAATACAGAAAAAATGATTTAAGCTACTGCACTCAAAGAAATTAAAAATTGCAAGGAAAGTAAAACTAAAATCAAATTACACATTCATAATTCGATCCTTCGCTAGTGGTCTAGCTATGGCTTTCGGAGGTGATCATCAATGTCATGAGCAATCTGATATCTAATTGTGGAAGAGTAAAACTAAAATCAAATTACACATTCATAATTCGATCCCTCGCCAGTAGTCTAGCTATGGCTTTTGGAGGTAACCGAAAATGATATGAGCAATTTAATATCTAATTGCAGAAAAGTAAAACTAAAATCAAATTACACATTCAGAATTCGATCCCTCACCAGTAGTCCAGCTATGGATTTCGGAGGTAACCGACAATGATATGAGCAATTTAATATCTAATTGCAGAAAAGTAAAACTAAAATCAAATTACACATTCAGAATTCAATCCCTCGCCAGTAGTCCAGCTATGGCTTTCGGAGGTAACTGACAATAATATGAGCTATTTAATATCTAAGCTAACTAATCAAGCAAGGAAGAAAAATTGAAATCAACAAAACGGAACTGGAATTAAAAACTAGGAAAAGCAAAGTCAACAGAGAATTAATCCCATGTCATTAGTCATTGTGAAAATTATATGCATATGCCCGGGCTACCTACTCTATCTTGAAACATACATGCACTGATCAGTGTTATACAAAGCTGTAAAATCATGAACAGAAGTGGAATGTTAATACCATGACAATTGAAATATACACAAGTGGAATATATGCAAATGGAAATAAGAAAACAATGCAGGAAACTTTACAGCAACAAGAGAAACAAAACCTCAGCGTACAGGGGCCCTCTGCATAGCCTCGGTCAACAAGCTATCAATCCAAGATTATATTCACGTGCTCATGTAGAAACAGAGTCTTCTCATATATTTCATAACACGGTTACAACAATAAAACTAGTGTCACAGCACAGTGGGCTTGAACAGCAAAAATTACATTCACAAAAAAGACTAACTATGCGTTATAGAAACGCATTATTTATAGCAACGTTTACATAACTATTTATACAATTGTTTTCTTGTAGGACTACGTGAATAGGGGACACGTAAAAGACAGTGTCCACGGATTTAGCGTACTAGTTGTCAAAAATATTAAATCTACCAACTTGTGGCTGTTAGATTCTCATCATGGGTCAGTCTATAGGTGGCAACAGACCCCAGGGAGTTAGGAACGTCCATGCATCGTTTAGAATCCCTCACATGCTGGAAAAAAGAGTCTGGCTGCCGTAGGACTCTTACGTAGCACCACCATTTGACCACCGTTGACCATAGCTTCCCTTGATGAATTCAGCTGAACCAATAGGACCTGATCCATGTCCAGGTTATTTCTAACTTACCCATGTGGCTTGTTTTGCCTGGTGACACCTACAACATAGAGTTTAACAAAAACAATTGCGGAAAGTTGAATCAGCTACAGAAAGTGACTGGATTCCGCAGCTAGTGAGCAAAATCTAGTTCAAACAACAAACACAAAACATAGTTAGAAAACCATGTTAAATGCTCTTTTTAGAATCAATGCAATGATTTTGATAGCTTAAGAGGTCCAGGTGGGTGGGAAAAGTCTAGGAGAGTGTGTAGGAGAGATGCAAGTTCAGGGTTCAACATACCCCCACTGTGAAGGTGTTGCATGTCCCCATGCAACCAAAACTTTGTTCATCCTCCTTTCAATTCATGTGTTCTAAGACCTCTGCCAATACATCCAGCCTTTTTTTCTTATTCCTTGGTACTGCCAACATCCTAGGCTTCTTCATTAGTCATCTGAACTTGAGGTTGATGAGAGCCCTGTTCAACCTTCTGTTCTTTTTCTTTAATTTTCTGTTTTTCCTCTGCCATAACCCAAGATGCAACATTGTGTTGTCGTGAATGATCTTATCCAATCTGCTTTTTTCCTTCAGTGTTTCCTTTTCATTTTTAATGTGTCTATTTAAGACCTCCAACTCAAAAATTTCCTGCTTTAGTGATTGGATTTGAGATTCTTGAGTTGTATTAGGCTGGGCAGATGAAGTGCCTGGGTCTCTGGCTGTTTTCTCCAAGGACTCTATATAATCATACATTTCTTGCTGGTTCGGGTCTATCTCAGGTGTGGTCTTTCTTGGGCTGACCCCAAAATCCTGTTGAGAAGGGCTGATTTCAAAATCTGGCCGAGAAGGACTCATGTCAAAATCTGGCTGAGAGATAGGAGTATGGTGGGGACCACGGCCAGGAGGGATTGCTGAAGGCTGCTCCGGTGTTTCCCCTCCTAAATCAATAAAGTGGGGTCCTTTAGTTTGTATTTTTCTCAACTTCCCCTTAAGTCTAGAACTTCTCCTTAAGTTTTGTGGGCTGGTGTCCTCTTTCTTCCCACTCTGTTTTTCTTTCCCTTTCTTCTTTGCTGCAGCTGACTATTCCTGAAGGTAAACTAGTCTTTCAAACAATATTTGGTGGTCCTCTTCTGAGGAAGGTTCTAGGGTTTGATAGACAGCCTCAATACTTCTTTTCCCTTTTGATTCTCTTGGCTTCTTACCCTCAGTCTTTTCCTTCCTACTTTTAGATAGTCTTTCTTCCCTACTAGTTTCTTCAACTATGCTAGTAGGAGTACTTTGAATTTTATCACTTGTTCTCCTTCTTCTCCTTCTCCTTGATGTGTTGCTTTCAGGGGTTTCTTGTGGATCTTTAAAGAAATTTCTGACCAAAAACTGCTCCCATGTGTCCTTCTTTTCTTTTAATTGTTTTTCTATCAATATTTTCACAAGGCCGTGGTGATACAAGTGGGGTTCTACGTCCCCCAGATTCTTTTGGACTATGGTGGACATTTTCTTCAGGCTATTTAGCAAGAAATAGGGAAAATTAAGAGTTTGGTTCTCTAGAAAATTCATCAGCAACCGGGTGTGATACATGTACATTGACCCGAATCTTCCCTCACAGGTAATGAATTTCTGGATTATTAATAGTAAACTAGCCCATTTTTCTTGTAAAGCAGAGACAGGGATTCCTTTATTAAAGATGCTTACATCCATACCTGGATTTCGTAGGATAACCCTCCATGCTCTTTCGTCAAAGCTCTTATTTTTGAACCACCGTTCTCCCTCCTGTGGAAGTTCGGTTGCAGCTGCTATGGATGCCTCCGTGACTGTGAATTTAAGGTCTCCAATCTCCGCTTCTATGCCGTCAAAGGACCTCGCAAAAGTCTTCGTAACTTCCTTGTTGTAGCCTTTGAATTTTTGAATAAATTGTAA
Organism: Pinus tabuliformis; assembly: GCA_031772625.1. Classification (NCBI taxonomy): domain Eukaryota; kingdom Viridiplantae; phylum Streptophyta; class Pinopsida; order Pinales; family Pinaceae; genus Pinus; species Pinus tabuliformis. Next base: position 1,182,835,047 of record CM062805.1, on the reverse strand, counting down.
CCACTGGGCCTTTCTCAGCATGCCTTTCACTTGCGGATACCCTTCCATAAATTTGGGCCCTTCTGGTTCTGCTCTCAACAAAGGACCCATTCTTTCCTCCTGTCTTAACACGTCTGCGTGAGTATTGGATGAATGGAGGTGAGACGGCTGGGTTAGAGCGGCATGGACAAGATTTATGGAAAAAAACTAGTGACTATAAATGGAAAACAGAGAACAGGTAGTGAAAGTGAGTTTATGCAGCAGAGCAGAGGTTTATGTGAACAAGGTAGGAATACAAACACGACTTGAATAGGATAGTAGGGGAGTAAAATGAACCTGGAAGAGTTTTAAACTGAAGTAGACCTAAACATGCTCAAGAAATGGCTGCAGAATTTGTGCGACAGAGAAAAGCCGTGATAAAATCAACCACATCCCATAATTACAGGTGGAGTGTCAAAGTACAACCAAACACGAGTTAAAACCGGAGGCTTAATCATGAGGCCATTTGAAAATAAATGCAAGGATTGTGGAGGAATCATATAGAGGTCGTGGAACAATTATGGAGCTATCAACGCCAATCATTGCATATAATGGAGCCGTGGTTTCCAACTATATAAAATGTGCTTTTAAATGCTATTTGAAATAAATCTTACCCATACCTTGGAATTTTTGCCACTTTTCGTCCATTAACCTTTGATCAGCTGCTCCTTGTTGATGCTCTTTAGGTGCCTCATATCTTCAAAATAGGTTCTTGGTCATACTTGCATTTCATTTCATGATTATTTAACTAACATCTGACTGTTAGTTTTGAAAAACAGATTGATGGCTGCAGAAACTGCTTCTAGCTACGAAAACTGGGTTCAGCTGTGGAAGCTGACACAACAATCATATCACTGAAAGGAGATGGATAGATGATAACTGACTGAATGAAAATGGTCATGAAAAAAAAAAAATTATTGGCGGAATGAAATGAAATGGATGAAATGGAGTGGAATGAAATGAAGTGGAGTGGAATGAAGTGGAATGAAATGAAGTGGAGTGTCACAAAACTGTGAAATGAGAGAGAGAATTTTTTTTTTTTTTTGAAAATATAGGGCATCAGGAGTTCCTGATTTTCGCCTTGTATTTTTTTTATAAGACTGCCAATCAGTGATTGGTTTTTAGGCTTATACATATTTATTTATTGATTATTATTATTATTTTTTTTATAGAAACAGAAAGGAACAAAGTCTAGGCTAGTGGAGAAGAAGGATTCTTCTTCACCAGCCTTATTGCAGAACTATCTTGAAAGATTTTGACAAATTCCTCTTTTGAGAGTGGCTTATGATAGATCTTTAATCTGTGGCCATTCACAATAATAGGATTTTGATGTTCATCAATGGTTTTGATTCTTACCACTCCATTGCTAAAGATTTTGTCAATCTCATATGGCCCAAGCCAATGAGTCTGAAATTTTCCTTTAAAATCTTTAAACTTGGAATCAAATAGCAATGCCCAATCTCCTTCTTGAAACTTTTTCTCTTTGATGTATTTGTCATGCCACTTAGCTCTTTGATATTGAATTAGATTAGTTCTTAGGATTGCCTCTTGTCTGATCTCATCTAGCTCATTCAACTGCTCCATTCTGTACTTTTGGGCTTTTGATAGATCCATTCCCAACTGAACTGCCATCTTAAAAGTTTTGACTTGGAACTCAATGGGGAGCAGGACTTCTTTCCCATAAACAATTTCATAGGGAGAATGTCATGTTGTATTCCTCCATGTAGTTCTGTAGGCCCACAAGGCTTCAGGAAGCCTTTCTGCCCAATCTCTTCTGTGTAGATGAACAGTTTTGTTGATGATGCCTTCAATAACTTTGTTTGTAGACTCCACTTGGCCATTTGCTTGTGGATGGTAAGGAGTAGATTTTTTGTGCTTGATTTTGTATTCTTCCATCAGCTTCTCCACCAGGTTGGATGTGAATTGACTTCCCTGATCTGTCACAATTTCTCTTGTAACACCAAAGCGAGTAAAAATATCCTCACAAAGAAAACTAACAACTGAATTTTCAGTAGCAGAAACTAATGCTTTGGCTTCTACCCATTTAGTGATATAATCAGTACATCCCAATATTGTTTGTCTAGATGGTGGATTAATAGGTCCAATGAAATCTAAAGCCCATTTTTCAAAGGGTTCGATGAGTACCTGTGGTTGCAATGGAATTTCGTTTGAAAGGGTAGGTTTCCCTACTCTTTGGTAGCTATCACACCTTTTGACATATTGTTTTGCATCTTTAAAGAGGGATGGTCAAAAATATCCTAAAGAAAGGATTTTATAGGCTGTCCTTTTGTCAGCAAAGTGTCCGCTGCATGGTTCACCATGACATGCTTTGAGGATATCAAGCATTTCATCTTCCCTAACACATCTTCTGATCACAAGATATGGCCTTGTTTTAAACAATTCGTTAGAAATCCATGATTATTTTGAACTCTCCTAAATAATCTTTCTTCTTTCACTATGAAATAAATGTGGAGGTAGTTTCCCTGTAACCAAATAGTTAACTATATCTGCATACCAAGGAGTCTTAGTAGTTACTGCAAATAAATATTCATCAGGAAATTTATCCTCTACAGGAGAATACTCTTTAGTATTCTGAATCCTAGACAAGAAATCAGCTACTATGTTTTGTTTCCCTGGTCTATCCAACATAGTAATATTGAATTCCTGTAAAAGTAGGAGCCATATTGTAACTCTGCCATTAGCAATAGGTTTTTTCATTAGATATATAATCGCAGAATGATCAATATGAATAAAAGTTTCATAACATGTTATATAGTGTCTAAATTTATTGATTGCATGAAAAACAACTAAGAACTCTTTTTCAGTTACAGTATAGTTCAACTCAGTGGGAGTCAAATTTTTACTGGTGCAGTAAATGGCATAAGGAGCTAAATCTTTTTGGCCCAACACAGATCCTAGAGCTGTATCTGAAGCATCTGTAGAAATATGGAAAGGGAGTTTCCAATTTGGTCCTCTCAAGATAGGCGCTTCAGATATTCTTGTTTTCAAAGTTTCAAATGCTGATTGACAATCAGGATTCCATTTGAATTCACAGTCTTTTGTAAGCAGTTTGAAGAGTGGAGATGCTATTTTAGTGAAGTTTTCTATAAATCTTCTATAGTATCCAATAAATCCTAGAAAACTCCTAACATCTTTTTGACAATTTGGAATAGGCAATTTGGAGATGACTTCAACTTTTGATCTATCAACTTTAATCCCATCCCCTGAAATATGATGTCCTAAAACAATACCTTTAGTAAACATCATAAAGCATTTTTCATGGCTTAATGAAAGGTTTGTCTCTTTACATCTTATAAGGACTTTTTCCAAATTTTCTAATGCTTCTTCAAACGAATTACCATAAACTGTAAAATCATCCATATAAACCTCTACACAATCATGGATTAGATCAGAAAATATTCCTAGTACTGCTCTTTGGAATGTTGCGGGTGCATTACATAATCCAAAAGGAAGCACTCGATAAGCAAAAGTTCCCCATGGACAGGTGAATGTGGTCTTGTCCTGATCCTCAGGTGCTACCTGAATTTGATTATAACCACTAAAACCATCCGAAAATGAAAAGTACTTTTTGCCTGCTAATGTATCTAATACTTGATCGATAAAGGGCAAAGGAAAGTGATCCTTCAAGGTTTCTTTGTTCAATTCCCTATAATCAATGCATACCCTCAATTTACCATTCCTTTTGGGTACTATGACCAAAGGAGAAACCCATCAGCTATCCGAAATTGGATAAATGAAGTTTACATTGAGTAGTTTTTGGAGCTCTTCTTTCACTATCTCCCTAAGATTTGGATTCATCCTTCTCTGAGGTTGTCTGATTGGTCTACTATTTTCCTCAATATAGATATAATGGATGCAATTCTTAGGGTCAATATCTTTCATATCAGTATACTCCCTGCAAGATTTTGGTTAGCTCTCCCTATTGTGATTTTTCCAAGTTTTTGTTGATATTCAATGTTTTACTTGGAAAAATCTCAATGGTAGAACTACCAAACTCTTCCATAGAGTAAAGAGACATTTGTCTTGATGATAAATACTCAATGTCAGAATCTAACTGAAATTGTGTGTGGTCATATTCTGAAGATGTTTCAAAATTTTCTAATGTGTTCAGAATTTGACTATCTTAACTAATTTTAGAAATGGTAAAGACAGGGTGTGTAGTGTCCTCATCATCGACCCATTCGTTGTCTCCTACTTTTGTAATTGCTTTTGCTGGAGGATACAAATTGAATTTATTTGTCGAACTACCATCAGAAATGTACATATCCCCAGACCTACAACTAATGAAAGCATCAACTGTGGCTAGCCAAGGTCTTCCTAAGATGAGTGGGTGCCCTCCTAAATTACTCTTGGGAGTCAAAATCATCTACTAGATATTCCCAAGAATCTAAGGAGACTGAAATGTCTTCTAATACACCATCTGGTTTGATTACTGATCTATCTGCAAGTTGCAGTAAGGTAGGTCTAAAGAGAAGATTAGGAAGTTTTAGCTGTTCCATAGTCTATCTACTCATAATGTTGATAGCAGCCCCTAAGTCAATCAAAGTATTTGGAATTTCTATCCCATTTATATGTGTTTTGACAATTGGACTTCCTGGATCTACATATTTCTGCATGGTAATTTTTCCCATCATGATATGTGCAATTTTTCCTACCAGGTGGATTCTTCTTATGTCTCTTAAGACTCAACTCCTTTATTGTTTTTGCTAGAATAGGAATCTCTCTAATGGCTTGTAGCAAGGGAATCTTGATACAAACATTCTTTAATTCATCTAGGAAGTCATAGACAGGCAACAAGATTTGTTTTTCCACCCCTTTGTCAATTTGTAACCTTTCAAGGAAAGGAGGTGTGGATGAAGATGTAGGTTGCTCAACTACAGGAGTTGTGGGGATTGACTATTTTTCTTTTTGAATGGTTGGGTTCTGAAGAGATGCTTCTTCAGAACCTTTATTGTCTTTAAGAGGATCCTCCTAAGAGGTATCTTGCTCTTGAACATCTATAGAAGGTTTTTCTAAAACCCTACTAGTCCTGAGTTGTACATCGTTGAGAGGAACAATCATATAGGTAGGAAATTATTGTCCTTCTAACATGTAAGCATTCTGAGGATTTTTGTTATTGGGATTTGGCAATGGCTGGGCTGGTAGTTGATTTGTCTTTTGTTGAAAGGGAAGCAAGAGTTGAGAATTTGGATTTTGTTGAGAAGGTTGTTGTTGAGGAAATGGTAATGAAAATTGTGGGTTTTGATTTGGAATTTGTGGATTTTGTTGATTTTGGAAAGATGGAGGATATTGATAAAATTGAGCAAATCTCCCATAAGGATTTTGCATACCTTGTGCCCATGATTGGTATGGATTTTGAGATTGGGGCCAAGGTTGTTGCCAAGAATTCCAATTTGGTGGGAGCTGAAAATTCATAGGATTGTTAAATCCTTGGTTTTGTTGCCCCTGCCATGGTCTTCTTAAAACAAAACAAAGGGATTCTACTGAATTTGGATCTTCTTGAAAGACAGCTTTGAGCCCAGGAATTGAAGGACAATCCTTGGTCTCATGGCTTTCTGAGCAAATCACACATCTCTCTACAACTTTTGCATCCAGGGGACATTCCCTTAAAGTATGTTTTTTCTACATTTTGGACAAAAGATGGCTAAGGCTTCGGCTTCTACTTTCTACTTGTTTTGTATTTTAAGGGTGTCTAATTTTTCACTAAGGCTCCCTAGAATATCAATTTTGAATTCATCAAGCATATTGCCAATATCTGCCCTACTTACTGATCCAGTTGCAGATTTGTTTGCTCTAATAAGAGAAGGATCTCTAGGCCCTTTTCCAGTTTTAGATTTTCCCCTTGAGAGATGGACACATAGTTCTGCTATGTCATGGAGTGGAAGTTGAGAAATATTTCCCTTCCCCATCATGCTTAAAATTCATCTCTAATGGATTTCAATAGAAGGGCTTTCAAGGTTTCCTCGTCTAAATTACTCATTTTTTCCCTCGTTAAGTTGTATTGAAATCTTTCAAGTAAATCCTCCAAGTTTTCATCTTCTTTTTGCATCATCTTGAATACCTCATCCTTATGATTGGTGGGCGTACAATAATCCAAATATCTATCCAAAAATGTTTGTTTCATATCATTCCAAGTTCTAATAGATTGAGTGACTAATCCCATGAACCATTTCAAATCCACTCCTTTCAATGTTGAAGGAAACAGTTTGAGTTTTTGAGAGTCTTCCATATAATCATAAGTTCGGCACAAGACTTCAAACTTAAATAGAAATGTTTTAGGATCCTCACTCCGCAACCCATAAAAGTTTGGGAGGACAGATGGTGAAATATTTTTCATTGTTGTATGGGTCTCCTCATCGGCTATAGGAAATCCAAATGAGTTATCTCCATCCCTGTTTCCCCCATTGTTACCTCTACCTCCTCCATTGTTTCCTCCTCCTCTATCTCTACCTCTACCTCCTCCTCCAAATCCGTTTACTACTTCCTCTGTCATGATAGTTTCCTCAGAGTTTTCAGAGTCCTCTGGTTCTTCTATTAATGGCGAACGAGGAGGAATTTCTCCCTCTTCTTATTTAGGTGATTCTACTTCTTTGATTAAAATATGTTCCCCTATAGAAGTGAAGAAAGGTTCTTTCCCTAGGTCACATTTGATGGATAGTGTGGGAGAGTCTCCTAATTCAGCTGCTGCCCCTTAAATTCCAGGAATCCTAAGGCTGGGAGTGTGAGTTGGAGATGATGGAGGTGTATCTTGTCTATGCCTTGAAGTAGCTGGAGTTTTAAAAATCAAACTTTTTGCCCTAGCTATAAACCTTCCCCTAGAATCTCTTGCTCTATGCATGTCATTTTTTTATTTTTCAATTTGTTCAAAGTTGGGCTAACAGTTCTCTTTCTGATCTTCCAGGTCACACTAGGTGCAAGAAGAGAGCATAATCAAGAAATTATTAAACTAACAACTCTTTTTCCGGATCCTCCAGATCACACTAGGTGCAAGAGGAGAGCATACTTCAAGAAGTTATCAATTTTTCCCTCTCTTTTTTTTTTAAGAGATTGGCTACCTAGATACACTTCCCCGACAACGGTGCCAAAATGTTTGGTCAATTTAGTGTGTGCTAAATTTCTACATTAATTATCAATCCGGGAGTTGTAAACTGATGAAGTGTGGCGCACTATATGTGCAAGATAGCCTATTTCTTATATTTTTTTCGTTTTTCAGTTTTTATTTTGTTTTGGGGGTTTTTATAATGTGAATGGAATTCCTATTCCTAAGTCTCTAGAAGGCAAGTATGGTTATAGATTTTAAGGCGATTGTGTCCTCTATAATGGTTCCCAAACTTAACACTTCAGAAGGTCTTAGAACATACTAGTGATGAAAGTATTACTTGAACAAGAATGAAAATGTGCTACTATTTAAAACAAGTAAATAATGTGCTATTATCTAGAACAAGTAAATAATGAACTACTGATCATGAAACTATCATCTCTGCTACTGTCTAAATACAGGAAAAATGATTTAAGCTACTGAACTCAAAGAAATTAAAAATTGCAAGGAGAGTAAAACTAAAATCAAATTACACATTCATAATTCTATCCCTCGCCAGTAGTCCAGCTATGGCTTTTGAAGGTAATCATCAATGTCATGAGCAATTTGATATCTAATTGCAGAAGAGTAAAACTAAAATCAAATTACACATTCATAATTCGATCCCTCGCCAGTAGTCCAGCTATGGCTTTCGGAGGTAACTGACAATGATATGAGCAATTTAATATCTAATTGCAGAAAAGTAAAACTAAAATCAAATTACACATTCAGAATTCGATCCCTCACCAGTAGTCTAGCTATGGCTTTCGGAGGTAACCGACAATGATATGAGCAATTTAATATCTAATTGTAGAAAAGTAAAACTAAAATCAAATTACACATTCAGAATTCGATCCCTCACCAGTAGTCCAGCTATGGATTTCAGAGGTAATCGACAATGATATGAGCAATTTAATATCTAAGCTAACTAATCAAGCAAGGAAGAAAAACTGAAATCAACAAAACAGAACTGGAATTAAAAACTAGGAAAAGCAAAGTCAGCAGACAATTAATCCCATGTCATTAGTCATTGTGAAAATTATATGCAGATGCCCGGGCTACCTACTCTATCCTGAAACATACATGCACTGATAAATGTTATACAAAGCTATAAAATCATGAACAGAAGTGGAATGTTAATACCATGACAATTGAAATATACACAGGTGGAATATATGCAAATGGAAATAAGAAAACAATGCAGGAAACTTTACAGCAACAAGAGAAACAAAACCTCAACATACAGGGGCCCTCTGCACATCCTCGTTCAACAAGCTATCAATCCAATATTATATTCACGTGCTCATGTAGAAACAGAGTCTTCTCATATATTTCATAACATGGTTACAACAATAAAACTAGTGTCATGGCACAGTGGGCTGGAACAAAAAAAATTACATTCACAAAAAAGACTAACTATGCATTATAGAAATGCATTATTTATAGTAACGTTTACATAACTATTTATACAACTGTTTTCTTGTAGGACTGCGTGAATATGGGACACGTAAAAGACAGTGTCCATGGATTTAGCGTACTGGTTGTCGAAAATATTAAATCTACCAACTTGTGGCTGTTAGATTCTTGTCATGGGTCAGTCTATAGGTGGAAACAGACCCCAGGGAGTTAGGAACATCCACACATCCTTCAGAATGCTTCGCGTGCTGGAAAACAGAGTCTGGCTGCTATAGGACTCTTACGTAGGACTACCGTTTGACCACCATTGACCACAACTTCTGTTGATGAATTCGGCTAAACCAATAGGACCTGATCCATGTCCAGGTTATTTCTAACTTGCCCATGTGGCTTGTTTTTCCTGGTGACTCCTGCAACATAGAGTTTAACAAAAACAACTGCAAAAAGTTGAATCAGCTGCGGAAAGTGACTGGATTCCTCAGCTAATGAGCAAAATCTAGTTCAAACAGCAAACACAAAACATAGTTAGCAAACCATGTTAAATGCTCTTTGTAGAATCAATATGCAATGATTTTGATAGCTTAAGAGGTCCAGGTGGGTGGAAAAAGTCTGAGAGAGTGTGTAGGAGAGATGCAAGTTTAGGGCTCAACAATAGCCCCCAAACGAAATCATATTGCAAGTACATCGAATAGACCATTGAAATGAAGGAAATTCGTCAGATTGGCATGGATCAGAGGGAGGCTGGAAAATTCCCAAGGGAACACCAGTCAACCGGTGGAGATAGATGATTCAAGGGATAGGCAACCTCCAAAATTGGAAGTAGGAGAGAATGAAAGAGAATTGAATGATGAGGAAGAAACAAAGGGAGAGACCGAGCAATTTGGTCAGGCTGAAGAAGAAATAGAGCAACGTGAGAAAAGCCCGTTGCAAAATCCGCTGTGAGAGGATGAATTGGCCCAGATTCTGGCCAATATGGGAGAATATACTCAACCTCTCAGCCCACTAAACCTCCACACTGAAGAAGAACCACAGGAGCACTCTGTTCATGATAAGAGTGCATCTGAAGAGTTATGCGATGAGGAAGAAGAAGAAGAGAATCACTCCGGCCATGATGAAAGTGCATCTGGAGAGAAAAATGATGAGGATGAAGAAGAGGAACAATTTGTTCCAAGTCAGAATACACTGGAAGAATTTTATGAAGAAGAAAGGGGGGAAGAAGAAGTTACCCAGGAAATTGCAGAACAAGCTAGGGTTTCTACCCCCGAACAACCCGATCAGCAGAATAATGAGGAAGCACCCCAAGAGGAAAATCAAGAAATTGGTCAAGGAGAAAGTCCAGGCCCGAGTAAGCGAACAGTTGTTCCTTCCAATAAAATGAAAGAAATCAAAAGATTACGAAAAGAATAGCAAAGACTGCTTAATGTAATGGCGCGACTGCGACAACAAATCAGGATTCTGAAGAAGGGGAAGAAAGCTAAAAGAACCCTGGTGGTAAAGCATGCAACCACTCCAGCCAAATCCCTTAGGAAAAAGGTTAAGCGGACTCAGGACCAGCCTTCCGTTCAAAATCAAAAGGAACAACATTTGGCTGTTACCCCTGTCGAGATACAAACAGATAACATAATGGCCTGTGACAAAGAAATTCAGATAGAGGCACAGTCCTCTGAGGAAATTCGAACCATAACTACAGAACGACGCAATAAGAAGATTCAAGTGAACCTCCCGCTTACAACTACTATGTGGGATAGTGATCCAAGGATAGTAACCCTGTGAGAGGGTTTGATGCAAGCCCAGCAAGCAGTAGAAAAACTTACAGAACAAACTGTCTCTCGAGAAAAGTATGAAGAGTTACAACAACAGCTAAGGGATGTCAATTTATCCGAAAGTCAGGCTTTTGAAGGATGGAAAAAGGAAGAAGAAAGAGTCACAAAGGTAACTCATAGGATAGATGTAGTTATCAAACAAATGGATACCTTATGCTCTTTGTATACTGACGTCCTAGCATGTAGAACACCTGCTAAGAATTATGATTTGTTTTTAATGGAAAGATATTTGCAATTGAAAATTAAGGATGTCAAAGCAGGAGCCCCTATAGAAATAAACACTATTGATGAATTCATAAATTTTTGTAAACACTATGGTGTGAAGGTTCAGAGATTATTATGCGAATTCTATTTGCACAACCTTGTGTTAGATCAAGAAACATAGTAGAATCTCGACCCTTTGGTTGGGGATATCCAACTACATGCATTTATTTCGTTTGGAGTTAATCAAATAAAATGGCTTAAAGCCTATAATGCCTTCCAAAGACAAGAAAATGGATTAGACTTATGGGTAAGAGCTGAGCCTAGAGATCCATTGCAATTATGGAATAAACATAGGAACCTAATGAGGACTCCGAGCATGATTGAAGCATTAGGAACCATTCATACAACAATCAATCGGTAAGGGATAGAATACTTTTTTACCATCAAATACCTTGCCATTGCAGCTGCTAAATTTCGATATCAGATTTCTAATCTGAATATCCAACACAGGGAACCATTTAATTATGAGAACTTTAAGTTAGCTGTTGATCGCTTGGGCCTCTATGGTGATCTTATTTTGAGGGAAGGGCCATCTTGGTTAGGTTGTAGGTTCCGAAGTTCGGTCATTTGGTATCCTGCACCAGGATACCAAGCCTTATACGAAATGCCTGAGGGCCAAACAGGACATCTTTTTGAACACCTAGCTAGGTATCATGGCTATAGACCTCCTCATGAGATCCCGTCTCCAGCCTACTCCCTCACTACCTTGCATGTCAACTACAATGTTTTCATGAGGCCACGAAAAAGGGTAAGCAGGGGGGTGTGTTGAGCACTGGAGAAGGTATGCTATTTTCATTTACTTTGTTATCTTTTCTTCAAAACTCATAACCTTTTTACATCATGAGCTAGGTATATGACAAAAGAATATGATAAAATCTAGAAGATTTATATGTAATGTGAAATAACTAATAATTACCCTTTTTCTATGCAGAAAGAGGAGAAAACGGAAGACTGCCATCTCAAAGGAAAGAACAAGACCAAGTTAAATGTTGTCCCTCTGACAGGGAACCACGTTCAAACAAGGCTATCCAAATTGGAGCATAATAGCCAAAAAAATGGAAAGGAGATATCCAAGCGGTGCAAAAGAACAAGATGATAACTGAGAACTAACAGCTTGGTGAATCCTTCAGGATCCTTTGATCCTGAGGGATCACTATCTTAACAATCCTCTGTATCGTTGATATCGCCGCTCGGCTGTTATAAGAAGGGGTAGCACTGTTAGCTTGGGAGAGAGAACAATTGTTATTTTTATGAAATTCTTCTTGGTACTTGAACTTTGATCATCGACTCTCTTTGAAGAGCGATTCACTGTAACTTTGTTTAATGTTTTAATATATAAATCTGGTTGTCGTTCTATCGTTGATTCTGGAGTAGCCTTAAGCAGTGAGTCCCTAGAGGCTAAGGGCCCAGCCCTGGTGGATCACTTGCTCCTGTACCATTATTTCTGATTTATGTGTGGTTTGATTTCTTCCATTTACTCTGTTCAGTAATCTGACGTGCTTTACTGTTTTACATATCAGCTCTATTATATATACTTGACTAAGTACTATTATTATCTGCAATAGGAATGCTATGTTATTCATTCTAACTTTATATCACATTGTTGTTCCTTTTGACAATTGATATAACATTGTTGTTCCTTACAGATTGCCATTCGATTACAGATTAACAGTGCTGTATGTTCCTAAATCGGTACTACTGTATGGTTTATTCTTAAATTGTGATTGTTGTTCATTTGGGATTGTTGTTCTGATTGCAATTGCTGTTACTTTATAGCTGTGATTCATGCTTATTGTATCGAAGCTCAGATTATTGTTCCCTTTAATGTTAAGTGTGTCGCGTGTTTAACTTGGTTTGCTATACATTCATATTTAAGTTGTTGTTCTATATTTTATTTCTGTTAGTCCACTGTTTCATTTCTATTCAATTCAAAGGCTATTACTTAATTCCTGTAAGTTATAATTATTATTGCATTCTTTTCCGTAGGTTAAGGTTTTGTTGTTTAATCTTGTTTATAAAGATAGTTGTTGTTCCATTTTTTGTCATTTGAAGTTATCATTGCTTTGGTGTGTAGAAGGTCTGAGACTGTAGTGAACATCGACATATGCTATCTAGTTCGCAGTTGAATGATCCTTTCTTTGAAGTGCCTTTTTAATTGCATCTACAGAGGGAAGAGTTAATGTTACTGTACCCTTGACTGATAAATTTTTGTGGTTTTCTGAACATATGGTTTGAGTCCTGGGCTTCTTTTTGCAAGTAGATTTCATTCCAAGCATCCATTTACTCTTGTGTTGAGAGCACTATACTACTAGCATTACTCTGACAAATGACCGCCTCAAACTGAGTACACTCTTTGAGATAACAAATTGTTCTTGGATTGACAATTAATGTAGGGTAAATAGAGGTGAAAAAGACCCTTTTTACTGCTTGACAAATACTTTTGTCAAGAGCCAACTATTTTCAGTGAAGAGGGCCTAGGGATTTGACCTAGTGACTTTTAAAATATAATACCAATAAACTAATCCACATCCTTTACCAAGTTGGCCTGACTAGTGGTACCAATTAATATATACTTCTAATGCAATTTGACATGATTACCATGTTAATGGATTCGTCAATACAACACTGGCTACCCATCTTCTGTGACTTGGTGAATGGTAAACATGATTGGTGAATGATCTGATGTGTTGTGCCACCGATATTCACCTTGTAACTTCGCCCTTGACTATCCAAATTTAAATTCTTCTCTACTAAACGTAGCCACAGCACAGTAGATCTGGTTGTGGTTACAAAACTAGCTTCTAGTCTTCTACCCTCAAACTCTACCAAATATGTCATTGATTACCTCCATTATTTGTCTTTTATTCGTCGTGCACATGTAACCATAATTCTCCCAAAAGGATAGAAAACTTAACATTTCCTTCATTCCAACAACACAACCCTGGTCATTCCCATCAAAACCAGAACATAAAAGAAACAAAAAAACTTGTCATTCACCTAGATAGACTTGAACCCAAAACCAAACCAAGGGAACAAACAAAATATTTTCAACCAACCATAGAGTTCATAGATATGTTTTTCATGTTCATAGGTGTGTTAGCTCCAACTTCCTTAACACATATAAATATCAATCTCGTGGTCCTGAGGCTTAATTAATATGACCTTGTCCCGACATTCATTCTGTAGAAACTAGGGCTTTATCCATATGATAGTCACCATATGACCTTGCCAAAAACCAATTTCTCATTTAATCCACTTTGTGTTGAGGTTGTATATGACCATACCCCATGATCGAGTCCTTAGGGTTCCATATGATGGCATCAAAATGACATCATCATGCCATGTGGTAGGCCATTATGGGTGTAACGTGTCACCCATATTTAAGCTTTTCACCAATAAAAAGTTTCTAAATGTACTTACCACATGGTAGTGCCTGTGGCACCACATCACCATGCTGAGATCACTTGCTGAATGCACAAGAAGTCCATGTCACCCAACTGTATGTTTCCATGTATCATCCTCTCTGACTGTGCATCTACATCATCATTTCTGGCCAATAATAGCCTGTTGTATTCCCCGTGAGCTAGGCCAACAATTCATAGTAAACATCATGCAAGTTCTTATTTCATTTTCCATACAATTTCTCATTTAGCTATTGGGTTCATCTGATTCATATAAACATGATTGAACTTTAATGATGTTTAAGTTTGTACATGTTAGACTACCATCTGCCATAGATCTACTCGAAAGTGTGCATTGTGTGACTAATTAATATTTGGTGGGTTTTCCCTATAAATTTGGGCCCTCAATAATATTGATTTTCAAATGACCATAAATTCTCATCCATGAGGAGTTTTTTAGAGTAGGATATATCGTTGGAAAGGTTTCGTGAAGCCTATGAAACCATGTTCAACAACTCAATAAATTTCAAACTTTTTTTAACATCATCTGATGAGGGTCTATAATACATCCAACTATCATACTCCTTCATTTACCTCATGAGTGATATTTTTGTTGTCTCAAACATCCCCTTTGACACTGTGATGACACTTGTTATCATCAATGAAAACACTATGTGGAACACAAGAATGACAACCAAGTGATAAAAGAGTTTGTATAATGTGGATTGTGTCTTTTATTCCATCCTCCAAGGGAGTGGATTCTCTTATTAATCTCCAAAAACTTGATTTTATGTCAACACAAAGCCTCCCAAAACTTGCAACAAAATGAGTGCCTTTACTACTAGAATTTTTTTTCAAAATACCACTCAAAAACCTCCTTGGTTTGCTGCCAAAATTGAGCTCCAAAACTTTGTTTTAAAAATGTTTTTAGGCATAAATTAACAATAAAAGGACTCAAATATGTAAAATGTTCACACTAGTCTTCTATGGTGCAATGGAAGTTTCTTTTAATATATCAAAATTAGCTCCCGCTCCACCTAGGGTCGAGTTCTCTAGAGTGGATATGGTGGCACTATGTGTATTTTTTGTTACAACAAATTTCATAATTGAATTACACCATGATCCAAACAACTATGGTACAATGGAAACTATGTAATTTGGTTAAATCATGTACTGAACCATGGTGGAGATGGTATTATGTTTTAACAAATTTTGGGATAGGTCATGAAGTTGAGACCATGGGCCTAGCCCTTTTAGGCACCACGTAAACACTTCTCATTATATGTAAATTATCCACCATCATAACATGACCATTTCTCATGGCCTATTGGTGGGGGAACTTGTACATGGACCTATAGGTCACATGGTCAAACACCATTGTTCCACCCATGTGTTCATTGCAACAAAATTTGTTACGTAGTTGTTTAGCCCCTTTGTGATGCTTTGAGGTGCCACATGGCACCTTTTGATTGGGCCATGTGGCACTCTCCCATTGGACCAACTATGTACCTTTAATGCCCAGTCAGCAGCACAACCACCTGGAAACTATGTTTCCACATGTTTTCATGTCATTTCCTACATGCCATGTGTCCACAGTCATGCATGCCATGTGTTTGCATCTCGACCTGTTATGACCTACCACATGTTATCATCTAAGATAGAGATTATAGTGTACGACCTACCATGTCAACATCCATACAATGCCATGTTTCTCTTCCTAGTGCTACCACTTGGCAACCCTGCATATTTTACTTGTTCCCACAAACTTTAGAGTGGCATAAATTTTGCATGCTGATTATGTTTGATGTGATTCAAGTGGTGTTAAAATTGTATCATCAAGCTCTCTGACATGGCACTATTTCCATAAGTTTTTTTTTTTATCTTTTTCAAGTTTAAGGCATTTTTACATCCTCTTATATCACTACATGAAGCTATAAATTTATTGGAGTTATTTACAATTGTGTGAGTTTTAACATGAGTGTGGGAGATAATTGAACTAACCATATCGTAATAAGGAAGCATGGAAGACCTAGTTGCAACCTTATGCAACTCTTTTCTCTTGAGGTTTTTGAAATGATATAAGTCAGAGCTAGAATCTTGTTCTAGGTGACTTCCTTCTAGATGTATCCAACTGTCATTTAAAAAAATTTCAAGTATTTTCTTGCAAGACATAGTTGTTGCAAATTGGGTTTTATATGTAGTATTAGAAAGGAAAGTCAAAGCAGGGTTCTTTTCTTTATAGAGATCAACTTTTGGTTCGACTACTTCTAGCTTCGAATTAACATTCTAAACAATATTCTTAGTTTCTTTAGACTTTCCATTTTGACCCATTTCACTTGTGTAGAAGAAAACAAAGATATTGAGCAAATGCATTCACAAATTTCAAAATGAAAAGATAATTTAATTCGAAAAATTACTCACTAGAGCTTATGCATTTTAGCAAACAAATTTCCTTTGTAAATTATTACTATTTCTTAGAAAAAGTAAGGTAGTGCAACATATTTTCAAGCAACGAAGCTTTCTTTACATAGGGAATTTTACTAAGAACTTGAAAACAACATGTAGTATTTCCTGAAAAGTTCACTAAGTATTGGAGATTCTTAGCACTTGAATAGTCATTAATGCCCATCACGTTTGAATTAATTACTTTCCTATATGTCTTTTTAAAATGCATATCCAAGGTGTCGGGTTGTGCTATATTCTTTCCATGTATACCCCACGCACGAGGGGGGCAGTAGCCCCCTTGTACGTTGTGCGGGGGCGCTATCGGGGGTCACAGGGGGGTAAAACCTACCTATGGTTTTTCGCATGGATTTCACACATGGTTTTGGGCATGATGGTTTTTTGTCCATGGTATTTTGTAGATCCAGTCAAGGGAACTACGATTATGTTCTAATCCAGGGTTAATGGATTGAGGTTTATAGATGCTTTGACATGTATATATATGTGTTGTAACATTGAAAGAAACATAATGAAAAATCAATTTGGTAATCCCAGTGTTGGGATCCAGGGGAAAGTCTCTGTGTATATATGTTTTATGTTTTATGCTGTCGCCATTGTTTATCTTATGTTTTTTAGAATTCATATGCAGGGAATTTTTGTATATGATTAAAACCTACACAAGGATCTAGTCATCAAAGATTATAAAATGTTTACTATTTGTTGTTCATTGAATTAGGTTGGTTATGAAATAACCTTATCAATAAAAACTTTTAAATATATTTTAAAACTACGTGGAAAAATGGAAGTTTAAAATGAACTAAATGTACCATCTAGTTATTCGAGTATCTATATGTACAAGAATGAATACTAGACATGCTTATATGAAAAGGAAAAATAAAAAATGAAAACTAATAAAATATTATAATTTTCAAAACTTCATTTTGCTATTTTTTCATTTGGACATCTCGGAATCCAATTATTATGATGTATAAAAGTGGAGGTAGGCTACAAGCCTTGGATACTAGATAGCTTTCGTTGTTGTTGTTGTTTTTTTTTTTTTTAAGACGTAATAAGATGATAATTTGCGAAATTAAAGAAAATTAGTTTTTTCATTGAAGTTATTTAGACACACCAGATAGCTTTCAGACACACCAGATAGCTTTCATCGTTGTTGTTATTTTTTTTTAAACCCATAATAAGATGATAATTTGCGAAATTAAAGAAAACTAGATTTTTCAATCAAATTATTTAGAAAATTAAAGAAAACTAGAGTTTGAGCTGGAACTAGTAAAAATCAATGTTTTCGGCTCATATTTGAGATACAAGAAACATTTAAAGCTTTTCAAAATAACAAAAAAGAAATAAAATAATAAAATTACAAAAGAAAAAAACTTCAAAAAGCGATATCCGGTTATCCATGTTTTAAAAGTAACGTGTCATTCAATCAAGGTTGATTCCTGGATACCATATATGAAAAATAAAAGTGATATTCAGGGATTTCAAAATCATGTATCAATTTCATAAGACAATTAAAAAATATTTTGGACCTTGATTTCTTCATGAAAAACTCAAAAACTCAAAATTTTCAAATCATTTCAATTTTATAAAAACAAATCAAATGAGACTGAGGATTATTTATAATGAATAATTGAAAAATGTCATTAAAAATGAAAATTGAAAGGGTCTTTGTTTTTGTCTACAATAAAAATGGGGATGTTGTAGAGTTCACAACAAATGGCAACACAATGGGAGAAACAATTATCTTTTCCAATAAAATTTTATATCAATATACAAATCATAAGTTTAAAAATTTCATAAATAGTTATAATTATCTTTTGAAAATACATGGAATCTAAAAATAAAGATAGCATTGGAAGTACTAATAACCTTATCCAAGATTTTTTAAAGTGCAAAATGATGAGCTTCATTTATAAATTTAAAATAATCGGCTCAATTAGTTCATAATTTTTACCATAATATCCAAATACTAATACTACCAAAACAATTTTCATACATGTTGTCGTCATCTCTCTTATACCCTGTATTACTTCGTTTCCCACGAGTGTCCATAGCCCCGATGAAGATACCTTAGTATCATATAAGAATTGACCCATTGCCAACAAGAATCCATATCCCCAACGAGTTTCCTTATAATTCCCATATTTCTTTTGTTATAAGTTGATGAGACTCAAAAATAGGTAAATCATAAATCCCATCAGTCCACTCCTACTTGTCCCCACATTTTTCACATAATGGTATATTTTCCTAGCTTAATAAGTTACTAGAGGATTCAATGTGGTTTTCAATTTTTTTGTTTCTTAATTTGTTTATTGTGCAGGATTTATAAATATTTTGAGCAAATTCTAAAGAATCCTGCTTTGGAGAGATCCTACAGAGTTGCTCCTTGCTACTAAAAGACTCAAACTCGGTTGGCTCAGGGCATCAAATACTTCCTCCTATTGCTACGAGTTAGATCTAGGACAAGATACCTTCTTTTCAGGATTTTTTTGGGGAAAATGCATCCCTTCCCTTAAGGATACTACTTCCCCAACTAATTTATAAATAAGAGATTCTAATTGGCCCTTAAGTCTAAGGATAAAATAGATTGGAAAGAAGCTTAGGCTTTAAATATTTCTAGGTAGGTTTTGCAAAATTGCATTTCCTAATATAAGGCATATTCTATGTTAATGGAAGTAGTTCCTCATCTTAGTTTCTAGCTTGGTTCCTCCTCAAGTATTCTAATAATCCTTGGGTTAGGCCCACCCTTGGTGCTTCAAAGACCTCTTGTATTTCTATTATTTTCATTTTCATGCTTTGCATTTTTTATGTTTAGCTCTTGAATCAACATTTCTGGAAATTATAGTTTGATATCTTTATGCTTGGTTAAGTAGGTAGTTTTATGAGCTAAATTTATTTGCAAGTTATTTATATAATATGTTAGCATCTTGGATCACTCATATTTCTTATCATTGCATTTTTTTTTTCTCGGTAAAGCTATCTATTCTATTATATTATGTACAGGCAAACATTACAATCAAAATGACAGGCTGCCCAGGGCCAACTGTGGCACTTTGGGTGGCTTTTCTTGACTCAGAATTCGCCCTCGCAAGGGCAGCGCTTCCCACATGACATAACACAGAGTTGTTTTCGGATCATACCAAAACAGCCCGCGCAGGGGCATCAAACAAAAAGACTCGTAACAGACCTTGCAAGGCCTACTGCCCAGACTATAGTAAACGTGAACATAAACAAGAACTAAAGAGACACAAACATACATATATAGCCTAATCCAGGCCCCAACAGAGACCAAGAACCTATACCAGACCTGAGAGAGAAAAATGTATGCCAGAGTGGGTTGCTGGAGACTATTCCTCTGGATTTTCCTCAATAATTCTGCACCACCCGTGGCCTTCTGGGTAGCCTTCCCACATTGCCATGGGGTCCTGCGTGGAGGCTGGCGTCTCCTGCTCTTGAAGTCGGGTGGGGGTCTGCTTAGGCTCCTTCGCTGGATTATCCTCTGCAATTTCCGTCTGCACATCCAGGCGTTTCTCCCCACTGCCCTCTGGATGTTCCTCTGCAATGTCCGGTTGCGTTCCTTCGGCATCCTCCTGAGGAACCTTTGTGAAGAGAACCGATATGTGTGCGTTAATGCCAGGATTGTCCCGCGAGCTGCCAAGGGTGAATATGACTGAGCCAAACGCTGGAAGCAGGGGCGCTCCATCATTGGAACTGCCGGCCTCCATGAATTGACTGGCCGGTATAGGGGTGGCTCCCGCCCTTCTATGGCAGTAGCAGCAGCAACAGTGATGGTGGGCATCCGCCGCAGGGTGACGTGAAGAACCTCCTCGCCCAGAACCTCTTCTACATGGCATCCTTTCCCGGGGAGGAGCCATGGTTGCAGAGATGCCAACAGCTGGTAACCGAACAACGCTTGAGGGCTTGTCGGGATTGAGTCGCCCCCCAACTGAATTTCGTCCCCCCACTGTTCTGTGACAGAGCTCAGCCTCACAGAAGCAGCGGTACCCCGGATAAACAAGCATGAAGTTTTCTTTGTCAATATGAATGCCGTCGCTCCCAGCAAGAACAGAAGCTTGAAAGAGACAATTTCCCTCAGAGATCTGAGCTGCTTGCTCTGCACTCTGAGTCCAAAACCGCAACATTCCTTCATTCTTAAAACAACAGACATTCCCTCGATTTTTGCCCGCTTTGATTACTCTCTGCAAGCTCGTCATCGTACCCTGCTTCCTCATTAAGGTTTCTGCTCTGCGCCTCCCGTCTTAACTCCTCGGCGGCGAGGGGCATTAAACTCCCTTGGCGATCACGAGGTGGCACATGTTGGGCATGTGGCTCCTCACTGCCTGGCATGTTGACACCCACATCCGGGGATTATCATTGCATTTTCAAGTCTCTTTCCATTTCATTTTATCTGTTGTTACAATTTCTACAATTTCCTATTTTACTATGCAACCAAGCTTATGATTACAAAGGGTGAACAAAACTTGGTTTGATATTGTTGAAGTTTAGACTTTGTTGTTCTATTATTTTAATAGATAAATAATATCATCTCCCATCATTCCTACCCCCTTCTCTCATCTTAGATTTACATTTTACTAATTTCTCTAACTTGTTGGTTTTTCCTATAGAAAAATAAGGAATCATGTAGTAGCCAACAAACAATCCATTTTCTACATCTAGTTCAACAATAAACTCTTGATTTAGTTTCCTTATCATATTAGGACACATTTTGGATGTTGATGATGGATTTTGGAAGAGTAGATATCTCTTGAAGTTTCCTTTAGATTATTTTACTATATTCTTTGTGATGTGGCAACATGTGTGATATGGCATCAACGTGGCATAGCACATCAACTACTAATATTAGCATGATGATGTGGCGCCACCAGGGACTACCATGCTACAAGGAGATTTAACATACTTTGATTGGTGGAAAGTCCAAATTTTGGTGACACCTGTCATCCCTCATAGGTTGCCACATGGCATGATGATGATCCGAATGGAAAATGGCATCAACCCATGATTTTCATCCGCCCATGTTATTCATCCACCCATAGAATTTACCCATGGTATTGTAAGTGGTATCCGCCCATGGTATTGTAAGTGACATCCACCCATGGTATTTGCCCATGGTATTGTGACATCCACCCATGGTATTCATTCACCCATGGAATTGCCCCGTGGTATTGTGACATCCACCCATGGTATTCATTCACCCATGGAATTGACCCGTGGTATTGTCACTAAAAAATACTATAAGTAACAAGTCATATTTTGTAAAAGGACAATTTGTCCGCCACAATGTAGCTCTTACAATTATTCTCCATTTTAATTAAAAAAATCTTTGTGGTTTTTTTTATTGGGCATTCTCCTCTTTTTATTCTAGCATTTCAATTTTTTGGACCTTGGGTGCCTCTCCCCAAAAATCCATTTCAATCTTTTAGATCTTGTGGGTCTTGATCCAAAAAATTGAAATGCTAGAATAAAAAGAGAATGCCCAATAAACAAAACCACAAAGATTTTTTTATTAAAATGGAGAATAACTATAAGAGCTACATTGTGGCGGACAAAGTGTCCTTTTACAAAATGCGACTTGTTACTTATAATATTTTTCAGTTACAATGCCATGGGTCAATTCCATGGGTGAATGAATACCATGGGTGGATGTCACAATACCACGGGTTAATTCCATGGGTGACTGAATACCATGGGTGGATGTCACAATATCATTGGAAAATACAATGGGTGAATGAATACCATGGGTGGATGTCACTTACAATACCATGGATGGATAAATACCATGGGTGGATGCCACTTACATTACCATGGGTAAATTGCATGGGTGGATGAATAACATGGGTTGATGACATTTTCCATTCGGATCAGATGATGTCATCATGCAAGTGATTAGGGATCCCTAAGAACCTAGTAATATGGAACAATCATATGGACCTCGGCTCAATATATTAATGGTTAAAATGGTCATATGGACCGTGGCTCAAACTTTAATGGCATGGTCTCATTACAATGGTCATATGGATAACTCGTTACGTAGGGTCAACCACATTGTTTTAGTGTCAGCTCCATTGTCCTTGAGACCACCGATGGAATTAATATATATGATTTATGTGATCGGCTTAGAGCATAATCAAAATTAGGATTCAAGCCACATCCAAAAGAAGGAATGGCCTACAATCAAAAGTATAAACTAGCTGAAGGTTATGACTCGTGTCTATGACTTGTGTTTATTTTGGTAGATGTCTGGTTATATACATTTGAAGAGTGGCTATATATGGCTGTGACTCGTTCTTATCATGGAGTCAGGCAATGGGTGAATATTTGAGATGGAAGAAGAATCCAGTCTTGGTGGATTAACAATGGTTACATACTGGTATTTTAGTGATGTTTGGAGAGATATAGTGGAGGTTGTATTGGAAAAAAAATTGGCCATGTATATTTATGAATAAAAGGGTTTGAGCATTAGAGGCATAATTTTGGTTCATTTACACATAACAATAATCAAACAACAAAGGAATTTTATGAGGAGTTGATTTAGGTATAGAAGTAATGTGGATACATTCATATCAACTAACGTAGGCCCATTTTAACGCCTACAACATGGATCAATTATTACGTGGTTAGTGACTCAACTACCTAGTCTCTTCGAATCATATGCGTTGTTTCAAAACACACACGTCGGACTTGTTAGCAATGTGTAGGGTTGCATTGTCATACCCATTCCTTGAATCTAGCCTTTCCATATCAAGCAACTCAGAAAAGGTCAATTAAAAAGTCACATGGTATATGTTGACACCTAATCATCAGGATTGGGTGAATAAATGTAACTGATGTAAATAAATAATAAGAAATATGAATAGTCATTGGGAGATGAAGTGAACAGTCTCTCCCTCATGTATATAATAAAGACCAACCTGAAGAAATATATGTAAATTGTTTTGAGGAGTTATTGCCTGGTCTGACATGGTTTTAGAGCCAACTCCCGAAATTAGTTTTTGTGTAACTCCTAGTGTCAGTTTCCTGCCTATATTCTATCTAGTTGCCTGAAGCCTGCTCTAGGTAGTGTCATATACGTTTTTCAAATCTGTGCCCTCTGTCAAGAGACCTGGTGTGCGAACGCTGAACACTTGTGTGTGAATGTTGAACGTTGTTGCTTTGGTATCCCTCGCGCTTCTTCTCTGATTTCAATGCAAGGATGAATCGCAGGGACTCGATAGAGGTGTTGAATATGGTGGCAACTACCCTATCTACATCAGTCCTCGGAGCTTGATACGAATAGATCTCCTCCTCCAAAATTACTTCTTTACCGTCCATATTTATTTTCACAAGCGTTTTCTTTTAATGCTTTCTTATATTTGACCTTTGAATGGAGTTGCATTGAACTGTGGTAATATTCCCACAGAAAATTGTAATGGGCCAACGTATGGTAGGAGTTACAGTACACAGATTTTACTGTGTAGACATTATTACCTTGGAGTGGGAGGCATTGTGATTGAAGGTGCATCGCTAACACACAAGGTGCGGAGGTGCTCACGGTCTTGCGCAGCGAAAGCGTGGTGGAAGCCATCCCGTTTTGGTGCAGTTCCTCCATTTTTTACATGCTGGCGCCACAATATTTTTGGTATATATAACACTGATATATATTTAAAGCCACAGTTTTGATATATATATATATATCTATCTATATATATATATAAATAAATAAATAAATAAATAAATATATATATATATATATATATATATATATATATATATATATATATATATAGATATATATAACACTGATATATATTTAAAGGTTTTCTCCAAAAGGCAGTGTTTAATATACATAAATGCGCAGGAGGTATTTGAATAAGTGTATGCAATCATGGTTTGTGGCTTTTGGATGGTTTTAATACACTTTTTTTAATACATCATTTTAATACATGTGTGCTGCCTCTCCACCAGTAGCCATACTATTTTCCCACACTGCCTCACTGGTTGTGTGTGTTTTTTGGAGAATGCCAAATGCTGCTGCAATAACCATATGGGTTGAGCTCTTGTAAAAATTGATTAATGTGTTGGTTGGGATATAAAATATTATTTATATTTTGATGATCATGTGTGTTAGTGCTTGAATTTGGCCTTAGGCTGAAAAAGACAAAATCCAAGGCAACATCAAACCACTTAGCCTCGTAGCTAGCCCTACGGGGCAGGAGAGGGCTCTCTCCGGGTCTATCTCGGCAAAAGGTTTTCAAAGGGTGGAGATGACCAATAAAGAACACTGATTTTAGGCTAGTAAACTGATTGAGAAGGTTTGATTTCAGATTTTTAGGGTTTTGGTGGAAAACAGGGGGAAAGCAATTTTGGGTGCGGGGATGGGACACAGCTTTTGCAGAGGTCTTTTTGGGGCAAGGTAGGAGATTGTCTTGATGCCTTTGATTTAAGTGAATGGATAGGAATGACTGGTGAGGAGCTAAAGAGAGCAAGAAACCATCGAGAGTTCTCTTTAGACAGAGGAAAACATAGATATTAAGCAAACTTAAAGGCAGAGCATATAAATTATGAATTCTACCTTAACACTTCATTTACTTAATGTGCAGAAAAGAAAAGTGGGAAAATGATACACATAAAAAATCTTACAAGTACATGAGAGAAGCACACCATCAACACAAATAACCACAGGAATCCCAAATAGTGCTGCAAAACCCTGGTCTTTCCTTTGCCAAAATTGCAGAGATACAAAGTGTAATACAATAGAAGCTTATCCCTCAAGAGTCCAACCATGAAAATGACTAAGAAAATACATAATATTGGCAGGATAACACCTTTCCTTGCCTCTAGGGGTCGAGCTCATCATCCTAGGAGCTGTTTCAACCAATTCTAAACTGAGCACTAAAATCTAGGCAGTCAAAACAACTTGCCTCTATAAGCTAGGAAACCAATTCATTCATTAAATTTTTGACTTTTTATGAATGAATCTTCTAGAAGAGATAAATAAGTGCCATGACATCATGAAATTACATCAATTACATCAAGGAGGATGAAAAATCACTCCAAAAAGTCAAAACTAGTCAAATCTGCGTTTTGCTGAGCTGTAGGTGAAAATCTGGCAAACTTCCCTGATGCGTAGCGCCCCAATCCTGAACGCGTAACGCGCCTTTGAGCCAACTTTTGAGGCACTTCCCGGCATCCAAATGAGGCAAAATTAAGCTTGTTGGAAAGGTATGGATGTCTACTTTCCAACCCAAGTGGAATTTCTCAATTTGGTGGTCATTGGCCCCTCCAAAATTGCAATCTCCCAAGCCTGCTCCCTGTGTGTCCAAAAAGTGGCAGAAAGTCATTTTTTGCATGTTTTTTGACCTTCTGAGGGCTCAAAACCTGATGAAATGTCTTGGTAATTGCTGAGAAAGTGTAATTTGTCATGAAAAATCCAAAAATGCTGAGTTTTTGAGGAATGGACTTGCCCATCTTCAGAGTAGCGCGCGGCGCGCTATGCGTTGAGAGCAAAAACCTGTGTGTGGCACAAAAAAGTCAAAATTGACCAAAATTGCTCAAAATTTCCTCAAATTTGAGCTGGAAGTGCATCATTGAGCACCATGCTCCTCCAAGGAAGCCTCAGCCAAAATATGAAGGGGATCGGGCCTTTTCCTCCGTTTTAGTGCCTTGGCCAACCGTCCTTTGAGCACCTTCATTCTTGCTTTACACACATGCATTCGAGCCCAATAGTGATTCTTCATGTGTCAGAGCATGTATTTTTCCGTGTTTGCCTTGGCCAGCAACTTTTCCAAATGAGTATTGACCCGGATGAGCATAGCCTCTCGCTTAATGGGTGTCAAATCACCGGGTCTCTTGCGAGCCAAGTTGTGGTCTTCATGGATCCTCCGCAACTCATCAAGAGAGTGTTCATCCTCTAATTACTTGTTGCGTTGCTCTAAATAAGTAATTGTCCAATTTTCCATCTCCAACTTTTGCTGCAACAAGTCATTTTCAGCCCTTAATTGCTGGATGATCTCCTTTGGCTCTAGGCTAGGAGAAATGATATCAAGGTCAACGACATCTATGCCTGGAACACCTGATGGCCCCTCATCAATCTTGGGCTGCTTGCCTCTCTATGGTGCCTGTGCTGCTGTCGAAAGCGAGGCCCCTTCCACCTCATGTGGAGATAACACTCGTTGTGCTGATGAAGAAGGCGAGACCCCTTCCACCTGATGTGGAGATAATACTCGCCGTGCAGATGCAAATAAGACCCTGTGGCCTCTCTGATATGTAACATAAGGAGGAGTGCTGACATGCTCGGGCTCTGGAATATCAAACTGATGTGAAGGCCCTCCCTCATCACGGACAACCTCAGGAGGTGGCTGTGGCACTGTGAACAAGTCACGAGAAATGAAATCCTCCCATGGAATACCCTGTTGTGCCAACTGATGCATGACCACAATCTTGATCAGTGCATAATGATAAATGCTCTTGTGTTGCTGTGTTGGGCTCTTTCTTTGCACCAAGGGCACCATCCTCTCTATATTTCGGCACATGAAAAATGGAATGTTCATCATTCGTACCCATGTGAAATGCATCAACAAACGGATATGGTACGAATACAAACGTGAAAATCTTCCCTCACAAGTGAAATAGCGAATGATGATCTTCATCATAGGTGCATACTCGTCTCTTAAGAATCTGAAGGGAAAAACACCAGTTAGGTACCTCATATATGCAGGTTTGATATATGGATCATAATGAAATTTGTCCAACGGCTGGCGCTTGCTCCATTCTTCTCCAATATTGGGTATCCCTGTTGCTTGAGCAACAATCTCAGGTGACAATGTGAAGTCCACTCCTGCAAGATTCGCATGCCCATTGTGTAAATGTAGGACAAACAAGTGGGCCAATTCCTTGTGGTGTTGAATTTGGGAGATTCTCTCACAATATTCATAGCATGATAGATATTGGAAACATGACACTGCAAGTGGACAAGCTTGTAGATAAGCCAAAGAGGTGGGTTCCTCCCTGACATGCTGACCACCCTTACCACCCCTGTGATGCCTCCTTGGCACCTCTACCTCTGGTGTTGATTCGCGGTCATCACTTTGCTCATAATCTGTTTCGGTTTCTGACATGGTTTTGGAGGCAAGTGACTGAAAAATAATGCTGACTGTGCACCCAATGAACTGTTGTTTTGACTTGTTTGAATGCTATTACCAAGGGGAAAAACACACATGGGAAATGTTAGGGAAAAGGGAAAAGTGAGGGGATTAGGGAAAACAAATGTGGAAGGAAATGTTAGGAAAGGAACATGGAACATATATAATCATAATTTGTAGGATTGTAATGGGAAGTAGGGTTTAGGAAATTTACATAGGATTTTAGGAATTAGTAGGGTTTAGGGATTTTAATGATTTTTAGTAGGGAAATTATATGATTTGCATGGGAAATTTCAAGGGAAATGGTGAGGAAAATATGGGGAAAGAGGAATGGGAAAATGGGTAACCTTGGGTAGCAAATTTCAATGAAACGCTAACACATTTGAATTTTTAATATTTGATACAGCAAGGTAGGGTTTTACTCCATATTAGCATGACATTTTTTCATTTTCATTGCTCATTCATCTTAGCCAAACCAAAAATCACCATGATTAGAGGCCTACCTGAAAAGATTTGGAGAGAAAAGCAGTTTTGGTGGCTTGCTGGCGATTTCCTGAGCAAGAAACCCAACGCGTAGCGCGCCCAGCCTGATGCGTAGCGCACCTCCCAACGTGTAGCGCCTGAGTTAAATTGAACTGGAAACTGCGCGCTGATGCGTAGCGCGCCCCCCAACGCATAGCGCGCCTCTTCTGATATGTAGCTCGCTGCTGCAACTGCTCAATTCGCCCAATGAACTTTGAACCCGTCTTGACAAGTATTCTCTTGGAGTATTGAGAGGCAAATGAATTACCAATGAGGGATGGCATGCTTTTATAAGCTTCCCTTTAATTTTTTACTTGCCCAAAACCCACTTTGTGATATTTTGAATGTTGACACTTTTTGCTTTAATTAGCTCTGACCTTTAATTTCATTTCTTTGAAAAATTGGTTGAAATGATGATTTCTTCTGAAAATTTTTGCAGGGATAGCTTCTGGGATGCTTTGGCAAAGGAGAACAAGGCTGCACTTCGGCATTTGAAGAATTTTAAATTTTGAGAAATTTTACAAAAACGAGATAATGACCTTGTTTTCAAAAACATAGTTTTTGAGAACAAGGCAAAAATTTAGCTGTACAATGATAAGAAATGTTTAATGAAGGACATCCCTCTAGCCTACTGGTCCTTGATGACCTCTCAAGACAAAATTAGACTCAACCCTAGACCTAAGACCTTAAAACTTAAAGCAAAATGAATGACCCTTTGAGGACTTTATTTATTTGAACAAACCTGAACCAGCAGTGCCAAACAAGAGGGGAATAACGACATAAACTCCTTCCACCGAGATTATGGCATGCCTAACGGAATGCAACATGATCACACTGATGAGACACCTAACTATGAAATGCAAAGAGCTTTGATCTCTGGTGGAGGGCTACTAGACCGACTCTAACAATGTGCACAAGAACCTAACCTATGATTTTTTTACATCAAAAGCACATTTTTCCAGTAGAAGTATTTTTTTAAAACAGTACACAGATTTTACAGTACACGGATTTTTTTTTTCAGCAGAAGTTTTTTTTTACAATATGCATTCAATCATATCTATTGTGGGAATAGTTCTTACTGGAAAAGAGAACTATCTTGAGTGGTCCCACATGATAAAGCAAACCCTCATTTTCAATGAGTTGTAGAAAGGTGTGTGTATTGGAGACAGAGACAAAGAGCCATAACAACCTACCTCAGACAAAGAGCTCGCCATTTGGGAAAATAATAACAGCAAAGCTTATGCATTAAACGCAACATCTGTAAGTGAAGACGTGAGTTGCCATATTTCGCCATTTTCAACTGATTTCGAAGCCTTACAAAAGCTGAAAGAACTCTATGACTCACATTCTGCACTTGAAGTTGTTCAACTCATGATTAAACTCTTCACTCTTGAATTGCAAAATAATGATCCTTTCACTCTTGCATTCGAAGTAAAATCTATAATGCATGATATCAAAGCCACTAA
The DNA here is from genome assembly GCA_031772625.1 of Pinus tabuliformis. Classification (NCBI taxonomy): domain Eukaryota; kingdom Viridiplantae; phylum Streptophyta; class Pinopsida; order Pinales; family Pinaceae; genus Pinus; species Pinus tabuliformis. Next base: position 1,182,805,440 of record CM062805.1, on the reverse strand, counting down.
CATCAAATTGGATATTCCTCTTATCACTTTTCTCAAGGCACTTTATCCTACTTACTCCAATTATCTTGAGTCATTGCAAGCAAATGGAAATCTCAAAGATATTACCTTTGACTCTCTTGTGAAAAAATTTGCTAAAAGAGAGAAAGCTTTTGGAAAGAAGACAACCCCTGAATCTTCTAAAGAGGTTGTGTGCCTTGCTCATAAAGAAAAGAATCCTGTTGAAGATTCTTCTAAAGGAAGAGGTGGCCGAAGAGGAAGAGGAAGATATTTCAGAGGCAAAGGGGGGGCAGACATTCTCAAGGAGAAAAGTCAAATTTGCACTACATACGCTGCAAAAGAAATGGATCACATGATGCCTCTACATGCAAGTTACCATCGGACAAAATTGAACAGCAAAGAAACCAACAGAAAGGTAAAAATAATGACACAGACAAAGGTAAAGCAACTGAATCTGCTCATTATGTTGTGGGACAATGTAATATTGGAGTAAATGAAGATTTATTTAATGCTTCACTTGCTTCTTGGAAAATTATTGGTTTCTTGATTCAGGAGAAACTTGCCACATGACTCATAGAAAATAATTTTTTGAAGAATTTACTGACAATGTTGATGGAGCAGTATACTTTGCAGACCAATAAAAAAATCAAGCCATTAGGGCTTGGCACAATCAGGCTTAAACTGCATGGTCTTCCAGACTTTCTTCTACATCATGTTCTATATCTCCCACAGTTGAAGAGAAACTTGTTGTCCTTGGTCCACATCCACTAGCAATGTCACTCCAATCATATATTTGATGGCAAGCTTGAGGTGAGAAAAGCATCTGACCACTCACTTGTCATGAGGGGAATAGAAGAAGAAAGGCTTCTCAAGCTGCAAGGTACCTTTGCTCGTGCACACCATTTCTCATACAATTCTCATTATGAAGAAGGTACACTTCCATCAAGTTTATTATGGCATTCTAGATTTGGACATTTGAACTATGACAGCCTTCGCTTGTTGAAGAAAAATGGTGTTGCTGGTTTGCCTACAATTCCTACGAAATTTAGGCAATGTGATGCTTTCATTCTAGGAAAGAATAGCAAACAGTCTTTTCATGATTCACATTCAAGAGCACATAGAAAACTTTAACTCATTCATTCATATTTATGTGGTCCAATGCCTGTTCCTTCTGCAAATGGAAATAAATATATGATGACATTTATTGATGACTACACCAGAATTTATTGGGTTTATTTATTGAAGAACAAATCTGATGCTTTTCGAACATTCATGAACTTTCATAAATGGATTGAAAATGATGCACAATCTCATATTGGGTCTATTCACACTGATAATGGAAACTAATACACATCAAATGAATTTGAAAACTATCTTCGCCAACATGGGATCAAACATTAAACAACTGTGCCTTATAATCCCCAATAGAATGGTGTAGCTGAAAGAATGAATAGGACAATCGTAAATATGGTATGCTCCATGCTCTTCTTCAAAAATGCAAAAATAATGTTTTGGGCTGATGTTGTTCTATGTGCTGCATATATAAAGAATAGATGTCCATCTAATGCTATTAGAAGCAAGACTCCATATGAAATGTGGTATGGGCACGTTCCTTCGGTAAATCATCTCAGGGTCTTTGGTTCCACCTGTTATGCCTTGATACCAAAGGTACATAGAAACAAACTTGGTGCAAGAAGTTTTAAGTGTATCTTCCTAGGGTATTCAAACACCTCCAAAGCATACCGTCTCTATGATGAAGTCAATAAAAAGTTTGTTGTATCTAGAGATGTAATTTTTCTTGAATCATCAAAAACTCGCAATGTTGTTGAGCGACAACTTGATCGCTTGGATAGATTCTCAAATGCCAAATAATTTCAAGAATTTGATAATCAGATTCCACATCTTGAAGGGGGGATCCTATACTAGATTAACATGTGGAATCTTCTTCTGAAGAACTCTCTCCCATGCATGAAACTCCAACAACATATGATACTTTAAGTGATGTGATTGATAGAATTGGGAGACTCAATCTTGATTCAGTCCCAACTCAATCAATGGAGCAGCCTGGACCATCTAAGAAAGGTCCTCCAAAGTTGCTAATAAAGAAACTTGAAAGTTTTCATCCTGATGAGGTTGGAAAGACAGGAACTAGAAATTAAAACTGGAAAAATGGAGGTGATGCAGATGACTCTAATTCACCTGTTGATATGGACGATTCTTATGATTGTGAATTGAATTTGTTTACAGATTTTGAACCAACTTCCTTCAAAGAAGCTGCTTCTCATGATGAATGGAAGGAAGCGATGCAAAAGGAGTATGATGCCCTCATAAAGAATGGCACTTGGAAGCTGGTTGATCCTCCATTAGGAACCAAACCAATTCGCTACAAGTGGGTCTACAAGAACAAGTATAAAGCTAATGGCTCACTTGACAAGCACAATAGCAGGCTTGTGGCAAAAGGTTTTGCACAAAAGGAAGGGGTCGATTATGAGGATACTTTTCCCCCCACAACAAAATGGGCTACCATCCGGACACTCTTTTCCCTAACAGCCCAGAACAGTTGGAAAGTCCATCAAATGGATGTAAAAGCTACTTTCTTGAATGGAGATCTAAAAGAGAACATTTTTATGTCCCAACCGAAAGGATTTGTTGTGAAATGACATGAACATAAAGTATCTAAACTTGTGAAATCCTTGTATGGCCTCAAACAAGCACCGCGAGCCTGGTATGAAAAACTAACTGAGCATCTTCTAAAACTCAATTTCAAACATTATGATCTTGATGATGCAACTTTATTTGTCAAGAAATTTGGCAAAAAAGTTGTATATCTTGTGGTATATGTAGATGATCTTTTGATGACAGGGAACAATGAAATCTACATTGCATCCATAAAGAAGGAATTGAGGAAAGATTTTGAAATGACTGATTTGGGCTATGTTCATTACTATCTTGGTATTGAAGTAACTCAACATCCAAAGTCCATATTCCTTTCTCAAAAGAAGTACATTGGAGATCTTTTGAATAGGTTTGGCATGAAAGAATGACATCCTCTTACTACTCCAATGGAACAAAACTTAAAGCTCACATCCATTGAAGGAAAAGAATTTGAGGATGCAACAAAGTATAGACAACTTGTATGAAGTCTCAACTACCTAACTACTACCAGACTAGACATTTCGTTTGTTGTTGGAATCCTCTCCAGGTTTATGCAAAAGCCTTGTGAAGGACATTGGTCTGCTGCAAAAAGAGTTCAAGGGTACTTGAAGGGAACTCAAGACTTTGGAATCAAATATACACAAGTGGACGACTTCAGCGTGATTGGATTCTCTGATTCAGACTTCAATGGAGACAAAGAAACTGGGGTATATACTTCAGGTTATGTTATGAGTCTTGGATTAGGAGCTGTCTCCTGGAGATCATGCAAACAATCAGTTCCAGCAAATTCCACAACAGAAGAAGAATATGTGGCAACAGCTGAGGCAACAAAAGAAATTGTGTGGATAAGAAAAATTCTTGAAGATTTGCAGGTAAATCAAGAACCATCGACTCCATGCATGATTAACAATACCTCGGCAATAAAGTTGGCCAAGAACCCAAAGTTCCATGATCGAACGAAGCACATCAATATTAAATATCATTTGATTCAACTTCATGTTGAGGCCAAAACAATCCATCTCCACCATTGTTCTACTAATGAGAAAATTGCAAACATCTTCACCAAAGCGCTTGGAAGAGAAAAGCTTGAATGATTCAGAATTATGCTTGGACTCACCAACATCCCTTCAGATTAAGGGGGGGAATGTTGACACCTAATCATCAGGGTTGGGTGAATAAATGTAACTAATGTAAATAAATAATAAGAAATATGAATAGTCATCGGGAGATGAAGTGAGCAGTCTCTCCCTCATGTACATAATAAAGACCAACCTGAAGAAATATATGTAAATTGTTTTGAGGAGTTACTACCTGATTTGATAGTATACATAGCAGAGTTGGAAAAAAACATCTGTTGTATTCCGAAAGTCATAGGGTTGACCTCTTCCAATTGATAGGTTGGGTTTGTATTTTAATTTTTGTATAATTCTTATTTTGTGACACTATTAACAAGCTGGTAGTGTACACTTTTTAGCACCAATGCCAAAAAAGTGACAATTTATAGAAGTGAACTTGAAAAGAGGCAAATTGTAGAACCTTTAAATTGATATATTATTCTTATAAGGTTTTTATGGGGTTTTGGGCTCATTATTGGTACAAATTGGATTCTGGAAGAAGTATGGTGACCAGGGCTTAGAGTGGACGATTTTGAAGGCATAGAAAGCCTTCTTGACATATATTTGATGACCAAAATATCCATTGCATGTTTTTTAGGGTTTATGAGATGGTTGCAGTGGCTTTGGATATATGGTGAGAACAATTTCTAAGAAGGAGTTTATGTGAACATATTGATGAACTAGTTGAAGCAGAGTATGGAATTTTGTGGTAGTGATTGTAGTGACAATGTTTGTAGGTTTCATTGGTAGTTATTTTAGTGACAATGTTTGTAATTTGGAGTGGGAGTGATTGCAATAACAATGTGTGAAATTTGTGATGATGGTGACAATATGTATTGGTTATAACAATGGTAATGGAGATTGCCAGTTGTGATCATTTTTATTTATTAACATATAACTATACATGATGACAGTGGATCCAGTTTAAAATAATTTGAAAAGAGGTCCACAAGAATTTGAAGAAGGAGGTGGGTGTGTCTACTAAGTTTGGAACCTAGAGAAGGACGATTCTTGCTCATCATCGAGGTTGGTGCCTCAATCAAGTTGGAACCTAGAGCAAGTTGGAACCCACTCAACATCAAGATTGAAGCCTCGATTAGGTTATAGCCTACTGTGAGAAAATTCTCGTATAATTTCAAGGTTAATGCTTCAATTAGGTCGTAGCCTACCACAAGTGGCTTCTTGCATACATTGGGGGTGGTTTCCTCGACTAGGTAGAAGCCTAGAAATCTATGTAATGAATTGAAGATAAAGAAGAAAAAGGATTTGTGGTTTTCTCCTGTATGGGTTTCCATGTCAAAGATTGTGTCTCTTTGATGTGATGGCTTCTTGATGTGATGATTAATTTATGGTGCATTGTTTTACAGATTGATATGCTGCTTAGGGTGATGGCTCATTGTATTATTATTAATTTATTATGAAAAATTATGAAATTTTAAATTTTTCTCACACTAATTCAACTCCCTCTTAGTGTGATATTTTGTCCAACAAGTGGTATTAGAGAAGGTTACCTTCATGAATAGTTAACTACTGGAAGGTTGAACTCAAGGGAAAATGGCCATGACTAGAGAAATGGGTAAGCCCCCCATGTTTGATGAATCCAACTATGCATTATGGAAGAGAAGGATGGAGACATATCTCATCTCCTTGGGAGTAGAAGTTTCGAAAATTGTGGAAACTAATTATAGAGTTCCTAATACCAGTCCAACAGATGAAACAGATAAGGCACTAAACAAATTTAATGCAAAATTTAAAGATGTTATCTTAAGTGGTTTGGCAGCATCAAAAATCATCAAAGTAATGTAGTGTAATTCAAAACATGGGGTATGGAATAATCTCAAAATTATTATGAAGGAGATGTGAAAGTTAAATAATCCAGGCTACAAAATATTAGGGGCTAATTCAAAAGTTTGAATATTGAAAAGATGACAATATTGCCTCTTATTTTATTTTAATAGACAATATAGTCAACTCCATTGTAGGTCTTAATGAAGAAGTCAAGGAAATCTCCATTGTTCAAAAAGCTTTGAAGTCTCTTCCATCAATATTCAATCCCAAAGATTCAACCCTTGAAGAACTATCAGAAGTACACAAGATGACCATGGATATGGTTCGTGGAACTCTCTTGACATTTGAGCTAAGAATAAAAGGACGACAAATAAAGAGTCAAGGAAGAAGCCTTCAAAGTAGCAAAATAAGAGAAAAAGCAAGAAGATCATGCAAAATCCAACTCTAATGAAGAATAAGCCAAGCTTTTATGAAAGTTAAAGGAAGGAATTTCTGAGTTTAAAAGTAAGATTCCTTTCAAGTGCTTTGAATGTTGAAGGATAGGTAATTATGCATATAAATTTCCTTATGCTAAGACAAACGATAGTGATTATAAGTCATGATTTAAATCCAAGCATCATAAGAAGAAGCAAGCAAGTAAGAAAAGGAATTCCTACTCAAAAAACAAAGTGACAGTGAAAGCAATGAGAGTGTGACTGATGAAGAAAGGGGTGAAATATTATTCATAGTTGAGACCGAAGAACCTAACACAAAAATAGACTACAAGAGAGAACTTAGAAGTACATTAAAGGAAATAATGATCCTCAGAAAGTAGGAAATTCAACTAAGCTTCAAGACAAAAACCTTAATGAAGGCACCACTCTTTCTCTAAAAGTAGAACTAGAAGAAGCAAAAATGTTAAAGGAATTTATATCTGAACAATTAAGTGAGAAGGAAAAAAATTGTGAAAAACTAGAGGAAGAGGTTTTCCTCTTGATAGGGATATTTGGAGCAAATTAAATCAAAGTTTTAGAAAGTGTTGGGTTGTGTTATATTCTTTCCATGTAGTTAACAAGGGGTTTGAAGGGCACCCGTAACCCCATTTTATGGGGTTCGGGGCAGCGCCTCGAAAATTTTTGGTTTTGGACCCTATGTTAGGTTAGGTGGACCTACCTATGGTTTTGTGCATGATTTTCGCACGTGTTTTTTGGACGCAATGGTTTTCGGTCCATGGTATTGGATGCTTCAACATGTATAAATATGTATTGTAACATTGAAAGGAACATAATGAAAAATCAAGTTGGTAGTCCCAGTTTTGGGATCCAGGGGAAAATCTCTATGTATGTGTGTTTTATGTGTTATGATCTCGCATTGTTTATTTTCTGTGTTTTAGACTTCGTATGCAGGTAATTTCTATATGGGGTTAAAACCTACATTTGGTATCAGAGCTGTTTTGGCTTCAAGGGGATGCCTTTGTTGCTGAGGGGTTTTGCTCGGGCCTGTGGTAGACCCTGTTCAGTGGGAGATCTGCGAGATTGATTCTGGTGGTGAAAGAAGATGGCAAGTAGTGGAAAGATAGAGATTGAGAAATTTAATGGTCGGAGTTTTGAGTTGTGGAAACTCAAGATAGAGGATCTGTTGGTGGATAAAGACCAGTGGATCGCGATAGATCTGGGTACTAAACCAACAGGAGTGTCCGATGAAGAACGGAAGAAGTTGGATCGAAAGGCAAAGAGCACAATACGATTGTGTGTCTCAGATTCAGTATTGTTGAATGTATCAGGGGAAGCTACGGCGAAGGATTTGTGGGACAAGTTAGGGACTTTGTACCAATCTAAGTCTCTGGTGAATAAACTGTTCCTACAGAAAAAGTTGTATAACCTGAGGATGAAAGATGGAGACTTAGTGACACAACATCTGAATGCATTTAATACTGTGGTAAGTCAATTAGCATCTGTTGATATTAAAATTTCAGATGAAGATAAGTGCATCACTTTTTTGTGTTCTCTACTAGATTCGTGGGATAGTATGGTTATTACAATAGGGAGCAATGCAACTACCTTGCATTTTGATGAAATAGTCTCATCCTTGCTGATGGAGGAGATGAGATGGAAAAATATGGAGAGCCAAAATGGTGATTCCTTGTATGTATGAGGGCGGACCCAAAACAGAAACAAAAATAAGTCATCGAGTGAGAGATCTAAATCTCCAGGAAAACCTGTAAAGGTGGTGTGTTGGAAATGTAGAAAGGAAGGGCACTACAAAAGGGACTGTAAATCTAAATCTCCTGACAAAGGAAAGGGATCTGTGAGGCTCCTTCTACAGAGGCGAAAACCACCTCAGATGAAGGTGGGGATGTGTACTTGGCTTCTTCAAGTATACATGTAGATCATGAGGCATGGTTGATTGACTCAGGTGCATCCTTTCACTTCACTCCCCATAGAGAGTGGTTTTGCAAGTATGAGAAATATGATGGTGGTGATGTCTTCTTGGGGGATGACAGGAAGGCTAGAATCGTTGGTCGCGGAAAAGTAAAGTTGAAGTTGCAAGGTGGAAGGGTTAGAACGCTTCCAGGTGTTCTACATATTCCCGCATTAGCCAAAAATCTGATTTCTGTTAGCAAGTTGGATGATGCAGGTGTAAAAACAATGTTTGAGAAGGATACCTGCAAGATGGTTCAGGGAGCACTGGTATTGATGTAGGGAGTTTAGATTGGAACTCTGTACAAGCTACAAGGTAGCACTATTATTGATGGGTGCAATAGTTCTGTGGTTCCTAAAAGTGGAGCAGAAAATCTAGTGGTCTATGGAGAGAAGACCATGCTGTGGCATCAAAGGCTTGGACATAATGGAGAAAAGGGTCTTTGGATACTTCACGGTAAAGGTATGGTAGAAGGTATGAGTAATAGCTCTCTGGATTTTGATTTCTGTGAAAATTGTGTATATGGGAAGTAGAATCGGGTGAGTTTCCCCTCTGGTAGTAAGAGGGTGAAACTGATATTAGAACTTGTGCACAGTGATGTGTTTGGACCTGTGAAGGTTCCATCACTAGGTAAGTCTGTGTACCATGTGTCATTTATAGATGACTTCTCAAGGAATACATGGATATATTTCCTTAAGAAGAAATCTGAAGTCTTTGACAGGTTTAAAGAATTTAAGGCTCTAGTGGAAAACCAGACAGAGAAGAAGATAGAGGTGCTGAGGACAGATAATGGTGGAGTGTTTTGAAGTAAGGAATTTGAACAATTCTGTCAGAAGTGTGGTATAGTATGGCAGAAGACTACTCCAATACACCTCAGCAAAATGGAGTTGCAGAAAGAATGAATAAGACATTGATGGAAAGGGCAAGAAGCATGCTCAGTGGTGCCGGGTTAGGACAAGAATTCTGGGCCGAGGCAGTGGATACTGCATGTTACCTGGTCAACAAGTCACCTTCATCAACGTTGGAGGATAAGACTCCACAAGAGGTATGGACTGGTAAGAAACCCTCTCTTTCACATTTGAGGGTATTTGGATGTGATGCATATGTACATGTTCCAAAGGAGAAACGAACCAAGTTAGATAGTAAATATGAAAAATGCATCTTTATTGGGTATAAGGATGGTTTAAAGGGTTATAAGCTTTGGAACCCAGTCACACGGAAGGTTGTGTACACCCAAGATGTGGTGTTGAGAGAGGTGAAAGATGTTATTAAACATGAAGTCCAACAAAAGGAACTCGAGAAAATAGAGTTTGAGCTAAAGGAGGAAGAATCAGAATCTACAGCAGAGGAGGAATCAGAAGATGAAGAGCCACAAAATCCGACTGTGAGAAGATCAGTTCGAGAAAGAAGGCAGCCTGAAAGGTATAGTCCATCTGCTTTCTGTTCAAATTTTGCTTTATCTATTATTGACGATGATCCCAGAACTGTGAAGGAAGCGGTAGATTCAGAGGATGGAAAACTCTGGAAAGAGGCCATGGTTGATGAAATGGCATCTTTGCACAAAAATGAGGCTTGGGATCTGGTGGAGTTGCCGGCTGGAAGGAAACCCATTGGCAGCAAATGGGTGTTCAAAAAGAAGACAAATGCAGAAGGAAAAGTGGAGAAATACAAAGCTTGGTTGGTAGCAAAAGGTTATTCCTAGCTACCGGGAATTGATTTTGGTGATATTTTTTCTCCTGTTGCCAAGGTAACTTCTATTAGATTAATTTTATCTGTTGTTGCTACTTTTGATTTTGAGGTAGAACAGATGGATGTGAAGACAACATTTCTTCATGAGGATCTGGAAGAGGAAATCTACATGAAGCAACCTGAAGGCTTTGCAACAAAGGGTAAGAAAGAATTGGTATGCAAGTTAAAGAAGTCTATGTATGGGTTAAAACAATCACCAAGGATGTGGTATCAGAAATTTGATACATTTATACGAGGACTTGGATTCACCAGAAGCAAAGCAGATCACCGTGTGTATTTTAAATTAATAGGTGACCGTGTTATTTATCTAGTCTTGTATGTGGATGATATGTTGCTGGTTGGAAATGACAAAGAAATTATCCAGGATTTGAAGACCCAATTGTCCTCCAAATTCGACATGAAAGATCTTGGTGCTACAAACTATACTTTGGGCATGGAAATTAAAAGAGATCGGGAAAAGAGGAAGCTTTGGTTAAACCATAGGAAGTATGTTGAGACAATACTGAAGAGGTTTAATATGCAGGATAGTAAACCGATGAAGGTTCCTATTCCTATAGGTGTGAGGTTATTTGCTGAGCAATGTCCCAAGACACAAGAAGAGGAAGAGGACATGTCTTGTGTTCCATATGCAAGTGCAGTCGGTAGCTTGATGTATGCAATGGTCTGTACTACACCAGGCATTGCACATGTAGTGGGAGTATTGAGCAGGTTTATGCCAAAACTAGCAAAGGAGCATTGGATAGCAGTGAAGCGGGTTTTCAGGTATTTGCGGGGCACTAGTGATTATGGTCTGTGCTACCAAGGAAGACTAGGATTGGACAGAGTGTTGGATATTTGTGGCTTTGTTGATTCAGACTAGTCCAGAGATCTGGATTAGAGAAGATCTACAAGTGGGTATGTGTTTAACCTATTTGGAGGTGCAGTCAGTTGGATGAGTAAGAAACAATCGGTAGTGGCACTATCAACTACAAAGGCAGAATACATGGCAGCCACTCATGCAAGCAAGGAAGCAGTTTGGTTGCAGAGATTGTGTTCAAGTATGGGGTTAGTACAGGAAGCTATAAGGATAGACTGTGATAGCCTAAGTGCGATTTTCTTGGCAAAGAACCCTGCATATCATTCAAAGACAAAGCACATTGATGTTTAATATCACTTTGTGGGGGATATGATAGAAGACAAAAAGGTGTTGCTGGTAAAGGTGGACACTTTGAAGAATACTGTAGATGCATTGACAAAATCTGTGAGCTCTGAGAAGTTCTCTTGGTGTAGAGAGACAATGGGCATTTCAGGGCTGGGAAAATGACTAAGCTCTCTTGTGGCCCCCTATGGAAAGAAAACAACAAGTGGGAGAATGTTGGGTTGTGTTATATTCTTTCCACATAGTTAATAGGGGGTTTGAAGGGCACCCGTAACCCCACTTTATAGGGTCCGGCACAGCGCCTCAGAAAATTTTGGTTTTGGACCCTATGTTAGGTTGGGTGGACCCACCTATGGTTTTGTGCATGATTTTTGCACATGTTTTTTGGACGCGATGGTTTTCGGTCCATGGTATTGGACGCGATGGTTTTCAGTCCATGTTATTGGATGCTTCGTCATGTATAAATATGCATTGTAACATTGAAAGGAACATAATGAAAAATCAAGCTGGTAGTCCCGGTTTTGGGATCTAGGGGAAAATCTCTGTATATATGTGTTTTATGTGTTATGATCTCGCATTGTTTATTTTCTATGTTTTAGAATTCATATGTAGTGTTATCACAAAATCAGACCCTGGAAGGCTGTAGACCAGGAAGACTTCAAGTAATTGTTTCAAACCAATCTTTTGACTAAGGCTTAGCCTCCTTAGCCTGAGAGGGCTCTCTCATAGGGTTATTGATTTTGATTAAGAATAAGATGGCTAACTCTTGTGAAATAACAGTGATAAAAATGAATGCTAGAAATACATTAAACAAGTTTCCATTGGGCCTATGGAGTCAATAACACCTCAGTAAACAATGATACTGCCTTTACATAGAAGTCAGGGCATTTAGCATTTGGATGTTCAGAACACAACTCATATAAAACCACAGTTCATAAATGCATACAGGAAATCAGAGCACAATCAGTGAATTCTGAGTGATTACACATCTATGCAACTGTAAAAGACATTAAGGAAAGAATAAAATCACACATTCTGAACATGGAAATCCTTCATGAATCCTGAGAAGAAAAGCAGCCAAATTATATTACTGAAACTCTGTCTTTACATAAGCCAAAACAGTACTTTGTTATAAAATTTCCAACCTCCATTACATTGCTGTTTCAGCTATATATAGAATCCTTATTCTAACTAATTCGAGCTTCCTCCTCCAGCATGAGGGGAGTCGATAACTACCTCTACTGACACCTATCAGCTATTGAACTAACTAATAAATACAACTAAAGTGCTGACTGGAGTTTTTAAAGAGTTCTAAATTAACTATGACTCTAACTCCATTTTCCATGCATAATGGCCTCTCCTTGTTCTTTGACACCTGGTCCTCTTTCGATTTAGATGAGCTAGATGTTTAATGTTCCATATTGACCTTGAATGCTGAATCTTTTAACTGCTCAGAAGTATTAGGGGATTTCCCTTGCTTCTCGGCTTCAGTTTTCCTCAAAATGCTCGAATGTACAGAAGCATGTCTTCTAGCCTTTAATAACCCAAAACATGGAACACTGCCACGTTCTTGATGTGCTGTGAGCTTCATCGATGGACATGTGTGCAGGCAAAAGTTCCTTGTATTCACATCATTTGATACCTCTTGAATGGTGATAAAGGGACTTTATGACAAAAATCCAAAATTGGATTTGAATATTCAAGCCTTTAAAGCATCCACCTGTCTTGATCTGATTGACTATTGTTGCTCCAGCTGATGTCTTGCATACCCTTTGGCGTTTCCCTTTCAAATTCCCGCTCATAATACAAAACTGCCTGTCTGTGTTAAAATCATCACCTACAGCAGTTTCGTAGCGCGCTACGAAACTGCTGAATTACTTGAAACAGCTTGCCTTTGACCCGAGATCTTTATCACCCAAACATTTGATTGCCAAAAACTCCCTTCGACTTTTCATATGTATAATGGGGACTTACATTTCTTCAAAACAATAAGACCAAGCAAGTTTGACAAAATTTGGAACAAAACTTTTCTTAAAAAGAAAATTCATTTAGCAGGTAACTGGCCTAGCTGTGCCTTCAGGTCTTCAATTTTCTTCTTCATAGCTTTATTCTCAGCTCTTAATTGCATATTTATCCTTCTAATGTACTTGGCCTCTTTGATTGCTGGTACTGTCCATGTGTGAAATTGTGCATGGCCATCAACTACTGAATTCAATTGGTTTTCAAAGGTTTCAGTCCCTTTCCACAGAGCTTTACGATAATTTGCATACACGGCTGCACGTTCTCTAACTGCTTTCTTCAGTTTGGCAATCTCATATTTAGCTGCTTCTAATTGGCTCTTTATGACTGCTATATTATCTCCTTGAGATGTGATGACTGTTCTGCTTGTATCTTTTTGCCTATCTTTCCCGGTTTCCTCTGTTTTTGACAACGTTTCCTTTACTTGCTTCCTTGTAATAGGTCTTCTGGGTTTAAAAATAAATTCTTCACTTGGCTCATCGAATTTAAGCCTTTTTGAGGCCTTAGACTTCTTGGTACCTTCTTGCGGTGACTGTGTCAAATCAATATGGACTGGTTCAGACTGCTCGAATTCAATGGCATGTAATAAATCATTCAAGCTTGCCTTAGACACTGGGCTCTCTTCAACAGCTATGGCTTTACCCTTTTCCTTATTTATCTGGCTTCTTGTCCTTACCCTTGAGACTGCTTCAGATCTGCTTGTTTCAGGTATAGTCTTCTTATCATGAGTTTTTTCCTTTGTTGATTGCTGAGGTTGATCTTGAATGATTAGTGGCTTCACTGGTTTCCTTTGCTGTGACTTGATTTGCTTTTTAGCTCTTGCTTCTTTTTGGAGCTCAGCTATTGTGAATTCTTTGGCTGGTTGTGGAGTAAGGCCAGTCTTGCTTTGGAATCCAGCCATGAAAATAAACGAATTCCAGTCTCTGCCTATCTTTTGGAGGCCATCCAAAACTAGCAACTTGATCAAACCATGATGAAACAAAGAGGTTTCACAGTCCTCTTTCCTTAACTGCACCTTGTCACACATCTTACTCAAACTGCGAAACAAATAAAAAGGAATGTCTATGGAGACTTTCCCAGTGAAATGCAAAAGAAGTTTGAAATTTTAAGAATAAACCTTATTGTACCTTCCTTCACAGGTCAAATATTTTTGTATGCAGGTGAGAAGAAGAGCATAATGTTCCTTGACATAATTTCTGGGCACTACTTTTGTTAAGTCTTCGTTTACATATTCCTCCTTTAAAAACTCCTTACAAGGGTTCATATCAAACTTAAAATTTTTAAACCATTCTTCCCGTCCTCTTGGGATCTCTGTCACAGCAGATATTTCTTCTGGAGAAACTTGGACTTCTAGCATAGCTATCTTTGAATTTAAACCAGTGAAGTTTAGCGCAAACTCTTTAGTTACCTGCGCATGTCCTCCTTGTAGCTTTTTGCAAAAGTTCCAGCACCCGGCATCTTTGAACGCTTTCTTCACGCCTTCATCCCTCAAAGCTATGTCCAGGCCCTCAGGTTCAGTCCTCTGGCATTTACCGGATCTGTGCTCTTTTCTCTCCATTTTTCCTTCGAGATCTTCACACACAAAGTCTAACAGCTCCAGTTGAAATGGTGATTCAGCTCTTTCTAATTCAGCCTCGCTTGTAATCAGGCTCGCTTGAAATCAGCCTCGCTTGAAATTCAAATTCTTTCATTGAAACACTTCAATACATAATCACAGGCAGATTTGTCGCTCATGCAGCACTTACGACCATCATTAAGGTCTATGCACGGTAAAATCTCTTGGGAATGATATTTCTGTGCATATTAACAGATCTATTGGTGGGGTAGTGGCAAATGAGTGTTCAAACGTGAAACGAGGGGTACATAAACTGACATGAGTGGACACAACTGGTGACTCACCTATCGGACTTGACATTTCGGGAAAGATTCGCTGTGAAATGCACGAATCCATGATTTCGCAGCGCTGTTAGTTTTAAATTCTAATGATGCGCTGCGAAACGGCCTAATCATGATGCGTTGCGAAATTGCTTAACCATAATTGCGTGGCGAAACTGGCAAATGGGATTACGCTGCGAAATCACTAAAAGACACGGTGACTTGGATGAGACAAGACATGGCTATGGAACAATGATGGGTGGAGGAGAACCAATAGGAGTTGAGTATGGTTTGAGTTTAAAACTTTAAAACTCCAAATCCTAAGTGAGGAAAAATAAAATGAAATCAACTTAACACAGACCTTTGTCATCGGACTAGTACAGAGAATTATATTCATCAAATTTTTAGTTCTAAGTGATAACAGTGGCTCCACTTGGTATAGTGTGCTCCTGTAGTACACTAAGAACTCGTAGGTCCAATGCTTTGTTCACTTTTTGAAAACATAAATAGAGTTGACAAGCATTCCTTTCTAGCTTTGTGGGCCTTCACCTCGGGCTTAAGCTTCCTGTTCAGCTTGTCATTTATTTTCAACAAGAAAGACTAATAAAACGGTTATATACAATGTTTGTGAGACACTTGGCAGAGATTCAATTAATTGTAATGCTTCAGGAACCTTCCATTAATAGGTCCTCCAGCATATGGTGTTCCATCAACCTCCTGCAGAATGTAGGTGTTATTCCCATGGAAAGCAGAAATTTGATATGGCCCTTTCCACAAATTTTCAAATTTACCATGTTTACCTTTCTCTTCAATTCTAGCTTCCCATTTCAGGACTTTATCATGAATCTGGAATGTAACCTCTTTGATCTTTTTGTCAAATGCTCTCTTGATTTTGTTCTGGCTTTGTTGATGACTGTCAAACACCTCATTTCTTTTCTCCTGCAAAGCTATTAGCTGATTAATCCTGCGTTGTACAGCATTTGGTTCCTCTTCTAATCCTTGAATCAGCTTCATTACTGGTACTCCGAGAGATGTTGGAAATATAGCCTCTGCCCCATATACAAGCTCATATGCTGATGTTCCAATGGACCTCTTTGTGCAAATCCGGTCAGCCCACAAGGC
This sequence comes from Pinus tabuliformis, assembly GCA_031772625.1. Lineage (NCBI taxonomy): Eukaryota > Viridiplantae > Streptophyta > Pinopsida > Pinales > Pinaceae > Pinus > Pinus tabuliformis. The sequence goes on along the minus strand of CM062805.1, from coordinate 1,182,789,582 downwards.
ATATTTCAGTTTCAAATGCCAAGCCTTTTTATTTTCTTGTAGCAGCTTCTTAATGATTCTCATAAGACTCTTGTTTGATGACTCAGCTAAACCATTTCCCTGTGGATAATAAGCAGTGGAATGTCCAAGGGAAATGTGATACTGATGACAAAAATTAATCATTCTTTTAGACTTGAAAGCTTGAGCATTATCTGTAATGATCTTGATTGGACAACCAAATCTTGATAATATATTATTTTCTAAGAAAGAAATAACCACTGAATCATTTGCTTGCCTTGTGGGTATTGCCTCTATCCATTTTGTAAAGTAATCGGTGGCTGTGAGAATCCAGCGATGCTGTCCTGATGAGGGAGGATGGATTTCCCCTATAAAATCTAATCCCCACTGCTGGAAAGGTGCTTCAACATAAATGGGAACCAAGGGCATTGGCATGAGTTTTCTCTTTCCCTCAAACAGTTGACATTCATGGCATGTGGCTATCTTTTTATAAATATCTCTAAACATAGTTGGCCAAAAATAGCCAGCCCTCAAAACCTTGTTTGCAGTGGCTTTCCAATAGTGATGTCCTCCGCAATCCCCTTTATGAAACTCATCAATTACTTTATCAGCTTCTTCTTCAATGAGACAGTTTAATAATATTCCTCCTGCATCTTTCCAAAACAGATTTTGGTCATACACAAAATATCTGAGAGATTTCAACTTGGTAAACCGAGCTTTGGATTTTGAAAGGTTATCAGGAGCTCTATTATGCTGCAAAACAAACGCTATATCCTTATACCATTCTGAGATCAAGAACTTCTCATTTATTTGGATCAACTCTTCTTCATTTTCAGAAATTTCTGAGATTTCTGTGCTTAAATTAATATCAATACAGTCCAGATTTGACTGAGTCAACAATTTGGCTAGGCCTTGACCCTTTACCAACTTGGTGGGTTTGATCTCAATGTCATACTCCAACAGTTTTGCTATCCACTTTCCCCTTTTTCCATCTGGATCAGCTTGTGTAAGAATGTCTTTTATAACAGCATTTGGCACATATGCAACAATGTGAGAGTGCAAAACATAAATCCTGAAATCCTTAATGGCTTTCACCAATGCATAGGCTTGTTTCTCTAAAATATTATATTTCAATTCAGCATTAGCCAATGTCTTGCTAAAGAAAGAAATGGGCTGTTCAGTACCTTGACTTCCTTTTTGCAATAAAACTCCAGCAATTGTGTCTTCAGAAGCAAATGTGAAGATCAGAAACTCCTTAGTAAAATCCGGGCTGATGAGGACTGGTGCTTGAGTAAGTGCTTTCTTGATCTCTTCAAATGATTTCTTTGCTTCAGCTGTCCATTTGAAATCTGCTCCTTTCTTTAACATCTTTGTTATGTTCTTTACCACTTCAGCAAAGTTAGGAATGAATCTTCTAACAAAGTTAACTTTCCCAAGAAAGGATTGAACCTCCTTCTTACTCCTTGGTAAATCTAGCTTTTGAATTGCACTAACTCTATTAGGATCAATCCTAATTCCCTCTTCAGAAATAATATGTCCAAGTAGTTTGCCAGAAGTTAAAGCAAAAATACTTTTGGTTGGGTTTAGAGAAATACCAAACCTCCTACACTTCAGTAGGACCCTTTCAAGGTGCTTTAAGTGGTCTTCTTCCTTCTTTGAAAAAACTGTGATATCATCAAGATAAACCACCACTGATTTGTCCTTTTCTTCAGAAAAAGTAATATCCATTGCTCTCTGGAAAGTTGCTCTTGCATTCATGAGGCCAAAGGGCATTTTTGCATACATGAATGTTCCCCATGGTGTAGTGAAAGCTGTCTTCTCCTGATCATCTGGGTGCACAAGGATCTGATTGTACCCTGAGAAGCCATCAAGCATAGACATCCTTTGTGAACCAACAATGTTTTGCAGAATGAAATCCATTTTGGGGAGAGGGTAATTATCTTTTAATGAAGCTTTGTTTAAGTTCCTGAAGTCTATACAAATTCTGATCTCCCCATTCTTTTTTCTAACTGGTACCAAATTAGCAAGCCAATTTGAGAATCTGATTGGAACAATAATTTTGGCATCAAAAAGCTTTTTCACTTCTTTTTCAATCAGTGGCATTAGAAGAGGATTAATCCTTCTTAGCTTCTGCTTAAAAGGCTTCTCATTCTGCTTAATAGGGATGGTATGTTGTATGATTGAAGAATCATATTGTTTCAAATCAGCATAGCTCCATGCAAAAACATCAATGAATCTTTTCATCATTTCAACATATTTGGCCTTCATATCAGCTGAAAGGAACTTTGAAATCTTGACTATTTTAGGCACCACTGAATCACCTAAATTACAGTTTTCTACTTCTTCCTCATTAGCTTGCAATCTTGGTGCTTTGAACACATCATTTTGATCAAATAATTTTTCCAGAGGAATGAGGCCTTTAGGGATTAAGTTGTTTTGTAACTGTAAGACTTCAGAACTTTCCTTTGACTCTATTAACATGTTCTGCTGATCTATCTGATTGTGCTCAAACTCTTCTTTTAATTCAATGAAATTCCTTACATGCTGATCATCCTCAAAAACCTGCCAATTTATGATATTATCTGGTATGACTGGTCTATGGCGAACCTCCACTTCATAATTATCAGAAGAGTGCTTGGGAATAATAAATAGGCTGGCTGAAACAGCAAGAGAATCTGCAATAGAGTTTTGGTCTCTAGTTTTGATGCTAAAAGAGTAGGTTTGAAATTTTTCTAACATCTCCAACACTAAATTTCTGTATGCTCTCATCCTTGCATCCTTGGTTTGATATGTACCTTCTATTTGTTTAATTACCAATTCAGAATCTCCACAAACAGCAATATTTTTGGCTTTCAACTTTATCAAGGCCTCCAAACCTAAAACTAGAGATTCGTACTCAGCCATATTGTTGGTACAATCAAAGTTTAATTTGTATGAGAGAAACTTACTTTCTTCAGTTGGACTAGTGATCCAAATCCCAGCTCCTGCCCCTTCTTTTCCTGCTGATCCATCAAAGTACAATGACCAACAGCCCATGATGTCTCCTTCATCTCCTTGCTGCCCTTCTTGACTCTGATTTTCTGCAGTTTTATCTTGTAATTCTCTCCCAACTGATTCATTGAAAAGGATAGCTGAACCAAGACCAGTATCACAAGAGTAAATAGGAAAATTCTGAGGCTTTTCTTTACTGCTCACCATGTAGGCCATCCTTGTTTCGCGGTACAACCTCCTTTGTTCACCAAACACTGGAATGGTAGCATATGTGAGATCCATCTGCATTGTGCCCTTGATTTTTGCTGCCCATGACCTTGAAAGAAGCATTCCAAACTTCGGTGGAATGTCTGCAACAACAATGTCCATAACAGTTGTTTTTGCTGGGATTTGTGTAAGCCCCACAACAACATCTTTTATCAAACCAATGCAATGGACTCTTTTTGAATCAAAGGAAAATAAATCCTTATATGGCCTAGTAACCTCTAACCCCAGTCTTTCCATGATTACCTTAGGCATGAGATTATGTGATGCCCCCGAATCTAACATAGCATTATGTAGAGTCATGTCATGAATGGTAATGCTTATGTAGAAAGGAGGAAATTCTTCATTTTGTTCATCCTCAAGTCTTGGACCCAAACAGATAATAGGATTATCTTCTTGTACATTTAGGATATCAGCCACTCCTGGTTGTGAATTAAGCATTTCAACGATTTTGCTTCTGTATTTGTCTACCTTGAGAATTTCATTAAAAGGGACTGATATTTTAATTTTTGCAATCTCATTCTCAATATTAAAAACAGAAGTAGTCTTGTCAATTTCTTTGGGAGGAGAAGGAATCTGAATGTCCTTTTTGTCAAGAGGAGGATCATCTTTACCTTCAACTACCTTTGCTTTTTCCTTTTTATCATCAGCTGTCCTTGAGGTATTCTTCTTGAGCTGTTCTTTGTTTGCTGTAATAGGAACATTTCTATTCCTAAGATTATACTGCTTTTGCATCTCAAAGATAGCATGCTGATAGCCCTTTAAAAAATCTGAAGGCTCTTCTTCTGATTTTATCATGCTGGACTCATCATGTTCCTCCTTGGTCAAGAAAATTCCTGACCCTTCTTCATCAAAACAATGAATTGATTCCTCAGGGACTTCGGGTTCATCCTCTTCATCTACCAAATTTTGCTGGAAAGGAGGTCTCACTGGAGGATCTGCCTGCTGATTTCGGTTGTCTCTTGGCCTTTGCTGATTCTGAGGTCTTCTGAACTGAGGGTTCCTGAATTGAGGTTCTTGTTGTGTTGGAGGAGCAAAAGCATTCCCAAGAGCTAATGTGTCCATCAATTTCTCCATGGTTTTCATCATTGTTTCAAACTTGTCTTCTTGAGCAGATGTAGAGGGCTTCTCTTCCTCCTTCAACTTAGACTTTGCCATCTTTGATTTCTTAGCAGCAAGCATATTCACCTCTACCTTAATTGCATCATTTTGCATGTCAGCAAGAGAGGCAAACTCCCTTTCTCTGAGTAAAAGAGAAAAATCTGAATCAAATGATTCAGCATATCTCAACTGTGCCAAAGCTCCAGGAGGTTTCAAATGAGCTGGAATAGAATTATATATTTTGTTAAACCTCTTAGAGAAATTTTGAACGGTTTCCTCTGGAGCTCTCCTAAGATTGTTATATTCAGTAAGGGCTTGGACAGGGTTGGTTCTGTTTCCCCATTTCCTTAGAAAGCTGTCTTCAAACTCTACCCAACTATGAATGCTTCCAGCTCTAAGGGCTTTAAACCATTTTCTGACTTCCCCAATGAAAGTTTGAGCAAACAACCTTAGTTTTACATCTTCATCATCCACTTCTTCCCTATCAACAAAATCATTGAACCTATCCACATGTTCCTCTGCTGTAATATCTTCATCACCTCCCCATGTTGGAATCCTAGCAGCATATTTGCTAGGAAGATCATGTAAAACAACAGGAAGAGCTAGAGGAGCATACCTAGCAGGTATAGCCATAATGAATGGAGGAGCAGTGACAACAGGTATTGTATGACCAGTGAGAGCAGAACTAGTGTGAGATAGTGTCTGAGGACTATTTGGACTAACAGAGGCAGAAGATAAAGTATTGGTACGAAAAGGGCTATTTGGACTTTGCAAACCACTGACAAAAGAACTCCAATTTGGGAGAGGTAAACCAGTTTTAGATTTGAGCAAAACTTCAAAAGGATCAAGTTCTTTGAGCTGATTTAAGTCCTCTTCCTCTAATAGCAATTCTGAAGTAACAACCTCCCAAAACTCTTCCTTATCCTTTTGTGACACTAAAGATGAAGTATCAATGCCTCTTTTTTGTAAATCTAAAATAATTCCAATAAGCTCTTCTTCGTTCTCAGACCTCAGCAATACCTCATGAATTTTATCATCAACAATTTTATTTTCAGGACTTCTAGAAAATTCAGGGAACAAAGATTTTGATATGGATGAAGTACCTGGTATATAAGAAAATCTTTGCCTGCTCCTTGAGATAATGTTGGGATTATCCACAGGACTAGGTGGATTTGGGTCAGGATTACTCCTTGTATATCTTCCTCTCGAAGCCACTTTTTTAACTTAAAGATTGAATGGAGTCACCAAGGTAGAATGCAGCCTCGAAAACCTTCTGAGCTCCTGCTACCTTCAAAAGTTCAGCTTCATAATTTCGGGAATGCGTAATCTTCAGACTCCCGGCAGATGCACCAAAATGTTATCACAAAATCAAACCCTGGAAGGCTGTAGACCAGGAAGACTTCAAGTAACTGTTTCAAACCAATCTTTTGACTAAGGCTTAGCCTCCTTAGCCTGAGAGGGCTCTCTCATAGGGTTATTGATTTTGATTAAGAATAAGATGGCTAACTCTTGTGAAATAACAGTGATAAAAATGAATGCTGGAAATACATTAAGCAAGTTTCCATTGGGCCTATGGAGTCAATAACACCTCAGTAAACAATGATACTGCCTTTACATAGAAGTTAGGGCATTTAGCATTTGGATGTTCAGAACACAACTCATATAAAACCACAGTTCATAAATGCATACAGGAAATCAGAGCACAATCAGTGAATTCTGAGTGATTACACATCTATGCAACTGTAAAAGACATTAAGGAAAGAATAAAATCACACATTCTGAACATGGAAATCCTTCATGAATCCTGAGAAGAAAAGCAGCCAAATTATATTACTGAAACTCTGCCTTTACATAAGCCAAAACAGTGCTCTGTTATAAAATTTCCAACCTCCATTACATTGTTGTTTCAGCTATATATAGAATCCTTATTCTAACTAATTCGAGCTTCCTCCTCCAGCATGAGGGGAGTCGATAACTACCTCTACTGACACCTATCAGCTATTGAACTAACTAATAAATACAACTAAAGTGCTGACTGGAGTTTTTAAAGAGTTCTAAATTAACTATGACTCTAACTCCATTTTCCATGCATAATGGCCTCTCCTTGTTCTTTGACACCTGGTCCTCTTTCGATTTAGCTGAGCTGGATGTTTAATGTTCCATATTGACCTTGAACGCTGAATCTTTTAACTGCTCAGAAGTATTAGGGGATTTCCCTTGCTTCTCGGCTTCAGTTTTCCTCAAAATGCTCGAATGTACAGAAGCATGGCTTCTAGCTTTTAATAACCCAAAACATGGAACACTGCCACGTTCTTGATGTGTTGTGAGCTTCATCGATGGACATGTGTGCAGGCAAAAGTTCCTTGTATTCACATCATTTGATACCTCTTGAACGGTGATAAAGGGACTTTATGACAAAAATCCAAAATTGGATTTGAATATTCAAGCCTTTAAAGCATCCACCTGTCTTGATCTGATTGACTATTGTTGCTCCAGCTGATGTCTTGCATACCCTTTGGCGTTTCCCTTTCAAATTCCCGCTCATAATACAAAACTGCCTGTCTGTGTTAAAATCATCACCTACAGCAATTTCGTAGCGCGCTACGAAACTGGTGAATTACTTGAAACAACTTGCCTTTGACCCGAGATCTTTATCACCCAAACATTTGATTGCCAAAAACTCCCTTCGACTTTTCATATGTATAACGGGGACTTACATTTCTTCAAAACAATAAGACCAAGCAAGTTTGACAAAATTTGGAACAAAACTTTTCTTAAAAAGAAAATTCATTTAGCAGGTAACTGGCCTAGCTGTGCCTTCAGGTCTTCAATTTTCTTCTTCATAGCTTTATTCTCAGCTCTTAATTGCATATTTATCCTTCTAATGTACTTGGCCTCTTTGATTGCTGGTACTGTCCATGTGTGAAATTGTGCATGGCCATCAACTACTGAATTCAATTGGTTTTCAAAGGTTTCAGTCCCTTTCCACAGAGCTTTTCGATAATTTGCATACACGGCTGCACGTTCTCTAACTGCTTTCTTCAGTTTGGAAATCTCATATTTAGCTGCTTCTAATTGGCTCTTTATGACTGCTATATTATCTCCTTGAGATGTGATGACTGTTCTTCTTGTATCTTTTTGCCTATCTTTCCTGGTTTCCTCTGTTTTTGACAACGTTTCCTTTACTTGCTTCCTTGTAATAGGTCTTTTGGGTTTAAAAATAAATTCTTCACTTGGCTCATCGAATTTAAGCCTTTTTGAGGCCTTAGACTTCTTGGTACCTTCTTGCGGTGACTGTGTCAAATCAATATGGACTTGTTCAGACTGCTCGAATTCAATGGCATGTAATAAATCATTCAAGCTTGCCTTAGACACTGGGCTCTCTTCAACAGCTATGGCTTTACCCTTTTCCTTATTTATCTGGCTTCTTGTCCTTACCCTTGAGACTGCTTCAGATCTGCTTGTTTCAGGTATAGTCTTCTTATCATGAGTTTTTTCCTTTGTTGATTACTGAGGTTGATCTTGAATGATTAGTGGCTTCATTGGTTTCCTTTGTTGTGACTTGATTTGCTTTTTAGCTCTTGCTTCTTTTTGGAGCTCAGCTATTGTGAATTCTTTGGCTGGTTGTGGAGTAAGGCCAGTCTTGCTTTGGAATCCAGCCATGAAAATAAACGAATTCCAGTCTCTGCCTATCTTTTGGAGGCCATCCAAAACTAGCAACTTGATCAAACCATGATGAAACAAAGAGGTTTCACAGTCCTCTTTCCTTAACTGCACCTTGTCACACATCTTACTCAAACTGCGAAACAAATAAAAAGGAATGTCTATGGAGACTTTCCCAGTGAAATGCAAAAGCAGTTTGAAATGGTAAGAATAAACCTTATTGTACCTTCCTTCACAGGTCAAATATTTTTGTATGCAGGTGAGAAGAAGAGCATAATGTTCCTTGACATAATTTCTGGGCACTGCTTTTGTTAAGTCTTCGTTTACATATGCCTCCTTTAAAAACTCCTTACAAGGGTTCATATCAAACTTAAAATTTTTAAACCATTCTTCCCGTCCTCTTGGGATCTCTGTCACAGCAGATATTGCTTCTGGAGAAACTTGGACTTCTAGCATAGCTATCTTTGAATTTAAACCAGTGAAGTTTAGCGCAAACTCTTTAGTTACCTGCGCATGTCCTCCTTGTAGCTTTTTGCAAAAGTTCCAGCACCCGGCATCTTTGAACGCTTTCTTCACGCCTTCATCCCTCAAAGCTATGTCCAGGCCCTCAGGTTCAGTCCTCTGGCATTTACCGGATCTGTGCTCTTTTCTCTCCATTTTTCCTTCGAGATCTTCACACACAAAGTCTAACAGCTCCAGTTGAAATGGTGATTCAGCTCTTTCTAATTCAGCCTCGCTTGTAATTAGGCTCGCTTGAAATCAGCCTCGCTTGAAATTCAAATTCTTTCATTGAAACACTTCAATACATAATCACAGGCAGATTTGTCGCTCATGCAGCACTTACGACCATCATTAAGGTCTATGCACGGTAAAATCTCTTGGGAATGATATTTCTGTGCATATTAATAGATCTATTGGTGGGGTAGTGGCAAATGAGTGTTCAAACGTGAAACGAGGGGTACATAAACTGACATGAGTGGACACAACTGGTGACTCACCTATCGGACTTGACATTTTGGGAAAGATTCGCTGCGAAATGCACGAATCCATGATTTCGCAGCGCTGCTAGTTTTAAATTCTAATGATGCGCTGCGAAACGGCCTAATCATGACGCTCTGCGAGATTGCTTAACCATAATTGCATGGCGAAACTGGCAAATGGGATTACGCTGCGAAATCACTAAAAGACACGGTGACTTGGATGAGACAAGACATGGCTATGGAACAATGATGGGTGGAGGAGAACCAATAGGAGTCGAGTATGGTTTGAGTTTAAAACTTTAAAACTCCAAATCCTAAGTGAGGAAAAATAAAATGAAATCAACTTAACACAGACCTTTGTCATCGGACTAGGACAGAGAATTATATTCATCAAATTTTTAGTTCTAAGTGATAACATGTAGGTAATTTTTGTATGGGGTTAAAACCTACAGAAAGGCACTGAATCCTTAGATCACATTCTCAGTATGTGTGGAGTACTAAAAAGGTATGTTTTTAATGATCATTTCAGTGGCTTTTTAGTGGGACTTATGAGTCTTTTACATCATGAATGTGGAAAACAATAGAGAATTGTGATAAAATATGTGGAATTAGTATGCAGGACTTATCCGTTGATAGTTGTTATTCTCCTACGCAGGAAAGGGTAAAAACGAGGAGCTGCTGTTCCAAAGAAAAAGATAAGAACATGTTAACTACTGTCCCTTTGACAAAGGACCGAGTGCAAACGAGGCAAAGCAAGCTGAAGCAAACCGGTCCAGAAAAGGAGGAGAAGGCACCAGCTCAGCGGAGGAGAAAAGAAGTGATTAAGGATTAACAGTTTGGCGAATCCCTCAGGATCTTCGATCCTGAGGGATCGCTGCTTTATTTATCTTATCGCTTAGACATCTCCACCATTAGCCTTATATAAAGGGACGACACTGTTAGTCTAGGGGGAGATGCTTTTATGTAACTTCTTGTTAAAGATTGAACTTTGATCATCGAATCTCATTGAACTTGGCTCATTGTACTTTCTGTTTTATGCATTAATATAAACTTGGTGATTATCTTATCTCTGCGTCTGGATTAACTTAAAGCGGTGTACCCTTAAGGCTAAGGGCCCGGCCCCGGAGGACACTTGCTTCTGTATCACTACGAATTGATTTCTACGTGGTTTGCTTATCATCACTAGTTGGTAATCTGATATGCTTAATAAGTTACATCACATGCTCTGTTAAGATTCGTTCGTTAATGTTCTTTCTATTGACTCTGCATTATATTATCAATACTTTTAGAGTGGATGCAATCTTATTAGACTTAATTGAACATTGTTATCATTGTGTTATGAAGCTTCTATGTTGAGTATGTGTGTTAAGGAAATTATCTGAAAGGTGTGTTCTTTATGATTCAGGGTTCATGCTGTTCCATTTTGAAACACAGTTGTAATTCCCGTTGACGATTGGTGTTAAATCAGATTACTGCTTCAGAGTGTTCTGTGTGTATGATTTTCACATGTTGTTCCATAATTAGTAATTAATGTTGTTCCATTAGTTGGTTGCGTGATTTGCTTGGAGAATGAAAGATTGAAGTTTTGGATTACAATGAGTGCAATTGAGTTGATAGGATAAAGTTTGATTATTACTCGTGATGTTTAGTTATAGCGATTGTTGTTCCATTTCAGAATTGTTTTTCCATTTTAAGCATTGCTGTTCCATTCTAGATTTGCTGTTCAATTTCCTATTTGCCGTTCCATTTTTATCTGCCGTTTCATTTACTCGCATTTGGTGTGAGAGACAATCTGTGGATGTAGTGAGCCTCGGCATTTACTGCCTCGCTCCCAGACTCGTGGTCCATGCTCTAGTTTCCTTTCCATCAGTTTCCAAAGGGATGGGCTACTGCTGTCGAACCCTTGACTGATAAAGTTGCCTAGCTTTAAGAGTGTGTGCTTTAGTTATTTGAAGGAACTTAGTCATAGACAAGCATTAGTTTACTCTTGTGTTTTTGTAGGACGCTGTACTACTAGCATTACTCTAACAAATAGCCTCAGATTGAGTCACTCTTTGAAATAACCAAACGCTCCCGGATTGACATATTAATGTGAGGTAATTAGAGGTGAAAGAGACCCTTTTTATAGCTCTACATTTTGGCGCTGTTGCCGGGGAAAGAGTGTAGCCATTTGTCTTTTTCAGAGTAGTGTACGAACCTGCTAGGGAAGAGTTGGATCTTAAAAACGAAAGGTAAGAACCTGCGTACAGAGCATGTAAAAGCCCTGCTCCACTGTCTGCTTTCCTAACAGATTTGCTCTTGCTTTGATTGAATAGAATTTAGCAGTTCATTTGAGTGCATGACTAAGCATAAAAAACCAAAAAAGAATATCAAGCTTCCATCCAAACCTGAAAAAGCTAAGGGGCTGGTGACCCTTGGCCGAACAACTTTCATAGACGAAATCTATAAGAAAACAGAATCTCAGCCATCAGTAGGTCCCAGGAAAATCATTTCTAAGCAGCCTACTAGTTCCCTTCAGGCCACAGGATCACCATCTATAGCCTTTGCTAAGGTGCATAGTCAAACTGAAGAGCAGGAATTTCAAGAAATTGAAAATTCTACTCCAGAACTATTGCAGGAAGGGAATTTCAGTAACTTTTGTGAAGGAGAAGGAGAAACAGGGGAAACTGAGGAACCAAAATCTCCCATTGGAACAAATCAGCCATTAAACAACCCAGATAAGGGGAGCACTGCACAAATCATTGTTGAGGGAATTCAATCTCCTCAGACATCAGGTATTCCTCTTATCCCAGATAAAGGAAGTGCCATTAAAACTATCCCTACCAAAATCGTTCCATATTAACCTAGGAATACCCTCCTAGATATCCCAGAAGGTTATTGGCATATATTCGATCCTATGGCTCAGAATCAGCCAAATACTCAAACCTCTACATTATAATATCCTATAGTGGATTCTGCAGCAAATGCGCCCATGAAAGCTATTCCTCTTCAACATATTCCAACCTTTCATGGTCTCACATCAGAAGATCCAGATGCATTTTTATTCGAATTTGACGTGTTGTGTAGGGGATATGATTACACCACCGATCCCCAGAAATTGAAATTATTCCCCTCGACATTAAAGGGGGCTGCTCTAAGATGGTTTATGGGACTAGGTGGTGGGGTCATCAACAATTGGGATCAAATGAAAGAATCCTTCTTAAAAAAATATCAGGATTATTGTAGGTCTAGAGAATTGAAAGATGAAATATTTCAAATGACAGCCAAACCAAACGAAACATTAGAAGAATATGTGGAACGTTTTCAATATAATTTACAAAGATCTCCTTATGCATCACTACCTTTACCTGATAATGTGTTAAAAACTGCATTGATAAGGGGCATGAAGGAACAGTGGATCGAAACATTAAACATTATGGGAAAAGGGGATATTTATCAAGAGAATTTTGCTGACATTATTGATTTATGCATCAGGAGTTCGAGAGGCAGCACAAGAATAAAACCGGCAGAATATGATCAGTTTGCAAGAGACAATAAGATAGCAACAGAAGGAGTAACGCGTGTGGAGATTGGAAATTTATTAGAAAATTTTAAAACTGATATTCTAGGGACACTAACTACACAACTTGATATTATGCAGGCCAAACAGAAGCAGATGGAGGCAAAACAGAATTTGGCAATCTTCTGCCCCCGATGCAGAAAAAAACATAGTCACAAGGAGTGTCCACTGGATACAGTCCAAACATGTGCCATCTGTACAAATGATCATCTTACGGAAAGCTGCCCCTCACTTCCTGGATTAAAAGCAGTATACAAGGAAGCAGAGGAAGAACCAAAATCGGTGTACTTGATCAACCAGTGCCGCCAGTGGCAGCAAAGACAATCTGGTATGTTTTCAGACCCAACCTCTTCTTTTCAGCCTCCACAATATAATGCTCAACAATATAATATGTGGCAAAATCAGCCCCCACCCCCATT